>OY728121.1:667283614-668533614 GCA_963277665.1 Viscum album
AAATATATTTTTTCATTAAATCTAACAATAAATATGTATTTTAATAATAAAATAATGTTTTTTTACATTCCAATTATTTTTGTCTTTTAATGTCTTTTAATGTAATTTAACATCTTTTGAAAACTAGATATTATAGTAGTTGTTTTACACTACCTTTTTGAATAATTATGTTTCATAAAATTTAATATTTCAATTATATTCATAAAAAGTGACTCACTTATTAAATATAACATTAATTCTCAGTTAATTAATTAATTATGATTTTTTATCTGAAAAATATTCAACTATAAAATTAAATTAAAATCAAAAAATCAAATTCCATTTTAACTATAAAAAATAGGAATAATGTGGATGATTTTCTAGTTGAAAACTATTTAATCACCTATTAAACTACTTTTCATCAATAATGATATATAATAAACAATGGATCATAAAAAGTCATGTAACCATTTTATAATGTCTTATCTATAATTTAAAAAATATTATTAATTAATAAAACATTTGATCAATATGTCACATCATTTTACTATTTAATCATATTCATTAATTAATAATTCCATATTGTGGTCTTGCCTTGAGATTTAGGTTATGTTATATGTACCCCTAGTTATACAACTAATGTTAACCCACACTTTTCAATGGGAAAATCCCTTCACATATGGGTAAATAAAAACTCCAAATATCTTATTTACAACATTGTGTTCATTCAAATTTTCTCTCAAGCCATATATTTTTAAGGGTTTAAGGAACATCAAAATTCCATAATGAATATAGGGGAGAATTATCACAATTCATATATCGTCCTACGCAAGGGGTCCATGGGAACCATTTAGGTGAACTGTGATCATGTAATTATATTTTTATTACCTGCCATTACATCACGTTACACTAGGTATATAGTTAAAATAATATATCAGTTCATAGTAGCAGGGTAGTCTATCCACTGTATATGGGTCCACAATATCCCTTACCACATTGGGCATTCTAAATATGGAAATTCAATTTAGTTCATTATGACTCATTCATAGAAAAATAAATTAATAATTCAAGGGATAATCACCATAATTTCATGAATCTATATCACATTTTATTTCAAAATAATAAATAAAACGATTATCCCATAAGGGAAATGATAGGGACAACAAACCATTAATACATGAAATTTCCAAACATTTCATCGAACTGATAAGCCATAAGAAAATGAATAAAATATAATAAAACAATATCTATAATGATTCCTGAAGAAAAAAACATTTATAATTTATGGATATGCCTCCATATCCAATAATTTTTTCTTCTAGAATTGTCAGAAGAAAAATGGTCCCATAAGGTTGATATCATATAAGATATTAACATGAATTATGTGAAGTCAACAAAATCTATCCCCATAATTGTATAAATCAAAAAACATAGAAGTGGAGTGGATATCTGAGGGTTTAGAAAGGGGAAATTGTTCCAAAATGTAATTAATCATCATTAATGATATCTTTTTTAACCACCAATGGGTAAAACTACCCCATAAGAATAAGAAATCTATTTGACTATTTCAAAATATTGAAACTTCTACAACCCAGACAGAGAGGTGTCCACCATGCCCATGGTGGAATAGATCATAATATTTCCCTAAGATAGACCATTTTTTATACCATAGAATGGGGGAAACCCAATTTTTTTGAACCACCATAACTTTCACCGTGGGATGGTGGTCACATATTAGACACATATGGACAAGTTATGAACAAATTATGTATGGGTCCACTGTAGAATAGGGAAAACACATTTCCATTTTTTAACCATCATACCTTTCATCATTTCAAGGTCCTCATTTTTACTATCCATTCTCGACACATATAAACAAGTTATGTATGGGTTTTCTGGATCCCTTTTATACACATGTTTACTCATGGAACCTAAATACTTTCACCATAGAAAATTCCTACCCATAGTGTACGTAAAAAATTCCACAATACTTGAAATGTCATTCCATGCACTACTAATCAAATCATAACTTCCACAAAATGAAAAAATAAATTTTATTATTTATTTTTCAACATATCCTTGAATAAGGTGATAGAATATCCCTATCATACCACTTCTAATACGTAATATGACTCATTTATTATTTACAAATATAACCTAGACCATTTAGGTCATTAATTTAAAGCCATTAAACCATATTCTTTCTCGAAATAACAAACATGCATTCATTTTTCTATTCTGATCATACGTCCTTTCACCGCGAAATTTAATGTCAATTCTATTTACTATCAAAATAACATAGACTCATATTCCACCCATTCTTGTATAATTATTACACACCATAGTGTCCTCCATAAAATTGTTATCAGAACACTAATTCTCCCCACCATAGTCCTTTTACCATGCAACCAATTCAAGACTATGATATTTCCTACTACAATAATTTTCTATCTATCACATTTTTCTGGTCCAACAACCTACATGATATCATCTCTACATCAAAATACAAATAATTTTATGTACAATTTATAAAGTTCCATTACATTCACACATCATGATTCGAAAAAAATCAAATGATCCTCCACATTCCAGTCATAATTCTAAGAATATTTACTTTCCCTTGAAATGTTTTGGACAATCTATATATCATATTCATCATATACAATTCGATACACCAAATATTGTTTCCCACACACCACATCTAATTATAAACATGTTCACTAGTTATATTTTCTTCCACATTGTAATTTTCCCCACCTAGTTAACTATCAATAGTTTCCAGTCTCTATCATTATGTGGCCTTTGGCACACCTCCCCATGTGATATAGGATACTGAATTGTAGATATGGTCTAAGATGTTATATAATGGATATTATACCATTATATTAGAGTGGAGATAACATTGAAAAAAACTAAATATCATCCTCAATAATAAATAAAAAATTTATGTATATCTAATAAATAAATAGAATCCATCAATAACAAATAATTAAATAAATAAAACAGTCAATCCAAAAATAAACTGTTGACTAGACCAATAATAAGTATAAATAAAATAAATAATAATTTTTTTGATGCTCCACTATATCCCTAAGTCTGACCTCATCCTAGAATCAAGTCTCTTCGAAGATAACATACTTTATCATGATTCAATGGTCGTTGAGGAATACTAAGGAAATTCAATTCTCTTTCTTATGTCCAAAACCAATATTTATTGAATATCATTGGTGGTTTATACACCATCCCCTATAGATTCCTTGATCTTATTCTAATAACAAACACACTATCGATGTGACACATGCTAAAATCCCTTTAGTTCATTCCTATCTCACAGTAAATTCTAAAATTCCATCCTTCAATTATTTGGATCACGAATCATGTACATACCTGAAGAATTACTATGCATTTATACCGTCTCGCCAATATCCAATGGAAATATTGACTATGCACTATTTTATCACCTTGTTCTGACCATCATATACGAGGTCTATGCTTCCCTAACTAGTATAACTCTTTCTTCCATGGTATTATATCAATTTACTTACATTAAAAAATATCATATAACTATGTCCAATTATAGATATTTTATATAACATAAGTACTAGAAATGTTCATCCTTCTCATACATGATTTATGACATGAAATATAACTTACTTCGTGATTTCAATCGTGAAATATCATCCACGAAATCCTATAAAAATTTATCTATTGCATGGGTCACTCCCTCAAGATTCCAAAAGAATAATCCCCATAATATGGGTTTACATATATTTCCCTTGAATATAACCCAATCGTTTTTAATAAAAAATGTGTGCCACTCATCCAAATCATTACATATTCACCATCAACTCCCGAAACCACATCATCCATAGTGTCTTTACAATCATTGAAGAAATAGTCTCCCTTCCCATAAATTCCTTAATTAATTACACAACATTTTACAAATATCACTGAAAATTACCAATTATTCATGGATACCATAGAAAATAATGATCAAAATATTCACATAATTTTCAGCATTCCTCAACCTATAAATGACAACCCAAAAATTCACAACGCGAATGGGTGATGTATGTAAAAAACACTCCATCTAGTTCTCTTTCAAAACAAATGAGTATTATCATGTACCACATTTTTACTAGAGAACATAAACTATATGATATGTTAAATGTTATTAATCCAGGGCTCATGAACCTCCTACACTATCCATTCCCCATGGAATTTCAATCAAATCATGTTTAATTAACTCATGGTGTTTCCCTTAAAAATAGGTATTTTATGTATGACATGCATATCACTAAATCATTAAACTATAGAGACATTATTCATAAAAAAATAGTTTCTAGCTTGAATTCTATCATGCTCCTAATGTAACATATGATGTAACTGAGGTTAGATATCTTACTAATCCTATCCTCAAATTCCCAATTTAATACTAGTGGACCCATAAATCAATGTTCTATCCTTTATAAATATTATTGGTCGTCACATTCCAATGATATATAACTGGATGGAAACTATGGGTACCATTATTGTAATCCAAATCAGATCATTATGCTATCCTCTAGAAAGTTTCCCACATTTTATTTTGAACCCTTATATCTTTTTTTAATTATAAATCTCATCACAACATTAATGAGGAACGTCATTATGCTTCCCAATCCTAACACTTGGCTCACCAAAGTCATAAAACTTTTTGATAAACTAGTATATCACACCTAAACCAAATGTAATATTTCACGTCGGTCATAACATTAAGGTAAAACCAATCTATTCATTTATTTATAGCCAAATGGAAACCATTAGAAAAACTACCCATTTTAGGCATTTTGTATCATAATTATATTAGGCATCACACTCCATTTCATCATCCATATCATAAAACTAATTCTCACCAAGATTCTACATATAGGGTTAACCCCATTAGAGTAACAGTCTCATTAGACATCACATTTAAATAGTCCATCATAATACAGGATCCAGGTTGATTAACTAATTTCACATAGTTACATGGGTGGATTATTTAGTATTCCAATATAAAAATAAAGGAGACACATAAATAATTCATCACATAGTAACTTAGTTACAATAATGATCTATTATGGATCCCTATTCATCCATAAACATGGGATTTGTATTGTTTTTATGATCATGAATCTCACCATAAATACCATATATCCATTAATAAAAATAAATATTATCCACAAAATTCATTAGGAATCAATTGAGATGTGATTCCTAAACATTTGACATGATACATGAGACACATCTTTTCAATGATAATAGAGTGATGTTTTAGTAAATAAGCAATTTCTATTGGGATATGACAGAAAAATCCATTATAAATCTTACATATAAACCTGATCTGAATCTCATGAAGTGAAAATAGTTAAATTTAACCTCAAAAATCATAAAAACATAAAATCAAATCCCTAGTATCCTATACTTATTAGAAAGAAAAGTTTTTGCGATGTATTAGTCTCATATCCATCATAAGATTTAAACTATTCCCATATCACATATCAATAAACTATTAAAACTGTACAATATAAAAATTGATTATTATTAAAACTTTGTTACATCCCATCTCATGTTCACTGTATGATGTATATGGACTAGGTCATTTATTGACCTCAGTTTCCCCTCCTTGTACAGCAGAGGCTACCGACTAGTAGTGTAGGTTTGTGTTTTCATATTTGTGCAGAAAAATACCCTCATATAATAGTAGTAATAATGAAGGAAATAACCACATGTTTTCATATTCTTAAATAATAATTAAATTACAGGGATAACATAAATACATTTCATTAATAATAAATAGGGAAATTCATCTTATTTTCATACCATCAATAGACTTCACACAAGACCAGTTAGAAGTAAAAAAAGATCCATGATACCCTAAGAGTCAACTATATCTCTAAGCCACAAGTCATCCTAATCTCTAATAAAATTTTAGCAATCATGATCAATCATACCAATCATGGGTCTCTTCCCAATATATACCTACAAACAGTGATGTTTTCATGGGTACCCAGGTTCAATTTTTGCTGGATCAGTATGTGAGTAAACAAAATTGTAGGGAACCACCAACATGGCTCTGTACTAAGTTAGTAAATTATGTTATATGTCTAGGTCATATAAAAAATAAAATAAATTAACTACATTTTCATAAATAAATGGACCCTAACATTATATTAAGGACAATAATAATGGTCAAAAAAGATCATAGGAATCACATCAAGGTCCTAGAATATTATATATATATATATATATATATTTAATGGGAATATATGATCATCATAATCAAATCAAGGTCCATAAATAATTTGTACATAATAATAATAATTATAACAGCAGTTCTCATGAATCAAATCAGGGTTCTTAAAAATATATTTATATAATGACAATAATAGGCATAATATATCCATGGAATCACATCAGAGTCCTCTAATAGTGTAATAATCATCATAATATTTAATCAATTTGTCATAGAAACGAATTATATAATAATTCTATTACTTAAATAAACCATTTTATCAAAATTTTATTTTAATAATCCATTTAATATTTATATTACAATATTTAACCCTTTAATACTATTATTAAATTTCAAAGTCATCATACAATATTTTTCTCAGGTCATGGGATATGATTTAGGTAACATAAGTATAACCACATGCCATTAATTGAAACTTTTCCATAGGAAAACCCCTTCACTCAGGGATAAAACAAAAACTCCAGAGAAAGTATTTAATGACCCTATGTTCATTAATCGTGGTAGTGTTTTGTCTATCCTAACGACTTTAATGAAAATCAATATTCTATAGGGATTATAGGGGCTAATTATCCCAATTAATAGAACATCCTACTCAATGGTTCTATGTGAACCAAATGTTATAATACAATCATGTAATTATTCATTTAGAACATCTCAATAATTCATTATATATAATGTATATAGATACAATTATTCCCTGAGCCTTTGGAGGTCACGATATCTAGTCGGCATATATGGGTCCTTTAATAGTATATAAATAATAATAAAATGTAATAAATGATGAACCATTATTTATATCCGTTATATTGATATCCTTATACATTAAAATGGAAATAAAGGACAGTGGGTCGAGAACACCCTTCTAAATAATGTGAATTAATGTAGTTCAACCAACTCTAACCATGATTTCTTTAATTGAAAAACCTAGAAGTGGAATGAATAAAGAAGTTTTCGGAGAGTGAAACCTGAGCTAAAAAGGGATTAACCAATATTTTACAAGGATTTCACATTCCCCAGTAAATGTGTATATCTCACCCTAAATTTTAGGCAACTGATTTGACCATTTCAAAATTTAGAAATTGCTGACAACATAATGGGGTACTTTCAACCATGCCCCTAGTTGATTAGATAAAACCATTACTATGAGACTGACCAAGGAAATAGACCACATTATATGTGAAAAAGAGTAACCTTTTTAGTTGAACCATGACATTGACAATGTAATTATGGAGATGTATTGGCTCTGTTCTAAGGGGAGGATCTCCATGCTCTATGATTAAGTCAATGACATTCATAGAAATATTAGTCTCCCTGTTTTTTAAATGAAGACTTTTGGCATAGAAAGACATCCACAATGACATAGTTCTACCTTTGGTTCACATTAAAAGGCATTAACATCTATAAAATTATTCCAATATTTTGTAGTAATGAGAAAGCATCACATTAACAAAAAAATTATATTCATTCTGAATTCACTCTACTTGTTTTGACATGGGGTGTTATATTTTATATAATGAATATTTTGGATATTTAGTCAATTGAATTGAATGTTATTGAGGTCATTGTGTTATTAAAACATGGGTTATAGATTTATGTATCAACCTAATATATAATGGTAATTATACCCATAAATTTTGGGTAATATAGAGTGATGAAAATTATACTTGAAATTCAAATAGAGCATCAAATATTGGAACAATAATTTGGATGTCTTGGATTCCTTGAGATATAAAGCTAGTCGGTTTTTCAATATATCCCATAAAAATTAAAGATCCAATGAGATAAAATTATAATATGTGCATGAATTTTATTGAGTATGGATTTTTTATTACATCTATAATTGTTTGTGGTAGGAAAATAGATACAATTATGAAATATTTGATGGTATATACTGAAAATTGGAAAAATTGTGGGGGATTTTTATTTAAAGAAAAAATGAATTAGTGGAGTCCATCCATGTGTTTTTTATATTATTCTATTAAAATTAGTGTTCATCAACATATGGATATTGATTCCTTTTTAAGGAGTTTACAAGTATTGAATTCATTTAGAATAGATTACATAGGTTGTTTCATATGATTCATATTTTCATGATTGATTTGAGAAGTTTAAAGAAGTATTATAAATTACAAATATTTTTTGGAAATATTATAAGTGAATGGGAATGGTCAGATGAATTTTTGAGGATCCATTTTATTTTAGAAATAAATTATAATTTTTAGTTATTTCTAGATTTCCATGGATGATAGACTGGAAGCATGGTCTTCATGGTAGTTCATTTGGAAGTGTTATGAATCCACTTATGTTATTAATTTATTCATGTATTTTATTATTTGAAACTTCCATATCTTAACCACCTATAATTTATTAGATTGTTCATTTCATTAATCTAATATTTCATGCATTCTATTGGTTGGTTATGAGGTCATTTCACATAGATTCACTTGTCTAATATAACAAATGATCCATATGAAAAATAATGATAATTTGAGAATTCTATGGACCAACAAATGGTGATAATTTCATATTTAATATCTAATAATTAAATTTCAACTATATAATTCATTGGTTTTAATAATTCATTAAAAAATCATAATACAATTCTGATACACACTTGGAAATATTGTGTCACAGCCAAACCATCCAAATTTATTTATATTACTTACAATATGGTTTTATAATTTCTATTTATATTCATTTAATGATATTATAGGTAGATGATAATGGTATTATTAATAATTTTTTTTGATAATGTTGAGGGATATGATATTAATGATAATAATTTCAATAATTTTGTAAATAATGTAATTAAATGTTAACAAATCTTCATTATAAAAAAATTGGATAAACCCCAGTAAGATCTCGACCATTATAGACAAGTCTCGTGCTCTTTTTAAATTACATTTTATCCATTATTTAACAATACATTGTTTGGATTATATCTCAGTGCGTTCAGTTGATTTTAATGAAGTCTCGGGGGGTGTTTGGGAAGTTCATGGTTGGTGCACAGTTTTCCCAAACCGTTCAACCACCATAGAAAACATTTCACCCATGGGATAGTTTGTTTTCCATAGTTTTAAAAAATATTAAAAACATATAAACCAGTAGTATAAACCATTCACCACATTTATATTATTGCTTCATGGTTACAATGAACAGTTTTTATAACCATGTTGTCCATCCTGGAAAATATGCGTGTATTTTTTTTAATGCCTTTAATTTTTAAATAAAAATACCCAAACCCCGGTTTATATCCATAATCACCCTACTACCTCCTAAAAGAAACTATTTTTTTGTAGGTGGATCCAAATAGGATTCCTAGAATCCTTGAACCCCTTACTTGGAAAATTGATGATCATATGGAAAATCAACTACTTTTTAGTATGTGATCCATTGTTTAATTCAATTTCTATCCCTCAATTATTTCTCTACCATTGGATATGAATGAATTCCTCTATTGTTGATGGTTTAGATCAAGGATATAATCAATCTTGTTTTATAAGATACTGATCCTTGGTTTTGATCATAGTTTTCCTTCACCATTTTGAATTCTACCTATGTACATTGAATTGGAGATTTTTGTTTAGTGAGATTTCATCAACAAATGTTAGGTTGGTTATCTAAAATCCAATTCCCATAGTATTGATCAAGATATTTTTCATAGAGTTTCATCATTCCTTTTAAAAATTAGGAAATTTAATTTTAAATTTTAAATAATGATTAATTATCATGTGACTTTGAGACCCTTCATAGATCATGTTGGAACCATTTATGATTTGAAACAAAGAATGACAGAAACCCATGGGGAGAACCAATACACATGAAATGAAAATTTATTAATTTAATAAAGTAGAATAATATGTTAATATAATTGAAATAAATATTTATTCCATGATTGATTATGGTATTTAAATGGTGGATTGGATTATCTTTAATGAGTTCATTATATATGAAATAAATGATGAAAAATTGATATATGGGTAAATTTTTCATGTAATCAATTGTGATTACAATGTGGAACCATGGTTGTGATTGTCAAATGAAATGGTGCACCATGAGTTGATGATTGATAATATAGTTAATTATGTTGATCCTTTATTTGTATATAATATATTTGATATTTTTGAATAATAAAAAAATGAGCTGTGGGTTATGGACTAATGCTCCAAATACTCATGGGGGTGTCGTACTGATTCTCCAAGACCCCGATGCATTCATGATAATAATGAGGTGTCAGTTAGGGATTGATGCTCCAAATACCCATGGGGTACCATAGTCATTTTATAGGTCCCTGTGAAATTTACATTAAACAAATGATACAATTTCCCATTTTATTTGTACCATGACTAATTCTACAAGGAACGTGAAATTAAATTTTAATTAAATTAATACTGAAATCCCCAAAATTATAGAATTGTGATATTTATAAGGTCTAACGCCCATATAATTTGTAAATAAATTTACATTCTTTTATTTTCTTATGGTTATAGAAAACACATACAATGTTTTATTATTATGTTTATATGATGGTGAAGTACCATTACCATTGATAATATAGTTGTTCAACAGTGATCACCCAACTGATATATATATATAAGGGTTTTACATACTATCATTTGGACACAAAAAATGGAGAGCATGGCCACATCTAATAGACTTAGGCCATATGAAGCACATTTTTCAGAGCTCAAAAAAGAGGTAGTGTCATTTTTCTTAGATCATGACCAAGACCAATCCATGATTAAACACGTTATGCTTGAACGAAATTGACTATAAGAAAATTTCATGTTAATAGATCTTACCACCTGAGTGATGTTATATGAGATTCCACAAGAGTCTGTCACTTTCAGAAACCTTACCCTTAGGTCTTAAATTAGTGTTATAATGGTTATGTAACAAGGTATTAGTTAGTTATTGTGTATTCTGTTTTATAAAAATATATCTCTTATTCCATTAATTCCTCTATAATAATATTTTTCCTAAAAAATGATTATTTTGATAAACTGATTCATCAGGTAAAAATGATACTTTTGAGAATTATATACACTATTTTACTAGATTAAATTTTTTATTAATAGTATTATAAAATCAATTCATAATATGATTATATCAGTTACTTAGCTATAAATTATTTGGTAAATAATTTGATAAGAGTTAGCTTTTATATAATAAAATATATGTGTAATTTTAAAGAATACATATTAAGATATTAAAGAATTTTAGAAATAAATATTATTAAAATAAAATATTATTATCAAAATAATTTTATTAATAATAATTGACTATATAATTTTTATTACATATTGAAAATTGTTTTTGTCCAAACTCGTGAATTTTTAATAAATGTCGGTTTTCATTTTAAAAGTAAAAATTCAAACATTTAGAAAATTATATAGATAAAACAAATATCTTTTTTTGAATTAGGTTGTCGAAATTCTCCAATAGTAAATTTTTCTTAATTTTCTGAGTGATTTGAATTTTTGGGAAAAAATTAAATACCTTTTATATTAAATATGTGTTTTATGACATCATTAAGACCCCAAAAATGATGTAATAAATACAATAATGGGTATTCTCACCCTAATATATTTTTCCATTAACATAATGTGATTCTATATTTTTTAACATATTTTATGATTCCTTTTTGAATCAGCTAAAATGTGTGATATATTTTATGAATTTAAATTCATTTCATTAATAATGCAACTCACATCCACAATGTCAAGGACAATATTTTAATATTTTCATCTTGTTTCCTTATAAACTAATGATTTGTACTCTTATTTGTAAAATCCAATGTAAAAAACCAATTGATGTTTTGTGGTTTTGAATATTTAATTATATATAATCAAAAACCCATGTTTATGAAATATTAAAGAATTCCCCCATATTTTCCAATATAATCCAACCAATATCCCACATATATTCACAAAAAATCCATTGATCATGTCCCTACTATGACATCCCCTCTCTAGAATCCTCCCAAGGAATCATATTCTCTTAGGAATCCTCTCTTCATGCTTTCGAGGTCACACATTCAAGTAAGGGTTTTATTCATTTCTCACTTTTAACCGTGTTTCCTTACATTGTTATACCCATTTATTTTCAATTTCGAATAATGGGGTATGTTTTTTATCCTCACACATACTGAAATTATTAGTTTTTAATTATGGGAGACCTCTTTCTCTCTCATTATCCCCTCCCATGTACACCCATTACCATTCCGATATTTCTTAAGAGTTATTCCATTTCTCCTCTTTATTATTATTTATTTATTATGTTACGCCTTCTATTTAAATAAAATTATGTTGAAAAATGTATTTATATAACCCCATTAATTTCCATTTCATGTATATATGATGATAGAACCATTTATCTCTAATTAATCATTCTTTTGAATTTTTATGTCATGTCGTTATGTTGTTGAAATTACATCGTTCTTTTCCTTTCACAAATCATCATGTAGTGAATACTGTTCTCGTTTCTCTATAAAGGGAATTCAAATTTATGCACATATAATTATTGAATATAGAATTTAATTTATGTATTCCAAATTCAGTTATCATGGAATATATGATGACATTGAATGAATCCATGTTATATGATCGATGAGGCACACTAAATAATGAGATTGAAATGATGGTAAAACGTGCACTGTGTAGTGCTCCAATGAATTGGGTAATGTTTAGTATCATGATATGTCATGTTGGGAAAGAGTTTACCAAGATCATTTATATTACTATTTTATATAATGTTGGGATAGGGGTTTACCTAATTCCATTATGTTAATTATGTAGTGTTTCATGTGGTCTCCACATTTTCATGTTAAAATGATCGTGCTATATCATATATTTTTGTTCATGTTTCTGTTATAATCCATTATTATGTTTATTGAATAAAATATATTTTATTATTCCTTTTATGATTATTTTACTTCCTTACTATGCTTTATAACTCTCCCTTTTCTTTTTTATGTCATTATCTTATGACATTAAATGCAAAGTATGAATGAAAAATGTGGCATGTCAAATAATTTGTCAATAAAGGCATTGTATTTTATGTGTTATTTTTGCATGTAATGTTTCAAAGCCCCAAAGACACTATAACCATTTCTCGTTTTGTTTGTATTAAGGTCATGTTTATATAATAAATCATGTCGAAATATTAAATAATGTGCACGATTGTTAAAATTGTTATCGGAGGATATGCTTACTTTTTTTCGATTGTGGTTTTAAAAATCTAGTTAATTCCTTAGGGATAATAAAAATTGTGGAAAAATAACCTCTAAATTTTTGATAGTATAGATTAAGTGGTTTATCAATAAAATATATCCATGTCAAGATATAAACAATTCAAGGAGGTGTTTGCCTAATTTTATGAATCAATTTTTGGAAAATAAATTTTCCATAATATTATTATATTAATTATAACTTATATATGTAAATTTTTGATTCACTAAAATACTAACACTTAATATATCATATTTAGAAAAATTTATTTAATTATCCCATGATATAAATATTCCATATTTTCATTTATAAGATAATTAACTTTTATTTATACTTTTATAGGTTAATTTACAATTCTTTTGGACAAATTTCAATTCCAAATGGCCAGATTAATTATCTAGTGGTCATATTTAATAGTATTTTATAGTTTTAAACGGAGTTTTTTCATGATGAATAAAATACTGAAGATATTAAATTTAGAAAAGAAATAACATAAAATCATATGGTGTTATATAATTAATTTTTTGATCATATTTATTGGGTTTCCAATACACAGTGCCAATATCTAATTTATATTGATTATTCCTTACCATATAAGAAGTTGTTGACTGTCTCTATAAGGTAATACAATCAGTTGGTAAATTTTCCATCATCCTAGAAGTAAGTGTAATTATTTAAAAAATTTAAACAATCATAGGAATAAGACAAAACATAGAGATATTTATTATCTTTTGAATTGCCCATTTTAATTATTGGAGATGTGATGATGGGATTCTGAGAAGGTGAGTCCAAGAGTAATAAATGATAAATATTATGCATATTTACCACTCCTCACCATGGGGAATAAATCATGGTTGAGAGAGGAAATCCCAAAATGTACTCCAAGGTATATTTTACATTCCTACTCTATTCAAGGATTCTAGTAGTTTATTTGTTGGTTGTGATAAATATCAATGGTTAGGGAATGTTTTAATAAAACATGAGCAACCAATGAATTGAATTCAGGAAGTAACGAAATTTTATGTTGGGGATTGTATTTTTTTTGCATCATTCCTATATTAACATTGGAATGATTGCCTGTTAGTAGCTTTTGAATATGTTTCAAAATGTGTTTATGCAGAATCACTTACCTAAAATATGTCCTGTCGTGTAAACAATTTATTGAAATTATATTTTCATGATTTGGTGTTCATAAATTATTTATTATTGATAATAGAATCAATTGTATTAAAATTTTAAATCATTTATAAAGATATAGAGATGTTCCTAAAGAACTAAAACAATTTACCATCCATAATATACAGGACATGTATTAACTTTTAATAGGGAGATGAAATATATTTTAGCGAAAATTTCTATAATTCAATGATGGATTGGTCTTATAAGTAAGATAGTAATATATTGGAATATAAGACTGCATTAAAAACCCCCAATTGATATGTATCCATAATGGTTGTTGTTTATTATATTATTTCATTTACATATTGAGTTTTAAGACAAGTATTTTTGGGTTTTAAATGATTTTGACATTAATTTTAATATATCTTTATAGATGAAGCTTCAAAAACATAGTGAGATAGATGAGAATATGGGAGAGTGTTATGAAAATGGAAGTATTTAAATGGATATGTCACTGGTATTTCATGATTCTATCATTAAAAATATAGAATTCAAAGATAGAATAATGGTTTTTATCATTAATTACATACTTAAACTCATTCCTTCTAAATAGAAATCTATGCAGTATAGACCATCAAATATCATTATAGTGTTGAATAATGTAGCATTAGAAATTGTTGGAAATGAAAATAGAAAATGAAGTTATATTGTCAAGCAATCAAGCATATTTTTTTAAGTGGATCCAAATGAATTATCTACATTATATTTTTTTGGAAAACATATCTTCATAGAAGGCTCACTAAACATATAAAATTACGTTATTTAGGGTATTGAACATATGTAATTTTTATATATTTAATTTTTTTATCAACAAAGTGTTATAGTGATCTTTATTTTTCTCAATTATTCTATTAGTTACATGTTCTTTATCTTCCTAGTAATTTTTCTTATAGAAGGTTTCTACATAGTTTTTCTCTGAAGAGAAGAGTTCCCATTTTTTCTTAATAAAAAAATATGATTGATGGATCCCCATTGGATAAAAATTAATTGTGGGAGTATGTATTTTAGTTTCAATATCCCTTTTTACACATCTTTTTGTTGTTCTATTGGTTGTTTACTTTTTTTAGTTTTATTTTATATTCATTGATTTTAAATTTATTCATTGTGTAAAATTAGGTGTAGTATAGTCAAATCACTATTTATTAGTGTTAATGTGCATATTTGTGTCTTTTCAAGGTTTCTAGAATTCTACTTTCATTACTATTGATAATTTTATTGAATCAATGATTCAACATACTGACACATTATTCATCATATATTAAATGAAATTCATTTTATTTGTATAACTTTTCGATAAAATTTTCTTGCTTATGACTTAATGATAATGCATGTACCTCTGTTTTTGTGTAGTAAAATATTTAGTTTCTAGGACATACTTTTTGAAAAAATTTATGACCCTTTAACATTATATTAAACTATTGAATTATATTACTGTTATGAACATTAAAAGATTAATTGTTTTTCTTCCACCCTAGAATGCAACATTATAAGTAATGTTGGGTTTGAATTGTGGTTGAGAGGGTGTTCTTAATTCAAGATGATATATGATTAAATTATAACCGACCAAAACCCTTTATAAGTTTTTTAATTGGGTTTTTATTGATGTTTTCATTTTCACATTTATTGGGTCAAAATATTTCTTAATTTTGAAAGATATGAAACCAGATTGAAAAGGTTATACCTTTATTACTCCATGAATTCAATTTAGAAAATTAATTAATTGACTCTTAAAATAATTTGATTATGGTATTTTAGATAATATGATACAACTATAATTGACTTGAATCATTTTTTTTGGAAAAATATTATAATACATGTATTTACATGAGCTATGGAATGAAAATCCTAATCTAGGATGAGGTTCTTTATATTATTTTTTATACATTTATTCATTAAGATAAATCTATAGGATGAGTTATTTATTAACACATTTATTTATTGAATCTAATCATCCATTTAGTTTTATATAAATTATTTTAGTGATAATTATTTGTGTCTTCTCACATAGTGGTAAAGAGAAGTTAAGATGTACCAGTAAAATGAATGTTGATATTTTTAAAATTCAATTATAAACAAACCAATAGAAAACACTTTTATGTAACAGTAATCAAATCATAAAATAATATCACTCCGTATTAAGATGGAATAAATATTTAATGCTTAAAATGATTGATAGGGAAATTCATTTCTTTTTAATCAATTCATTGTGGAATTACAATTTTTTTGATTTTTGTATTTATTATTTCTCCTTGAAATTTATTATTAATTTCTTGTGGATTAGAAAGGATTATGTATTGGGTAATTTTGTATTGCCTTTAAATCTGTTTATTAGACAAAAATTTTTTATGTTTTTTATCATTTAATTAATTAATTTTTCAGTTTTCATTACATAATTGAACATACGTAATTTTATAGTTTTATTCTTCTAATATTAAAAATTTTATAGATATTTCTGTTTTTTAAATTTAAATAATTTACTTTGGATGTTTTTTTCTTATTTATTTGCTTTTCATAAATATCTTTTAAAATATTAACTTCACGATTTACTTGATTTTTTTAGGTTTTATTAGTTATGTTAATTTATTATTGTTGAATATTTAATTGAAATTAATTTCATTTATTTCTATATTGTAACATATTTAAACTCTAATATAAAATTTTATTAATTAATCAATATTCAATAATACATTTAACCTATAAGAAAAAATTATTATTTTTAAAATCATAATTGGAGTATAATAAAAATCATTTGATTTTAATTTTAATAATTTTTGATATAATTTATATAATTTAAATATGAAAATAATATTTTAAAATTATTTAATTAGTTATAGGATTTAAATTTTATGAAAATAATTTTTATTAATTGTTTTTTAACATTTTAATTTATCAATTTAATTGTTTTTTATTTTTAAATTGTTTTATTATTTTCAATTTTTAATTATTATGATTATATTAATTTAATCGTTATCTTTTGGGAAATTTGTGGTTGTCATCAATCAACCCATTATATCTACCGTTTGAGATGGTGATCAACCATTAGGGCACCTGGTCAACCATTAAAAAATCTTCCACTGTAAGATTGATATACCGGTGGGCAAGAAATTCACTATAATGACTTGATAAAATCCACCATTGAACATTCATCATCCTACTACATTTTAATTTTCCTATTATCCATTACCTCCATCATTGAAGAGCATTGAACATGTTCCCACCCAGTTTTTGTAACATGATCCACCTATAGTATCCGTATACACCTTCCAAAATTAGATTAATCTTATGGTTCTCAATACACCACCAAAACATCATCATTATTTTTTGTGTTTAATCACTGAGATATGGATATAAATAAATTTTATTATCAAGGTTTCGAATTAAATAATGTGCTTGTGAATGATGAAACCATTAAATAATTTTACATTTAATATCCCATTATAAATTTCAGGATTGAAATTATTAGGACATCCACCCTCACTAGACGATAAATTTTCTTTCATCAACAAATTATATGAAAAATATTATTTTCATCATTAATATATCATCATTAATAGAAAATTAAATGTAAAAAAATGACTACAATTTGTAGTGGTCTAGTTTTGAAAATTTGGATACACTATCATATTAACAGCCTCCCCATATTTTAACCGCTAAATTCAACTATATAGAGAGAGTGCGATTTTAAAAATTTATTAAACTTATCGCATTTTGATAGTGAATGTGTTAGATGGATATGTTATGATTCAGGGTGGATCATGGAAGAGGGAATAAAACAAATTTTTGTGACCCTCTAAAAAGATTTCAGTGTGCAATTATTTTTAATATTATAAGAAACATGAAACATATATGAGATGAAATATTTACTAATTTGGTTTACTGACATATTTCCTATTTCGTATTCATCATATAATTCTTAGTCTTATAATTATTATTTTTTACTATTGGTCATTCTCATATCATTGTTATTTGTATACTAATTTCTACAATTTTTATTCTTTCATAAAGAGGGCATAGTGTCCCCACAATAAATATTAGACCTTAACTCTTAGTTTTATGCATTTGGTGTATTTGGAGGCATTCATGAGGTAACATAAAAAAATGAATCGGGCAAACAACATGTGGCTCCCATGTCATGATTTAACCACCCTCAACCCCCTCTCATGGTATAACATTATGCACCAGACTTGGTGGACCACTGACATATATATTATCCCTATCTCATCATATATCCATCACACAACACCATATAGGTGTCCCCTCATGATCGTCCTCCTCCCCTCATCTCACTTATAGTGCATGGCACTCAAGATCCCAAAACATCTCTTATTAACCATTTTCTCTCTTAGATATTGATGCACATTGAAACCGTAAATACCTATTACATACACACTTCTCTAATGACATGGACTATTTTTTATGTATTTATTCTCCAATATGAAGTGATTATGAATTGAATTAGAATTATTTATTTTCTCTGTTCTATTTACCCTCTCCTCTTTACTGAAGATGAGTCAGTCCAAACCCTAGGAGGGTTTCATATATTGATTTCTTGTGGTGTCAATTTATAGGTCACATGATCTTCCATTGGGGTCCTCCACTCCCTATTTTAAATGGTTATATCACATTTTTTGGTATGTATTGTCATTACTTAGTTCATAAATTTTCAACCAAAAACTATTAATTACATACGTTCTTAATTTCAATATTAATTATCTAATATAAATATCCAATATGTTCAGTTCATTGTTAGATATTAAAATGTAATTAATTGATTATTACATGTAAATGAAATGTATTTTCTTATTTTTCCTTCATTTTGGAATTTTACATCTTGTTTCTCAATTTTTTATTTTCCCAAATGGACATTTAAAATAGTAAGTGAAATTTATAATACTGTTTTCTTCATACTATATAATTCCATAGTATATTTTTTTCATTTTCTGTGGAATTTAAAATAAAAAGATGGGTTAAAATTTTCATTAATTTTTTTGAATAAATTTTTTTTGTTTATATGTAATTACAACTTCTTTTGCTTGTGAGATAAATTAACAAGTAAACTTTTTTTATTTAATATTGTTTTATCAAATGAAGAGAAAACCCTAAATCGAATTCTAGAATATAGTTGCATTAATTGTATTTGTTTACAAACCTTGTCTTCTCACTACATGAAATTGGATTATAAATTGGATGATCGAATGAGTAATGTCATTGTAATATATGTATTATTTTATTTTTATTTTTGGAATATAGATTTGTCTGTTATGGAAATTTTAATGATAATATTTTTAAATTTGGTTCATATTATTTGAAATATAAAATTCCCTTTCAATATGTTTAATATGTTATGCAGGTCTATGAACATTAAAGAGGAAGTAGGTTATCCCCGATGATTACATATTAAAAAATATTCCAATTCTACTAGCGTAATGTATGTACCGGGTAACTTAATTGGTGATAAAAACCACTCTCATGATTGAAATATTATCCCATTAGGAATATTTTTACTAGGGTAATGTGCACATCTGGTGGTACATTGATCATTCAAATTACTAGTTCATCCTCACTGAAATAGATCTTATGTTACACAAATTGAAAGTAATTTCTTATTGTTATTATTGAAATTAATATTTTACATGTTTGTGAAAATTCAAAAAAATAGAAATATTTTTTTTACAATATAAAAAATGGTGATTATATATTTTTTATATTAAAATATATCAAAGGTTATCAAATGAAAAATATTTATTAAATTTTTATTAAATGAGATTAATTGGTTTATAAATGCATGATTTAAAAAATTCAAGTGAAATGATTTATTTTAATGTATTTCTTTTATATTTTTAACGCGGTTTTCATTTTATTTGTTTTTATAATATGAAATGTCTATTTATTTTCTTAATGAAATATTATGAATCATTTTCTATTATTTGAAAAATAATAGTTAAAACAAAATTTTTTATTATTTTAGTTAAAAATTCCTTGGAAATGGATCTTTTATTAATGGTTTGGCATGTGAATTATGGTTGGAAACCTACATGAAATTTTTATGCTCATTCTTATATTATATTAGATTCATGTTTGGTTACCAACTTTTTACTGCTCAATATGAATTTATTGATGTGGGGATAGATTTTAGTTATTTACTTTAAATAATTCATAATATAATATTCTTTTTCATGATTATTTAGGAATTAATTTTTTTTGAATATTTTCTTGAATGTCGGCATTTAAACTATTATTCTTTCATAGTTAGGATATTACTACATTATATGGATATGGGTAGGGATTTTTCTGGTGGCTGAATAAATGGAATCATGTTTTTTCTTTCAGTCCTTAGATATACACGTGAGGTTTACTAAGGTGATTATATGGATTGTTTGGTTACATTCCATTACTTATTCATTTAATAGTTTTATAAATTTTATATTCCAAGAAATATTGATATATGAAATATTTGTTTTTTATATTCACTATATTTGTTATTTTTAATTTACTTTAAATATTGGTTTGATCCATTTCCTTGTGGGTTCCAATATTTCTTAATAACTAGTTCCTAGCCTTTGGGGATCAAGAATCCCATTCCAGATAGAGGAAGATTATATCAAGTGCTATATTAGATGGAAACCTGGGTTAGATCAATATAATTTGTGTAAAAATTGTGTTTCACTTATTATTAGGAGAGTAAATCAGATTAGTGTTGGGAACCTTAGGACTCATGATGTATTTTTTGGTCTTGTTCATGAGCACTACAACCTATGATAAGTCCTGGGTTACCAGAGAATGCATATATTTTAATTTAAAAATTAAAATTTTTAATGATTTGTTATCATTAATTTAAATTTGAGTGAAATATTTATTGATTTATATGATTTTTATAATGTTTTTTGGGGGAGTAAAAATGGGAGTGGAATTACTTCCATTTGGTGAGCTCATACATCCTATAAAACAATGTGTCACTTGAGTAAATGATTCAGTATAAATTATCTTAGTATTTACACAAATATTTCACGACCTAATACACCACTTGCCTATATCATTCATTACTACAATTACATAATTTTTATATTTATTTTATGTGGTTTTATTGATTCCAGTTTTGGTTTGGTTCTTGATGATATAAATTTTCTTATAAGAAATATAAATAATTTGAGTTTTATGATCTATGATTTTATTTTATGTAATGTTGTGAGATTTTAAAAACGAAATTTTTTTTAGTGGTTTGATGGATTAAAAATTAAATAACATGGTTTTTTAATAAAATGAACAAAAATAGATTCAGTGTTCCTAAAATAATGATGTGATTTTAAACTGAACATTTAATGTTTTAAAAATCTCAAAATGTAAAATTTTATTCTGTAAATATTTTAAAATTTTTCATTAATGTTGATGGTTTTGAGAAAATTTCTAAAAACTATAATTTATGCTGATGGTGTCTATAGAAAATGTGGGTTTTAATCTATTACCTTTTTTGAAATATATTTCATTTTCATTTGAAATTTTTTGAAAATTTTATTTGAAGTGGGGTATATAAATAAATAAATTTTTTTTCTTTTTAAAGTGGTTTTGAGTTGAAATTTTGAATTTAAAATTTACATTTGAGACTTTTAAAAGGATTTTCCTCCAATATTTATTTAAAACAGTTTTTTTCAATATGGAATTTAGGAGAAACAATTAATTTTAAAATGGGTCTTTGTTACCAAAATGAATGAGTTATTTTATAAAGGATCCACAAAAAATAATTAAAAGAAAGCAGTTTTATTATGATATGTTAATATCGTTGGACATGATTTGGTTGACATATTTAATAATCCATAATATTATGTCTTAATTTATGGGGTGAATTTATTTTGGGGTATATTTTAATTATTTTTTAAATAACATTTTTTTATAAATGTGAATTTGTGGGTTGTTAATTAAAATTTATTTTTATTAAAATGAGTAAAATTGATTTCTTATAGAATAGAAATGAGTTTTCATAAAAAAGTTTAAAAATTAGTTGATTTAATATATGATTTTGGATAATGTCTTGGTTTTAGAACTAGTTTAGACTATTTTGAAAATTTAATTGAATTTTATATTTAACAACATAAATGTTGTTCATTTTATAAATGAGTTTCAATTTATTAATAGAGGGTAAGAGTATTTTATATTTTACCATCTTCTATGAAGGAATTTTAAAACCACTTAATTGCGTATTTTTAACATTATATCTATATAAGAATTATATAATTGTTTTTTTGGTGGTAATATATGTGTTGAGTTATTTTATGTTTTGGGTTGGAGTTATATGATTGATTTTTGTAATGTTTGAAATATTTAGTCTTGTATGAAATACAATTTTGAGTATTCCTTATAATAGACTCAATGGATGGATGTAAATCAATACCTTGGGCTGAAATGATCTGTGAGTCCTTTTCTCAACTGGTAATGGTAATTGGTGGTATTTTTTCAATCATTTTTAATTGTCCTTGGGATTTGGATTCATAAATTTCAGAGTATTTTAAATCATTAAAGTGACCCATGTTTGATTTTCTCTCTTCAATGTCATATGGCTTTATGGAATAGATTTCCTGGGTTCTAAATCAATCAATCCTAGAGATTATTTTAATTTATTATGTAAAATTCATTGGATGTATCCTATTTCGTATAGAATATTTTCTATTAATAGTGTTTATTATTGTGTTGAAAAGTTTCAATGATTTATATTTGGTGAGTTTTATATTAGTGGAGGATTTAATCTACTATCGATGGGTATAGATCCTTGAATTCCATTTGTATCACATTGATTAATATTGATTTCATTGGATACTCATTTCATTCAACCTAGTCATGATTCACTTATGGTTTGATTGGGAATTTTGAAGGGTCGTTGATATTGAATGGTTTCATATAGAAATTATCATGGTAGGTTTTTGGAGAACTGATTTATGTTTTGGGTTACTATGATATTTTTTAAGATTCATTGGGAACTAGTATTCTAAATTCATGGAACTAGTTTTCTATAACATACCCCAATTATAATATATATGATTCTAATTAGGGCATAGTTCTATTTGGGGAATTCTAGATTGTTGTCTATCAGTCTTTCACAGATCCATTCTGGTTCTCATTTTCTATAAGATAATCCTTCCATGTCTTTTTTTCTAGTTTTAGGTCTATTATTTATTAGGAATGTTGATATTTTTGTGTCTCTGAGTTATTATGATATTTTTTATTGATGATTATGTAATTGATAAATCCTTATTCAAATAAAGAGGAAACCCATTTAGTAATACCTCCACTGAGACTTTTTGTTTTTTTGATGATTTTCTATCACTAATTGTTCATTGGGAGAGATTAATCATTTCAGAAGAATTGAATTTTTAGTTGAATTATATTATAGTGTTCTAATTACGATATTTTCCCAAACATTGATTCTCTTGGTGATCTAGTCTAAACTAGGTTGAGCGCTAATTTTAATGGGTGATCAATCATGTGTTTTGGGTAGTTTAGAGGTTCATTGGGTGATGAAATGTCTTTGGTGATATTTGTAATTTCATTTTTTCATGTTTTCCATTATATTTAATCATTAAATATTATTGAATTAGTATCCTCCCATCCATTACCTTTTATTTTCAAGTCTAGAAAGGAATTATGATGTAAGAAAGTGTTATGGTTGGAGGAATTGTCACAACCAATCCTTCCACTTATATATAAATTATTTGTTTTAGGGACGTTTAATTTTTCCCTATTTTTATTTTTATATATTATTTATTGATGATAATAGTATCATTAATAAAATTATTTTGATAATAACTAGGTTTATAATATTTGTGATATTAACTATAATAATTTATTAGTTTATGTAATTAAATTTTAATAAACATACATTATATGAAAATTTTATATAAAGGCCATCACTCCCCTCTCCACGTATCTTTTTTCACACCACACTGAGAGGGGAACTGACATGAATATATTCACTACTTCTCTTATCATCCATGTCACACATACCTCGGGATGTATACCCACATGATTAACCTCATCCCCTACCCTAACATGTGATTCCTAGTACTATTGAGCTTGGAACATCACCTACTCCCCTTGTACATCAATTGAGATATGTTGGCATGGCCCCAACTAATAAATCTATTCTGTTCACACTTCAACCTTGTTGGATCCATTATTTTCTTGGTATTCTTCTCTAATTCATGGTAATTATAGTCCTATTTAGTGCTCTTTATCTTATTTTTTATGTCTTTACACTTCAACATACTTTGAGTGACCTAATAATAACCATTGCAGGGTTTCTACATATGATTATTTTGTGGAATAAATTTATATTTTGTGTGAACTACCATTTTATTTTCCCAATTATATTAGCTAAATTGGTTATTCAATACCCTACATACAATATTTTATTATTTGGTTCACTACATCATGGGTTTTTTCTACAATAAGGCTCATTATCCAGTAGAGTAGTTCACTTCTATGCCCTTTCTGAGAAGGCCTTTTAATTGGTACATGGATGGATATGCCTTACATATGATTCCAAACACCCATCAAATGTTTTATGTTGGATAGGGCCACAAAACATGTAAAAAATGAACCATTGGGATGCACTATGTTAATTTAGAATACAAAAAATCTCCCCTTAGTCTTTTACCAATTAATCGGAGGCTTGCCTACCCGCTTTGATACAAATTGTAGGAAAGAAACAACAAGTTACTCATCTGAAAGAGATTCTTCAACTTGGACTTGAACATGATGATGTTAGAGATGTTAGTTTTTGTGATGAAAAAGTCATCTAAAAACACACTAATGATTAGATGAGATATTATATTTTTAAAGGGTATAAATAATGCTCATAGCCACTTTTGTGAAACCGAATCATTAAAAGGCTTACATTGAGATTGGAATTCCACAAAAATGGTGTTGGGAAGAGGATACTGAGTTCTTCCTAGAGCTAGATCACCTTATGATCTTGATTTTCGATTTCTAATCATGGTGGTTTCATGAAGTATACATCCTCTTAGAGGTTTCCATTATGTAATTTTTATTTGACATCAATGTTATGGTCCTTCCACCATTCCTATGTCGCAACCACTACAAGGATCAACAGTGATTCTATTTAGAAATAAGGGCTGATACCTCATCAAATTCGATCCCTTCTTGATAGATAAATCCCTTCACAATGATCCTCACCCTTTTCATTGATACTACACCGAGATCATTAAACATCTACATGAATACCAACTTGATCCCAATTGGATGGGGAACCGTAGAGATGCACTAAATTCATTTGGGATTCTGACACCAACATATACTCTCAGGGTTTTCATTGTCTACCTTTGATCTAGGTAGGTATTCCCAATTTCCATAATTTTTTTACAATGATTATTTATTACAAGTGTTTCAAATTATTATTTCATTTAGTTGATATTAATTATAAATATATTCATTTTGTAACTAAAAATACAAATGTATTTAATTGTGGATTTCATGTTTAACAAAGGAATTTTTTCAATTCTTTATTATTAGTAAAATATATTTTCATGAGGATTTATATTCAAATTGTTTGAATGACTCATTAAAAGTTTATTGAAATTTATAAACATGTTTTTTATTTAAATGTAATTTACTGATGGCTTTCCATTTCTTTTCAACTGGAACTTGAAAATAAAATCATCTGTAAAATGTTTCATAATTTTTTATAAATAAATTTTGACTTTTAAAAGAATCTAGATCACATTTATGTTATAAGAAATATTAAGATGATATGTTTATTGATTTTAAACTGTTCAAAAAAATGAAAATAAATCCCCAAATGTATTTATAATTCACATTTTTCTATGTTATATTTATTCTAAAATCATTTATTTCTTGATCTATAAAATTTTTCTCTAAATTAGTTGATGTTATGAGTGTTGATTTGATAATATATTATGGTTTTGGTTATGTCGCACACAGTTTTTTTTGTCTTTTATTGATCCGGCCCATTGGAAATCCTAATCATTGTCATGGGTATTTGTTTATATGAATCCTGAGTTTTTAAGTTTCATATATGTCTAACCACCCTAATTTGTGGATCCACATTGTTTGATAAGTAGTTTTTGAGGAAAGGGTGGTTACTTCATGAATTGGGCCAACCGTGAGCCCATTCCCAGTTTTAAAAACTGAATTTTTTTCTTTTATAACTCTTTAGTTTTTCATCCTTTCTCACCCATTAAACATCCCACTTGTCCTATAATGATATATTAAAATTTATTTATCCTTTTGGACCCATTAGAAATTCATAAGCTGGGTGAATTTCGGGTACTCATTTAGGTATTGGGCCAGCACTTGGGTCCATTTCCTGTTTTAATAAAATAATTAGTTTCATTTATATAATTTTCATTTTTTAATATTTATCGGTGATTCCACCTCCCCCTCGAAGCCAATAACCCTATCCCAACCCTCATAATCTATTTTACCTCTTTGCAGCTCATATGGGTTGCGGATTAGGGGGATAATTCTCAGGAAACCTCAAATCGTCCAGAATTGACAAGGTAACTTTTATCAATCATAAATCAATCAACTATTACTCTTTTGGACACAAATATTCTTTACCTGGTTCGTAAAGACCTTAGTAGTGTATCCAAGAAGATTCAAGCCATTCCATTCTCTATTGGGTTGCAGATCTAATGGAAGACAAAGTGTTTTCTAGGGTGAAAGGTGAGATTCCTTCTCCTTTATCATTCCTCTTCCCCCTCCTTTCATTATTTCGTGGTTTTATTTTATCCCCTAGTATTGATAGACCTAGGGTTTTGTTATACCATGTTTTTTTATGGGGATTCTGTTTGTTTAGGTCTGGTCTTTATATTTTTATGGTTTATAAACCCGTGGCGGGTGATTTCGGGTGCGCGTTTCAATTTCGCCAAAGATTTGAGGAAGGATATACCTTTCACATGCCATTATCATTCATGTTTCATCATTTTAATATTTTCCTAAACTGATATAAATTTTCATTATTGTTTTTATTCCTTTAGATAATTTTCTTGGTGTCCAAAGTGGTTGTTTTGTCATTGTTTTGTGAAAGGTAGTGTTTTTTGTCATGAAAGTGCTCAACAAGTGTTTGTTTAAATGTTCCATTATCTTTTGCAAATATTTTGTGAGGTTTATAATCTGGTTTACGGTATTTTTAACATGTTACAGTATCTTTAATGAAAATATGTCATTAAATTGGTGTTTTATTCCTTTTCATTACTTAAAATAAATTGTTTAGTTTAAAAAGGGCATGTCATGTGTTCGGTAAATTGCCCGGTTGGAGTTTATGTGTGATGTGTGATTTAAAAGTTATTTGTTTGGATTTATAATGGAATTGGAAGAATGATAAATGGTATTTTTTTTGTACTTATTTGGATTTCAAATTTGGATTTGTTTTTACAAACAAGTGGGTTTTGATTTACAACATATTTTGGCCCGAGTTGCCCAAAAAATGGTCTGTTTCACATCTTTATGAAAATAGTTTTGTTTGGAATATGTAACCTGAGTATTATAAGAGATTTATAAATTTGTTTTTCTGATATAAATTGTGTTTATATAGATCCTTAATAAAATTAAAATGCATACCTTCGTCAAAGGTTAGTTTTGAGAAAATGTTTAAAGGCCCGTTTGGCATTTCCTAGAAATGAAGGAGTGTTTTACTTGTATATAACAAGTTGTGCAATTGGGATTGTTTTATGGTCCATTAAATGATTTTATTAAATGTTTATTCGGATTCCAAATATTATTTGGTTTGGTTTTTATGTTTTTTTATAATTTAAAGAGAGTTTTTTAAAGAGTTTTATGTGCAAAGCCTCAATACATTTCATGAAATTGTTTTACCAAAATATTTAGTGATTTGTTGATTAGTGTAAGAAATGTGAAGAAAGATTATGGTCTATTTGTGTTTTAATGGTTTTGGAATGGAATTTGGATATGAAATGTGTATTTGATAATATGTGTAACTTGATTGAGAACTAAAGGGAATCTCGGGTATCTTGGTGGGCGGACGTGTACTAGTATGCTAGTGATTCTGTGGGGGTTGGCATCTGTTTCACGTAGCAAGTTTGACGATGAAAACACTAACTAAACTATGATGATGATGATGATTGGGGACCACTAGTTTATGGGTATGTTCCCTATTAGTGGCTAGTGCACGAGAATGGATATTTATTATGGTTACTTTCACCGAGATACGAGGTACCTGGGGCTCACGACTAACTAGTGCCTAGGGGTATTCCCGTGACTAGTGCTCATTGGCTATTTTGTACTCACCATCGGCATATGGTGTGTTTGGTTGGTAAATTCAGTAGTATGTGTTATTTATTTAGAAGTTAAAATTCTTTAAATCAGCCCTCCTGAAAACTATTTTCATTTTGAAGTTGCACCTCTTTGAAAAGAATTGTTACTTGCATATTTATTTATTAAACATGCATGTTTTTGTCTGATAATTATTATATCATGAAACCTCATTTGAAAACCATACTTTCATATCATTAATTTAAAACTATAAATTTAAGTTTCTTTTATTTTAAATGAATGTGCATTGGGAATAGAATATCGGGCTATCCTACTGAGTTTTAATACTCACGCCTATAGTCTTTTCCTTTTTATAGCCCTTGTACAGGTTTCATTATTAGTTCGATCACCTTGGGAGACATTTGATCATTGTTTTGTAGAGTTACTAGAAGTGTCACATGGATTTAGTTGGTCATCGGGATTGTTCAGTTGAGTTGTTGGTTTTTTTCTACTTTTAGTTTCTTGTACAAATAATATTTAGTTCAATTTTTATATAAATTCATTTTGGGATGTCTTTTTATTTCCGTTGTTTGTTTGATTGTTTATATATGGGATAAATCGTTCCCTTGTGTACTCTATTGATGCCCTTGGTGCTTTCACCATCCCGGGAGGATCAGGAATGCCTCTAGGGACTTGTCGCGTGCTGACCTGGGTGACCGGTTCAGGGTCGACTCGGGCTGGTTCGTGACAAAATGGTATCAAAGGAAGTTGTCTCTTAGCAGACATTTATTTTTAGAGAGCCCTTGTTATTTTGGGGATGTCAAGGTAGATGGATTAGGATTTTTGGGACTTGAGGGGTATGTGCAAGAAGAGCGTCTCGAACTCTTTATTGTTATAATTCTCAGGTTTCCATGGGATGTCCAGTTTTATTAGTGTCCTTTGTTCTGGTTGATTTTTTGGTGTTGGGATATGACAAGGGGAGTCTGACTAATGGCCTCCGTGAGCTCGCAGGGCCTGGCAATCCATGTGGAGCTGGGGAATGGTCCTAATAAGTCTCTCTATGTTGGTGTTGTGTTTGGCATATGGCTTCCAACAATATGGTCAAGTCACCCACCGACACTAGTTCCCCTTTTTGGGTCTCTTGAACCTTTCTTGAATTCTGAATTTTTGTTTTTAAAATCCTTGTGTGAGAATTGTGGAAATGATTTTTAAAGTAAGGATTAGATTTCTAAAAGTGAAAAATGGGGTTTTCAAAAATTAAAAATAAGAATGGTTTTGTAAGGTTGTGTTTTTTTTAAAAAATGGAGGGAAGTGGAAATGATTTAAAGGGATTGTATTATCCATAATCTAAACTTGTGGTTTGTTGAAATAAAATGTATTGAAATTGTGAATCATTTTATGGTGATTCTGGATCTTTGTTTTAAATGGGGTATTTTGGGATGTTAAAAAGTTTTTGAATCGGATAAATTTTTTTGGCTATTGGTTTTGATCGGTGGTGTTTTACTAGAAATGGTATTAGTCTCAATGAACCTCGGATTATGAAAATATACATTGCTGAATTTTTTTAAAAAAACTAGGAAGGGTTTGTTTGGAGTGGCTTGATTATTTAAAAAGTTTTTAAAAATGAGAAGGGGTATGTTTTTAAGAAAATATTTTCTTAATTAATTGTGGTTTTTCTATGAAATATGAAAAGGTTTTTTTTTGACTCGGCGGTTAGTGTTCCTTATGAATATAATTTTTTTTGGAATGATGTCATTTTGTTTTAGCCTTTAGTGTTTTCATGGGTGCTCACATGCATGGTTTTATTTATATCTAGAAGGATGGCCTATATGGTATGGTGGTTGGCTGCCTGGGGTGGCATGGAAATGTGAATGTGGGTTACACTTGATGAAACACCATTGGTGAATGTGGAAACCCATCAAGTTAGTTAGTTTTTTCAAAACTGTTTTGTGCTGAAAATTGTGGCCTTTTTTAAAACCAATTGTTTTGTGGATTGATTTTTTTTGAAGACTTGTTTATTTTTTTAGCATCCATGTGATCTAGAATTCATACTCTTTTTCTAACTAGAGATGAGATCTTGTTGGTGGCTCGTTTTTGGAGTAATTTTCCTTGGGATTCTAAAGATGTGTTTGATGTTGTGATGTGTTCATGGATAATTCTCCATTGGAAATCTTTCGTACTGATAAACCTAAGGATTCCTTTCAAATTTTAAATCCACCTCTTTTGATGATGCCTCAACCTGTTTGTTGGAATAGAGAGCTGTTTGGGTTCTATTAAAAGTGCTTCTAGGTCGTGATAATTCTTTTGGACAGAGCAGTTGTGTTCGGTGATGTTGATGTGTTTTGTCGTATTCCTTGTCCATTCTGCCCCTCGTTTGGAGTGAGATAGAATTTTGATATGTATCTATGTGTTCCTATTTATATGAAGGTTTTTTTGGTGATCAAGTGAGGTTTTTTTAGTCGTGTGATCCTTATCACCTGACTGCGGTGCATCAAATGCTTCAAGAATTAGGGCTCCATCCATAGGCCTCTAAGTGAAGCTTTTCACACAGTCAAAAAAATCGATAGAGGTGTTAAGTTCCCAATTGGGATCCTTACTCCACTTCTTTGGTTTGTTAGTTTCTATTTCAATGTTTTGGTTCCTCATTTCTGTGAATTTCCCTTTGTCGCAACAAGCGTGGTGGACTTAACCCCTCACACAGTGTCTATGGTTATTCCTTCATGGATGTGGGTTTTCAATAAATGTCCCTGTGTGGACCGCCTATAAAAATCAGGTGCAGTATTGCTATTACCTATTCATAGGTGGAGGGTTTTGGGTAGTTTATTTGATTCTTTTGTGGTTTCAGTGGCCAAATTTTTGGGTCCCCTTCCCTCCCATCCCCAAGTGGCGGGGGTCCAGATTTGTGATGAATGTGTTGGCCAAGTTCTTGTCTCCTCTGTTCAGGAGTGGGGGGTTTATATGTTCATTTTGTAACCCAATTAACTTGGTATAGTAGGTTTTTTAGGATGGTTTTTTTGGATTGTGTGAGTGAGGCCCAATTCTAGCTCATCTTGAATTCTTGTCTGTTCGTTGCCAGTTGGTTTCTAATGGTGGGGAGACCCACCATGGGTCTCCTGGATTTTCATCCTAAGAATATTTCTAGTGCTAGTTGATTCTTAATGGTGTGGAGTACATTCTGGAATCCCATATAATATTTGGTTTTTGTCAGTTATATTTGGTTTGGGTGATGGTTGGGTTTTTTTAGAGAAGTCCCAACAATCGGGTTCTTGGCTTGGTTGTGGAGGTGGTGGCTTCATCATTCTGTTGATTCTCCAGACATGGTTGTGAGTTGTGTTTTGTGTGGGAAAGAGTATTAAGTTGCATTGTTGGTGATTGATATTTCCTTATCTTTAGAGGCTGGATTATGTTGTTATGGAATCCTTAGGTGTTGTTTTTTTTTCATCTGGAAAGTGTTATGGCTTTCCAGGGGCGGAAAGCTTTAATGGTGGGGAGAATTGTCACACAAGGTTTTTTTGTCTTTGTATTGATCCGGCCCATTGGAAATCTTGATCCTTTTCATGGGTATTTGGTGAGATGAATCCTGATTGTTGAAGTCTCATATATTTCTAACCAACCTAATTTAGGGATCCACATTGTTTGATAAGTAGTTTTTGAAGAAAGGGTGGTTACTTCATGAATTGAGCCAACCGTGAGCCCATTCCCAGTTTTAAAAACTGAATTCGTTTCTTTTATAACTCTTTTGTTTTTCATCCTTTTTCACCCATTCAACATCCCACTTGTAGTATACTGATATATTAAAATTTATTTATCCTTTTTGACCCATTATTAATTCATAAGCTGGGTGAATTTGGGTTACTCATTTAGGTATTGGGCCAGCCCATGGGCCCATTTCCTATTTTAATAAAATAATTAGTTTCATTTATATATTTTTCATTTTTTAATATTTATCGGTGATTCCACCTCCCCCTAGAATCCAATAACCCTATCCCAACCCTCATAATCTATTTTACCTCTTTGGAGCTCATATGGGTCGCGTATTAGTGGTAAAATTCTCAGGAAATCTCAAATCGTCCAGAATTGACAAGGTAACTTTTATCAATCATAAATCAATCAATTATTACTCTTTTGGACACCAATATTCATTCCCTGGTTCGTACAGACCTTAGTAGTGTATCCATGAAGTTTCAGGCCATTCAATTCTCTATAGGGTTGCAGATATAATGGAAGACAAAGAGTTTTCTAGGGTGAAAGGTGAGATTCCTTCTCCTTTCTCCTTCCTCTCCCCCTCCTTTCATTATTTCGTGGATTTATTTTATCCCCTAGTATTGATAGACGTAGGGTTTTGTTATAAAATTTTTTTTGATGTGTTTTCTATTTGTTTAGGTACGGTATTTATAGTTTTATGGTTTATAAACCCTTGGTAGATGATTTCGGGTGTGCGTTTCAATTACGCCAAAGATTTGAGGTAGGATATCCCTTGAACATGCCTTTATCATTCAAGTTTCCTCATTTTAATATTTTCCTAAACTGATATAATGTTCATTATTGTTTTTAAGCCTTTGGATAATTTTCTTGGTGTCCAAAGTGGTTTTTTAGTCATTGTTTTGTGAAAGGTAGTGTTTTGGTCATGAAAGTGCTCAACAAGTGTTTGTTTAAATGATCCGTTATCTTTTTCAAATATTTTGTGAGGTTTATAATCTGGTTTATAGTATTTTTAACATGTTACAGTATATTTAATGACAAAATGGAATTCAATTTGTGTTTTATTCCTTTTCATGTACTTAAAATAAATTGTTTTGTTTAAAAAGGGAATGTCATGTGTTCGGTAAATTGCCCGGTTGGATTTTATGTGTGATGTGTGATTTAAAAGTTATTAGTTCAGATTTATAAAGGAATTAGAATAATGATAAATGGTATTTTTGGGTACTTATATGGATTTTCAATTTGGATTTGTTTTTACAAACAAGTGGGTTTTGATTTACAACATATTTTGGCCCGAGTTGCCCAAAAAATGGACCGTTTCACATCTTTATGAAAATGGTTGTGTTTTGAATATGTAACCTGGGTATTATAAGAGATTTATGAAGGTGGTTTTCTGCTACAAATGGTTTTTATACAGATCCTTAATAAAATTAAAATGCCTACCTTCGTCAAAGGTTAGTTTTGAGAAAATGTTTAAAGGCCCGTTTGGCATTTCCTAGAAATGAAGGAGTGTTTTACTTGTATATAACAAGTTGTGCAATTGGGATTATTTTATGATCCATTAAATGATTTTATTAAATGTTTATTGGGATTAAAAATATGATTTGGTTTGGTTTTTATGTGTTTTTATAATTGAAAGAGTGTTTTTTAAAGAGTTTTATGTGCAAAGCCTCAATACACTTCATGAAATTGTTTTACCAAAATATTTAGCGATTTGTTGATTAGTGTAAGAAATGTGAAGAAAGATTATGGTCTGTTTGTGTTTTTATGGTTTTCGAATGGAATTTGGATGTGAAATGTGTATTTTATAATATGTGTAACTTCATTGATCACTAAAGGGAATCTCGGATATCTAGGTGGGCGGACGTGTACTAGTATGATAGTGATTCTGTGGGGGTTGGCCTCTGTTTCACGTAGAAAGTTTGATGATGACAACACTAACTAAACTATGATGATGATGATGATTGGGGACCACTAGGTTATGGGTATGTTCCCTACTAGTGTCTTGTGCACGAGAAATGATATTTATTATGGTTACTTTCACCAAGATACGAGGTACCTGGGGCTCACAACTAACTAGTGCCTAGGGGTATTACCGTGACTAGTGCTCATTGGCTATTTTGTACTCACCGTCGGCATATGGTGTGTTTGGTTGGTAAATTCAGTAGTATGTGTTATTTATTTAAAAGATAAGATTCATTAATGCAGCCCTCTTGAAAACTATTTTCATTTTGAAGTTGCACCTCTTTTAAAAGAATTGTTACTTGCATTTTTGTTTATTAAACATGCATGTTTTTGTCTGATAATTATTATATCATGGAACCTCATTTTAAAACGATACTTTCATATCTTTAATTTAAAACTATAAATTGATGTTTATTTTATTTTAAATTAATGTGCATTGGGAATAGAATATCGGGCTAACCTACTGAGTTTTAATACTCATGCCAATAGTCTTATTTCTTTGTTTAGCCCTTGTGAAGGTTTCATCATTAGTTCGATCACCTTGGGAGACATTTGATCATTGTTTTGGAGAGTTACTAGAAGTTTCACGTGGATTTAGTTGGTCATCGGGATTGTTCAGTTGAGTTGTTGGTTTTTTTCTACTTTTAGTTTCTTGTACAAATAATATTTAGTTCAATTTTTATATAAATTAATTTTGGGCTGTCCGTTTATTTCCACTGTTTGTTTGATTATTTATATATGGGAGAAATCGTTCCCTTGTGTACACTATTGATTCCCTTGGTGCTTGTCACCATCCCGGGAGGATTGGGAACGCCTCTCGGGACCTGTCGCGGGCTGACCTGGGTGACCGGTTCAGGGTCGACTCGGGTTGGTTCGTGACAGGTTAAGTTATTTAAAATGGATTTCTGATTTTATCATTAGTAAGAAAAATGGTATCATCAATGTTTTATATAATTTCAATGATTAAATGACCATTAGATGATTATTATAAGTATGAATATCTATGATATCCAATGTGGTTGGGATCCATCCTATGGGATGATGTATTACCCATATAATTGTTTTATAAGTGTAATATATGTATAAGGTTGCATTTTTTTTGGTAGGGAGTCCATCATGGGAGTGACCTATTACACCATATGACTATTCTATTAGGGTAATGTGGACACTAGGAAGCCTAATGATCATCGAAATTGTATACATGTTCTCAATAACATGGAAGTAATGTTACTCTTAGGTATTGTTTTCAATTGTTTTTATCCATGAAATCTAGATTTAAAATGATTGTGAAAATGAAAAAAAATATTATTTCAGAATGGTTTAAAAACATCGAAAATGGGGATTATACATGTATTATATTAAAGTGTATAATGTTTTTTCTCATTCTTTATAATTCTTTATATCTTATTATGTGATAATAATTGGTTTTATTATAACATATTTATAAAATGACATTGAAATGATTGACTTTTATGCTCTAGTTTAATCTATGTAAAATGAGTTTCATGTCATGTATTTCGTTAAATGATCATATTTTATATTAATAATGACTCCTTATTAATAGTTATTTATTACTATCATAATGACATTAAAGACTGTATTATCATGTAAATTATTTAAAACTAGATAGAAAATAGATTATTGATTAAAGGATTGTTATAAAAAAAGGAAGGTGGTGACTAACAAGTCATGTTTACACTCACACCTATATTATTTTAGTTTCATGTTTGGGATTTCATTTCTAACTACAATCTGATCACTTCATTATCTAGGGATATAGGTCATTTTTTAGTTTATGTCACGACCCGTCCTCGGGGCCCGTGCCGTGAATACCCCAAGCCCGCCTTCCATAGGCCAGGGGCTGGCGACTAGCACCAAAGGCGTAAAATCCTAATAACTGGGAAGGCATTGCCTTTATAAAAGAAAACAAGCACCACAGAGTACAAGCGGAAAAAACACTAAGTACAAAAGAAAAGATGAAAAGTAAATATGCCAGAATAAAAACCCAAAAGAAAGTACAACTACAACTGAACAAGGTACAACATCAAAAAGACAAACAGCTGGAAGATGGAAGCAGCTCCTGGGTCGTCCTCCTCATGTCCTACCTGAAGGGTAGGTACAGATAGCGCATCTCCTGGTCGTCCACCACGGATCCTACCTGAAGGGTAGGTACAGATAGCCTCCTCCACGCTCTCGACCGTCAACCTCCTCTGTGAGTCGTCTCGTCGTGTAGTCCACCTCCGGGTACTGACTCGTCGTGTAGTCCACCTCCGGGTACCGACTCGTCGTGGAGTCCACCTCCGGGTACCGACTCATCGTGCAGTCCACCTCCGGGTACCGTCCAGTCCTCGAACACTCGGCCTCCGTCAGCACTGCCCGTCGTCTGCAACCAACACAACGAGGTGAGGGCATAGCCCGTGCAGGGGTGAGTATAACGATACTCAGTAGGGACCCCGAGACCCTCAAGGTCTCACTAAACCAACAAGGATAACCACAAGAAGATCTCAACAAATAACCTCTACTTAGATATATGCCCATACATATACCTAAGTTATCAAGTAACCCATCTCAATCATGAGGAAACACAAGGATTGGGAAATCAACGGATAACCACTACCCAGGTATATGCCCATACAAATACCTAAGTTATCAAGTGACCCATCTCAATCATGGGGTAAACACAAAGTTCAAAAGTCTCAGCTCAAACCAGGATTTTCATTAATGAAACTGTAACTGTTGAAGAGATCCGTCTCTGGAGTGTACAGTGGTCCTGTCACGACTCCGAGGTACTGCTCACTAACCTAAGACTGCTGAGGTACTCCTCCTATCGAGTACTGCGGGTTTGCGGCCAACTACCAGGCACTCCGTCCGCTGAGGGTCTGTCGCCAAATACCGGGCGCTCCCACTAATAGCCTACAGAGGTACTCCTCCTGTCCAGTACCATGGGTTTGCGGCCAACTACCGGGCGCTCTGTCCGTCGTGGGTCTGTCGCCAAATACCGGGCGCTCCGTCCACTGGGCTAGTCGACTCACTACAAGTCGAGTCGGTCAAGCAGTCGTTAGGGCTCAGCCGGCTACACGGTCTCCGTACTCAGCACGCTCGTCTCCGGGAGGGTCTTCTCCACGAGCTACTGGTCGATAATCCAATTATCAAAAAGTCCCGTAAAGAAGTATCTCAAAGGACCACCTCGTCATAGGGGTCTCAACGCAACAGACGGCGCGTCAATCGGAAGCCCGGTCTGTGAGTTATTAGCCTTTTCGTCCCAGGGGTCCGGTTGGTTTCGTGTGCGAACCAATCCAGCCATAACTCAACTATACCCCGAACACTCATAGGGTATACTCATAGGGAACGTTTCTCAACGAGATCACCAACGTCGCTGACGGATCGTCAAACGAACGTTCTGTCAGAAAGGTATCAGCTTTTCCGTTCCAGGGGCCCGGTTGGATTTCGGTGCGATCCAACCCGGCCACTATCCAACTGCATCCAAATCTCGGTGAAGGATGCCAAAAGTTCCGTATCATCAACAGAAACTCAACGCAACAGACGGCGCGTCAATCGGACGCCCGGTCTGAGATTTATTGGCTTTTTCGTTCCAGGGGCCCGGTTGGATTTCGGTGCGATCCAACCCGACCGCACTCTGTCGGAATCGAAACCTCGAGCGGAGTAAGACAAAAGATCCATCTCACTTAGAGGAATTCAACGAAACAGACGACGCGTCAATCGGACACCCGGTCTGTTATTTATTGGCCTTTCTGTCTCACACCCACCCTGGGAATCTTCCCAGGAGGTCACCCATCCTGATCACTACTCTAGGCCAAGCATGCTTAACTATGGAGTTTTAACCACGTAGGCTCCCGAAAAGGAAGGTGCACCTTGAGTATAGTATACCGAAACGACCGTCTCGATCCAAGGATCGCGTTGCCGTTGACGGCGAGTCGTTTGGAGGCCCGTAGCCCAAGATATAGGCATTTGACCGAAAGTGGTCTGGAACTGGGGGTCTGGGCCCGGGCCGACCCGGCCCGACCCCCCCTGGGTCAGCCGAACCGGGTCGACCCGCCCCGGGCGGCGACCCGGACCGACGACCCGGCCCGGCTCGGAAAACCCGGCCCGACCGGCGGGGTGGTCCGGCGCGGACCGGCACGGCGGCGCAGCCTGGGCGCCGTTCGGGTGCCACGCGCGGGGGGCAAAGCCCCCCCCCCCCCCCTTGAGAACCGCGGCCCGTTAATTGGGGCCGCTTTTGAGACCCGGCCGGGGGAAATTAATTCCCCCGGTCTCCACTGTCCGGCCGGCCCGCACTGGCCGGCCGGTTTCGCCAGCAAGGATCGGCGACGGCCGGTCCTTCCTTCGCCGACACCAGTAGCCCGGTGCCGGCCGCCGGTCATCTTGCCCCGTCGCGGCCCGGAACCGGCCGCGGCCTCTGCCGTCCGGCGCGATGCGACGACATCACTTCCCTCCGCCGCGGCCCCGCTCCGGCCGCGGCGCCTTTGACTTTCTTCGACGCGACGCGATGGCGTCACATTCTTGGATTTCTTTCCACGGCGCGGCGCGACGGCGCCGCACAATAATTGTCGTGCGATTCCCGCGTGGTGCGACGGCACCACGCCATCCCGTTCCATCCGCAAGGAAACAATTATGAACATAGGAGGGGGGTTCGGCCGTGTTGGTGCGGTCCGGGCCCCCCTCTCGTTAGACAATAACATTTAATCCTTTATCCTGGAAGTTCGACATTCTAGAATCAAGAATGGAAAATAAATAAATAAAATATCAACAATCCCCTACCTCAGATTCAAGTGCGGAGCACGCCAATCAAGCCGCGGAAGACTAGCGTCGCGGAGGTCGGGCGTTGCGGAAATCGAACGTCGTTTCCATTGACGTCGAGGTGCATCCGAAGAGGTACGTCGATGGAGAAGCTTCGTAAGCTGACGGAGATAGTCCGAGGAGGAAACGGCGTCTCCTTTCGTTGACACGGGAAGAAGATCGAAGAAGCGGCGTCGTCGATCTTCGGAAACACACCGGCTACGAAGAAGAGAAGCGGCGTTCTTCGTCGGAGCTTAAGTGTTCTTCGTGTTCTTCATCAAGGTTGAAGAAGATGGAGAGAGCTTCTCAAAATCTCTCAAGGTGGCAAAGGAGACCAACCCAAAATAAAATAATCTTAAGCCTTATTTTATTTACACAACTAAACATTTGAATTTCAAAAGATAAGAAACGAACCATTAATTCGTATAATTAATTCAACGAAAGAAACAGCTCATTTAATTTACGAAAAAAAACCGCCCAATTAAATTGTCTGTTAAGAATTTAAGAAAACGTGTCAGTTGACTTTCATAAATACGGGTTTTCGCGGATGCGTTACTTAGCGGAAAGAAACGGCGGGGCTCATGTGGGCCCCTCCTCCCAAATATCCTACCAAGAGGGTAGGATATTTCTGGATAGTAACCTATCCGATTCAACTCAGATTAAGCCGCTTTTAAGTGGCTTCAAGTGGCTTCCAAGTAGCTTAAGTGAAATAAAACAATGTTGTCACACAATTATTTTATTTCTTAACTTTAAGCCCGAAAATTAAAAACCACACCCGAGAAAATGCAACTCCGGAAGAGGCGTTTCTAAGCAATTACTGGCGCTGTGATTCCATCGGTGCCCTCAGAATTCGATTCCGAGCACATGTTCAAAAGTTAGAAAAATCCGCTTGTCCGTTCACTGAACGTACCCGAGCCAAAATTCAGAAATTGATTTTGGGCACACCGGGCCTCGGAATCAGGCGTCGTCAGAAACTGTTTTCTTGTAAAATTTCAATGAAAATTAAGAAAAAAATTTCCTTGGAATTTATGGGTCTTTACATTACTCCCACCACAGGGCTTTACGTCCCCGTAAAGCTTCACCACAAACTTAGGGAAACAAAGCGGTACTGAGCACACATCTGAGCCTTCCACTCCCATGTGCTCACCTGGAGGTTCCCGCGCTGCCAATGAAAGTGCACAAGAGGAATCGACTGTCCTCCTAGGATCCGCTCATGTCGATCCTCGATCCCCACAGGAACCTCCGTAGAAGACACTCATCGCCACCGTCCAGATCCTCATGGTCGATGATATGCGAAGGGGTCGAGCACGTATCTCCTCAGTTGGGATACGTGGAAAATGTCGTGCACCTAGTGCAACTAAAGTGGATGGTCCAAGCGGTAAACCACCTCGCCTACACAGCTGAGGACATAGAAAGGTCCGTTGAACCTCGGAGATAACTTGCCTCCCTGGCCACATCTCCGTAAACCTTGTCGAGGTGAGACCCGTAAGAAGACGTGGTCGTCATCCTCGAACTCCAGAGGTCTCCATTTCTGTTAGAACTAAAACTCAAAACGACTGCTGCTACGAGGGTAAGGTTGACCAACTCAAGAGTGATCGTTCGCACCCTCCTGTGAAAGAGTTACCCTGCACTGCCTGGGGTTTCCTTTTCCGCCGACCAAGGAAAACCCATCCCGACGTTTGCCTAAAACCGTCAATTTGAGTATGAACAGTTATTTCCCATTCCATACTCAAACTAACGTCGTAAGGACTCGACGCTGCCACCAAGAGATTCCAACCAGAACTCTCGCCTCAAGGGTCTGACCACACCGTCGGCGTAAGTGTGATTATCGAGTCTCCTCCCAAGGTATCTTCAGACGTGAGGGTCAAGTCCACGGCTTACCGGAAACTCTAGGTCTGGAACAAGATATGTGAAAGCGAGGAATGATTCATATCGACGTCTGTTACTACAGCAGCTAGTAGTGGACACAGACTGTCCCTTGAATCATTTCTAGAGCCATTGTGACACACTCCTTGACCGCATGCAGCCGCACTCTTCCTCCGCCCTCCAGATCCCTGAGCCTGGCGGGAATAATTAAGGCGGGTGGTAGTACCATGATAGGATGTACACCACATCATACTGCTCTCCTAGCTCTGCCTCCTCGCCTGCCGCTTCGCAGACTCATCTCTATTTAACGATTCCTCTTTTTGAAACATTTAACATGCCCTAGTCTCTAAGACTGGAACCGGTTTCCTGTTTCTTACTGCACTGTGCAGTCTTCATCCGCTCCTGGATGAACTGCACCTCCTTTAGTCTCACAAGAGCTGCTATGATTTCTTCTTTGCCGATAAGAGAAATCTGGTCTCATCCCCTAGATGAACCACATTCGTTTCCTAATACAGTCAATACTAACATAAATGATGTATTCATGCCATGGATGACGTCATAAGGCCTCGACGTAACTACCAAGAGATCCAACTATCACTCTCGCCTCCAAGGGTCGAGTCACACTGTCGGCATCAGTGTGAGGTCACCGGGTCTCCTCTAGTAGAAATCTCGAAAGTGAGGGTCAAGTCAATAGTTTAACCGGGACCACTTAGTATCAACCAAACAAAAAGGACAGGAAAGCAAACATCACAAGATAAGTGTCTTTTTATTATTGCAGCTCATAATACAAAGACACGAATACAAAAGCAACATGGAACTAGAAGTACAAAGGACATATCCACTAGTTCCGCTCCAGTCCACCTGCAGCCAGAGCTCTACTGCCTTGTCCACTGCTCAGTTGTTGCTCAAGCACCCGCCGCTGCTTCTGTCTCGGTGGCTCCTCCAACACCCGCTGATAAACCGTGCGGGGGGTCGTACAGTCACGTTCCAGGTGACCCTTCTTGCCGCAGGAGAAACACTCTCCGTTTCTGGCACGCCTGGCTCTGACCCCACCCCGGGTGCCCCACACCACTGATCCTAAAACCCGAGATCGTCCAACTGCTGGCCTGGTCCTCCTGGACCTCTGCATCATCTGTCTAGTGCCCACAGATGACTCAGAAACAGATCGAAAACCCTGCGGAAAAGGCAGAAGCTCCCGTACACGCTCGGGGTGTAGAGCTACTGGCACAAACTCCACCCTGAAGAAGGTCTCGAAGTATTCCCATGTGAAGTCCATCCCATCGCAAAACTGGAACAAGTGGCTCCACCACATGCCTGTTGCTTCCTGAAGAAGGATGGCAGCAAAGATCGCCATGAAGTCTGTCGGCGTCCCCACTAGCCTGAAGACTCCCACCACAGCCTCCAGCCAATCCTCAGCCGCCTGCGGGTCCATCTCTCCCCAGAACCTGGGTGGCCTCTAGCACTGGAACTCATGCAGCGCACTCAAGTGGCGTGCATCGCCTACTGTTGGGGCTGGTGTCATCGGTGGCCCAACATATGGTAGTAGTACCGCTGGTGCCTCCGCTGGTGCCTCAACTGGGATAGGGCCCTGTACCGAGGCCTCGTCGCTTGGCGGGCTGTCAGTACGCACATCCCTCTGGGCTCTAGCTGATCGTTCGTGAAAAGGCATCATGAAAGAAACAACGTAACACGGTCAAACGTTTACACCTGGTGAGCTGACCTGGTTGAGCTGTTTTAAGGGAAAACCTTTGAAAACACACACACAATCAGTGTTTTCATGCACAAAGTCAGGAATCAATCGTCAGGGTCCTGGTGTATGGATACGTCGGCCGCCCGCACCAACACTGGATTCCCTGATCTGAAAACCACACTCGGTACTCTTAACATTATTGCTTCACAGAAACAAACATCAGAGTTATAAGTTTTGCGGTAGAACCGAAATCCTCTGATACCAATTTGTCACTACCCGTCCTCGGGGCCCGTGCCGTGACTACCCCAAGCCCGCCTTCCATAGGCCAGGGGCTGGCGACTAACACCAAAGGCGTAAAATCACGATAACTGAAATTCATTGCCTTTATAAAAGAAAACAATCACCACAGAGTACAAGTGGAAAAAAACACTAAGTACAAAAGAAAAGCTGAAAAGTAAATGGGCCTGAATACAAACCCAAAAGAAAGTACAACTACAACTGAACAAGGTACAACATCAAAAAGACAAATAGCTGGAAGAGGGAAGCAGCTCCTGGGTCGTCCTCCTCAGGTCCTACCTGAAGGGTAGGTATAGATAGCGCAGCTCCTGGTCATCCACCACGGATCCTACCTGAAGGGTAGGTACAGATAGCCTCCTCCACGCTCTCATCCGTCAACCTCCTCTGTGAGTCGTCTCGTCTCGTAGTCCACCTCCGGGTACGGACTCGTCGTGTAGTCCACCTCCGGGTACCGACTCGTCGTGTAGTCCACCTCCGAGTACCGACTCGTCATGTAGTCCACCTCTGGGTACCGTCTAGTCCTCGAACACTCTGCCTCCGTCAGCACTGCCCGTCGTCTGCAACCAACACAACGAGGTGCGGGCATAGCCCGTGCAGGGGTGAGTATAACGATACTCAGTAGGGACCCCGATACCCTCAAGGTCTCACTAAACCAACAAGGATAACCACAAGAAGATCTCAACAGATAACCTCTACTTAGATATATGCCCATACATATACCTAAGTTATCAAGTAACCCATCTAAATCATGAGGAAACACAAGGATTGTGAAATCAACGGATAACCACTACCTAGGTATATGCCCATACATATACCTAAGTTATCAAGTGACCCATCTCAATCATGAGGTAAACACAAAGGTCAAAAGTCTCATCTCAAACCAGGATTTTCATTAACGAAACCGTAACTGCTGAAGAGCTCCGTCTATGGAGTGTACAGTGGTCCTGTCACGACTCCGAGGTACTGCTCACTAACCTCAGACTGCTGAGGTACTCCTCCTGTCAAGTACTGCGGGTTTGCGGCCAACTACCAGGCGCTCTGTCCGCTGATGGTCTGTTGCCAAATACCGGGCGCTCCCACTAATAGCCTACAGAGGTACTCCTCCTGTCGAGTACCGCGGGTTTGCGGCCAACTACCAGGCGGTCTGTCCGCCGTGGGTCTGTCGCCAAATACCGAGCGCTCCGTCCACTGGGCTAGTCGACTCACTCCAAGTCGAGTCGGTCAAGCAGTCCTTAGGTCTCAGCCGGCTACACGGTCTCCGTACTCCGCACGCTCGTCTCCGGGAGGGTCCGCTCCACGAGCTACTGGTCGATACTCCAAGTATCACAAAGTCCCATAAAGAAGTATCTCAAAGGACCACCTCGTCATAGGGGTCTCAACGCAATAGACGGCACGTCAATCGGACGTCCGGTCTGTGAGTTATTAGCCTTTTCGACCCAGGGGCCCGGTTGGTTTCGTTTGCGAACCAATCCGGCTGTAACTCAACTATACCCCGAACACTCATAGGGTATACTCATAGGGACCGTTTCTCAACGAGATCACCAACGCTGCTGACGGTTCGTCAAACGAACGTTCTGTCAGAAAGGTATCAGCTTTTCCGTTCCAGGGCCCCGGTTGGATTTCGGTGCGATCCAACCCGGCCACTATCTAACTGCATCCAAATCTTGGCGAAGGATGCCAAAATTTCTGTATCATCAACAGGAACTCAACGCAACAGACGGCGCGTCAATCGGATGCTCGGTCTGAGAGTTATTGGCCTTTTCGTTCCAGGGGCCCGGTTGGATTTCGGTGCGATCCAACCCGACCGCACTTCGTCGGCATCCAAACCTCGAGCGGAGTAAGCCAAAAGATCCGTCTCACTTAGAGGAATTCAACAAAACATACGGCGCGTCAATCAGACGCTCGGTCTGTTATTTATTGGCCTTTTTGTCTCACACCTACCCTGGGAAACTTCCCAGGAGGTCACCCATCCTGATCACTACTCTAGGCCAAGCACGCTTAACTATGGAGTTTTAACCACGTAGGCTCCCGAAAAGGAATGTGCACCTTCAGTATAGTATACCGAAATGACCGTCTCGATCCAAGGATCGTGTTGCCGCTGACGGCGAGTCGTTTGGAGGCTCGTAGCCCAAGATACGGGCATTTGACCGAAAGTGGTCCGGAACTGGGGGTCTGGGTCCGGGCCGACCCGGCCCGACCCCCCCTGGGTCGGCCAAACCGGGTCGACCCGCCCCGGGCGGCGACCCGGCCCGACGTCCCGGCCCGGCTCGGAAAACCCGGCCCGGCCGGCGGCGCGGCCTGGGCGCCATTCGGGTGCCGCGCGCGGGGGGCAAAGCCCCCCCCCCTTTGAGAACCGCAGCCTTTTAATTGGGGCCGCTTTTGAGACCCGGCCGGGGGAAATTAATTCCCCAGGTCTCCAACGTCCGGCCGGCCCGCACTGGCCAGCCGGTTTCGCCAGAAAGGACCGGCGACGGCCGGTCCTTCCTTCGCCGACTCCAGCGGCCCCGTGCCAGCCATCGGTAATCTTCCTCCGCCGCGGCCCAGAACCGGCCGCGGCCTATGCCTTCCGGCGCAATGCGACAACATCGCTTCCCTCCGCCGCAGCCCCGCTCCGGCCGCGGCGCCTTTGACTTTCTTCGACGCGACGCGACAGCGTCGCGTTCATGGATTTCTTTCCACGGCGCGGCGCGACGGCGCCACGCAATAATTGCCGTGCGATTCCCGCGTGGTGCGACGGCACCACGCCATCCTGTTCCATCCGCAAGGAAACAATTATGAACATAAGAGGGGGGTTCGGCCGTGTTGGTGCGGTCTGGACCCCCCTCTCGTTAGACAATAACATTTAATCCTTTATCCTCGAAGTTCGACATTCTAGAATCAAGAATGAAAAATAAATAAATAAAATATCAACAATCCCCTACCTCGGATTCAAGTGTGGAGCACGCCAATCAAGCCGCGGAAGACTAGCGTCGCAGAGGTCGGGCGTCGCGGAAATCGAACGTCGTTTCCGTTGACGTCGAGGTGCGTCCGAAGAGGTACGTCGCTGGAGAAGCTTCGTAAGCTGACGGAGATAGTCCGAGGAGGAAACGGCGTCTCCTTTCATTGACACGGGAAGAAGATCGAAGAAGCGGCGTCGTCGATCTTCGGAAACACACTGGCTACGAAGAAGAGAAGCAGAGTTCTTCGTCGGAGCTTATGTGTTCTTCGTTTTCTTCGTTAAGGTTGAAGAAGATGGAGAGAGCTTCTCAAAATCTCTCAGGGTGGCAAAGGAGACCAACCCAAAATAAAATAATCTTAAGCCTTATTTTATTTACAAAACTAAGCATTTGAATTTCAAAATATATGAAATGAACCATTAATTCGTAGAATTAATTCAACGAAAGAAACAGCTCATTTAATTTACGAAAAAAAACCGCCCAATTAAATTGTCTGTTAAGAATTTAAGAAAACTTGTCAGTTGACTTTCATAAAGACGGGTTTTCGCGTGTGCGTTACTTAGCGGAAAGAAACGGCGGGGCTCGTGCGGGCTCCACCTCACAAATATCCTACCAAGAGGGTAGGATATTTCTGGATAGTACCCTATCCGATTCAACTCAGATTAAGCCGCTTTTATGTGGCTTCAAGTGGCTTCCAAGTGGCTTAAGTGAAATAAAATAAAGTTGTCGCAAAATTATTTTATTTCTTAACTTTAAACCCGAAAATTAAAAACCACACCCGAGCAAAAACAACTCCGGAAGAGGCGTTTTTAAGCAATTACCGGCACTGCGATTCCATCGGTGCCCTCAGAATTCGATTCCGAGCACCGGTTCAACAGTTAGAAAAACCCGCTTATCCGTTCACTGAACGTACCCAAGCCAAACTTCAGAAATTGATTCCGGGCACACCGGGCCACGGAATCAGGCGCCGTCAGAAACTGCGTTCTTGTAAAATTCCACAGAAAATTAAGAAAAAAATTTCCTTGGAATTTATGGGTCTTTACAGTTTAAAAAATGTTTCTTATGGTTTCCTTTTCATGAGTTGGTTGGGCATTCAATTTTATTTTTTATAATTTTTAGTGTGCGTCCCATTACATGATTTACCATTCAAAATTTGTAATTTACTAATTTCTATTTATGGAGGGTGTTGATATTTTCTAGTGGTCGAAGGAATAATATTTTTTTAGCGATTTTTGTAATTTCATAAGTGTTAGAGATTGTTTTTTACATTCATTTACGACATCATTTATTGTTTTTTTAAATTCTATTTAGCATTGATGTCAAATATATAAATCAGTCACTCCAGATATTTGTTATATTTCTATTTTTTGTACTCTAATTCTTGTTTTAAACATTTCTAATGGATTTTCTTATGATACCGAAGTTGTAGAGTCCAACCCATGGGGATTAGGAATTCCCTTCATGCTAGTGGTGGATTAGTTAAGGTACAGATTTTGATGGAAGCATATATTGAATTGACCTCGTATATAATCTAAATTGGAACCTGAATCAACCAGACACTAGTCCGAATAGAATTACGTATTTCCATAAACTTGGGACAAGGCCTCGAACACTAGTAATAATGAGATCAGAATGATTTATCCCCACATCCATGAACATAAAATAGATAAATAATTGATAGAACATCTGGAAAAATTGATATATCCAAAAGTTTACTAATACAAGTTCCTAGTAAATTTTTCCCACCAAATAATTATAGTAAAATAAAAAAACTTTCACCATAAAAACTCCATGAAAAAGTGGATCAAAAGCTCTAATAGTCACTGCAAGCTCATAAGTCCTACTAATAAAGCACATCCCATACAATGGTGGTGTTCTATCCCATTATCCTAGACTCAGAAAAAGAAAAAAATATAATCACTCTTGAATAAAATGGGAGGATTAGAGAAAAAAATTTAATAGGATTTCACCAATCATTTCTTATTAAATTAGTATAAAATTGACAAAATATTATCAATTTAATATAACACATGGCTTGGAAAACATTTATCAGTTCATATAAAATATTTCTATACAAAACATTTTAATGGATAATATACAAAATGATTTATAGTGAATTTAAGTAAAATAAATAAAATAAAGACATATTTATCAAAAAAGTAATGAAAAAACTACATTAATATAAGTATTTAATAACACTAAAAATGGACTTTATCAGTGCTAAATAAACACTAACTACTAGAGAGAGGATAAAACCAATAGTCTTTTCTCTATGGAAAAAAGCACTGATAATGGGTTCATTTATGAGTGCTTATAAAAGTGCTGATAAATGAGACATTTATCAGAAATTCTATAAGCACTGATAAGGGAAAATTTTTTTGTGCTTCTATAAGATCTGATAAAGGAATTATTTATCAGCTCATATAAATGCACTGATAATGGAGCATACAACAGTATGCTGTTAAATCACAATACCCTACCGGTGTAGGGTGCTATAACTATAAGGGATGAGCCTTAAACCTTACTTAATCTTGAGTTATTACAAGATTACACATTGAGGATCTTTTTGGGTTTAGAGTTTTAGAAAATTAGATCATAAAACTTGAATTACATTCCACATATAAACAATGTGGTTACATAAAGATATTATTCTTATTTCCCATCAATGGAAACATATTTAAAATAAATCATGGATTCTTTCTTGACACTTCCTTGACGCTATCATCATATCATGTACCTTTCCCTTGACCTGTGAAAAACATTTCAAAAAAAATTGGGATGAGCATAAAATGATCAGTAAGGGATATAAAAATATGGAAAGGAAACATGGGTACATATATACATAAGAATGAAATCATACATTACCCATAAAACATAAGCCCTTTAACATACCTCATCAAATCATGAATAAATCATAGAAATCATAAGACATAAAGGTTACTTGAGGCATTCATAACCTTCTTACGTAGGGAGTAACCCTCTTGGTTACGTTTGGAATACCCATCACAGTATATTCCCTAAATATCTTCGGAGAAACCTTAACATTTCACTCCTTCGCGTTACCCAATGCATTGGAGAGCTATATCGGGCTCACCCGCCCTTAGTTTATCACGGAACCACCCGTTTTCATAACAATGCCCAAGAACCATAACATAATCTTATCACATAAAACATGCATAAAGGAAACATAACTTTTACACCTTTCAATAATAAGATATCAATACAACACATTGATATAAATACATTATGAAAACCATTTTCAATACCAAAATAAAATAAAATTAAAACATGTTATTTATTTTTCTTTTAAATAGATATGGCTTGTAGAGCAAGCCGGAACTCAAATAATGGTCATGGCGGTGGAGAAGTCGTTGTCACCGCATACGTACGACAAAAACATTCCATTTTGTCGTTTAGTAAACGCTTCGTATAAAAAAGATTCCTTTTGAATAAATGTAAAAGTCAAAGGGGTTTACACACCATATAAAAGAAGGTTGTGTATAAAACAATATATGCCTCAATGAAAGGAGATTGAGAGGAAGTCCCATACCTTAGGTCCGACTTGACCTAGTCGTTCTTTAATGTCCTGAATAATAAACTTGAGTTAATTTCTACTTGCATAAGAAACTTTTTCAAGTTCATTATTCCTTTTATATCACTTATTGCCATGTCATGAACACTATGTAATTATTTAAGTTAATAACGTTCGTTTTAACGATCATTGGTGCTTGAGTCAAAAATTAGCCCTTTATAATTACATGTTGTTCATGTATCCATTATATCCAGAATGGTATTCATGATGTAGATATCATATATGTCATATATATCCAGTACATGAATGCATTTATTATATTTCATAATCATTTACAGGTAAGAAATGAAATGCACCGTTCATGGAGACGATAAGCCGTACGTACGCATGAACACTATTTTCATTTCTATTTCTTATTTTATAGAATGGAATCATAATGATATAAAGGTATATTATAATTCTAGTATAATATCATATATAATATCATAGTTCCATCCTTTATACGTCCCACATATGGTATTTACCGAATCAAATCACTTTGAGGGGGCGGTAGTCCGCACTTTCTTAAATGAAGATATCACGTTTACCCATAATGGAAACCATAAAGGTATTCCCAAAATGAAAAATACATAAGATTAAGGAAAACATAAACATATTATATATCATATATAAATATAGTGACATCTTAATGGCCACATTTGAATGAGTTAAAAGAATGTTGAACAATCATCGTTTCGGGAGGCCTAAATTCACCATCCACGGAAACTGTATGTCCTTTAACCATTAAATGTAGTTGTGTGTAAGTGTATCTTGAATAATTATTATAACAACATCCTAGTATATTAAATATACTGGATTTGTTAGAAAAGAAATGAATAAAAAGAGTTTAGGGGGTTGGAGAAGCAAAATAAAACAAAAGGACTCAAGTGAAGACATTACCTTAAAATCGGGTAACTCCCTTTGGTTTGAGCTCAAAGGCTTCCTTGGGAAGACATCTGCCCAAAGTGAGGCTTCAAGGAGTAATATAGGGATGTGTAGAGACAAAATGGGCAGGGGTTGGCCGAGCCAAAGGCTTTGAGAGTGTGGGTAAGGAGGTAGAGGTGGGGGCCTTTTATAAGAGGAGAGGAGGGGCACTCTTGGAAAGTAAAGAAATATTACTTTATTTGAAAATGATTTTCGGATTCAAAAGGTCTCACATTGATATAATTCGAGGTTAAGGTGATAAGGGTTCTAAATCCACCCATACAATAGGTTTTGGACATGTTTAGGTCATAGATGTTACATTATCATTTCATTTTATTTAAATCCTTTATTAATGAGGTAATCGCTACATCATCATGATGTCATAAATAATTTAATTTATTTAAAGTCTAAAAATTATAAAAAAATTACTATGATTTAGGAAATATTTTTAACTTTCCAATGACTATTTATAATCAAAATTCTGACTTGTATAACCCCATGTAAATATTGGATTAGTAAAACATCTCATGTCTGTGTCATTTTTTACTTTAACATTAAATAAAAAGTTATTTATGTCATTTCCCAACCAAAGTGGATCCATGGGGTCCCCAAGTTGACCAATGGATTGTCTTGGTCGGCCATGATACATCCAATTAGGGTAGGATATGTTTCAAGATCATCTCATATTATTAAAACATTATTTTTACCTTAGACTACACTAATTACCACTAATCGCGATTAAGAACTTAAAAGTTACTATTCACCAAAAAAATTATTTTAATCTCATTGAACCACATTTTACATCTTAATGAAAACCATGTATGTAAGATTTTTGAAAATCAAATCATAGAAGTGGCAAAGATTCATTTAAATGAAAAATCAGTTTCATTAACTACCACTTAGTGGTTTCACTATTAATCAAAAATTGAAGTTTTTCAGAAAGATACCAAAACTTCACCCTAATATATATTTGATATTCCGAATTCAAAAATGATTTCTATTTTACAAAATTAAAAACATGTAAGTTGCATTAATTAATTTAATAACTAATTCCCGCTGTCATGACAAATAGCGTGTTTTTATGAAACAATACGTATCAAAAGATTGACACTAGTTTAAGTCCAATTTCAAAGTGAAATTGATTACAATGACCACCATCGGATAAAATGGTAAAAATATATTCTAATTTCACTTAAAGACCAATTCAAAAGATAATATAATCATATAAAAAATAAGATTAAAAGGAGGTTTTGAATTAAAATACAACATTTTTCACTATTCATTAAAAAATGAACTTTATCGGAAAAATACCAAAAATTCACACAAAGTAAATTTTGATGTCCCAATCATAAATAATAAGTTTATTTTGACAAACATAACTTATAAAATTGTCAAAAGATAGATTTAAAGAGGGTTTTCCATCAAAAGGCAGTAAAACAATCTTTTAAGAATATTAGTGTATTTCATGCATAAGAATGTATTTATTTTCATTTTAAGCCTCTAAAACAATATCTTAGTCATTAATAGACATATATAAAAATATATATTATTCATTACTTACTTGGGATGTTACATCCTTCCCCCCTTTAAAAAATTGCGTCCCCCCAATTTATTTACTTATCGATTAAATGGGGGTACTTATCCCTCATTGCATTTTCAGATTCCCATGTTGCCTCTTCCATCATGTGGTTTTTACACAAAACCTTTACCTGATTAATCACCTTATTCCGTAACACTTTCTCCCTATGGTCAAGAATCTGTACCGGTTGTTCCTCATAAGATAGGTTCTCTTCCAGCTGAACTACCTCTAGACTCAAAACATGAGATGGATCTGGCATGTACTTTCTGATCATCGAAACATGAAAAAAATTGTGTACCTGAGATAAACTCGGAGGTAAAGCCACTCGGTAAGAAACAGATCCAACTCTCTCCAGAATTTCATATGGTCCAATGAACCTTGGGCCCAGCTTTCCTTTCTTACCAAATCGCATCACACTTTTCCATGGTGATACTTTAAGAAAAACATGATCACCTACCTCAAAATAGAGATCCTTCATCCTGTTGTCTGCATAACTCTTCTGCCTACTCTGAGCTATTCTCATGTGTCTCTGTATTAGCTGAACTTTTTCTTCCAACTCTTCTACCAATTCTGGTCCCATCAACTTCCTTTCAGCCACTTCATCCCAGAAAGCTGGAGTTCGAAACCGCTTCCCATATAATGCCTGAAATGGTGTCATCTGTATACTAGAATGAAAACTGTTATTATATCAAAATTCAACCAAAGAAATATGTTGGTCCCAACTTCCATGATAATCCATCGAACAAGCTCGTAGCATATCCTCCAAGGTCTGAATTGTTCGTTCTTACTGCCCATCTGATTGAAGATGAAAAGCTGTACTAAAATTTAATTCAGTACCCAACGACTTCTGAAGGCCTTTCCAAAAGCTAGAAGTGAACCTGGGATCACAATCAGATACAATAGAGAGGGGAACTCCATGTATCTTGACTATCTCTTTAAGATACAAACGGGAAAGTTGATCTAGGGAAAAAGTATATCGTATATCAAGGAAATGAGCATATTTAGTCAAGCGATCAACAATAACCCAGATTGCATTATTACCTCGAGATGTCTTCGGTAATCCCACAACAAAGTCCATGGATATATTCTCCCATTTCCACTCTGGCACTGGTAAAGGCTGAAGCATCCCTTTTAGTAACTTCCACACTGCTTTAACCCGTTGACATGTCAAACACTTCACAGTAAAATCAGCAATATCTCTTTTCATTCCATCCCACCAGTAATACTCCCGTAGATCTTTGTACATCTTAGTACTGCTAGGATGAACTGAAAATGGAGAACTATGAGCTTCACATAACAACTCTCTCTTCAACTGTGAATCACAAGGCACACACAATCTCTTCCCAAATCTCAAAACACAATCATTATCAATGTTGAATTCAGTCAACTTACCTTTCTGAACCATCTCTACCTTTTTCTGCTACTCACTGTCTTGCTTCTGTTCTTTCTTGATTATGTCTGATAGAGAATATTTCACTGATACCTGAAACAAAATAGAAGAACATCCTGCACCAAAATCTTCTATGCCAAATTTCATCAAATCCTTAACCAAAGGATCAAGTTCCAAACCCAACATTGTTAATGAAGCATTACTTTTTCGACTCAAAGAATCATCCACTTTATTTGCTTTTCCCGGATGGTAATGAATTGTACAATCATAATCCTTGATTAATTCTATCCATCTCCTTTGTCTCATGTTCAACTCATTCTGAGTGAATATATAATTTAAACTTTTTTGATCAGTATATATTTCACATTTTACTCCATACAAATGATGTCTCCAAATTTTTAAAGAGAAAACAACAGCAGCTAATTCCAAATCATGTGTAGGGTAATTTACTTCATGAGTTTTCAACTGTCATGAAGCATAAGCAATTACCTGATCATTCTGCATTAGGACACAACCAAGTCCTTTCAATGAAGCATCACTATAGATAACAAACTCATCATTCCTGGAAGGTACTGCCAAAACTGGAGCATTCACCAATCTTCTTTTCAATTCCTGAAAACAATCATCACATTATTTTGTCCGGATAAACATAAAAACCTTCCGAGTTAGCTTAGTCATTGGACTAGATAACCGTGAAAAATTTCTAACAAAACTTCGGTAATAGCCTGCCAAACCAAGGAAGCTATGAATCTCAGTTACATTTGTGGGTCTTGGCCAGTCTTACACAACTTTTGTTTTTGCAGGATCAATAGTTATCCCATCTTTAGAAACAATGTGACCAAGGAAAGAAACTTTTTGCAACCAAAACTCCCACTTGCTGAATTTTCCATACAATTTCTTTTCTTTTAAGGTTTGCAAGATAACCCTTAAATGTCTTTCATGCTCCTCTTTACTTTTAGAAAACAAAAAAATATCATCAATGAAAACCACAACAAACTTATCCATGAACTCATGGAAAATTCTATTCATTATGTCCATGAATACAGAAGGTGCATTGGTTATCCCAAAAGTCATTAATACAAATTCATAATGGCCATATCTTGTACGGAACGCGGTCTTCGGAACATCTTCTTCCTTTACCTTCACCTGATGGTACCCCGATCGCAAGTCAATCTTTGAAAAATACTGAGCTCCCTGGAGCTAATCAAACAAATCATAGATATGAGGCAATGGATACTTGTTCTTAACAGTAATGTTATTCAAGGCTCTATAATCAATGAAAAGTCTCATTGAACCATCTTTCTTTTTAACAAATTAAACAGGAGCACCCCATGGTGATGTGCTAGGTCGAATGAAACCTTTCTCTAATAAATCTTGAAATTGCTCCTTCAACTCTAAAAGTTCAATTTGAGCCATTCGATAAGGGGGTTTTGAAATTGGCTTAGCATCAGGAACTAAGTCAACAGTAAATTCAACTTCCCGATCTGGTATTATTCCAGGCAACTCATTAGGAAAAACATCAGGATACTCATTTACCACTGGCACATCATTAATCTGAACAGTTCCTTTGTTTTCAATGATGTGTGCAAGGTAACATTCATTTCCATATTTTACAAGTTTCTTGGCCTCTTGATAAGTTATCAACAGTAAGGGTTCATTCTTGTACACAAAATGAAAGTCTTTCTGAAAAGAAACTTCTTTAGCTCTACAGTCAATCTTAGCATGGTAAATAGAGAGCCAATCCATACCCAGGATAACATCAAACTCTACTAGAGATAGAACAATAAGGTTTGCAAGTAGGTTCTTTCCACAGATAAGGATAGGAAGATTCTTATAAATTCTTTTTTCCTCAACATTTCCCCGAGGTGTTTTTACCAAAAGTTCAGGAGTCATTTCTTGAGATGGTATTCCCATTTTACTAGAAAAGTTTTCAGAGATGAAAGATTGTGTAGACCCCGAATCAAACAACACACTGGCATAATCTGAAAAAACAAAAAAAGTACCTGATACAACTTCATTTGATGGCCCGACATCTGCTTAAGTAGTTGCAAAGGATTTCACCACCCCTTTCAGCTTGTAGTATAACTGCTTCCCATCACTCACGCTCTTTGTTGGACACTCGTTTGCATAGTGACCCATCTCATTGCACTTATAACATTTTACTAACTATAAATCAAATTTGGTCTTACCTTCACCTTGATCTTTTTTAGTGCAATCACGAGCCTTATGTCCCATCTTACCACATCGGTAGCACTTTCCAGAATTCAGAAGACATTCCCCAGCATGCCATTTTCCACATTTATCACAAACTGGAAACTTAGTTTTCTTACCATTAGACTTTTTTGAAGAATTCTTAGCTTTCTCCTGCCACCTCGGTCTCTTCTTATGTTGGTTGTTATAGAACACTTGATCATCGAAAAACTCCATTTCCACCTTCTCAGTACATCGAACAAGCTTTTCATAACTTTTAATCTCACGAGAATCTAATGCCCTTCGATATTTTGGCTTTAATCCTGAGTAAAAACGATTGATTTTACTATTAAGGTCTCGGATAAAATTTGGATCATACCTTGCCAATCGAGTGAACCTTTCTTCATAGGTAGCCACTAAGTCTTCCTCTTGCCTCAATTTCAAGAATTTCTTTTACATCCTAAGTCGAACAGCCTTAGGAAAATACTTCTCAAGAAACATACCTTTGAATTCATCCCAGTCAAGAGCATCAATCTCATCCACGTCCCTGATATTTTTAACCATCGACCACCACTGATCTGCTTCACCCTCCAAACGGTAAATAGAAAGACTAACCTTTTGATTATCTAAACACCCCATGACATCCAAAATCTTCTCGAGTGCTTTAATCCACCCTTCAGCTCGCACAGGCTCAGATGATCCTCTGAATGATGGGGAATGTTGCCTCATGAAATTTTCCACCACTGACATGTTCCTCTATGGTTGATCTGGATGATCTCGTGCATGGATACCACCACCATTTATCGCTTGAGTCAACTGCGCCATTACTGCAACAAACTGTTCAGTTCCAATTCCGACCATCTCAGGATGCTGATTCGGAAGGTTATTTCCTTCTGCATTCCTTCCTAGCACGGCTTCCCTATTTCCTCTACGGAAAACCATTCTGAACAAACATGTCTTAGATGAATAAACATGGTAATCTTCAAATACTATATCATTTCAATTTGACAAAAAAAAATATTTTTGGATAATCATTTAATAGAATTCGAACTCCTAAAGTTATCTAAACCGACCTCTGATACCAACTATAAGTCCCCAGCCTTAAACCTTACTTAATCTTGAGTTATTACAAGATTACACATTGAGGATCTTTTCGGTTTTAGAGTTTTAGAGAATTAGATAATAAAACTTGAATTACATTCCACATATAAACAAAGTGGTTACATAAAGATAGTATTATTCTTTCCCATCAATGGAAACATATTTAAAATAAAACATGGATTCTTTATTGACACTTCCTTGACACTATCATCATATCATGTACCTTTCCCTTGACCTGTGAAAAACATTTCAAAAAAACTTGGGATGAGCATAAAAAGCTCAGTAAGGGATATAAAAATATGGAAAAAAAACATGGGTACATATATACATAAGAATGAAATCATACATTACCCATATAACATAAGCACTTTAACATACCTCATCAAATCATGAATAAATCATAGAAATAATAAGACATAAAGGTAACTTGAGGCATTCATAACATTCTTACGTAGGGAGTAACCCTCTTGGTTACGTTTGGAATACCCATCATAGTATATTCCCTAAATCTCTTCAGAGAAACCTTAACGTTTAACTCCTTCACATTACCCAATGCATTGGAGAGCTATATCGGGCTCACCCACCCTTAGTTTATCACGAAACCACCCGTTTTCATAACAATGCCCAAGAACCATAACATAATCTTATCACATAAAACATGCATAAAGGAAACATAAAATTTCCAACTTTCAATAACATGATATCAATACAACAAATTGATATAAATACATTATGAAAACCATTTTCAATAACAAAATAAATTAAAATTAAAACAAAGTATTTATTTTTCTTTTAAAAAGATATGGCTTGTAGAGGAATCCGAAACTCAAATAATGGTCACGGAGGTGGAGAAGTCGTTGTCGCCGCATACGTACGACAAACACATTCACTTTTGTCGTTTAGAAAACGCTTCATATAAAAAACATTCCTTTTGAATAAATGTAAAAGTAAAAGGGTTTTAGACACCATATAAAAGAAGGTTGTGTATAAAACAAAATATGCCTCAATGAAAGGAGATTGAGACGAAGTCCCATACCTCGGTTCCGACTTGACTTGGTCATTCTTTAATGTCCTGAATAATAAACATGAGTTAATTTCTACTTTCTTAAGAACCTTTTTCAAGTTCATTATTCCTTTTATATCACTTATTTCCATGTCATGAACACAATGTAATTATTTAAGTTAATAACGGTCATTTTAACGATCATTGGTACTTGAGTCAAAAATAATCCCTTTATAATTACATGTTGTTAAAGTATCCATTATATCCTGAATGGTATTCATGATGTAGATATCATATATGTCATATATATCCAGTACATGCATGTATTTATTATATAACATAATCATTTATAGGTAATAAATGAAATGCACCGTTCATGGAGACGGTAAGCCGTACGTACGCATGAATGCTACTATCATTTCTATTTCGTATTTTATAGAATGGAATCATAATGATATAAACGTATATTATAATTCAAGTAAAATATCATATGTAATATCATAGTTCCATCCTTTATACGTCCAACATATGGTATTTAATGAATCAAATCACTTTGAGGGGGCGGTAGTCCGCACTTCCTTAAATGAAGATATCGTGTTTACCCATAATGTAAACCATAAAGGTATTCCCAAAATGAAAAATACATAAGCTTAAGGAAAACATAAAAATATTATATATCATATATAAATATAGTGACATCTTAATGTCCACCTTTGAAGGTGTTAAAAGAATGTTGAACAATCATCGTTTCGGGAGGCATAAATTCACCATCCACGGAAACAATATGTCATTTAACCATTAGATATAGGTGTGTGTAATTGTAGCTCGAATAATTCTTATAAAAACATCCTTGTATATTGAATATATTGGAGTTGTTAGAAAAGAAATTAATAAAAAGAGTTTAGGGGGTTGGAGAAGCAAAATATAACAAAAGGACTCAAGTGAAGACATTACCTTAAAATCGGGTAACTCCCTTTGGTTTGAGCTCAAAGGCATCCTTGGGAAGACTTATGACCAAATTTATGCTTCAAGGAGTAAGAGAGGGATGTGGAGAGACAAAATGGGCAGGGGTTGGCCGAGCCAAAGGCTTTGAGAGTGTGGGTAAGGAGGTAGAGGTGGGGGCCTTTTATAAGAGGAGAGGAGGGGCACTCTTGGAATGTAAATAAATATTACTATATTTGAAAATTATTTTCAGATTCAAAAGGTCCCAAATTGATAAAATTATAGGGTAAGGTGATAATGGTTATAAATACACCCATACATTAGGTTTTGGACATGTGTAGGTCATAGAATTTACAATATCATTTCTTTTTATTTAAATCCTTTATTAATGAGGTAATCGCTGCATCATCATGATGTCATAAATAATTTAATTTATTTAAAGTCTAAAAATTATAAAACAAATACTATGATGTAGGAAATCGTTTTATCTTTCCAATTACTATTTATAATCAAAACTCTGACTTGTATAACCCCATATAAAAATTGTTTTAGTAAAACATCTCATGTTTGTGTCATTTTTACTTTAACATTAAATAAAAAGTTATTTATGTCATTTCCCAACCAAAGTGGCTCCATGGTGTCCCCAAGTTGACCCATGGAGTTTCTTGGTCGGACATGACACATACAATGAGGTTAGAACATGTTTCAAGCTCATCCCATATTATTAAAACATTATTTTTTCTTTAAACTACACTAATTACCACTAATCGCGATTAAGAACTTAAAAGTTACTATTCACCAAAAAATTATTTTAACCTCATTGAACCAAAATTTACTTCTTAATGACAACCATTAATGTCTTATTTTTGAAAATAAAATCACAAAATTGGAAATGTTTCATTTAAACGAAAAATCAGTTTCTTTAACTACCACTTAGTGGTTTCACTATTCATTAAAAATTGATGTTTTTCAGAAAGATACCAAAACTTCACCCTAAGCTATATTTGATATTCCAAATTCAAAAATGATTTATATTTTACAAAATTCAAAACATGTAAGTTTAATTAATTAATTTAATAACTAATTCCCGCTGTCATGATAAATAGCGTGTTTTTATGAAACAGTATGTATCAAAAGATTGACACTAGTTTAAGTCCAATTTCAAAGTGAAATTGATTCCAATGACCACCATTGGATAGAATGGTAAATATATATTCTAATTTCACATCAAAACCAATTCAAAATATAATCTAATCATATAAATAAATTATATTAAAAAGAGGATTTGATTGAAAATACAACATTTTTCACTAATCATTAAAAAATGAACTTTATCGGAAAAATAGAAAAAATTCACACAAAGTAAATTTTGATGTCCCAATCATAAATAATAAGTTTATTTTGACAAAAATAGCTTATAAAATTGTAAAAATATAGATTTAAAAAGGTTTTTCAATCATAAGGCAGTAAAACAATCTTTTAAGAATATTAGTGTATTCCATGCAAAAAATTGTATTTATTTTCATTTTAAGCCTCTAAAACACTATCTTAGTCATTAATAGACATAGATAAAAATATCTATTATTCATTACTTACTTGGGATGTTACAATAACCGCACACCTCTACACAAACAACACAAAAACATCAATATAATATTTTATTAATATAGAATATAAATGATGTGAAAACAACATAGGATCGATTTCACAGTTTTGGTAATATGATGTACGTTTTAAATTAAAATGATACTTATATATAGAGAAAACATAATTAGAGTCATACTAGCCACAATGTGGGTCTGAATGAGTTTCACCTTGTTCTTAAATATCTCAAATGACTAATGCATCACTTTCCTAAAGTATTAATAAATTTCAAAAGTGTTTTCCCGGTTTTGAGTACATCTCTTGTGTTTTTTACGAAAATGTCATTTTTTATCTGGAAACACACAATTTTACTAATACCCATAATATTATATGTTGGTTATACCTGATAATTATTCTTAGAAATCGATAATTACATATAAATCCTTTTACTAATTTATAAATACAATTCAAGATCATTTTTTTCAGTTTTTAGTGGGTGACACTTTTTGAACTAAAATTTTATTTTAAACTAATAATGAACACATTGATTAATAATAGACCAATCCTGTATTAGATTAAGGTGATGTAAACTCCTACATTTTTAAAATGACATATGTAACACTTTCAAAATGTATCAAAACAATATAAATGTGTTTTCCCTACTTTGTGTAGGTGAGTTATCCTTTTCCTAAAATTGATGTCAATTTTAAATAAAACATCGCACATTGAGTCATATCAGCTGAACTGTGTGTCCTATTGTGGTGTGGATAATTCTTACAAATTTAAAATGTATTTTGGATATTTTTTAAAAAATAATCAAAATAATATGAATATATGTAAAAAAAATTTACCACATAAAATGTATTCTTTAAAAAAATGTCATTTTACACTGGAGATACACACTCTGATGCATAATGATAAAATCATGTATTGATTTGACATGACAATGATTCGAAAACATAAAAATTTACTTATGAATTAATTTCCGACTTTATTAATATAACCATATCAGATTAATTATTTTTTAGTGATTGAATTTTTTTTAACTAAACTGTCGATTTTAAACTAATAATTAGATAATAGAGGCATACTAGGTACATTATCCATCATATTGAGATTTACACAAATCCTTCATTTCAAAAATGACATATTTATAATTTTCGTAACGTATCCAAATAATATGAATGTATATTCATGGTCTTAGTAGGTAAATTATCCTTTTTATTAAAATTGATGTCAATTTTAAATAAAATGACGAACCCGAAGTCATCAGTCACACTGTTCATCTAATAGATATACGGATAACTCATACACTTATCAAATGAATGATGGATCATTTTAAAAATGTATAAAAACCATTTGAATGATTTTTCACAGTTTTGGGTTGTTGAGTATTCCTTTTAACTAAAATTGGTGTCAATTTTAAATAAAATGATGCATGTTGAGTCATATCGGTCCCACTATGCACTGGGTTGAGGTTTTATTTTTTCTTACATGTATTAAATAGATTATAGTTCATTTTATTAATGTATAATAATAATATGGATGTATTTAATTGGTTTTTAATATTTCAATTATCGTTTTACTAAAATGAACTTTTATACTAGAAGCATGAACATTGAATCATTCCGATCACATCAGGTATTGGTTTAACATGATACTGATCCCTATATGTCACAAATGACTTATGAATCAATATATTGAATTATACAGAAAAAGCGAGCAAGTTTTATAATATTTCAGTGACTAAAATTTTGGAACTAAACAATCAATTTTAAACTGATAATGGACGCATTGAGTCATACTGGGAACACAGTGTGTCAAATTGAGTTGCAACAGATTCTTACACATCCAAAATAACTTATGTATCATGTAACTAATGTTTCAAAACAATATACATTCGTTTTATAGGTTTTCTATAGGTTAGTTGTCCTCTATATTTCAATTGATGTAATTTTTATATAAAAGGACACATTGAGAGTTATATGGGTCACTTTTGTGTCAGATTGAGGTACAACCAATTTCTACTCATATCAAATGACATATGGATAATTTTCATAAAGTATCAAAACAATTCAAATGTTTTTTCTGTGTTTTGAGTAAGTCAATTTTTTTTGTTTTTCTAAAATGACATTTTAAACTTATAACACAAACATTAACATAGAATTATCACATAATATATTGTTTTGACGTGATATCGATTCCTACATGTCAGAAAGTATACAAAAATAGATGTCCTAAATTATCAAGAAAATTTGAGTGCATTTGTTTCTTTTAGTAAGTCACATTTTTTGAACAAAACTGTCAATTTTAAATAGATAAGTTCCAAAATTACCCAAAATAATTATTATTTATATGTAATATAATTTAAAAAATATTATTAATGTTATTTTTATTTTTCATTAGAAAAATATTATTATAAATGTATATTTCGAAAAATATATTGTATATTTAAATAAATTTAAATATGATAAATAATAAATAAATATATATTTAATTGTATTCAAATAACGTTAGAATATAATAAATATAATTATAACATATATACACATGTATATATTGTTTTGGTATGTTCACTTAATTTATCTATGTATTGAATAAGGATTGACCTCTATTTTATTGTTTTTATCGGTGGAAGGTATGAACCATGTTCAGGTTTAATTCCTATCGAGATAAGTGTGAAGGAAGTACATGCCTCCATCGAATACTATTTCCAATAATATATAGCCCAATACATTTTTTAATAAAATAAAACCTATTAAAAAAAGTCAATTTCTATCAAACAAAACATTAACAATATCTTTAAAAAATTTATTTATTAAAATTGTATTTAAATCTATGTGGACAATATTGGTAAAAAAATGAATGTAATTCATCATTAACTCATCCTACATGTTAAAAAAATTAATTTTATTAACATATAATTGAAATATAAAATTACATTGTAGAAACCCAAAACCCCTATGATGTGCAGTTCTATAGATGTGTATTCTAATTATTTGGTCCCCACCATCTCCATTTCATTCCCTACCTTTAAATTATAGATTCTTTGATTTTGGACGGCTTTTCTTTAGAAGGAGTTGGTGGTAATGGTGGCATCGAGTTAAAATCAAGTTTCAATTTTTTAACTCTCCCAAAAGGGAGGTATTTCCCCTGTTAGAGTAAATAATAATGTACAAATATTTTCCTCATCAACTAATCTTCATAACCGTTATCATTTCATTTTGTTGTTCAACACAAATTCTACATATCTTTTGGACATGTACATATGTTTCTTGAAATACACTATGTAGTAGTTATCCATGTGGTGAATAATGATCAAAGTAGTAGAATAAACACAAAAGTAATGTGAGATGACTCTCAAGGAAATAATATTCAAGAAACAATATTTGGGTGATAAAACTGAGGATGATGACAATTGTACTACATTTTGTTCACGAAAAGTGGAAATGTATCACATTAGTGAGAATTACACCATTAAAACTGGTTATTAACTCAATGCCTCCATTTACAGTAACTCCTCCTAGAGAAAATATTCACACTACTAGAGGAATGATTTAGTGAAGGGATGGAATGAAATATAGATGGTGGAGACCGAAGAATTTGAATAAGCAACTATAGTGTTCTGCAACCAAGGGGTCTTCGGTGGATATTGTGTAATTTTAGTAGATGAGTGTATGTTACTGATTTTTTTTATTTGACATGGAGGAAGAATTAATAATGAATTACTCACATTTTTATCTATGAAAATATCCACAGTGGAATATAAATTTAATAAAACAATTTTTGAGGATTTTTATAATGTTTTTTCAATTAAAGACCAAATTTTTAGAAGGTTTTATCTTAAAAAAATGGTAGGGTTTTATAAGAGAGGAAAAACGGGTCAATAGAGGTGTGTACATCATTCACATATACCTCAATAGGCAATAAACTTAAACGGGGCTCACACCTTGTACCGTCAAACACAATAAAATGGAGGTCACTCCTCATTTGAAAAATAGAGAAATAAAGTAAACATACCTTTATATTATATATATGTGTGTGTTTGTTTATGTTCTATATATATATATATATATATTAAATTAGTAACATCTTTTTAATATAATTATATATGTATATGTATATTATTAATCAGATTAAAATTATTTTAAATATACGATATATTATTTGATGTATATAAATATATTACTATTTTTTCATATGGAACTAAAAAATACTAATAATAATAATTTTACAATATATTAATTATAAATAATTTTAAATCTAGGTAATGGTGTATAAAATACAATTATTTTATTTTTGGAATGTTTAATTATTTATATATATATACATTGTTTTTTAATTTTAATATTTTTAAAGTAAGAAAAACATAAAAAATTCTAATACATATTTATGTATAAATTATGTTAATATTAATTAAATATAAATATATACATATAATGATGAATACCTAAGAAAATATAATATATAGAATTTGATAACTTCGATTCACTGAGGAGATGCACCCCCATCAGACTCCCATTGAACAACCTTTCCATTTTATGAGTCAGTAGAATTGTCCAAATGACTCTACCCCATCGACCCTTCATAAAAACTAGTCTCTTAGCCCTAACCATTAGCTCTAGAAAAAAACACATTATTGTTCAGTGTTTTTGGTGATTCTCTTGTGGACCTATAAATAATGACCCGATTTCGTACAAGAATAGCCAAAATAAACCAATGATTCAAACAACAAAATATTCTTGCATCATAATTCATCCCCCACTGTAATCCAAATATAATCTGTATGAACTCTCAAGATATAAAATTCAATGAAAATGTGTGGACAAATTGGCTAAGAAACTAACCGGGTTCAACAATCAGAACATATATATCTACCAACAATATTTACTAGTAAGTGTATAATAAAAGGACATTTAAAAGGTAAATGGATATTAGGGAAACTAAACCAAATCACTACAACTAGAATGTCACACATTATATGGAATTTATTTGACAACCCAACGAGATAAAAGTTAAAGCCTTTGTCCAGATCTTCCATTGTATAAAATTGAATCATGTTGTTTTATTTATCGAGAAGACCTTCAATTTCTGAATCATGCACCTCCCAAGACTCCATGATTAACCTATCAAACATGTGATCCAAAGAGAGACAGTTCTTAAAAACAAAATTAAGGTGTTATTTAGAAGATACAGTGTCACATTGTACTCTGAGTTTGAGATCGAATGATTCAGAACAACATTAAATAGATTTGGGACCATAGAGAGAAGTGATTAGGGGAGTGGTGGGAGAAAATTGAGGTTTGAGAAAGGGGAGATTGAATGAGAAGCTCCCTAAAATGGTTCACAAAAATTTAGGTTTTTTAAAACATACAAGGACATTTTGATCAATGCTTTTAAAGAATAAATGATTAATACTCTTTTTATCGACACTTATTATTAACTGTTGATAAAATTTTTATTTATCAATGATTTTTTAGCAGTGATAAACGCAGGTCTTTATCATCACTAAAAAAGTGATGGAAAAATTCATACTTATTAGCGCTAATGTTTTTGATCTGATAAGTATTTCATTTATTGGAATTTTTTTAGAGATGATAAACCCTCATCTTTATTTTCACTTATCAAGATTTCTTTTTATAAACGTTTATTACTTAAGCATTGATAAAATATTTATAAATATAATTATAAATAAAAAATTCTTAATATATGAATTTATATACTTAATAAATAAATATAAATATAAATATTGTAAATGTATTCCTAATTTAAATGTTTCTATTATATTTTCATAATTATTAAAATATATGTTTATTTATTTACAATTAAATAAATATTTATAAATAAATATTTATTTCATTATATATATCTATATAATTATATAAATAAATATAATAAATATATATAAATATAAATATATAAAATATATTAATTATTAAGTAAAATTTATTAAAATAATAATTATTATTTAAATATCTATTATTATTTATTTATTTTTATTTAAATAAATATATTTATTTATAATTATATAAATACATTTCATTTTTTTATTTATTTGTTGTTATAAATAATTAATATTATAAATATAGTATGTACATTTTTATTTATAATTATTTATAAATATATTATATAGATATTTTTTAACATTTTTAATGGATATCTAATTTTATGTGCCTGCGTGTTAATAATGAGTGAAATTGATCAAATTAAAAATAACTATACATTATTAATATTGAAATAATGAATTATTTTTGTGTATTTACATAATATATATAAAAATTATTTAATTAATTATAATTGAAATTAATATAACACATATTTGATTTATGTTAAATTGAAAACTCAAACAACATTCAATTATAAGTTGATTAATCTATGCAATTAATTAGTATTTTTAATTCATATTAATTTTTAATTAAGACCATAATTCACTAAATATAGTGCATAAATATTTTTTAATATATAAATAATAATTATATATATTAATATATATCTATATATTTAATATATCTTATTTATTAATAATATCAATAATCATATAATAAAACAATTAATATTTTTCTCAATTTACTTATATTTTATTTTAATTTGTATAATTTTCATTTTTCCTATCTATATATTCAATACATAGTATTTATTAGTATTTATAATTTTTATATAGTATAATTAACTTTTTTCATTTTTATAAATGATTATTAAATTAATTATATTATAATATTTTATTTAATAAAACCATTATTTTATTTATTTTATTGTTCTATTTTATTTATTATTAACTTTATCAGTGATAAAAAGCACTTATAAAGGAATCCTTTATGAGGGGTAAAAATATAGCACTAATAAAGGGTTTCCTTTATAAATTCTAAAAATAAGGTGCTGATAATGTGTAGACATTAGTACTGATAAATGAAAAGCACATATATATGATACCTTTCTCAGTGCTACAAAAGCACTGATAAAGTGTTAAATTTATCAACATTTTCTTTAACACTGATAAAGATGGAAAATATGAACTCTTTTTTCTATCGCTGATAAATACCAGCATTGTTGAACATCAAATTTATAGTAGTGATAAGAATTTCTAACAAAACAGTCCTGAGTAAGATGTTTTATAACATTAGAATTTATAAACGGTTTCATTAATAATTAAAACAATTGTAGAGCCATTTGGAAGAGATTTGAGAATAGGTTTTATAAAAAGATTCTCACACCTTAGTGAATTAAATCTACTTCTGTGTATAACTTTGTACCTTCCCCTTCATGAGTTTATTGTATTTGTCTTATTCATGGTGTAGAAAAATGGAAACATAAGACTCAATGGTTGTTTTTGTAATAGATTTATGGGACTTGGGAGTCGAAGGTGATTGATGGAGATTGTGATCCACTTGTTCCATAAAGATATTTTTGTGATATCATGGTGATTTTATGTTATATCATTGGTGGACATACTATTTTTTGGTCAGTTATACCCATTCATGTAGATATCTATTTACGTTCAACCTTTCTCTATATTGAATAAATTTTATGTTTTCGTTTTATGGCTGAATTCATTAACAAATTATTCTTACTTATGATCAAGTGATTTTCACTAGCTAATGGGGATCGGGAATGTCCTTCCGACCAATGATAGGATGACTCGGGTGCTGGTTAGAAGTATATCCTAGGTTGGTTTGTTATAAATTAAATATGTTGTGAGTTATTACATTGTTGTTCATGGATTTGGGTAGTTCGAAGGTGGGAATTTTACGATACATGTAGTTGATCATTGAATGGTTTTTGATAACTACCCATCCATAATGATGATGGGGTCACTAGGTTTGTATATGATAAGTTTGTATTTAGTTTGTTCCCAATCCTAAAACAATTTTGTGACCTTTGGCTTTTTTATTCTTATTTTTCATTTAAGAATATTTAGCATTAAATGGAACTGAAATGGGATTATATTACTGTTTTGTATTTAGAAAACCATTCATTCCCCATGTATCCAACTTTGGATGACTATCAATAGACTATGTACGATTGGCCCATAGTCTGAAAACCCCAGATTCCATGATGTGCATAGCTAATTTTTTATATAATTATGGTGTCTTTGTATTTCTACTATTTAGATTCATTTCCCTTTCAAGGATATTTGGATTCAACTAATATTGGGAAATTCCTCTAGGGGTATTTTTTTGTTTTTATCCATTAAGTTATCGTTAAAAAATAAAAACCTATAGAAGTTGTAAAAATAGACAAGGAATTCATATAGATTTAAGAATGTCTTCAAATCGAAAATGATTTTTATTTTATGTGTTTCTGAAAAAATTAGACTTAAAATTATGAATGTTTTTTAACAATTTTCATGAAACATATGAGAATAAATTAATGTTCTTTATGTTTTATGAATTTTCATATTGTAGTGAAATTGTATAATTGGGTTATTTTAATGAGTTTCGAATGAAATGTTTTAAAACCATATTTTGAATTATTTTGACTGTAAGACACTATTTTCTTTTATAAATATTTAGTGGTGAGAAAATACTGAAATAAAGAATAAATATTCCTCATATTGAAATTTGTTTTGTAAAAAACCACCGTGGTTAGATAGGTGAAATGTTATCATAAATAATATATACATGTGTTTTTTGGGTATCATTTTGTTTAGTGTTGGATTGTGGTTGGTGTAAAATGGTTTGTTAAGTCTATTTCTTGTTTTCTGTTAATTTTTTTAAAGAAGGCTTCTAATGTTTCTTTTGAAGATTTTTTTCCACTAATTTTTTTAGTAAACCGCAATTTATATATAAATAAAACTTTTATTTTTTATTATTATCTTAGAGTGGTTGTTAATTATGCTCGAGCATCATGAAAAAGAAACAAACCAAGTCATACCCCATAGGTAGTTTTTGAAAATGTCATTGTGTCTATTCTCACAAGATTCCCCTAGAAGGAATCACCTGATTTGATTCTATTGTTTAATAGTAGGTAATAAAAAATTAAATCCAAGAGTCATACAAAATTTGTTAGTACTTGTGGACATCTAGTTCATTTGAAGACGTTATTCCATGATTTCTTTTTTATCCAGAGCTATTTGGGAATCATCAGATACTAAGAGAATTATATCACAACTAAAAGCATCATGATACCAAATGTCCTTCCATATTACTCAAAGTGAATCCTTTCATGTAGTGGCTATTCACTTAAAGTTGGTTTACTATTTTACATATTTTGAAAAAAATTGAGTAAAGATCATTTTGCCATCCTTTGATCTAGTTCATAACCTATAGGGATATTGTAACATTTAGAGTTATGTTTTTGTTTATCCATGTTTTTATATTTATTATTTCAAATCACTAATTACAATTATTTATTTTTGAGGGGGGATTTTGGAATATGGTTCTATGTATTTCAATGTTTTCTTATGATAGTTTTAATTCCCAATTTTAGATGGTTGGACTTGGCATTATGTGGATTGGAAGGAAATTTAATATAATGGAGATAAAAAAATATTTAATTCCTTGATTTGAATTTTTTTCTGCTATCTCCTTTGTGAATTTATTTTTTATGATTGGGTGAACTCATATTGGAAGTATCAATTTCCATAATATTGAACATTCCAATATAGGATATAACTAAATAAGAAAATACCAATAACAATGTCTGTATGCCTATTTTGAATTATCACATTGGATGAGATTGGGATATTTGGAGATCATCCATGTGATTTGTTTTCCTGTGTTATCATTTGAGGATTACGTAGGGGGTTTTTTATGGGAAATTCATTTTCCATGTGTGTTTATTCTTCTCATCACTCATTCTGATGTTGGTCCAATGTTGGGTTTGTAGTCCTTTTCCATGATGACCAAAAAGTAGCATGGCTAAGTGTTAGGATGGATAATAGATAATTTAGATGATTATCTTAGGTTTGAATTGGAATTACTTGAACTTGAGGTTCTGATAATGTAGTTACGAGTTACCCACATATGGAATAGGGATAGAATATGTTTTTCTCATTGAGTCATGTTTCTACTTGATGGATATACAATTGTTACCTTTGGTTCTATTATGGAACAATTGGGTTGATGTTACATTAGGTTGTAGAATTTTTGTGGAATTATTTTTCTTCATGATGTTAGAGGTTTTCATGATGGATGATTTCATGGTTTCTTCAGAGTATAATATTTGAATTATTGATGTTTTAAAGTTAAGGTTTGCTGCACATTTTTTACAGGAATATTTCATTATGAATATTCAATAGATATATTCTCTTACTTGAGTAGACCATTTCACTAGTTTTCATTAGAAATATCATTTTGGTCAGAGAAATCATGGAAATGACTTCTTCAATGATCATTTTATTTCATGGTTTTATTTTAATTATTCCTTATTTATGTTAATTATGATTGAAAACTTTGTTCCATTTTAATGATTTCGAGTTTGTTGGTGATGATTGGGTTATATTATCTTTATAATATTGATAGTTCAAAATCCACGAACCATTCGTGGAGAAGAAATCCTTATAGTGGGGAGAATTGTACCATCTTCATTTTTTTAATAATGAGAGACCCATTTTTTTTAGTTTTTATAATTTTTTTAAAAAAGTAACAATTCATAATGTTAATGTTAACCTTATATGGGACCTATGGTTTATGTTAGGGTAATATCAGTTTTTACCTGGCTTCATAAGGGTAGAGATGGTTTTACCGTTGTTGGGTGTTTGTATTCTATGATTTCTATGCAATTATTGAGGGTAAATTGGTTGAATCATAAGGGTATATATTTTTTTATATGTGTTTTATAGTGCCAGAGATATCTTTATTCACACAGTTTAAGGGTAAATAAGTGTTCTCAAAATATGTATATAGATATATTTGTGTAGTGTTTGGGTATCTCGGGATTAACTTGGTTAGGTATGGTTAAAAATAAGATATTCGTAAACATGTAAACATATTTTAGATCTTTGTAAGGTTAATCTCAAATATCATTAGGTGTTTCAATGAAAAAAAAGAGTTTTAAAGGATTATGTAAGTGTAATCAAAATCTCGTAAACAACACCTATGAGATATAAATGGGAAAATCATTAATACCCATACAGAATACACTTTTGGTAAAATTTTAATACCTTTTTCATTTATTTTCACTCCTCACACCTTAACAACATATTTTGACAATTTTAATGACATAAAATTGGGAAATATATTCTTTAACACATTTAATATCTTCCACTCCAACTTTATATGATTTCGAACGTTCATCAATAATCATTCAATAGAAAAATAAAAAATAAATAGTATTTTTTTGGGGTTTTGTTTGTTAGAACCAATATGATGTGGAAATTTTAAAAAATAACCAAAACCTTATTACATTGATTTATGTTGCCTCTTTTATATTATTTTAGGGAATCCAACTACTAGGGTTATCTCCAGAAGGGTATTTTTTGTTGTCTTTATTTATCTGTGGGTTGTAGACTATCTTATGTTGTTGGTACAAATCCCCAGTTAGTTTTTTTTTTCATTTTATAATTAATGTTTTTCATTTCATAAAGAAACATCTATCAATTTAAACCCTTAATTCTTGATAATTTTTAACTACTTTTCTAATTGAATTTTTTTTATTTATTTGAGGAATTGAAAAATGGTTTTAAAATGGTATATTGTGTGATGAATACCCTTCACTATGGAAATTTGAAAATTTATTATTGATTTAATTAAAATGTTCATGATGTCAAATTATGATGTTAAGAATGTTTTTTAAATGAAATAGTTGGAATGGTATATTAATTAAAGTTCCCTATTTTGAAAACATTTTATCTTCCACTAGAATATAATTTTTTTAGTATGGAGATGGGGGAAAATAATGAAATGATCTTTGAAATGTAATTTCAAACATTAGAACCAATAACCTTTTTTTGGGGATGATTTTATGTCCCCAAATGTTTCTTGATAGTTTGTATTTCAATCTGGTGAACCATTCTTCAAAAACATGATTTCTGGAGAAACAACCATGGGTGCACTTTTCAATCGTGTTTTGTGCTAACTAGGAACCCAAAACTGTGTGGACATTTTTTCAAGTTCATGGTTAGTTTTACTTGTGCGAGATGACCTATATAGTTATGTAGTTTATATAAATATGTGAATAAATCCATAAATTTATCCTTTGTTTTTCATATATGATAAATTTAATAGTGTGGGACAGTTTTGATTAGAAAAGGAGATTATACAGCTGGTGTATGGTACTGTACATAATTTGAGGTAATTGTTTGTCAGAGTGGTTCTTGGTTCAGGGAGCCTATACTGTTGGACTATAGTTCACATAACCATGCACCCCCATTAAAATGGATACAATTACCACTTTAACCTTTATATATAAATCTGTTTCACCCCATTTTCTCCACCATTCCAAATGTAGTATCTCGTCATGCAATATACACCATCCTCATTCTCCATATGTGGGTCTCCATCATTATTTTTTATGATATGAGAATTTTTATATTCATTATAAAACATTATGGTAAGTATCAAACTCCTGTTTCTTCCATTCATTATTTCCCTTTCTCATAGAAATATTGTCACTATGTGTGATATTATACTATAATTTTAGGAATTTTTTTGGGGTTCCCGTTTCATCAAATTTTCCCTTAATCCAAAGGATGATATTGGGTTGGTGAATATTCTTTTGAATGAGTGAAACATCACCGTTGTGTTTCACGCAGGACCTTCAACACATTAATTTGAAAATATATAACCCATTAAATTAATTACCAAGACCATTCCCAAAATTCTTCATGAGAAAAATTATATTTTTCATATATTGAGACCTCAATATGAACCACTACTTTGGATGTATCCTTTCTTATAACCACGATGACCATTTATTGTTTTTAACCAATACACAACATTATTGAATTTATCTTCACTCTAAACAAGATTTATTTAAAACAAACTAATGGAATTATTTAATGGTATGGATACTACTATTTCTACATTGACATTTGTAATTGAAACGATTAAAGGAGATAATTGAATAGAACTATTAAATGGAATGGATATAATACTAGGCTTATTTATCCTTTATGAATGACAAGACCTTTAAAATGATATAATTTTATAAACAACATGAACATTAAATTTTTTTATGTGAGTTATAAAATGATTTTCTAACTACGAGATGAAACCACCTCATTAGAGTGATTTACTTATAACATTTTATTAAAGAATATAAAATGATTTGTGGAATTGCTAAATGGAATGTACCCATGACAATATGTTGTACCACCACAGATTAATTTATGAAATATACATTTTTATTTTTAATGATGTTTTCATATTTTACCCATCCTTATATTCATGAATTAATTACATAAAAAGATAGATTATACCACCTTGATTCATCAATTATATTTCCTAGGGTGTTACCCACCTATAATTTGGACTATTTCTTTTTGTTGGTTTCCTCAAAATGGCATGATAGATCAACCCTCATTCTCAAATATTATAATTAATTGGGCTGTCTCAGTAGATTTAATAGGATTTTCCTGGACATGCAAAGCCTTAAATTATATTCCTGGGATCTAGTCATCTTTATCTTAGGTTTACATTGAACGTCGTCTGTAAACTTGGTTAGATACTTTTCTTGGAAAATACTGAGGGTGCATCCCTTTGTTGACAATTAGAACCCTATAGCTATGATTCATAGTTTACAACTATGTTCATGATCAACCTTTTATGGAATATTATTCCATTTTTCTCCTATTTTCATACATGATTATTACACAAGGATGCATGGGCATGTAATATTCTATACTAATGCAATAGTACTATTCATCGATTTAGATATGTATATATTATGATGATGTATATTGAGTCATTCCAATAGGGATTGATTAGCCTGAGTCCATCAGGGTGTATATTTAATTTTTATTTATTTCCACACTATAATGGTTATATTCACTTACATGATTTTCATTACAAACCGTTGGTGGTGGAATAATAAGATATAATCTCGCCATGTTTAGAACACAATTTAGAGCCTAGATAGATCTCTTTATTGTAATATAGAACTTTTATTGTGTTTATATTTATTATATTTTCTAGGAATGAATACAGATTAAGATTAGTGGCTGAGCATGAACATGAGATACCATCTAGTTCTGGAGCCTATTATCTATTTATTCAATTTTCACACTATCCCTATGGTATGTATTTCCAAATGTATGTTGAATTTTTTATTTATTGCATAGCATGTTCATGATTGGTACGAATAATTGTCTTTGTTCAGGTAATTCGTTACAATCATTTTCTATAACAGATATAATTTTTTATTCCTCTTTCGAATTTTTGTAATGATCTATAGTGTATAGTCTCCCCACCATACCTCAAATGGACCATTGTTTCTAGTCAATATCCTCTGTCATATGAGGAATAATGCTTTAGGCTAATATTCCACTAGATTCGGTAGCATTCAAGTGACCTGGGTACTAGACATCACAATGTGTTATACTAGGGGTTCATTTCCTTGTCATACAAGTTTGGGAGATTTTATAGGAAACTAGGAATGCGTCAGATATTGGTAAATAGTTCATTCCGTGGAATGGAAAACCCTTGCATGAAAGAAAGATCATGTTCCCAAGAATATGCATTTTGTTCATGATGTTCTTTATTATAGTTTTTTATATCACTTTTAGTGACTTTTATTTTATTCTTCTGTTATTTTTTAAAGTAAATAAATCATGTCCCTATATGGAAAGAGAAGAGGTGTGTTAATGTATAAATTTAGGCAAATAATAATCACACGAAACTAGATTACATATCTATATACCATGTAAGTTTGATTATGTTCCAGGATTAATTGTAAACCATTTTTATTATTATTACCATGTACACCTATATTATCTTCTGATGTAGTAGATTTCATTATTGTGGTTATGATATTTGGTTGTTTAATTAATTTTTTGGCATCAAACTAATTGGGTTTTTCAAAAATATCATAGTGGTGTAATTTAATATAGTCAACCGATACTGAATTATGAATGAATTGAAATTAGATAATGAATTAACATTTTTAGAATATGAAAAAATGTAGTGGATTTTATTTTTTTTCAAGAAAACTAATGAAAATTAATAATGATTTAATTTAAATTGTGTGTCAAATGCTATATATAATGGATTTTTCCAATATTACATGGGAATAAGAACCATCATAACTGAATCCTTATATTATTCACTTGACTCCTATATTTTAGTTTTTGCATCATATTCCAACGAGACAACACTATTATGGGAGTTTTGAAATTTTATCCAATTTTACTATTAGGGGATGAACTACAATGGGATAAAAAGTGTAATTTACATAGTGTTGAATCTATTAATTGGGAATGGATGCCAATATAAATTACCCAATTTGGAATAAATAAGATCACATAAGTTAACATTCCATTTATATTACATAATACTATACCCCTTTGGAGCATGCTTATGGTAAATATTTATAGTTATTTAAGGTTTCTTAAAACACTAATACATAGTTTTGTATAAATTTGTTGTGTAATCTTACTTATGTATTCCCCTTAGTATGATAAAATCCTTGCTGTATTTTTTTATTCTTTGTTGATAAAATGATTTATTTAAATAAATTTAAAGCTACAATCTAAATATTATGTTCCTCTATAACATGAAGTTTAAATTATGTCTGAAAAATAGTTTTTTGGGAGTATATGGACATGTAAATGGTTATCAGGAATTTTTGAGATAATATTCATAAAGTTAGTTGTGGGGTCTAAAAACCCATCTACAAATTCTAATAAATAACTTTATAAATATATAATTAATTATCATAAAAAAAGACTCATTACTATTATAATAAACATCAAAATTTGAAGCCTAAAAATACTATTTAATGGTTTTTATGTATTGGACCCTCAGTTATGGAATATTTCTAATATTTCCTTATGATTTTTCTTAGATTGGAATGGGAAATTTCCTATGGACCTCTGTAAAATTATTTTTTTATGTTCACCCTCGATGCTGGTCTCTAGGGAGCCATCTGACTTTTTAACCATGACACTAGTTTTGAAGTAAATTCCTTATGCTCATGAGCGTTATCTTGTTCTACTAACACCCTTGTAGATAGGATGCCAGTAAAATTTTTCACCGAGTTATTAGGCATAGTATGTGATGTCTATCAGACTGTATGTGTAGGTTTGAACCCTTAAATAATGATATGAATCCCTGGGTAGGCTTGTTGTAATTTGGTTCCTATTGCCCCAATGGGGTGTTATTGTATATAAAACCCCATTGACCATCAATTTTTTTACCCTTTTAATTGATGTTGTGACCCTCTATTCCTCTCTTCACTATGGTGATACTAGGTGAGGATAATGACTTGGTGGAATTATTCTTAATATATTATATCCTTATTCCCATGTTAATATGTTTTGTACCTTTGGGGATGGTGATCTATTTTTCCACAATTAGTTTTATCATATTATAGCATTGTTTTGGGTTTGTGGGAAATTATGTTAAAATATCCATTATATGGGATGTTATTCTTTGGAAAGGGTCCATAATTCTAGGAGTATGGCCTTAGAGTCCAAATTATGATATTTTACTAGTAGGGATAGGTTGGAGACTGATAGGATCTTCATTATGACTTTGTAATTAATGAAATAGAGATTTTATTGATCGATATAAACCTATGAGAGGGGTGGTTCTATGTTTAAATATTACATTAGAGGTGGTGTTCTAATTTATATGTTAACATAATGACCGAAAAAAGGACTATGCTCAGGGTATTTTGTTATATGAATAATGATATATTCAAGGAAGAACCTAATGTTTTATGGTACCAATAATGGCCTTGGGGGGGTAAGAATATTCAGGTGTTAAGCCCTATTTTCCAATGGCAGTGTGTTCAAAGATTTAATTTTAGAAACAACACCACATTAAAAGATTTTATTGGTAACACATGGCATATATAAGTTTTTAATTTTTAATGGATAATTCTCTAGGACATCATGGAATGTTTATACAGATGTTGCATTTTGGACAGTCATTTTTTCCATGACAATTATTGAATCGTAGGATCATGATTCTAGTCATGAATGAGGGTGTAAAACAATGGTCAGCTGTAGAGATAGGTGATAAAAAATGGTATGTCCTGGATGGGGGTTTTTCTATTAACATTTTTGTTGTTAAGAATCCATTTGAATAATGAACACTAAAGGATTCAATGAAAGGATGTTGTGTGCATGGTCTCATGGGTGTTGTTATAATATGTGAAATGTATCCCCATAGTAGAGGATATATCAATAATTTATTCTTTGTCATGAGGTCATTGAAATGTGAGTGGACTATTATAGGTAGTGTCCTGTGACATGGACTATGGGTTTGTCTAAAGTATAGTATTGCATCATTTTATGTGGGAATGGTTTAGGGATATTGATACACACCTATTAATATAATATTTTGTACTACATGTTTCGAGATGATCATTGTTGATATCTTGACATCACCTTTGTATTCTCTAGAAGATTTTTAGATATACACCGAGCTATCTAAATATATTTTTATCATCTGATGGAGGGAATCTTTAATAGTTTCCCATGAGGAGTTGAATTAGGTATGTAAAATTCAAGGGAGTTCAAAATTTTCCATTTGAGTGTTGAGTTGAAATTCATCAAACACCTTATGAGCCATTGATGGAAATCCGATATGTGTTAAGGATAATGTTTACATCAATTCTTGGGAATAAAAATGTTCTTAGACATGATATTCATCATTTTTTGGGGTTGTATGGGGAATTGGATATGGTAATTAGGGACTAGTTTCATTGGTTTGATGAATTGTATTCTCCTCATGTTGGAAGTGCTACAACCACTTTAGGGGGGATACACTCACATTTTCAGGTTCATGGAACCATGAAAAAGATTATGTGGTAGACATTTTGAATCACAAATACCGTTAGATATATGGAACTAATTAATTCTTGTTTTCTTTTTGAGTGTTAAATGTATATTTAGATATATACTAGTGTGATGTCCATGTGTGGTCCTTAGATGTTGAATAACTTGTGATTATCTATGTACTCTAAATAAAAAAATTCAAATGATTATGTTAGGAAATAATAATAAGAAATCATTATGGATTGTTACAACCATATCACATCTCAAGAAGTTTAGAATGGACTTTATTGAGAATGATAAAAATGTTCTCTATGTGCATTTGAATAAAATCATCGTAATCATTTTATGGATGTGTCAACTGTTGAAGTTGTGATTTTTAAAAAATTGTGCGAAAGAGGTAGTTTGACTTCAGATCTGTCGATTTTTTATGCTAATGATGAATCATTTCATTAACACCATCAGGTGAGACATGTGTTATGTAATGGTTGTGATGGATTTTCAAGGATGGTCCAACATGACTAGGTTAATATAAGACTATAGGAGTTCGTTATTTGAGATCTAATAATGGACGTGAAATGATAACATCGATTGAGTTTGAGTGTAATGAGATAATAATCATGTGGGGTGAATCAAAAGGACTTCGAGGGCGATATTAAATATGTACTTCCAGTGGTGGGAGTATGGTGGCATTCAATCTGTCGTTGAAGGATTAGACATGTGGTGTGAATCACCCTAGGCTAGTTTATGAATGAAAAATAATCTGATCTAGACTCGGGATATATGGTATCATGTAAGAATTTCATTACTATTTACACAGTGGATATGAGCATATTGTTTTCTTATAGTTATATAAATTTCATAACCACTTAGTTGAATTAGAGTTGTCTTGGGAATTTTGAAACATTAGATGACCATTTAAAATTTATTTTCAAACCCAGGTAGGTCACATTATACATTTTGGATACTGCCAAGGCTTCTCATGTATGATAATTACAATGTTGGAGATGTCATAAGACCCCAAGTTTTGAACATGTTTGAAATTATATGGTGATTTTAATATATGTTTCTGAGGATGGTATAAATGTAATATGGATCCTAATAATTTTTTGATTATAAAATGATAACATAATAATGTTTTTTATGGATGTGGTTTAAGGACCATATAACATCTTAGAAATCCAGATGAGCTTCAGGAGCATTGGTCTTCAAAGACATGGGTTGAGTAAAAGGATCCCATAATGTAGCGTCGGTGCACTACTATAAAAAACTATGATTCCAAAACAATGTCTATTATCTATACTAGAACATATTAAGTTTTAACCATCTATGTTGGACAAGGAAATAATTTTCCTTGGAGTATATGTGAGAAGGAATACACAAAGTCAGCGTATAATTTTCCTAATAGTGCACTACACCCATGAAGGATGGGGTTTCCTAGGGCAGTATCACTACATGACTAGGGAATGGTTATGTAAACGGTGTGAGAAAACCATGCAACATAGTGGTTCATGAGATAGTGAACCTACATTGTTTGTGCACAGTTTTCATAAACCATTGATTAACCGTTTTCCTTAATAAAAAGTGGAAAATGTCTATTTCTCCCTTTGAATGTAAGTTGTTTTGTCCCTATTTTCTTCCTTAATTACCTCAGTGGCCTCATTGTTCCTTCACTCATCCATAGTCCACCTCCATGGGTTGATCTTCCCAATTCTTGGCCTGATTTGATCACCATCAGATGATTTAGAAGATTCGAGGTATTTATAACACCCCTTGCAACCTTTCCTTGTTTTTCTTTCCTATAAAAATGTTGACATTGTTCCAGCTAATATGATCAATTTCTATGGTGTTTCTATATTTTCTCATTTTCACTCATTTAATATCAATCCAAAGGCTATATTGAAAGAGTGAAATATATAAATAATATGTTAAGTGTCTAATGAAATTTCCATTCAGTCTCACATGTTTATAAATTTTCATTACAGTGTTATATTCTAGACTATTTTCTTATTACATGTATGTTTATTGACCGTTTAAATTTTTTATATAATCCATGAACTAAATTAATTAATAGACAAAATATATTTTATAGATATTGAGACCTCATCCTGAGCCACCCCTTTGGGTGTGTCCAATCATAAACAATAGATATATGTACTGCGTTTTTACCTAAGAAAAGGATTGGGTGTATTTGTATTGACTCTTAAAAGGGAATTGTTTAACATGAACTAAATGTAACAATAAATGGTATGAAAAGTCAACTTGAACCTTGGAAATTAATAAATGAAATTTTTAATGGAGTAGATTGAATTGAACTATTAAATAGAATGGATATAACAGTGGGACACTTCAACACATATGAAAGGCAATAATATTGAAACGAATATAGTTTTACAATCAACATTAATATTAAATTTACCTTATGTACATTATTAAATGTTTCTCTACCAATGTAATCGAACCAACTAATTTTTGTGATGAACATTTTTCATGATAATGAAGTATCTAAAAAGAATTTTGAAATTTCACAGGGGAACATATCTTTGACCTTATGTTGTTATAATAGAATATCCTATTTCTTATAATGGAACTTTTTTTAAGGGAGTGTTCATATGTGATGAAACCCTAGATTACTAGGGGAACATATTGCGGACTCAAAATATGACACTATAATTAATAGATTATATTCCCATGGGAGATACCCATCATATAATTTGGCATTTTTCTATTTGATGGACGGATTATCATGGTGTCTTGGATCCATCCAATTTTCTTATTAATTATATTTCCTTGGAATATCTCCATGGATTCAGCATGAAGTAATCATAAATTCAAGGCTTTAGATTATCTTATTGGGTTCTAGTCAGGAAATACACATAATTACATTGTATATGATCCATGGGAATAGTAGGATACATTTCTAGTAGAATTCGAATGGTGCATCCCATGGATTACACTTAGGGATTTATAACTAGGATATATAGTTTATTACATTGAGTTTTATTGAGATTCCACAGTCAATAATTCATTATTTCTCCATGGAACATACATTTTAATTAAACATAAAGGAATATGCCTATATCCATGTGTCCTACCCATACATTACTATTTATTCATTCATATATATTTGGATTAGGTCGATGTAGGTATTATCATCTAGGAACCCCTTTATGATCCTAAAGTTAACATTGTTTATATTTACATTAGATTATTACTTTTTATATACGTACACAGGTCCCATTTTATATTCACAGATGGATTTTGATTCGACATTGTCAGTTGTTGACAAATTAGTTTTACTAGAAACTTCTCTGAATCACCATTTGATACTTGAACATATATCTTGATGATAGTTGAGGACATGGATCATGCTTCATTAATATTGTCTCTTTTAGGTTAGGAATTATCATCAATGTAGAAGCTGACCAAATACTCAGGATGACATCATGAGTTGTAATATCTAGTTTATTTATTCCTTCATCAGACTAGACCTACTGTATATGTTATATGTTGCATGATTCAATCTTGTATTTATGGTATATAATGTTCATGAAAGGTTATATTTATTAGATATTGTAGGGTATTTAGTTAATTTTATTTTCCCCTTCCTGTATTATTTTTTTAATGAACTATATTTATAACATATAAAAGTTTTTATTCTCTCCCTCCTCGTACCACCATTATACCCTCACTACTAGTTAGTAGTATCTAGCGCATGAGGAGGCATACATGTGGCCGTATGGAAACTATCTCTGGTTACTTGTGGGTGGATGATATCCATGATTTCATATTCTCTAAAAATTATTGATATATCTATTCTAAATGGAAGGAATAATTTTTTATCAAAACCATTATATGTTATTTTAAAAAAATTTAAATTCATCGGTCATCAATAATAAAATATGATTGTTCATTTGAAATGAAACGTATAATATTTTTTTGAAAAATTGATGTCGGTTTTTGAAATGAAAGGTGTGTTTTTTGGATAAAAACTATTGGATAACTATTTTGGGAAAGAAAGATAGGTTTAATGCCTGAACGTATTCTAATTTAGAATTAATTATTTAACGATTTGATATTTTTTGAAATGAATTATAACACATTGTCTATAATTGATTTACCTTGAAGCACATGGGTACCTGAATAGTTAGGTGGGAGGAATAAACAATAGACTTGTAATAGAATTACCATAAAATAGAATGGATCATAAAAACTAAAACTATAGTACTTATGGGTAGGAAGATTTGTCTTTATCAATCTAATCCTATTTTCCCAATGTATTTATGAGGAATTTTTTCACACTAGGATTTTTACATTATTGAGATGCAAGAATCCTTATATAAAATCTATTCTTGAGTATCTTATCCATGGTTCCACTATTGATTTATTTATAAATGAAATAGATTAATCATTCCAATGTTATGAAATGTAAAACTGTTGACTATTTTGATAAGAATTATTATCCATCCCTTATTTGATGATGTTTTTTATATTCTATATTTGATTAGACGTAACATTAAAAACTATTTTATTGTAGCCATTGAAATATTTTTAAAACATGATATTATATGGACCATGAAAAGGTTTTCATGCCATGTTTTATGTAAAATTTATAATATTTAGATAATTTATTATTCATTTCTTATGAAATGATTATGGAAATCCTACTAGGATTTGATTTTATACCACACATTTAAATTTTTGTGTTTTAGTTTTTTTATTCTAGTTCCTCGGAAAATAGAAACTGATCATTGAATGTGGTGGGAGTAAATTATTAGAGAGACATTGGAGTTGGGGGAGTCTGATGGAACATTTAATGAAATTCTTAATGGATTTCCTATGTTGATATATTGGTGATATTATATAAATTATTTAGTAATCACACTTAATTTTGGGAACATATATCATTTTTCATATAGATCACTTAGATAGTTTTGGGTTGTCATTCAAATTTTGATTTTTTATGTTCTTAATTCCTTGAAAACCCTATTATTATCTCATTATATTTGATTCTTCAGATAATATCACCATCCCCTAAAGATCAATAACATTGATCGAGCTACTGGAATATCGATTTGGGTACTAGATTATATGGTATCACAGTTTGGTTTATTACATAGCCCTAAATATTTCATTTCACGTTGTGAGAAAATATTCCGTATGATTCCAATAATATCAACGTATGTAGTGGTGTAAAACATTTAAAATAAAATTAAATTAAAAAATTTATTATTGATGTAAAAAAACCAAATCGATTTATGATTTATGTTATCTAAAATGATCAAAATAACATAATGAAATTATAATCCACAATTATTGATAGTTTAAATATAATCATTATAAAATATGAAGTAGAATGATATTAATTAATATGTAATTTTTTATTTTATATTTATTAATACTAGATAAGAAGATAAATATTTATATTCTTGTGATGTGTTACATTCTTTCAAAAAATAAATTATAAGAATATGGTTCTGGAGGAATAAATATTGATATTTTTGATTTTGAGTTGTTTTAAAAATGTGTTGATGATATGACTTTTAGAATTTTTATTTTATAACAATATCACACTATTGGAAGTGAGCCTATTTCATGGAGATGAGTATTGTGGTCGTGTTATAGTTGGGGAGAATTTCATATATTTAGATTATTGAATATGATAGTGATAATGATGATGACTTATTTTGAATAACTAATTTATGTTACCACTAATAGACCTAAGGCATGGACACATATCTATTTCTCTTTTGATATACCTACATTCATTCAAAACAATACTGGTTATTGATTTTAGTGAGTTTCATTGATGATGATGAGTATGGATTTATAAAAACAATCTGATGCTTCAATAATCTATAATTGTCATGGATTGATAAAAGAAATTATATTTAAATTGGAATAAAAATTTAATTTTAGACTTTAATATTACTTTAGATAAAAAGAATTTGAAGAAAAATAGAAATTTTAGATCATGGGGGAATCAAATATTTGAAATGTAATATAAATTATTTTTTATACCTTGGGAATGAAATTTATATGGGAAACATTATATTCCTAAATTATTGACCTAACTCCGAGTGACCAGTGTATCTTAATAATATGATGATGATAGAGTTTAGGTTTTTGAGAATTGATATTCTGAGGGATTAAGTTTTGTTGTTTGTTTCAATGAAGATATGTCTCTCTAAGGGATGGACATGTACTGGAATTTTACCATGTACACAGATGGTTTATCAATTGGGAATTGATGAAAAATATAGAAGGAACCTGAAATTATTTATATTTGTTTTATGTTGTTACAATCTTTTAATAAGAAATATAATTTAAAGATATATTTATCAAATTTTTATGTTCTAACCGTTTGGATATAGGCTTTAAGTGAACCAAACTGTCAACCATATGTTCTGTTTCTATTAATACATATAAAAGTATGATGAATATGGACTAATTTACCTTCATATTTGTTGATGTCCTAATGTAATTCAAATATAAATGTAGAGATTAAAGAGTTATAATTTATTAATAATAGATGTATCATTTGTTGAAATGGTGGGAAACATTCAAGGAAGATATGAATGAAAAAATGCATATAAATGGTTGGATTCCATATAAAAGGGGATTCAATGTAAGAAAAATAATTATAGTGTGGTTGTATTACTTTAGTGGGAACATATTTTAAGATATATAGTGGGTTACAATAATGAGAAATACATTGGGATAATGTAATTTATAGTTATTATAAGTGAAGAACCCATTATAGTCAACAAAAAATTATATAAGAGAATAATTTTTTGAGGAGATATACTAATCATAGAAATAAATATATATTTATATTGGGCCTTATTCAAATATTGTGTTCCTTTATTTTTTTAATTGGGTACATGTTATGTTTAATTTCAATGTTTTAAAAATTGATCTCAATAGACTAATTGAATAAAACAGTTAATTACCATTATTGGTTTCGAAAATAAGAATGTTTTAGTAATGGGTAAAAAATAGTCAACACTAGAGTCACCCGCCCTTCTTCTTTCTAAATCATTCTTTTTTCGAATTTCAAAAGGAATAATTTATGTTCCATTCATCACTTCCTCTTTAGATTTTATCCATGGTATGTACTTTCAAAAGGATAATAATATATAGTCGATATCATACAATCTTAAAAATAGTGAAATTGAATTTTATAGGATTATAAAATGAAATTGACAATTTATAAAGTTTAATGAAATGCTTCATGTATTCCAAAACCATTCCTCCTACAATAACCCTTTTTTATACAATGTATTCACAACCACTTCATCATTTTCATCGGTTTTGATGAAGATACTGACTCTCGATGACATATATTATTTTCTATTGTTGATTTTTTCCAATTTTATTATTTTGAATCATCATGGATCATTATTATAAGGACAAAAAATTAAACATTTCATAATCATTAATTCTTGTTAGAAATTTACATCCCTTCACATTGAGGATATTTTTAGTTGTAGAGTTTTAGGGAATTAGGTCATAATTCATACATAACATCCCAAATTCATAGAAACTGGATAACATTAAAACAACATAAATTTCCTACATAATATAAAACACTTAAAATAAAACATGATTTATTTTTTATGAAAAATTTTCATAAATTTTTTCTTGAATTCTACGATTCTGTTACCCAACATTATACCCTATGGACAACGTTTTAAAACATTTGATGATCACAAATTCGTTTTGTGGGAAATAAAATAATGGAATCCATTAGTCCAGTGAAACCCAATAACACCATTTATTAAATAATGTAAATTATTTTACCCTGAATAAGGTATCATAATTTCAAAAAGATCATTATATTTTCATTTTTAAAACCAAATGTTTTTCATGAAAACTCAAAAGTAAGAACATAAGATATAAGAATGTAATATGAGACTTAATTATACCAAATTGGAATAACCATGATGTTGAATTCCACAAATTTCACTCCTAAAAATATAATAAACATACATAAAACAGACATACCTAAATAATTTGATGATATAATGTGATCACTCATCTTTGGTTTATCATGAAATAACCTATCATTGGTTTATCAAATTTCCACCCATGAAATATCTAAGTTACATTATATAATAATAAGACATAAAATAATAAATTTTCCAATATGTCATTCATAAAATATATTATATATAAATTTGAAAAAATTTCATTTTATTTAAATAACCAATCCATTTTTAAAACAATTTCAAAAAATTTAAAAATATATTTTTAAATCAATGTGTTCCATACCACTTTGAAAAATTTGTGAGAAATTCTATAATTAACATTTTAAAACACTAATGTCCATATATATATGTATACATTCAAAATTTTATTTTATAACATAGTGATAAATGATATGTATTTAGTAAAATATAACATTAAACCACTTTAAATGACATTTTAGTTAAAGTATCCCTTACAAACATAATATCATTTAATTGATAATTCATAAAATGAGTTGATTATGTTGATCTAATAAAAATAAATATAAAACAAGTGAAAATAAAAATATATTATATTTCAAAACTAATTTAACATGTAAACTTATCACAACATATTCTATAAGACGAAGATTAACCCAACGAATGGACATTGGGTTAGGAATACCCATACAACTTTGTAAACAGTTGAATCATATGCACATGAATGAGTAAAATTTATCAAAGAATATAATATATTGAGAATAAATAAATAAAATATATAAAATTTTATTGTAATGTTTAATGACACTCAGAAAATATTATTGGTTCATAACAAAAAAATATTCCTCATCAAATGAAAATTGGGATGAAGACATGTACATTCAGTCTAGCCCATCATGCACAACCATTATTTTTTGGAATAATAAACATTGGATAATTATTTAGTTTCTTTATAAACTTTTTTAATTTTATTACTCCTTTTATATAACTTATTATAGTTTTATAACAATTACATAATTAACTGTTTTAATGTCAGATGTTCTCACGTTATTCGATACTTGAGTCCAAAATTAATTTGGTATGATTTCAGTAGCCAATGTGGTCATAATTCCATCACCTCCAGAATAATAATAATTTAAAATTAATAAAATGTATACATAAATTATAATTTTCAATAAAACCATTATGTATGGTCATAAAAAATGATTTACCACATAATCATAGAGATGGTAGACCGTACATATGCATGAGTAATGTTTCTATTTTTCAAAGATCATTATGGAAAGAAGGTAAGTATCAATTTATCATTATAGAATGATAAAAATATATTTAATATCTAATTAATAATTAAAATATATATTTTTGTATATATATCACCAATGTGATGTTGTGATGAAAAATTAATCACATCGCTTTAAGGAGGTGATTGCTAACACATACACATGGACAACATTATCATTTTCATGTGAATGGAATGTTAATAAAAAAATTGATATATTATCTCAATTACTGATAAATATATCATCAATATAATATATTATGATAAATTCCACCATTATAGCCAGTCTTTGGAGATAGTGATGAAAAATGAATTGTATCAGTTTGTGATGTGGTAGTCTTTTGTAATTACGAACGATTAATTATTTTTAGATTTCATGGAAGTGGAGTTGGATTTTGATGATGATATTAGAATAATAAAATATCATTATATGGAGGATACATTCCTTTTTATTTTATCATGTTGAATTAATATTTTAATAAATAGGAAGAATAATCAAAACAAAAACACCTAATTAAAAATGATATCATTATTTCAGATAATATCTTTTAATTGAAACCTTAACACCTCTAAGGTGATTTTTATAACTAAAAAGTGTGATCTAGATTTCAGTGAATTATTCTATGATGTTATTTGGGAAGTTATTTTATGAAATAATTTTATTTTTCCTTTTATTTATAGTGTATAATAGGTTTCCTTTTATAAGAGAAGGCATGGGAACTCTAGTAATTTTTCAATATATTAAATTAATCTAAAATAGTTTTTTAATAAAAATGGATCCAAGATGACGTATTTATAAGATATAAATATTATGGGTCCAAATAAATTCATACATTTAAAATTATATTAGGTTAATCAAATTTTTAAAACATATCTTTTGGCATTAAAACTTTTTTAACCATTTTATTTCTTACCATGATATCATGTAATTATCATTTTTAGGGTTAATATAATTGTTATAAAATTATAAAATACAAGTAAATGAGTAATTGATGAAATGTTTAAACATAAAGAAATAATTTGGACAAATATTATATTTTTATTAATTTTTTATCCTTTAATAAAATAATAATTATTTTAAAATATCATTCTTGTCAACCATGACATTATTCATTAGATTAATTTTATAAGATATCATAAAAACAAGATACATTAAAAAACAATTTTAAAAAATTAATAACATGTAAAAATAATCTAAAAATTTCATGTATTATATTGATTATATCAAATTAGACTATTTTAATATTTTCAATATCAATTATTTGATATTTCAATTAATTAAACTATTGGTGCTTTATCATTTTGTCAATTTTTAGGGTAATTATTTATTTCCAATTTTTATAAAAAAATTCATTACTAAGATAAAAATATTATATTGAAGGTTTATATTTATATATGAACATATCCCTTCTAAAACCCCATATTTAAATTTTTATAGTTTTAAAAAACTTGAGTATGAAATCTTTGAATTTTCATTAAATAAAAATCAATAATTGTCATAGTCCATCCAACTGGATTTCAAATGTTATATTTTCCACCCAAAGATTATTTTTTCCATTACCCACTCATCCAATGAAATTATGACATATTTTAGTGTAAACATAATTATTAATAATATTATTTTTAACCTTAATTACTGGATTTATCTTTAATCATGTTAATTAAAAATTACTAAATTTACTATTAATTATGTCCAAATATAAATGGGACCTATTTTATAAATTTTTAACTTATAATTCAAAATATTTAATAACGGTTTTAAAATTAAAAATAATAATTTAAAAATTAATCTCGCTTAAGTGACTAAGAAATATGATTTTAATGTTAAAACCTTCATACTATTGAAATATTTTTAAATCCAAATTAAATGTGAATTTGATTTGACTGACCTAAGAAAGATTGATTCCTAAAAATATATTTAATTATAATTTTTATCCATTTATAAAAACTATTAAAAAATATAAATAAATTTTTTGAAAATTCTATTTTCAATTAAAATGAAGTATTTTTCACTATTCATCAAAAAATAAATCCTATTAAAAAGATACCAAAATTAAAAAAAATATTAAATTTTGATATTAATGTTTAAAATAATAATTTTATTTTTTATAATAATTTTATTAAATGTTTTGAAATGTCGATATATGATAACGACACCATCAGAAGTCGCCAAAACTACCTTTTTTGAAAAATAATTATTAAGAGTAAAATTTATTTTTTGTCTTATATAATGTATAGAAAAATATTAGATGAATGTTAAATATTATATTTAATTATATATATATTTTTCATTAAGAGAAACCTAAAATGTGATTTAATTATTTTATACACACATGTGATTGCATTTAAATTGTATTTAAGAAAATGAATTCCATTTATTTTCAAAATGATTTTTTTCATTGATAATAAATTTTTCTACAAATAATTAATTAAATATTCATATTTAAAACCTATTTTGATAATTTAGTTATTATTCTTCATACCGTCCATTGTAACTACTTGATAATAATGAAAAAATTTAATTAATAATATTTAGCTATTTGTTTAAGAATAATGTGATGTGCATGCATGTTATCCAACATAGAATTTTTTTCAATACATGGGTTGTAACATTTCCACCCTCGTAAATTTCATTCTCGCTATTTTTATTTCAGCCTTAGTAACAACTTTATGAAATTTCAAAATCCCTTTGTAGAAATTTAACATCAAATAGAATGATTAATAAAACCTCTAATTTAAAATAATGGCATGAAAGTATGAGGGTCACCTGAGATTAGGTGTACTAGGGTTCCATGTAGGAAAACATGGATGTGGAAGTGAAATCCAATTATCATTATTTTTAGTTGTTTTGGAAGGTTAACTATAAATACATAAATAAAAAACATATAAACACATATGTAAGAGGCTAGGGAGACTTGAACCTGAGACCCCCTAACACCCCATACAACCTTTTGCAACTAGGGTAAGAAATGGGGGCCTAAAAATAACTATCAATTTCTTATGGAGAGTTATATTGAATATTTTCATGATAAATTTAACAATCATAAACCCATAAATCTATTATGGGATAGAAGGTCATTGATTTATCAGTAAGAGATGTAAATGGTTAACAATTTTTTCAAAATCCATTTCAGAAAGATAAAGAATTATTTTACGAATTGGACTACTAAATTAAGGAAACATAATTTCTTGAATGGTACAAATTAACCCATAAATAAATATCCAAAAATAACTAATCCTTTCCCAAAATGACGAGTATTCAATAAGAATTTATCATGCCTGAGGTACTAGAATCAACTTCTATAGATCCTAAAATCTATAAAATTATAACTATCTATTCCAAATGACTTTATTCATTATCCAAAAAAATTATTATTAAAAGATAATATAATTCATCAAAAATGATATTACTTATTTTATGAATAACTATTTAAAACTCCATAATTCAACAATGATACCAAATGTTCAATATAGGCCATTTGAATAAATTAGTGTCCTTAAAATTCCTCCAAATAATCTAAGCTATGATTTAAACCCTAAATGAATCATTTTTTATCACATATTCTTAAAATATAAATTTTAACTTTTATCTCCAAAATAACAAAAAAAAGTCTTAATATATCATATGAAAAATGTAATTTCCTAAATCAGATAATCTCCAAGATATGCTAACCATTTCCATAAATAACTTGAATCACTATAAATACACATTATTATTACATATGCTTCAAAATTTTAATAAAACCATTATACCTCAAATAAAATACCATATAATATTTTAACCATAATCATATATTATTCCTAAAACAGTTGATGTCTTATAAAATAACACTAATTAGTAAACGACTAAATCATTATCTAATCCCATTGTACTCAATTTTATATATCATATATTTGAAAAGTCAAATTATTACTCATCCAAAAAATCTTTTAAATAAAGAGAAACAAATCATATTTACTGGGACATTGCATAGGCCTATAGGTGGTAGTGCACCCTTTACACCCTTTAGTGGTGGGTACAATTCCTGCAGCCTTTCTTGATGCAACGGGTTGTCCCCCATCGCGCGTGTCTTCCTTTTAAAAAAATATTAATATAATCCTTATGAAATAATAAAAATATATGAAGCATACTTAAAATATATTTAATATTTCTTAACCATAATGTTTTTCTCAAACCTTTCATCTTCAATCCCAAAATGCAATAACCCATAATTACCTCAAAAATTGAATGCCTACAAGAATACCATTAGTCCCCTTGCAGATTCATAACTGAATTCGATAAAAGTGGTATCTAACATAATTATCTTGTGATCAACCCTGAAAATATAAAATCATGATCATATCCATAACTATAATGGAATAATCAAAATATACAATGTTTGATAAACCCTCTTATAATTTCAACTAAAATAACCTGACCATATTCATTACATAATATTGAATTTTATTCTGATGTTTACATTCTTTCACATTTGAGATATTTTTAGGTTTATAATTTTAGAGTATTGGGTCATAATTCATTTGTAGCATCCCAATTCAAAAAATTGGGAACTAATTCAATAGTATCAATTTCATTCATCAAAAAATTTAAAATAGAACACGATTTATTTATCATGAAAAATCATCATAACATTTAACTTGACATCGTTCTTTATCTCACCCATATTTAGACCCTATGAGAAAAATGTAAAACATGGTATCTACATAAAATATCAGTAACAGAAATAAATAAAATGAAACCTATAGTCCAGTGAAAACCCATAACAAAATTTTCTTTAAAAAACATACTTTTTATCCTAAATAAGGAATCATCATTTAAAAAATATCATTATTTTGCCTTTTATAAATCAAATGATATTCATGAAAACTCACAATAAAGCATAAAATATACAAGTAGGTAAACTATAATAAAATTATAATAAAATTGAATCACAATGAGGCTGACATCTAAACGTTTCACAATAGAAAATGGAATAACAATATGGTCGACTTCCATACCAAATAAAATCAATGTTATAATGTATCCACCCATCCCCAGATTATCATGGAACCTTCCATCATTGGGTTTTCACATAAACACCCATAAAATATCAAAATACCATTATATAATCATAAATCATAAAATATTTCTATTTTATAACTTTCAATAATAAATTTTTGTTTTCACACATAAGAAAAAATTTTCAGGTTATTTAAATAACCAATACATTTTCAAAATCAATGTAAAGTATTTTAATATAGTTTTTTCTATCAAAGTGTACCATATAAATTTGATAAAACTGAGACAATTTTTAAAATTATAATTTTGAAACATTAATATCAATATATATAAATTCATAAAACCCATTTTCAATACATGATCATGAAAGAGAAGGATTTAGTAGAATAAATCATTAAATCACTTAATATGATTTTTATTTCATTTTTCAATTATAATTATAATTTAATTAAGTGATAATTAATAAAATGAAATTTTAATGTTTATATATTTTAAATGCTCATAGAAAAGTGGAAACAAAACATAAGAAATTAAAAAGTCATTTCACAAGTAATCTTTGAATGAGATTATAATGAATTCCAGGTTTATCTTAAATAATAGAAATTGGGTCAAGAATTTCCTATCATCATTGTAATCAATAAAATTGTATGCCACATGAAAGTGTGAAATTAATCAAAACATTATATATCATGAGAATAAATAATATCATGATATAACATGTCATGGAAATTTTATATGAACCACATAAAAGAATATAGGTTCATATCTTCAATATATTCCTCATTGAATGAAAATTGAGAAGAGGTGACTTACCTTGAGTCTGACTCATCACGTACAATCTTAATCAATATTCATAATAAACAGAGATTTATTATTTAAATTCATGATATAATTTTTAGGTTTCAAAATTACTTTTATATCAATTTTTATTATTTTATAACAATTACTTATATATGTTCATGTCAGATATTCTGATGTTATTCAAAAGTTGAGTCCAAAACAAATTCGTTTTTATATCAATAGTATAAGTGGTAATAATTAAATATTATAAAGAATTATATTAACAAAATAATGCTCACTTTTATACGGATATTATACTTTCAAATCAAACCATTAATTATGTCTTTGAAAAAATGTTGTACTTTACAATCATGTAGAATATAGGTCGTACGTGAGGATGAGTAACATTTTATTTTTTCCAGTCATCATTATTGAAAGAAGGTAAGTATAATATTAAATTTACATAATCATAATAATATAATTAATTTCATATTAATAATTTAAATATTAATATATATAATACATGTGATGTGGTGATGAATACTAAATCATATTGCTTCGTAGTAGGGATAGTTCACATGTACGCATGGATGACAGTTTCATTTTCATGTGCATAGAAAGGTAAAAAAATGATATATAATATTTTATAGATGATAAATATATCATGAAAACGACATATAATCATTAAATTATCATTATATCATATCTTAAGAGGTATTGATGGAAAATGAAATATATTGGTTCGTGAGGGGGTAGTCTTTTGTACATACGACGATTAATTATTTTTCTGTTTGACGGTAGTATCGATGGTTTTTGAGAATTAAATTAACAAAATAACAGATAAATATATTGAGGATAATAGAGTGATTATTTCATCTTTGTGGAATAATAATTGATATAATTTTATGTTGAAACAAAACAAAAAAAAATACTAAATTAAAAGGTATACCTTTTTTCAGACAATCTCTTTTGATTAACACCTTAACAACACAAAATTGAGTGATATAAATATAATAACAGATCTATAATTTGGAAAGGGATTATATTAAAAAATTTGGTATGATATTATTCATTCCAAATAGTTTTTTACATGTGAGGAATAGTGAAAAAGAAGTTCACTTTTATAAGTGAAGTCATGGGTACTCATGGTGTTTTCAAGAATATTAAATTAATATAATTTAATTTTATAATAATAATGGACCCAAATTGATTTATTTAAATTATAGAATGATTATTGGTCAAAAAACATTCATATAATTAAAATTACTTGGGTTTTTACATTTTTTAAATCCATATATTCTGGTTTTAAACCTTATTTACCATTTTCGATTCTTACGATGATATCTTGTAATTTACACATTGTGGGTTAATGTAATTAATATAAAATACAAAAAAATATCATTAAATGATTGAATTAATATATTCTTAGGCATATCAAAGTAATTTTGATTAATTTATATTTTTAGGAATTTTATATCATCTACTAAATTAATATTTATTTTATAATATCAAAAATGATTATTTTGATACTACTCATTAATTGGATTTGTAAAAATATCATAACATGATATCATCAAAAAAATATTAAAAATCATCAATAACATGTAAAATTAATAAAAAAATTATTTTATGAAATTAATTAAATCAATTTTATTTTATTTTAATATTTTTAATATCATTTAATTGATATTTCTATTAATTAAACAATTATTGAATCATCATTCTGTAAATCATTAAAGTATTCATTAATTCCGTTAAATTTCTAAATAAATTACCATGATGAAGATAAAATTTTATATTTTAATTAAATATGTATTGTTTATCATGTACCCTTTGTAATCCCATATTTAAAATATAATATTTATAAAAAAACATAAGTGTGACAGCTTTGGATTTTTTTAAATAGATTACATTAAATGTCATACTACATATTAATGACATCAAAGGTTATAATATATCCATAGGATTGTTTTGGTCAACACAAAATCACAAAGATAAAATTCCATAAGTGTTAGGGTTATTTTATAATATTTATAATATTAATTTCATCCTTAATTACCTGATTTAGCATTAACCATGTTAACAATCAATTACTAAATTTACTATTCATAATGTCCAAAAATAAAAGGGACCAATTTGATAAATTTTATTTCAAATGTGGAATCAATTTTTTCAAAATTCAAAAAATTCAAATTTATATAATTAATTACAAATTAATACCATTGACGGTATGTGAAAACATGTTTTTAATCTGAAAACCATCAAAAGATTGAATTTTTTTTTATATCCTTGTTCAAAGTGAAATTTATTAAAATAAAAAAAATTAATTATATAATAAAAATTGACATAATTGTATTGTTAATATATTAAAAAAATTTATTTAACACTATAAATAAAATTGATTGAAATTAGGTTTTCGATTCCAATATAGAATTTTTATCTATTAACAAAAAATGAAAATTATGAGAAAAATACCAAAACGTCATCCAAATAAATTTAGTTATGAATATTTATTTTAAAAATTGATTCAAATATATTTTATAAATGTTTTAAAAATTATATTTGGAATAATTGTTCAATCAAATGGTGGTAAAACTGGATTTTTTGAATAATAATTCTTCTGAGCATTAAATAGAATTTGTTCTTATATCATCTCAATGAAAAATATAATATGAATGTTAAAAAATTTATTTAATATATTATATATATCAATTTCATTAATAGATTATAAAAATATTGATTATTTTATTTTATAAACTCGCTTTTTGACATTTAAATAGTTTTTTAGAAATTGATTTACTTTTATTTTAAAAAGGGTTTTATTTTCATTTATAATATTTTGTTCACTAAATAATTAATTATAAATACATGTGTAAAGCCTATCTTTATAATTAATTTAGTAATGTTCAAACCTCATATTATAATCGCTATGTTATAACAATAAATTATAAATAGTAATATTTTGATGTTTGTTTAAGCCCGATGTGGCATATAATTTATGTTATTGAATATATTATATCATTTTATTTCCTAGGATATTACATTCATATTGGAAATATAATGGTTTCAGTAGTAATACTAATAATATTGAGAATATTTTTTATAATATTTGGAATTCATATATTTATTAATTCACAATGAAATGTCAAAACCATTACAATAATGAATTTATATAGATATTTATGGGAAGATCATTCCTGAAAGGAAATCCCTATATTTCCCATTCATTATCATAAATAATCCAATTATGAACTTGACTGGAGTCTAAGGCACCATCCACCAACATGCACTGAAAGAGATCCATTAACACATCAAACCTCTCATGCCTTCTTTTTTCCATATAGCTATTTTTAGGTTTTCAAGTCCCTTTTAATGTGCCCATTATTCCTTGTTAGTATTAAAAAATGGTTTCCATAGGCAAATTAATAATAGATGAAAATAATAATGAATACATTAAATAATATTCATAAGTATCTATGTATGTTTGATGAATTTATTGTGTAATTGGTTTCCCAATAAGGGGTTTTCTTGACATATATATAGATCATGCCTTCACAATTTAAAACATATTCCAATGTTTTGGTAGTGGCAATAAAAATTTATTAAATTATTCAATTCCTTTTCTAAGATAGATATCCAATATAATCTGAAAGATAATTACTATTCCATATTATCTATAATAGAATCATTAATAATGTGACTATTATATTTTAATGTCATTTAATAATTAATTTTAATAAATGTGATCCTAATTATATTTTTACCCCTATTGAATTTAATCATATTAGTTAGTGGTGGGATATAAATATATATTAAGGATTCAACCCAATTAATCATTTAATAAAATTCCTTCCTATTTGTGTGTAGATAGTTTTAGCAATAAGATAATCTAATATTCCTGGTTAGTTGAGTATATAATTTTTTATCCTAATATATCAAATAAATTCACTAAGAATCATTTTGATTCTATCATCTAGTTGTGTTTTATGACCTATGTGTAAAAAATATAAAAACAATTTAGGCACATAATGGTTTGGTTTACTTTATTAGTTAGTTTCCTAACATATAATAATATTGGGGAGATCAAATTTTCCATGACCGACCATGTATAATGATTGGGGTTTTGATGGGTGTTTAATTTAGAAGGAATCTTAAACAAAATATTTTAATTAGGGTTTAATATCATGTATTCCCTTCACTTGTAGGAGTGATTCAAGTTATTTATTTTGGACTCGCTATCACTTTCACCAAATAAAAATGTTCAGAACATTTTGATGTGTAATTATTTGAAAAACTCAAATCTTTTATATCTTACCAAAATTCAAAAAATTATATTTATACTTATCGTAATGGATCTTATATATAATGTTAATTAATATTATCCTTTCATGACTTTGAATAAAATGAAATTATTAATTCCCCCATGAGTATATATGAAGCCTTATGAACTAAATTCCCACTTTCTAGTTTGAGTCTATGATCTTAGTTTACAGACAAATCCTAACCAAAGTCCCTTTAAACACCATTATCTACTCAATAGACGCCACAATTCCATCAATAATTCTAACTACTAATATATAAAAATAATAAACATCATCTTAATTACAGAGTGTAACCTTGTATATTCCATTTCCAAAAATAGAAAATAACTAAATCAGTTAGAATACAAATAATTGAATTCTATAAATGTATGTAATATATTTTATTGATATATTTTAACACATTTAAACTAAACCATAAATCATATTTCTTGGAATTTTTTTATCAAAATTAGTAAATTGAAAATAAATAAATAAATTGACGTGAATAAATCTATATTGTACATGAGATAGTCATTTATGAAACATTCATAACTAAATTATATAAATATCATAATTTAGGCATGAATAAACATGGATAAATTAGTTTTATCCAACATAAAAATTTCATATTATCATTTACAAGTAATTAATATGATTTCAATAATATTAAAAATTTAAAATATTTTATGATTAATTTATTATTAAATAATTATTATTTATTATATTATGTAAATAAATATAACTAATTTAAATATCAAAAATTATTCAAAATTTGGTAATTAATATAAATATTTTATATTTAAATTTATAATATAATAATAATTTCAAGTAATTACATTCATGTTTAATCATATTTTAATTATTTAAATGAAATACCAAAAAATAATATCCTCCCAATTGTTTTTGGTATAGTCGAAACCAACCCACAAGGATTAAATATAGTCCTCTTTATTTAACAAAACTATTTTTCATGAAAATTAATCAAAAAACAACGTACACCACAACATGGTGTTCCCAATATATGAAATTTAGAATGGGTAAGACTATCATAATTTTATAAAATCAGTTATCATTTCAATATTTATAGACATACTATAATGATATTTTTAAGTCATTTTATTGTAATTAATAAAATTTGGGTCTACCATTACAGGGATTGTACACTTTTTTTTAGGTTTTCTGAAACAATTTTGCAAGAAAATGTACATTCTATAACCTAATTCAGAAAAACATGGAATTTTCAGTCTGATAATTTTTATTTTATCCTGGATATTTGATGTGTTGAATCATTAAATATTTATAATAACAATACCAAGCTTATAGGATTATGCAGAACTTCATGATAAAGAGTTGGATTGAGTACAAGAGTGTTATTAGAAAATTAATTGAATGTTTTCAAGTCACTATAATATGGTTAATAAAATGTGGGTGTAGTATCCTAAATTTTTAATAATAATTCTAGTAAAACAAAACAAATATAGAAGAGAAAAGTATGTTTGATAGCATATGTGATGAGTAACATCGAACCCAAACAAACAAGTATTATTTAGATTAGACTGTTTTTACATAGAAATTAAATTTATGGAAATGAAAATGATTAAATACATTATGAAACATATACATAAATTAATTACTCAACGAAAATATATTTATAAATTCATAGTAAATAATCATGAATTTTTTGCAACGACAATTTTTCTTCAAAATTTAATACTAATAAAAAATGATGTTTATTCCATTTTGTGAAAACATTATATTTAATATCCACAACTTTGATAATATTTTTTAGATAAGATTTAAATAATTTTTTTAATCCTAATGTATAAAAATAACATTTGGTGAATTTTTTTTAGCTTTTTAAAAAATACTATTTTAGTGAAAAATGTAAAATATAGATTTTTTAGTAAAAAATCATTTCTTTTAATAAATTATGTAATTTTAATTTCCCATTATTTTATTAATTTAATTTTAAATTAACATAAATGTTACTTAGTTTTACTTAATAATTTTTTTTAAATTAAAACTTCTATATATGAGATTTTAGAATATGTTTATTTTTAGGATTGAAAACACATTTTTTTGAAAACTTTTTTAAAATGTAAATGTTTTTCCAATTCTAATTTATTAAAAATAACCCCTAATGGGCAATTATTTAAATTAAATTTATTTAATATATATATATATCATTATTAATTGAAATTTATTTGGCGAGGACTAAAAGTTAGAGTTAAAGTACAATTATATTTCACATATAAATGTATTTTTTTTAGAAAAATCACATTCCATCAAGCTTACATAATTTATTTTAAAGTGAATTATTCAACCCCTATGAATGGATTTTTATAAAATTGATTACATTATTAAAATAATAATATTTAACATTATGTTATAATTCCAAATTATTTTTTAGATAATATGAATACAAACTCTAGTAAATATTTATTACCATGGTTAATGTAAAATAGGATAATTAGGGGTAAAAATAAATTTAAAAGGACATAAAACAAAGTAATCCTAGTAGTATGAAAGTGTATATTTTAATTTAAATATAATAATATTTGTTATATTTTTGTTTCTTTGTTAATATATTTGAAAATGTTTTGATAAAAGTTTGATTTTGATATTATAAAATACATATTATATTTTTGACTCATATTCAATTTCAATTAAGATATTACTTTTTGATGAATTGATGAATATTAAAAATATATTATATTTTGATAAAAAATTAATATTAAATAATATTTATTAAATTTAAATTATAATATAATTTTAATGAAGTCAAATGTAATTACTAAAAGGGTTGGAAAATTCTTGTCAACAAAAAACAAAATTTCTAAATAAATTTTGATTCTTGTGTTGAATGTGAATGTTATAATATTTAGAAAATTATTGAGAAAAAGTAATGTTTTATTAATAATCATATTGAAAATTTACCACAATTATTTTTTCTTAATTTTCAGAGATAACCAACTTTACAAGAAAAAATTAAATATGGTATAAATATAGATTGTGTATTATGGCATCATAATTCCCAAAATAGATGTTAAAAATTATATAAAGGATATTGATAAACAAATATAGTTTTTCTTAATTTTAGGAGATAACAAATTTTATAAATCAATTATGAATACTCCAAAACCTATATTATATATTATGGTTTTAAAATATATTATATATAACATGATTCATTTCACATTAACAAGGAAAATATTTTAACGATTTGGAGAACTGGACATATAACATATCGAAAATCTCTTCAATTTTTAAGTAACCATTCAGAAAAAATGGGACAATTTTTTTATTATTTTATTGAATAGAGACTATAAACTATGTTTTCAATATAATAAAGTACTCCACCCTCTTTCGCCCTATAAACAAAAAAATATCATATTTCTCATCACAGAAAAAACATTGTATAACATCCTTACCAGTACCACTACTCTCTACAGTCCTTTCAAGTTTACCCTATCTCTCAAGAAGCTCTTACCATTATTTTGGTATCACCCACTCAAGGTAATCGATTTACCTCCATTTATTTCCATTCAACCAATGACTTTGTAATTGGAATTTTTAATCTCAATTGGTTATGTTTTAATGAATTAGTAAATATCCATATAATTTAAAATTTATTTCCTAAAATGATATATCATTTATACCCTCTTATTATATCATTTTATTATGAATATACAATGGTAAATTTTAGTACGATATCCTATCATTAGCATGTTAATTCAAGAACCTTCATTATGAAATGGATTTTGTTTCCCATTACTAATGTTGGGATATTATTTTAAATATACCCTTTAATACCATATTTATATCTAAATTATGATAGACCCATTTCAATCAATTAAACCATTTTATGAATCATTATGTACTATTATTATCCAACCAAAATATCACTATGATCATGCATGCCAATCATTTGTATCGGTAATATCCACCCACATTTCAAAACAAGTGTTTTACCTAGATGTACCTATACTACATTTGTTTGGTAATTATATGTATTTAACTCACACTCATTTATATTTGGGTTAAAATTGATGAAATACATCCAAATTTTCTATGATATTGGGGGTATAATTTTTCATGTTCATGATATGAAGGTGACGAGATAACTGTGAATTATGTAGCTCCCTAATGAATTTGGTAATGTTTGAGTCTCGTGAGATGTCATTTATGGGATTTGGGAGTGAACTAAATAAATTATTCGAATTTTCCACTATTTTATTATTTATTCGATATTATCATTGACCTGTATTTATGATTTAATGTTTAATGTTATTTCCACATTCTCATGTTGCATTTATGTTATCATTCTACATCATACATCATTACTCAAATTTATGATTATAACCCCTTTTATGTACCACATAATGCATATTCTATAACATGATAAACTTACTTAATGTTATAAAATATTTATTCCCATACTATGATTTATAGCTCTATCCGTTCTTATATATGTTCTATGGTTATCCCATGGTGTTTTATGAATGATGGGAAATTATAGGCAGGTTATGGGATTTTTCTATAATTCCATCGTATTCCCTATTTTAGGTTATTGTGTCATATTCCAAATTACAAAATACACTAGTCTTATAAATATTAAGGGTAATATTATGTATATTATTGTGTAATAAATAATGAATTGATATATAATAAAGGAAACTGTTGTCATTGTTGGTATTAGTTGGTTGTCTATTTTTTTGGGATTTCGATTACAATACAATAGTGAGGGACAAAGGGATAAAACTATGTATAAAAAACATCCCTGTGTTCTGGTCAGTTATATTGAATTTGGTTTCCAATAAAATGAATCTATGTATAAATACTACAAGTTTATGGCACTCTAGATTTGATGTACCTAGGGTTCACTAGCCCAAAACATCGTAATGATCTAGACTAAATCATTAACTATTTGATGGAAATTGGAATTTCTTCACACTTGGAGTGACTATCCCATGATATATGATTTATTAATTTTACAAGCTCATTACTAATGAATATAAATAGAAGAAATAGTTGTAACAACATATATTAAGAAATAAATCATGGACAACGAATTATGAAGCCTCGAAATTCTGGAGATAAGTAATTAAATGTCATTTATATTTCATCCCATTAATATTATTTTATAATTGATTATATGTTTAATAATTTAAAATTAATTATCCAAATTTTCCATTTATTCTAGTCAATAGCTAGAAATAAGAAAAATCGAGTCAATAGCTAATGAATTTGGTAATGTGATGACTTCTAGTTTGAGAGTCCAAACAACTTGGGAGATCAAGTAAGACACATTGTGAATATATCAAATCAGTTATCAAATATAAAAATTAATAACTAGAACATAGTCTTATATCCAAAGAATTCAATGAATAGAAATAAGAAATATCTTGTATGTTCATCAGATAGAGGAGATAAAGGAATGGAGATTCAATTTCATGCGTGTAAAAAATTTGGAACCAAACTCTAAGGGAAATATGAAAAAGGAACTAGAAAGTGTTTTATGTGTGTAATAATAGGGTATAATGTAGCTAGTTACTGTACTTTTTTTGAGTATTATGGAATGGAATAAATTTAATCCAACAACACCTTTTATTATTCAATTCCATATTTTTAGGGAATATGGTAATTATATGAGTCAGTTCCCCAATCCAGGGGTTAATTACTGTTATAAAAAATGACATATGATATGGAAATAATTGATTTGTAAGGATTAATCTGTATATGTATATGAGAGTAATGTTTTATAAGTATTATATCAATTAAATTATGGACATAATATTATTAATACATATAATGATTATTTCACATTAATTTTTCATTAAGGATTTGAAAAATATGTTAAATGCTACCAATATCTTATAAAAGTGATTCAGTGATAAGGTTATATTTTGGAAAACACATGATTGAGGGACTAATAACCTTTAATTTTTATTTAATGTTTCGATAAACATAATGATTCTTGGGATGATATGTTTCTGTTTAACCATTCATATAAAAATTGTTGACACCACTTTTAAATATTTATGTGATGAAAGTTAATGAATATTTAAAATCGTTTGGGTAAAATATTACATGTTCATTTTTATTTGGATTAGGAGGTGATTAATAATATTTAATTAGATTTTTTATTAGTTTAAGGTATATGTACTCATTTTTTTAATATTATGGAATATTTGAGAATATTGAGATTTTGTATGTCGAGGAGTAATAAGAAGGGTATGATTTCGGTTTAAAATAAGTATTATTGTTGAGGTTATTGCAATTATTTAGGATATAGGGGTATTTAAATAAGGAATGATCTATGTAAATCCTTTGGGAAATTTTTAATGAATTATGCAGATTTAGATATTATGGTTTATGAATTTTATGTATTATGTTACATTATTAGAATAATTATGGATTTATTGAAGACTATATATATTTCTTTTAATTCTTTCTTGGGTTATGGGTTTTGTTAAAATATTATTCTAGTGATCTAGGTTTAAAAAAATCTATTTTGAGTACTCAATGTTTTGATAAAAGATGTTATTGTATTATTAAATTATTAAAGGGTACAGTTATACTTGTAAATATAGTATACTTCCATATGTTCATAGTATTTATATAAATGGAATTCTATAACACTAATAAGAGAGTTTTAAAACAAAAATGATGGCATATTATGAATTGGTGGTCTTTTCACCATTCACCCATTAATGGTTTTGTGTTCAATGAATTTATCCTAACAATGTTTTATATCTATATATCTTTGTTCATGGGCCTTAGTTGTTTTTATACCATGTATATATTTTCACATCCAAATTATATTCTATAAATTGTAATCATAGATAAGTGAATACCATTGTACTTCCCTTTCTCTCTATTCATGTGGATGTTTTATTATCCCATTTTGTAATGTGGGGTTCAATAAAGATATTTATGAGTGTCAAAATATTTCATACCAACATGAAGTTCAAATTTAATAGATTCAATTTTTTAAAATAATAATTAGTTAATTCCTTGTGTTTTTAAAGGAAAAAGATTGTTTGATAGTGTATGTGATACGTAACATGAAACCCAATCAAAAAATAATTATTTAAATAATAATGTTTTAAACTATCCATTAAATTTAAGAACATGAATAGGATTTATAATATAACGAAACACACACACACATATATATATAAATTTCATTCCAAAAATATCCATATTTATAAATTCCTAATTAATTATCAAACAATTTTTAGTAATGAAATTTTATTTATCAAAATCATATTTTCATCAATATTTATTTTTATTTATTTTTTTTAAAAAAATGAATAATTAATTCAGAGAAAATAAATAAAATATCTTTGATTAAAATAAAATAATATTTGAAATAAACTTATCGAAATTAATGTAGGAATAAAATTTTTAATTTTTCGGAAAATATTTATTATACAGTTAGTAGTGAAAAATACAAATTTTTCTATAAAACTGTCATGTCTTGATAATTTATGTAATTTGAAGTCCCTTTTTTTATTATAAAATTATTTAAATTCACATATTTATGATTTTTTCGTATTTAATACAATTAATTATATATAAATAATATTTATTCCATATTTTAATGTAATTTTATTTTTAGGAATGAAAAATCATTTTTCTCAATGTTATTTTAAAAAGGAATATTAATTCTCATTTTTAATTAATTAAATATATTTAGTAAAATAGTATTATTTAAATTAAATTTATGTATAATATATATATAATTATTAATTGAAATTCTTTTAGTGAATATCAAATTTTTATGTGTATAATTATAATCATCTTTTCTATAAAAAATTCATTTTTTTCTAAAAAACCACTACCCATCAAGAATGTTAGTATTATTTAAAATTAAATTATTCCAACTATATGAATTGATTTTGATTGAATTTATTGAATAATTGGAATAATAATATTTAATATTAGATTAATTTTCAACATAATAACTGAACAATTTGAATAGTTACTATAGTAAATATTTATTACAAAAGAAATAGGGAAATATGATAATTAAGGGTAAAAAATATTTAACAAAGAATTGAAACAAGTTAATCCTAATAGTTTTTAAATGTTTAATTTAAATTAAATATAATAATTATTATATAATTCTTCATTATATATAATTATGAAATTATTTTCATAAATATATTATTTTGATACAATAAAACAAAAATTGTATTTCTATGTAAAATGAAATTTCAATTAAAAAATACTGTTTAGATGAATTCCTGAATTTTTAAAATAAAATTTATTTTAATAATATAATACTATTTAATTATTTTTTATTAAATTGAATTGATAATATAGTTTTTAAAAATTCATAATTGTTCAAAAACTATAATTGACAAAAAATACATCTTTTTTCCATAAATATTGATTATTATATTATAAAAACATTCTATATTAAAATATTTATTTTTAAAAAAAATATGCTTTTAAATAATAACGTCAAATTATCTAATTATTGAATCGTTACAATTTTCCAACAGGGCCGAATTTTCATGTAGAAATTAAATATGCTATAAATATATCAGGTGTATTATGACATCAAAATGACACAAAAGTACTGTAATGATTTCAATAGAGCTTAACCATAATAATATATTTTTTTACATTTAATATAATTTTTTTGATATTATTTGTCTAATTTTATAAATATTATATGAATCATCCAAACCAATTTTATAATTTAATATTTTTAAATAAATTATTTATAAACATAACTCACTTCCACATAACAAAGGGTAATATTGAAAAGATTTCCAAACATTTCCTTATAATATAATTAAAATCACTTTGAGATGGAGGAATCCTATTTCCAAAAACATTGGAATGTTTTTTGTTTTTATTATTTTATTGTAGAGAGTACATTACATATGTTCAGAAAGTAATAATGAACTCCCCTCTTTTCTAGTATAAACCCTCAAAAGGTCCTATTAATCCCCACATAAACCCTTTTATAATGTTCTTATTCATCCCTACCCTATCTATATTCTTCCCAAGGTTCCCCCAGGCTCTCAAGAATCTCTTTACATGAATTTCGAATCAACCTATAAAGGTAAGATATTTCCCTCTCTTCTATTTCATTCAAGAACATTATTTGTAATTAAGCATTTGAATCATAATTTTTAGATAGTCGTGAATTTATAAAAATACTTATATTATCCCATTTTTGTCCTAAAAATGGTATATCATTTAACCCAACACATTATATCAGTTTACAATATTGTTTCTATGTCAAAATTTAATAAGGGATCATATCTAATAACCCTTTATTCCAGCCGATTATTTATGTAATTTATTTTATTTAAAATTCCAAGTGTTTAGATATGAATTTAAATATCCTTCTTACTGGAATTTTGATATCAAAATGATGTGAGTCCCTTTTAAACTCATTAAAAACTTTTAGGAATATTTATGTACACCTTTTAAGATACTAAAAGGACACTACAATTTTTACTGTCAAACGATTGCATTTTCAATAGCCCCACAATTCCACTAAATAATATTCAACTAGATGTATATATACATAATTAATTGGTCAATTCCATTTATTTATCCCTCAATTGTAGAGAATTTGATTAAAATTGTTTAATTTCACATATATTTTGAATGATATTTATGGCACACTTATGCATGTACATGATATGAATGCAATGGGTGCACCCTGATTTATATAGTGGTATAATGTATTGGGTAATGCTTTAGTTTCATGAGACATCATGTATGAGATTACGGAGTGTTCATGATCCATCATGGTTCAATTTCAACCATTTAATAACGTATGTGTAATTATCCCTGTCATATGTATATGATGTAATATTTAATGTTGTTCCAACATACTAGTGGTGTCTTTGTGTAATCATGTTATATCATGACCCATTATTCATATTTATGAAATTCACTTCTTTTATGTACCATTTAAATTTATATTATCTAAAAATGATATGTTCTTCAAGTTATGATTTTTTTTTATTCCATTATAGGGGAATATACCTCACCCTTTTCTTATATATCTCCCTATATTATCCAATGTATTTTTAAGAGTGGTAAAAAATTAAGATCATATTTTGGTTACTTTGAATAATTTTAATGTACCCCTATATTAATTTTTCATATATTTACCTAATACATAAATATGTCACGAACCATCCCCCGAGGCCCGTATCATGACTATCCCAATCCTGCCTTCCATAGGCCAGGGGCTGGCGACTAGCACCAAAGGCGTAAAACCCTAAACTGGGAAGGAATTTCCTTTATAACAGTAATAAAAAACAATATAGTACGAAACTATAAGTAAAAAACTATGTAAAATATAATACAAAAGATTGTACTGAATGTAAAGGGACCGGAAATTGAAACCCAACAGTAAAGTACAAAACAACTTAAAAGCTAGTACAACTGAAGAAAAGAAGTAAAGTAGCTAATGGGTCTTCTTCCATCATTCCCACATGAAGGTGGGAAAAATGCCCTCCTCAGAACCCCAAGTCTGTCAGTCCGCTCAGTGTAAATCTCGTCAAGTGGTCCACATCTGGGTATCATCCAGTTCTGCTACTCTCTGCCCCAATCAGCGTTGTCTATCGTCTATAACCAACACAACGAGGTGAGGGAATAACTCATGCAGGGATGAGTATAACGATACTCAGTAGGGACCCCAATACCCTCATGGTCTCACAAAATCCAACAAGGATAACCACAAAGTACAAAGTCAACAGATAACCTTTACATAGGTATATGCCCATACATTTACCTAAGTTATTTAGTAACCCATCTCAATCACAAGGAAAACACAAAGGTCATGGACTCAGCTCAAACCAGGATTTTTAGTGTAGCATGAAAGTGAAAATGATTAGTCGTGAAGCTAGATCATCTTATTCTGACAAGAGGCACTACTTTTGACCATACAGAGTCTGACCCACATAGGATCGATAGGTACTAACCCCCCCCCCCCCCACAATGACCTACACATGATCAATATGCTCTGACCAACACATGATCATTGAGCACTAAACCACACAAGATTTTATCCACACAGGATCGGTATGCATTGACCCACATAGGATTGCTAAGCGCAGACCCACATGTGATCTGACCCACACAAGTTCACTCAGTACTAACCTCCGTATGATCTGTCTCCAACCTCCACCTCACTGCTAAATACTAGGTCACCGTATACTGTTTGCTCGCCTCTGGAAGGATCTGCTCCACGAGAAACTAGTATAACTCCAACTATCACAGAGTCCCGAGTAAAATTATCTCAAAGAACTGCCTCGTCATAGGGTTTAAAAGGCAACAGACGACGCGTCAATATGACGCCCTGTATGTGGGTTATTGGCATTTTTGTCCCGGGAGCCCGGTTGGATTTTAGGTTCAAACCAACCTGACCATACCCCAACAATGTACAAACCTCAATTTCGGTATTCCAAAAGAACCTCCTAGCTCTATGCTCTCCATCTCCACAGACAGTTCTTCGATCAGACTCCCGTAGCCCAAGATATGGGTGAATATGTAATTTCGGGTTAAATGGGACTGGTCTGGGGTCCGACCTGGTCCGCAGGTCTGACCCGGCTGGTTGGCTAGCCCGCGTGGCCTGACTGGCTAGCCCGTGTGGCCGGGCTGGCTCGCCCGCGTGGCTAGGTTGTCCATGACGGGGGGGGGGGGGGGGGCACCCACTAGATTTTGAATGAAACGGCGCTAGGCGCTGTTTGGTGACCCGCGGGACCCGGGGGGACCGCCTGTAGAGTGCACCGGTGGCTGGCTAAGCCGGCCGCCCCTGGCTCCTCCACCGCGGTGCGACGATGTCGCTGTTCTACTGGCCACCACGCGGCGAGACGGCACCGCGCCACCTCCGATACAGGATGGTCTGGCCGCGACCCCCAGCTTCTCCACGCAGCGCGACAACGCCACGCTAATCATCCAACGGTCGCGACCCTCCTTGCTGTGGCCCCCTTTTTCCAAAACGGTGCGACGACACCGCACCCCTCCAGAACCACCGTGTCCTGCCTGGCCGTGACTCGGTTCCCTACATGGCACAGTGCTATCACGCCCTTGTGGCGACCCGGTGACATTGCGCCGCTAACTATTTTCACGGTCCACCTCCATGATGAACAACAAGAACAACCAAAGGGGGAGGGTCAGGCCGTGTTTGTGTGGTCCGAGCCCTCCTCTTCATGGAAATAGGATTTGGCATACCATTATCTAGAAATTTGAATGACGAAGAACAAATGTTTATAATCATATATAAAATAACATAAATTCCCCATCCTCGATTGTCGACGATCGTTGACCAAGTCGTGGAAAGGAGGACTTCGTCTCGTTGACATCGGAAGAAGATGAAGAAGTTGACGTCATCAGAAATCTTCAAGGATGGAGGTGTTTCCTCTTCTAGCCCCAGTGTAAGAGGGATAGAGAGATGTCTATCATTCTTCTTTGGAGAGGGGCGTTCTTCGTTGGAAGAATAAATTTCTCCAAGGGTTCTCCAAAGCTCCACAAAAAAGAAACTGCCAACCAAAATAATGGGTTAAGATAACCCATTATTTAATTGTTTGCCAAACGAATTCAAATGATATCAAATTAATTAATTAAGGTCATTAATTATTTTGTGGTTTGTAACACTTATGAGGGAATGTGGAATGTTAAAATTAAAATTAAGAGAGTGTTAGATTTATTAACTCAAGAAATTTTTAAGTCTATCATCCCATATTAATGGGGGGTTTATGTGGTTTGAAGATTGTGTGGTCCCACCCAATAATATCCTCCCAAGGGAGGTTCTGTGTTTGTGGGCCCCACCACTAACCTCCTCTTGGATGTTTTAACCACCAAGGAATAAAAATAAGTTAACCCTTATTTTTATTTATCTTAATTAAAAACCCCAAAAATCTAACTTCCACTCTCGATAGAATGAAAATGCGGTGAAGGTCTCACTAAGAAATCATCGAAATTGTGAGTTCAACGGTGACCTAGAATTTCAATTATGAGCACCAGTTTAGAAGTTAGAAAATCCAATACGTACGTTTAGGAAACGTGCCTGAACAAAACTTCAAAAATTGATTTCTGGGCCCACCAAGCCTCAAAATCAAGTTCCATTAGAAACTGCGGACTCGTAAAATTTCTATGTATTTAAAAAAAATCCACCTGAATTCTGGGTCATTACATTCTCCTCACTTATAGGCTTTAAATCCCCGTAAGCTACAACTCGAACTAAGGGAACAAATGAGGGTACTTAACATGCATCTGAGCCTCCTGCTCCCATGTTCTCTTCTGGAGGTTCTCGTGTTGCCACAAACGTGCACCAGAGTTATCGAACCTCCACATAGGACCCCCTCCTGTCGATCCTCAATCTCCACTGGGTCCTTCGTGCAATTAACCCCGTCATCGATGTCCATCTCCCCATGTTCGATGATGTGGGAAAGGTCACTCACGTATCTCCTTAGCTACGATATGTGGAAGACATCGTGCACCTGGTGCATCTGATGTGTAAGATCGTAGCTGTAATCCACCTTACCGACTCTGCTATGGATCTAGAAAGGTCTGATGAAACGTTGAGATAACTTGACGCCTCAGACAAATCTTTGTTGACCTCGTCGACTTGAGACCCGTAAAAAAATGTGGTCGCCATCCTTGAACTCCAGAGGCCTCCGTCTCTTGCCAGCATATAACTTCTGTCTGCTCTGTGCAGTCTTAATCCACTCCTGGATGATCTGTACATTCTTCGTGGTAGATCTTACCATCTCTGGTCGCACTAGTGCTGACTCCCCCAGGTCTGTCAAGCACAGTGGCGATCTGCATGGTCGACTATACAAGGCCTCAAAAGGTGTCATACCGATGGTGGAGTGATATCTGTTGTTGTCGGAGAACTCCACTAAAGGTAAGTGGTCCTCCCAACTGCGACTGATGTCAAGGAAACTAGCACGAATCATGTCCTCAAGGGTCTGGATGGTCTGCTCGCTCTGACAATCAGTCTAAGGATGGAAGGTGGTGCTCAGACGTAGCTATGTCCCGAAATCCTCTTACAACCCCTTCCATAGACGGGAAGTAAACCATGCATCACAGTAGGAGATGATAGAAAAAGGTAATCCATGAAAACACACAATCTCCTGCACATAGAGGCATCCCAAGCACTCAACTGATCCATGCTCTTTGATCGGTAGGAAGTGGGCCGAATTGGTGAGTCGTTCAACAATCACTAATATCGAATCATGACTCGTGGATGTATGTGGAATAATAGTCATTAAGTCCATGGATATCCCATCATATTTCCACTCTGGGTCCTCTAAGGTTTGTACTAATCCTGTCGGTACCTTGTGCTCTGCGTTCACTTGCTGACAAGTGAGGCATTGTGAGACAAACTATGCTCTTCATTCTTCATACCTGGACAACAATGATGTCGTCGAAGGTCCTAGTACATCTTCCCCACTCCTGGAAGTACCACTAGTGGGGATATGAGGAGCTCTCTCAACAATTCCTCTTAATGTGAACCAGGTACCATGGTATGTCCTCTGAAGAGGATGAAATGCTCCCCACCTTCAAGAAATCCTGTGTGTGCCTACCCTATGGATATCTGAGCACGTCGTGTCTCACAGTCTGCATCCCCACACTGGGCCTCCCTGAATTGCTGAAGAAGTGGGGGAGTGACTGTAAAAGACTATAGATAGGTTTCTCCATCCCTATCCACAAAGGATATATGTATGGAAGCTAGATGCTATGTCGCCTCTCCTAGCAACTGAATACCAGTCCTCCTGCTGAGTGCATCTGTAACAACCTTCGCCTTCCTAGGAAAATAGACTATCTCGAAGTCATAATACTGAAGGAACTAAAGCCATCACCACTGTCTCCGGTTTAGTTTTATCTGAGAGAAGATATACTTGATACTCTTCTGATCACAGTACACGGTAAAACGTTCTCCCATTAGATATTATCGCCACATCTTCAAGGTGAATATCACTTCTGCTAACTCCTGGTTATGGGTAGCGTAGTTCTGCTCCTGTTATCTCAACTACTGAGAACCATATGTGATCACATCTTATTCCTACATCATAACACACCTGAGTCTGGTCCCTGGCACGTCGCAGTAAACTACATACCCTACGCCCTCCTATGGTAGCCTCAAGATGGGGGCACTAGTCAGCCTCTGCCTCAGCTCCTGAAAGCGCTTCTGGAATCTCTCCGACCACATGAAGGGTTTCACTTTCTCCATCAACGCTGATAGTGGTGTTGCAATTCTGGAGAAGTATGGAATGAATCTCCGGTAGTATCCAGCCAAGCCTAGGAAAATACGTACCTCCATCACACTCAGGGGTGGGTTCCAAGAAAGTACCGCCTCAATATTCACTGGATCAACTACAACTCCATCCTCTGAGATGACATGTCGCAAAAAGTGAGCCTCTCAAATCCAAAACTGTTACTTCGAGAGCTTACTATAAATATGGTGCTCTCGGAGTGTGTCCAGTACCACATGCAAAAGGTAGGAATGCTCCTCCTCAGTAGTCGAGTAGATCAAAATGTCATTGATGAAGACTATGACCAAGCGATCAATGTATGGCTGGACGAACCTATTCATGAGACACATGACCACTGTTGGAGCACTGTTTATGCGAAAGGGAATAAACCGGAACTCATAGTGGTCGTACCGACACCTGAAGGCTGTATTCTGTACATCTTCGTCTCAAACTCTGAGCCGATGATAGCCTAATCTGAGGTCTATCTTCGAGAAACATCCTTCTCCCTAGAGATGACCAAAGAGGTCGTCAATCCTCGGGAGTGGGTACTTGTTCTTTACGGTCACCTAGTTCAGGTGATGGTAGTTGACACAAAGCCTCAAGCTCCCATCCACCATCTTTGCGAATAAAATTGGGGCTGCCCAGGGAGAAACACTGGACCAGATGAATCCCATCCCCTAAAAGTCCTCCAACTGTTCCCGCAGCTCATGGAGCTCGGCTGGAGACATCTGATTTGCTGGATTAGATATCAGTGACGTCCTAGGCTATAGGTCAATGTACAATTCCACCTTTCTACGAGGAGGTAGTCCTAGAAAATCTTCAGGGAAAACATCAGCGTACTGGTACACCACTACATGATATGTCGGACAGTCCACATCAACTACTCTGAGGGTAAGGCATGCCAACTGATGAGTGATCAGCAGCACCCTTCTTCGAGTAGGTATGTCCTATGCTGTAGAGGATCCATTCTCACCGATGAAGGTAAACTAGGTTTCATTCGTGCGAACACACTGCACTTTGTGCCTAATACAGTCAATCTGAGCATGGAATATAAATAACCAGTCCATACCCATGATGATGTCGTCAGGCCTTGACACTGCAATGAGGAGATCAAAGCTGAAGCTATTGCCTCCTACAGTATGCTCACACTATCGGAACTAGTGCATGATTGTCGAGCCTACTCTCATAGGAGTCTCTAGTCGTAAGGATTGAGCCAACGACTCCGTCAGAATCTCCGAGCTCCAAATGAGGGTGGTGGCTACGAAAGAGTGGCTGTCACCTGTGTCAATAAGAAATGCAGCTATGGTGGAGTAGAGGAAGATCGTACCTCGAATCATTTTCAGAGAACCATGGTCGTAGGGCTCAGCTACCTGAATCTGAGCTCTCCCATGTCCACCCGCTCCCTGCGGTCAGGGTGGACCTCCTGGTGGTGGTGGCAACAACACCTCGAAACGTCGTCCTCCACCAGCTGCTCGACCATCTCCTCTGCCACGTCCGCATGTGCCCTGCCGACCCCATAAATCCAATATCTACATATTCCTGAGAGGTCCCTCAACTAACTAATGATTGTCTATATGGAGGTTTGGACAGTCCTGTGCCATGTGACCCTACCCGTAGCATGAGTAACATTGTCTGCTCCTGGCATAGTCATTGCCTCAGACAACTGATCCTGAGTCATGCAGTAGACCACATATAGGTCGGGTCCTCTTGGACCTCTATGTCATATGTATACTGCCTACTGTAGAAGACTCCACTACAAGTCGACTAGTAGTGGGTCTCGCTGCTGGAGACTTCTCACAATGGAAACACTCCATTTGAAGGGCTCTCTCCAACACCCCTACATTCATCAGAATGCTAAGGGGGATCATCTATGCTCTAATATCTCTCCTTACCCCCTGCTCGAAGGTCCAGACCCTGAAAAATGGTCCCCATACCATATATGTGTAGTAGCATGAGAGGTTGGTGAGCCTCACCGAGTACTACGCTACTATCATGTTGCCCTGGTGCAGATGTAGTAGCTCCTATATCCGCACCGCATGAAGGGTGGATAGAACAAAATCTTCCCAGAAAAGGCTCTCAAAGTATTTTCAAAGAAGTGTCTCCCCGTCATGAACCTAGAGAATCAGGCTCCACCATTTGCCTGCTGCATCCTGAAGGAGGCTGGCAGAAAGGATCACCATGAAGTCTGCTGGTGTCTATACTATCCTGAAGACTCTCGCCATAGCCTCCAGCCCATCCTTAGCTACCTGTGGGTCCGTATCTCCCCTTAACCTGGGTGGCCACTGGCACTGGAACTCATGAAACGTTCTCAAGTGGTGTACATCGACAACTTCTGGGGATAGTGTCAGCAGTGGCCCAACGGGGAGTGGTACCGATGGTGCCTCAACTAGAAAAGGGCCATGCATCGAGGCCTCATCACTCAGTGGGCTGTCAGAGTTTACGACACTCGAGTCTCTAACATGACGTCCATGCAGAGGCATCCTGAAAGAAACATATGTGACATGGTAAAAATATTTATATCTGGTGAGCTGGCCTGGTTGAGCTGACATAAGAAAAACTTTTTAAAACACATACGCAATCAGTGATTTCGTTCACTAAGTCGGAAATGAGAAGTCAGGGTCCTGGTGTATGGATACGTCAGCCGCCGCACCAACAGTGGACTCCCCGAACTGAAAACCACACATAGTACCCTTAATGATAATTCTTCATAGAAAAGTAGGATCTGAGTTCTAGGTTCTGTGGTAGAACTGATTCCTCGGATACCAATTTTTCATGACCCTTCCACCAGGGCCCGTATCCTGACTACCCCAAGCTCGCCTTCCATAGGCCAGGGGCTGGCGACTAGCAACAAATGCATAAAAACCTAAACTAGTAAGGAATTGCCTTTATAATATTAATAAAACACTATAGAGTAAGCAACTGGAAGTAAAACACTTAGTAAAACAGAATTTAGAAGAGTGTTGTCATGACCCGTCCTCGGGGCTCGTGCCGTGACTACCTCAAACCCGCCTTCCATAGGCCAGGGGCTGGCGAATAGCACCAAGGCGTAATTCCTGATAAAAAGGGAAGGCATTTCCTTTTATAATGTAAAAAAACACACAGAGTAAGCAAGCAAGATTAAACACTAAGTAAAACTGGGTACAATAGTAAGTGCGGAAAAGTAAGTGGGCCAGAATACAAACCCAAACTGAAAGAAAAGTACAACTGGAAATGAAGTACAACAACTAAAAAAATGTAAAGCCGCAACGTCGAGTCGTCCACTTGAAGTCCCACCTGAAGGGTGGGTACAGATAGTCTCTATAGCTCCACGAGTCCATCCATCCACTCCATGTAAGTCCCTACCTATGGTCCACCTCCAGGTATTGTCTCACTCCACGAGCCTCAACCGCAATCAGCACTATCCGTCATCTGCATCCAACACAACGTAGTGAGGGCATTGCCCGTGTGGGGTGAGTATACGCTACTCAGTAGGGACCGTGAGACCCCCGAAGGTCTCCCAAAATCCAGAAAGGATAATCCACGAAGGAAAGATACAATCACGAAGTAACATCCAACAATACTTAGGTATATGCCCATACATATACATAAGCCATCAATTCCCATTCGGCTCCAGCATCCATTCGAAGTTCAATCACGTCCCCATAGGAGTACAACCCAATCCACCCAGGATAACACAACTCAATCCACATAGTAAAGCTAGTCAATCATATCGAAGTTATTGATTGAAGTCAAGACTCAGCTAACACAGTTATGCTTCTTCGTAAGACGATAGAGATGATCAGATGTAACCACTGATTCATCTAAGTTGTCGGACCCACAATGGATCAATAGGTACTAAACCCCACAATTACCCACATACGATCGATAGGTACTAACCCCCGCAATGACCGACACATGATCTGACCAACATAGGATCGGTATGTGCTGGCCCACACAGGAACGCTGAGCGCTGACCTACACAGGATCGGAAAGCACTGATCCACACAGGATCACTAAGTGTTGTAGTCATCGCTGTCGAACCCACAGATGATTTCTGTACAGTCGTCATCGTCATCGTAGTCACATCCAGCTCTAGGGTTTCCACACAAAGCAAGCTCGTTCGGGGAGGGTCCGCTCCACGAGCCGAGGGGCTGTTAAATCAACTGACACGAAGTCCGGAGTTGGTGTATCCAAAAGTTCTGTATCGTGAAAAGGAACTCAACGTGACAGAGGGCGTGTCAATCAGACGACCGGTCTGAAAGTTATTGGCTTTTTCGTTCCAGGGGCCTGGTTGGTTTTTAAGTCAAAACCAACATGACCGCACTCCATCTGTGTCCAAACCTCGAGCGGAGTAAGAAAAAAGGTCTTTCTCACTAAGAGGAATCCAACAAAGTCAATGGCACATCAATCGTACCTCCGAAGATCAAGTTATAAGCGTTTCCACTCTGAGGGCTCAGTTGATTTCGTGTTCGAACCAACCCGACTGAACCCAAATTTCACCGAAACATTGAGTGTAATATACCGAAATGACCGTCTCAATTCATGGATCTCATCTCAACTGACGGTGCATCTATCGGAGGTCTGTATCCCATGTTATGGACGTTTGAAATAATCTGTCTGAAAATAGGGGGTTGGGCCCGTTCCGACCCGACTCGATTCCCCCCCGGGTCGGCCCGAACCGAGTCGACTCTAACTAGGTCTGGGTCAGGCCCATTGGAGTGCATCCTGGCCTGGTGGGCACAGATCAGACCGGTGGGTGCGGCCAGGCCCTATTGGCGCGGCCGGGCCCTGCTGGCACGGCTCGGCCCTACTGGCGTGGCCCGCGCGGCCAGCTCGACTTGTGTTGAGCTGAGCGGATGGGGAGGGGGGATTCCCCCCTGTTTGTGTAACTGCAACCCCCACGTGAGGGGGCCACCCCTTTGGCAATCCGGGGGTTTCGACCCAAGGCCTTCCTCGATCGGCAGGCCCGACTAGCAGGTCGTGCTGCTTCCGTGAGACCCCGCGGTCCCTCCCCTTCGGCGCGCCGGTGACCTGTGGTTCCGGCCTCCTCTCCCTGCTCCGCCGCGACCAAAGGCCTTGACCTTGGTCGGATCGGCACGTCGCGACGGCGCCGCGCCCCTCCACCGCGGCCCCTCTCTAGCCGTGGTGTCTTTGAGGTTCTCCGGCATGGCGTGACGACACCACACCCCTTCGCTGCGGCCTGACTCCGACCGCGGGTTCGTTCGGCCTCAACGGCGCCGCGCGATGGCACCAGGCATCTTTGCTGCATGATTCCACGCGGTGCTGTCGCACTGCACCGCCTTCTTTAGAACCCCGACAACACGACAAAAAAGGGGGAGGAGAGTCGGCCGTGTTCGTGCGGTCCGACCTCCTTCTGATAAGTTGATATCAAGCAGTTCAAAAATAACGAAGAAGAACGACAAAGGATATTTCATGAAAAAAAAGTAATTAACCCCTAAATTGATAACGATATGATGTTTAAAGAGCGTCGCGGAAAGCGGCGTCACCGAGTGAGGTTCCGTACACGCTTGATGGAGATCGTCCGTGGTGGAGTGGCATCTCACACCGACTGCGGAGAGGATTAGAAAGGCACGTCGTCTTTCTTTGGTGTCGGTGTTCTTTGTCGGAGAGTGGCATTTTTTGCGTTCTTCAATGTGGAAGATGAACTTCATCAGAGGAAAGATTGCTCCCTCTCTCAAAAACCCAACACAACAAACAACCCCCAAAATAAAATAAGTGTTATGCTTATTTTATTATAACATGTCATGCATTTAAATTTTTAAAATTCAAATGCATAACTCTCAAATTAAAATAATCATTGGCATGATTTAATGTGAAAGGGAGTCATATCATTTTATACAAGGAAGTTTTAAGGGGAAGAGTTATTGAGGGTTAGGGAATTTGAAGGGGTGGGGTTCGTGTGGGCCCCACCTCACCTTAAATCCTCTCAAGGGAAGTTTAGACCATCAGTGGGTCCCACTCCAACCACTTAGCATACGTTAAACCACATTGAACAAAAATAAAATTGGTTGCACCATTTTATTTTATTCTTTACTTAAACCAATATTTTAATAACCTCATCCGAGAAAACGCAACTCCAGAAAAGATGTTCCTGTTAAATTACCAGCGCTGCGGTTTCATCGGTGCCCCCGGATTTCGATTCTGAGCATCAGTTCAAAAGATAAGAAATCCTGCTCGTTCGCTCACTAAACGTACCCGAGCTAAACTTCGGAAAATTATTCCTGGCGCATGGGGCCTCAGAATCAGGTGCCGTCAGAAACTACATTCTTGTAAAATCCCAATGAAAATTAAGAAAAAATTTACCTTGAATTTTACGGGTTTTTAAATTACTCCCACCTCAGGGCCTTACGTCCCCGTAAAGATATATCATAAACTAGGGAATCAAAAGTGGGTACTGAGCACGCATCAGAGCCTCCCGCTCCCGAGTGCTCTCCTGGAGGCTCCCATGCTGCCACCTGATGCGCACTAGAGGAATCGACCATCCATGTAGGAATCTCTCTTGTCGATCCTCGATCTCCACTGGGACCTCTGCAAAAGTCTCCCCATCGTCAATGTCCAGTTCCCCATAGTCGATGATATGCATCAGGTCATGCACGTATCTCCTCAGCTGAGATACGTGGAAGACATCGTGCACCCGGTGCAACTGAGGTGGTAGAGCCAGGCGATAAGCCACCTCACCAATCCTTCTAAGGACCTGGAATGGTTCCATGAAGCGCGGATACAACATGCCACCTTGGCCAAATCTCCGTAATCCACATCGGGGGTGAGACCCAAAATAAGACGTGGTCACCATCCTCGAACTCCAGTGGTCTCCGCCTCTGTCAGCATAAGAAATCTTCTGGATCTGAGCAATTCATCTGCTCCTGGATCCCCTGGATCTTCTCCATCGTGGCCTAGACCATCTTTGGTCCCACAAGTGCTGAATCCCCAGGGTCGATCCAACACAACAGTGATCTACAAGGTCGGTCGTACCATGCCTCTTATGGTGCCATCCCGATGGTGGAGTGGTAGCTGTTGTGGAACGAGAACTCCACCAAAGGTAGGTGATCCTCCCAGCTGCATCCAAAGACAATGAAACATGCACGGAGCATGTCATCGAGGTTCTGAATGGTCCTCTTAGTGTGACCATCTGTCTGAGTGTGAAAGACGGTGCTCAAACGTAGCTGCATCCCGAATGCCTCCTGCAACCCCTTCCATAGCCTGTAAGTAAAGCGAGCATCTCAATATGAGACGATAGATGATGGAACACTATTAAGTCATATAATCTCCTGAACGTAGGGACGTCCCATGCTCTCAACTGAGCCCTGCTCTCTGATGGGTAAGAAGTGAGCCAACTTGGTGAGTCGGTCGACAATTACCCAAATGGAGTCTTCACCTCTGGAAGTATGTGGATGTCCAGTCACGAAGTCCATAGATATTCTGTCCCATTTCCACTCCGGGGCCTCCAAGGGCTGTACCAAGCCTGCTGGTACTTGGTGCCCTGCCTTCACCTGTTGGACGGCGAGGCATCGAGAAACGAACTCTGCTACAACCTTCTTCATACCTGGCCTCAAGTGCTGTCATCTAAGGTCCTGGTACATCTTCGCCACTCATGGATGTACCACTAAAGGGGAAGTGTGAAACTCTCTTAGTACCTCCTCCTGTAAAGCAACTGGTACAATGGTACGTCCTCTGAAAAGGATGATGTGCTCTCCTCTCAAAGAGAATCCATCAGGTACCTGTCCTAAGGATATCTATTCACGCCGCGTCTCACAGTCAACGTCCCGACGCTGTGTCTCTCTGACCAGCTGAAGAAGTGGAGGAGTGACTGTGATTGACTGTAGAAAGGCTGCTCCATCACTATCCATGAAGGATATCTGCAAAGCGGCTAGCTGGTCTATCGCCTCCCCAAGTAGCTGAATGCATGTCCTTCTACTAAGAGCATCAACTACTACGTTCCCCTTTCTAGGAGTATAGAATATCTCAAAGTAATAGTCTTACAGGAACTCAGGCCATCACCATTGTCTCAGGTTCAGGTCCTTCTCCGAGAAGATGTACCTGAGACTCTGGGGGTTAGAGTAGACTCTAAAGCACTCACCCATCAGGTAGTGTCTCCACATCTTCAGAGCGAATACTACTGCTTCTAACTCCAGGTCATGGGTAGCGTAGTTCTTCTCAAGTTGCCTCAATTGATCTGATCCATAGGTGATCACTGCCCGCTCGTACATCAGAACATATCCGAGTCCGGTCCCTGATGCATCGCAATAAACTACATATCCTACTCCCTCCTCCGGTAGCCTCATGATAGGTGTGCTGGTCAATCTATGTTTCCGCTCCTGGAAGCTCTGGTGACATCTGTCTGACCATACGAAGGGTTTCCCCTTCTTCTTCAAATATGAAAGAGGTGCCACAGCTCTGGAGAAGTCTGGCACAAATCTCTGGTAGTACCCAGCTAGTCCCAAGAATCTCTGCACCTCTGTCAAGCTCCTGGGTGGCTCCCATGCTAGCACTGCCCTGATCTTCGAAGGATCCACCGCAACTCCCACCACAGAGATGATGTTTCCCAAGAAGTGGACCTCACATATCCATAACTGACACCCCGAGAGCTTACCATAAAGCTGGTGCTCTCGGAGTGTGTCCAGTACAACTCGCAAGTGGTAGGTGTGCTCCTCCTTAGTCGTCGAGTATATCAATATGTCATCAATGAAGACCACGACAAATCGATCGAGGTAAGGCTGAAAAATCCTGTTCATGAGGCCCATGAACACTACAGGAGCATTGGTTACGCTGAAATCCATAACCAGGAACTCATAGTGGCCATACCGACACATGAAGTCCATCTTCTACACGTCCTCGTCTCGAACTCTAAGCTGATGATAGCCTGAACTGAGGTCTATCTTCGAGAACCACCATGCTCCCTTGAGCTGATCGAAGAGGTCGTCAAACCTTAGAGCGGATACTTGTTCCTCATGGTCACCTGGTTCAGGTGACGATAATCGACACACAGTCGCATGATCCCGTCCGCCTTTTCGGTGAACAAAATCAGGGAAGACCAGGGTGAAACACTGGGTCGGATGAATCCCTTTCCCTACAAGTCCTCCAGCTGTACTCGTAACTCTCGAAGCTCGGTGGGAGCCATCCGATATGCTGGGGTGGATATCAGGGTTTTCCTGGGGTACAGGTCAATATAAAAGTCTACCTCTATGCGAGGAGGTAGTCCCAGAACGTCGTCGGGAAATTCGTCCGCATACTGATCCACCACTGCAGGTAAGCTCGGACTCCGCATGTCAACTGCTCCTAGGATGAGGCTAGCCAACTGATGAGTGATCGGCTGTCCTCTCCTCTATATGATTCCATCCTGCACTGCAAATTCTCCCTTCCCACCGGTGAAGGTGAACCTGCTCCCAATGATGTGAACACATCGTACCTTGCGCCTAATGCAGTCGATCTGAGCATGGACTATAGATAACCAATCCATGCCCAAGATGACGTCGTAAGGCCTCGACGCCACTACAAGAAGATCCAAGCCGAAGCTCTCTCCTCCTAGAGTAAGCTCACACTGCCAGCACCAGTGTGTAATCATCGAGTCTGCTCTCGTTGGAGTCTCTAACCGTAAGGATTGATCCAACGACTCTTTCGGCATCTCCAAGCTCCGAACAAGGGCAGCGGCAATGAATGAATGACTTGCTCCTGTGTCTATAAAAACTACAGCAAGGGTGGAGTAGACATATATAGTAACTCGAATCATATCGGGTGCACCGTGGTCGTAGGCCTCCACTGCCAGAAGTTGTGCCTGCCTCTTCCCGCCAGCTCCCTGTGGTCGGGGTGGACCTCCTGGGGGTGGTGGTGGAAGAGACTCAAAGCGTCACCCACCACCTGCTGCTCGGCCAGCTCCACTGCGTCGTCCACCTTCTCTCTACAGATTTCCATGGCCGACCCTCTTCCTTTTCCTAGGTGTTCCCTCATCTGTCTTCTGCTCCTCCGCACGGCAGGTCAGGTAGTCATGAGCCATGTGGCCCTGCCCACCACATGCGTAGCACTGTCTACCCCTCGAAAGACTGGCTCTGCTCTATGTGCCCCACACCTCTGAGCCAGTGTCCTGAGGTCGTCCGCCTGAGGGTCTGGTCCGCCTGGACCCATGTGTCATCCGTCGACTGCCAGCTGAAGAAGACTCTGCTACGTGCCACCATGCGGTAGGTCTCGTTGTTGGTGTAGGATCAGCAAAAATACTCTCAATGATAAGGGCTCTCTCCAGTACCCATGCCTGTGTCGGAATGCTAAGGGAGATTAGTGATGCCCTGATCTCATGCCTCAATCCCTGCTCGAAGGTCCGGGCCCAGATGAATGGATCACATACCATGTCCATCGAATAACGCGATAAATCGGTAAATCTCACTGAGTACTGGGTGATCGTCATGCTGCCCTACCGCAGCTATAGTAGCTCCTCGATGCACACCGCATGGAGGGTGGATGAGACGAAATTTGAGTGGAAGAAGCTCTCAAAGTCCGTCCATAGAAAAGATGCCTCGTCATGCACCTAGACCATCAAGCTCCACCATCTTCCTGCTACCGCGTGCAGGAGGCTCGCTGTGAGGATCACCATGAGGTCAGATGGTGTCCCCACTAACCTGAAAACTCTCACAACTGCCTCCAGCCAATCCTCGACTGCCTGAGGGTCCATCTCCCCGTGGAACCTGGGCGGTCTCTGAAGCTGATATTTGTGTAGTGCACCAAGGCGACGTGCACTCTCAGCGGCTGGGGCTGGTTGAATCGGTGGCTCAGCGGGTAGTGGTACCGCCGGTGCCTCCACAGTAATAGGGCCTTGAACTGAGGCCTCCTCGCTCGGTGGGCTGTCGTCATGTACAAAACACGGAACCCTAGCTGGCTGTCATCGTGGGGACATCCTGAAAAGAGACAGGTGCGCCACGGTCAATAATGTATACCTGGTGAGCTGACACAAAGTAATCACAAAGAAAACTTGAAACACATATGCAGTCAGTGTCTTCGTGCACTAAGTCAGAAATCAGAAGTCAGGGTCCTTGTGTACGGATAACTCGGCTTCCACACCAACACTGGACTCCCTGGACTGATAACAACACTCAATACACTTAACACTATTGCTTCACATAGAAAAAGATCAGAGTCCTGAGTTCTGCGGTAGACCCGAACTCCTCTGATACCAATTTGTCACGACCCTTCCTCGGGGCTCGTTCTGTGACTACCCCAAGCCCACCTTCCAAAGGCCAGGGGCTGGCGACTAGCACGAAGGCGTAATTTCTGATAAAGAGGGAAGGCATTGCCTTTTATAAGGTAAAAAAACACACAGAGTAAGCAAGCAGAAGTAAACACTAAGTAAAACTGGGGTACAATAGTTAGTGTGGAAAAGTAATTGGGCCAGAATACAAAAACAAACTGAATGTAAAGTACAAATGGAAAATAAGTACAACAACTACAAAAAATATAAAGCCGCAACGTCGAGCCATCCACTAGAAGTCCCACTTGAAGGGTGGGTACATATATTCTCCACAGCTCCACGGGTCCAGCCATCCGCTCCATGTACGTCCCACCCTGTGGTCCACCTCCATGTATCATCTTGCTCCACGATCCTCAACCGCGATCAGCGCTGTCCGTCGTCTACATCCAACACAACGTAGTGCGAGCATTGCCCGTGCAGGGGTGAGTATACGCTACTCAGTAGGGACCCCAAGACCCCTGAAGGTCTCCCAAAATCCACAAAGGATAATCCATGAAGGAATGATACCATCACGAAGTAACATCAAACACTACTTAGGTATATGTCCATACATATACCTAAGTCATCAATTCCCATTCGGCTCTAGCATCCATGCCAAGTTCGATCAGGTCCACATAAGAGTACAACCCAATCCACACAGGATAAAACTACTCAATCCACATAGGAAAGCAAGTCAATCATATCGAAGATATTGATTGAAGTCCAGACTCAGCTCACACATGTATACTTCTTCATAAGACGATAGAGATGATCAGATGTAGCCACTGATTCACCTAAGTCATCGGACCCACACAGGATCGATAGGTACTAACCCCCACAATGCCCAACATAGGATCGATAGGTACTAACCCCCGCAATGACCGACACAGTATCTAACCCACACAGGATCGGTATGCGCTGGCCCACACAGGACTGGTGAGCGCTGACCCACACAGGATCGGTAAGCACTGATACACACAGAATTGCTTAGTGCTGTAGTCATCGTTGTCGAACCCATGGAGGATTTCTGTACAGTCGTCATCGTCATCGTAGTCGCAACCAGCTCTAGGGTTTCCGCACACAGCAAGCTCGTTCGGGGAGGGTCTGCTCCACGAGCTGAGGGGCTGATATATCAACTGACACAAAGTCCGGAGTTGATGTATCCTAATGTTCTGTATCATCAATAGGAACTCAACGTGACAGATGGAGCGTCAATCGGATGACAGGTCTGAGAGTTATTGGATTTTTCGTTCTAGGGGCCCAGTTGGTTTTTAAGTCAAAACCAACATGACCTCACTCCATCTGTGTACAAACCTCGATCAGAGTAAGCCAAAATCTCTTTCTCACTAAGAGGAATCCAACAAAGATGACGGCACGTCAATCGTACATCTGGAGCTCATGTTATAAGTATTTCCGCTCTGAGGGCCCGGTTGATTTCGTGTTCAAAACAACCCGGCCGAACACAAATTTCTCCTAAACCTTGAGTTTAATATACTGAAATGACCGCCTTGATCCAAGGATCTCATCTCAACTAACGGTGCATCAATCAGAGGTCTGTATCTTATGTTATGGGAGTTTGAACAGATTTGTCCGAAAATAGGGGGTTCTGGCCCGGTCCGACCCGAACCGATACCCCCCCCCCGGGTTGGCCCGTACCGGGTCTGGGGTGACCCATTATGGCATGGCTCAGCCTGACCCGGTGCGGCCCGGGGGGCCCGGCCTGGCGCGCTCAGGTGGCCCGCGTGTCCAGCTCGGTCTGTGCCGAGCTGAGCGGACGGGGGGGGGGGGGGGGGGGGGGGCGCTGCCCCCCAGTTTGTGTAGCCGCAGACCCATATGAGGTGGATGCTCCATTGGCCAGCTGGGGGTTTCGACCCTCACCCTTCCTCGATCGGCCGGCCCGGCAGGCCGACCATGCTTCTATTGCGGGACCCCGCGGTCCCCCCCCCCCCCTTAGGCGTGCCGGCGGCCGGTGGTTCAGGCCGCCGCGGCCTAAGGCCACGGCCTTGGTCCGACCAGCGTCGCGCCCCTCCACTGCGGCCCCGCTCTGGCCACGGTGTCTTCGCGGTTCTCCGGCATGGTGTGACGACGCCACGCCCCTTCGCTACAGCCTGACTCCGGCCGCGGGTTCGTTCGGCCTCAACGGCGCAGCGCGACGGCGCCGCGCATCTTTGCCGCATGATTCCGTGCGGTGTCGTCGCACCGCGCCGCCTTATTTCGAACCGCAACAACACGACAATAAAAAGGGGGAGGAGAGTCAGCCGTGTTCATGCAGTCTGACCTCCTCCCGATAAGTTAATATGAAGAGGCTCAAAAATAAAGACGAAGAACGACAAAGGATATTTCACGAACAAAAAGTAATTAACCCCTACCTTGATAACGAGATGATGTTCGAAGAGCGTCACGGAAAGCGGCATTGCGGGGTGAGGTTCCGTACACGCTTGACGGAGATCGTCCGAGGTGGATCGGCGTCTCACACCAGCTACTAAGAGGAGTAGAAAGGAACGTCTTCTTTCTTTGGTGTCGGCGTTCTTTGTCGGAGAGTGGCGTTCTTCGCGTTCTTCAACGTGGAAGATGATCTTCTTTAGAGGAAAGATTTCTCCCTCTCTCAAAAACCCAGCACAACAAACAACCCCCAAAATAAAATAAGTGTTCTTCTTATTTTATTATAACATTCCATGCATTAAAATTTTTAAAATTCTAATGCACAACTCTCAAATTAAAATAAGCATTGGCATGATTTAATGTTAAAGGAAGTCACATCATTTAATACAAGGGGGTTTTAAGGGGAAGCGTTATAGAGGGTTAGGGAATTTGAAGGGGGGGGGGGGGGGGTTCGTGTGGGCCCCACCACACCTTAAATACTCTAAAGGGATGTTTATAACATAATTGGGTCCCACTCCAACCACTTAACTTAGGTTAAACTACTTTGAACCAAAATTAAATTGGTTGCACCATTTTATTTTTTTCTTTACTTTACCCAATATTTTAATAACCTCACCCGAGCAAACGCAACTCCGAAAAAGATTTTTCTAAGAAATTACCTGCACTGTGGTTTCATCGGTGCCCTCGGATTTCGATTCTGAGAACCGGTTCAATAGTTATGAAATCCCGCTCGTTCATTCACTGAACATACTAGAGCTAAACTTCTGAAAATTATTCTGGGTTCACCGGGCCTCACAATCAGGTGCCGTCAGAAACTGCGTTCTTGTAAAATCCCAAAGAAAATTAAGAAAAAAATTCCCTTTAATTTTACGATTTTTTACATGTGTGATGAATGAAAAGGGGCCAAAAATAAAATCTAAACCATATAGTATAAACCAAATGAAAAGGAAGTACAAGTGAAGAAAATAAGTAATGTAGCTGCTGGGTCGTCTTCCGACATTCCCACCTGATGGGTTGGAACAGATGGCTTCCTCAGAACCCCAAGTCCATCCATCCGCTCCATGTGCTTCTCACCGAGTGGTCCACCTCCGGGTACTGTCCTGTTTTCTACTCTCAACCCTGATCCATGTTGTCCATCGTCTGCAACCAAAACAACGAGGTGCGTGCATAACTCGTGTAGGGGTGAGTATAACGATACTCAGTAGGGACCCCGAGACCCTCAAGGTCTCATAAAATCCAAAAAGGATAACCACAAATTACGGAGTCGATGGATAACCCTTACTTAAGTATATTCCCTTTCACATACCTAAGTTATTTAGCAACCCATATCAATCATGAAGAAAACACAAAGGTCATTTACTCAGCTCAAACATGGATTTTTAGTGTAGCATAGAAGTTCAGATGATTAGTCAAGAAGCTAGATCATCTTATTCCAACAAGAGGCACTTCTTCTGACCATGCGGAGTTTGACCAACAAAGGATCTATAGTTACTAACCCCCTACCCTCGCAATGACCCACATAGTATCGGTATGCGCTGACCCACAATGGATAGCTGAGTGTTGACCCACGCAGGATCTGACCCACAAAGTATCAGAATGCACTGACCCAGACAGGATAGCTGAGTGCTGACCCACACAGGATCACTCGGTACTAACCTCCCTATGATCTGTCTCCAACCTCCACTTCACTTTCAGCTACTAGGTCACCGTACACTATCTTCCCGCCTCTAGAAGGATCCGATCCACGAGCTACTAGTCAAACTACAACTTTCACGTAGCCCAAATTAGAAGAATCTCAAAGGAACGCCTCATCATAGGGGTCACAACGCAACAGACGACACGTCAATCTGACGCCTGGTCTATGAGTTATTGGCATTTCCGTCTCGGGGGCCCTGTTTGATTTTAGGTTCAAACCAACTCGACCATAAGCTCACTATGTCCAAACCTCATGTTGGGCATTGCAAAAGAACTGTCTCTCTCTAATCTCTCTGTCTCTGCATACAGTTCGTCGATCAGACTCTCGTATCCCATGATATAGGTGAAAATGTAATATTTGGTTAAACATGTCTAGTCTGGGGTCCGACCCGGTCTACGGGTCCGAATAGGTATGTGGGTCCGACCCGGCCTGATGCGGCGGCCCGACCCATGAGAGTGGCCCGGTCAGGTGGGCGACCTGGCCCGAAGGCGGCCCGGCCCGGATGGCTGGCCCACGTGGCCAGGCTGTCCATGCCAGGGGGTGGGGGGAGGCACCCTCTGGCTTCTGAAGGAACTGGCTCTAGGTGTCAGTTCGTTGACCCACGGGACCCGAGGGGTCCCACCTACAACACACACCATCGGTCGGCTCAGCCGGCTGTCCCTGGATCCTCCACCGTGGCGCGACGACACCACAGTTATGTTGGCCTCCGTGCGGCGTGTCCACGCCGTGCCGCCTCCGCCGAGGCCCGGCCTAGATGGGGCCTCCATCTTCTCCGCACTGAACGGCTACACCATGCTCATCGTCTGAACACCACGCTCATCGTCCGACTGCCGCGACACCCTTCTTCCAGCACAGTGCAACTACACCGCGCCCCTCCAGGACTGCTGAGACCCGCCTGGCCATGGCGCGGTTCCCTGCGCGGAACAGCAGTGTCATGCCCTTGTGGCGACCAGGTGGCCTTATGCTGCCATCTTCTTCACAGTCCGCCTCCTTCGTCAACAACAAGAACAACCTAAGGGAGAGGTTCGGGCTGTGTTCGTGCGGTCTGATCCCTCCTCGTGATTGCGAAAACATTTTCCATACCATAATCTAGGAATTTGAAAGACGGAGAACAGAGGTTTATACTCGAATATAAAATAACTCAAATTCCCCTACCATGATTGTCGGTGATCGTTGACGTAGTCGTGAAAAGGCGAATGTCATTTCGTTGACGTTGAAAGATGGTGAAGAAGTTTACGCCGTTGGTGTTCTTCAAGGATGGTGGTATTTCCACTTCTTACCCTAGTCGAATATGGAGAGAGAGATGTATGTTGTTCTTCATTGGAGAGGGGAGTTCTTCATTGGGAGAATAACGTTCTCCATGGGTTCTCCAAAGCTCCACCAAAAAGAAAGTTCCAACCAAAATAATGGGTTATGCTAACCCATTATTTAATTGTTGGCCAAAAGAATTCAAATGATTTCAAATTAATTAATTAATGCCAATAATAAATTTGTGGTTTGGGACACTTATTAGGGAAGGTGGAAAGTTACAATTAAAATAAAGAGAGGGTTGGCTTCATTAACTCAAGGGAAGTTTAAGGGTTTCATCCCACATAAATTGGGGGTTTAGGGGGTTTGAAGCTTGTGTGGGACCCACCTAATAGTATCCTCCCAAGGGAGGTTTTGTGAAGGTGGGACCCACCACTAACCTCTTTTTGGAGGTATTAACCCCCAAGGAATAAAAACGAGTTAACCCTTATTTTTATTTAACATAATTAAAAACCACCAAAATCTAACTTCCAATCTTGATAGAACGCAACTGTGGTGAAGGTTTCAATAAGCAATCAATGACGATGTGAGTTCAATGGTACCATACGATTTCAATTCTGAGCACTGGTTAAAGAGTTATAAAATCATGTACGTATTTTTACTGAACGTACCCAAAAAAACATCATATATTGATTCTGGGTACAACAGGCCTTGGAATCAAGCGCGGCCAGAAACTGCGGACTCATAAAATTCCCATGTATTAAAAAAAATTCCACAAGAATTCTGGGTCTTTGCAAAATATATTAGGATAAATTATATTCTAGGTTAAATTATTTATATTCATAGGTAATTAATCATGAATTGATATGAAATAAAGAAAAGGGTTATCATAATTCCCACTATGATTTCATTATTAAATTTTAATTTATAAATTGGTATTCAAGTAATGTTACTGGAATTTTTTCATGATGACCTATAAAAGTCTATATGATCATTGATGAGATCTCATGTTATATTTTAATTTTTGGAAGGGGTATTTTTTCTATTGTTGTACAAAGATGAAATAGGTATGAGAATTTGGAACCAACTTGATGGTGTGGATGAGAATGTGTCTCAACCGGATTCACAGGTAATCCAATATATTTTCCATTGTATTAGGAAGTAATTAAATAATTTAAAAAAGGAAAATAAAAATAGAGGACCATAATTTATTATATTTTTTTTGGAATTTCAATGACAAAATAAAAAACTTTTATGGGATTTAGGGCCTCATAAACCTAATGCATTATGGGGCCATATTAGAATATTGATCAACATGCATGGATCCCTAATAGAAATTATGGTCAGGATATTAGTGTTAATTCTTTAAGACCTATACATATAATGGTGGTACATTGTTTCCAATATAATAATAATCATAATCTTAGTTGGGAATGATTTTAGTAGTTTTTAAAAATCATTCAAACGACATATATTTTAGGATTTATGGAATGTATAATTAATGAATTTGAAGATTAAAATTATATGGTTATATAACTTGAATAAAAATGCAATAAACATTATATGTTTTCACAAAATATGGTTGTTAGTGAATCTATCAACGCTTATATATTTGAGGAATTGTACTGAAATTTTTTTTCAATATATGATTTTAATATAATTCACGATCAACTACCTGAATACTGTGAATAATTTAATAGAAGTGAAAAAAATATTACTTATAACCAAATGGGGAAAACATATATTACTAGAAAATGGTTGGGAATGTGTTGGAAATATGATCTATTGTGAAACAATAAATAGGGAATCATGGTACCCAAAATCTAATATATTGGGTCAACCATTTATCCTTCACATCATGGTTATAAACTAGGTTTATTATAAAGTAATTTTTATAACATAAGAAAAGGGACGATACTACACCATCATAGGAGTTCCACAAATGAAGTAGACTATGAAATCAAAGGAGTTATTTCACTAACCACCAAATTTCTAGGGGATATCATTTCTCTTATCAATCTCATCAAAGTAATGTTTAATATGGATGTACAATTTAAAATATTTCTCACCCCTACAGTCAAGAAACTCTAGATTATTCCATGAACACATTTGTAGTCCATCCAATATCACCTCAGTTGGGATACATAGATTACTCTATGTGGTACCAACCGAAAAATTTATGGAGATCAATTTTAAATCATATTTGTGAAGTGGGCCCCCTCAATGGTATAATATAATAATATTATCACATATAAAAAATTCATATCTTTTTGACACTGGTGTATCCTACAATTTTATTTCTATAATCATGGAAAATAATTTATGGTTAGATGTGGAAAATATGTCTCCTGTTATAAAAATTATATAATCTCTTTAGAAAAGATAATGTAAAGGATTCAAGTGTTTTACAAGTTCTATAACCCTTGATAAAATAAAATTTTAGTTTCAATTAAATACCATATTAATGGATATATTTTATTTAATCTTTAGTACAAAATATTTTTTATAATTAAAATATAAGATTGAATATTATGCATGAAATGTAATATTCACATATCTAAATGGCATTGTTCATCTATTTATAGTAGATTGGGATATAAATTCATCTACATTTATGTCATTTCCCATTGTCGATAGAACCATTATTAGCTTATAGGGATATCATTTTATCACAGATAATGAAACTAGGAATATTATTCCTCCAACTATAGTAGAGAGATTAAATACTGTAATTCCACATTATTTATATAGGGTAAAACCAAAATGGGAAATTTAATTATGAATAAATATAATTTCATGAATGCATCCAATTTCACTTCAATGAGATATTTTTGAAACAATATAATTAAATAAATTAAATGTACAATAATTATAATTGAAAATAATAGGATTTATTAGATAATGTGCATTACCTTGGGTTTACATAATTCTCTTCACAATGAATTTTTTTAGATTAATTCATGTTTATATACATTATCAAAAACCAAATGAATTTGTTATTAATAATCAGTATCCACTTCCTTGAATTGATTGTCTGTTTGATCAATATTAGGGAGCCTAAGGGTCCCCTAATGTATATCCATGATTTAGGTACCACTAAATTTTAGTAATGAAGGATGATATGGAAAATAAATCATTCATAAGGTTGTATGGTCATTACCAGTATTTGGTCATTCACATTGGTCTTACAAATTGAATCTGCAATTTATATGGAATTAATAAACAAAATTATCTATAGGTGCCATTATTTATTTTTTGTGGAATTTGTTAACATTATAATGATATAATAAGAAAATATATATTTCTAGGAATGGAGCATGGATATTGTATTGAGTAAAATAGAGGACCCATGAATCTATGATAAATTATCTATGTGTGAATTCTGAATATATGGTTTTCCATTCCTAGAACCTTTCATTTCTAAAAAATTTATACTAGTGGATCCACACAACATTGAAGTAGTATTTTCTATACAACCTCATTAGAATATATTTTATGTAGATTTATTTCTCATATTAGTTTGTTATTATCCCTAATTTTTATTGGATTTCATAAGGCCGGATTATCTTATTACCAAATTGATAAGGAAATGTATTTTATTCATATAGAATGATTATTAGAACAAATCCTTTAATGATTTTATCTCTCTACCTAATTCCGATCCAATACACACTTGATAGATCTAGGAAAATCCTATGTTGTATATTTTAATGTGATTATTTTTGGACTAATTTTCCTTTTTATTGAAAAAACCAAGTCATATCATACAAATTGGAGAATGAAAAAAATATTTAAATGAATAATCAAAATCGTGTAATAAAATTAGACATAGATATCCAAGAATTAATAATTTGGTGCTACTACCTATTTGGTGAATAGAAAATTTTATTAATATAATATATTTTCATTAAATACATCTTCCCTGAATAAATCTAAACCAAAAGAAACACTAATGGATAGACTATATCCGTATTTTTAAAGATAAATTTTCTTATACACTAGGAAAAATTCATATAGGGGTTTAATCACTTAGTTAGAGGTATTATAACCTAGTGGTATAATATTATTATGACCAGTGGAAATTAATGGGAGTAATTTATAGTTTTAATCTGGTTATTATAGATTAAAATTACGACATATTTTCTATTTTGGTTATAATAATCCATGAATTAGATCACTTTTTCAAGGAGGTAGAAAATATTAATCCTATATTTCCAAACCATTAGATTAGACCTCATTGGTTTTTGGAATATTTATGTTTGTATATGTAATGAAATATCTATGTTGTGATTTAGGGACTAGATTATAGTTATTTCATTTTTCCTATAATAATATATTTCTATTTGTCACAGTTATAAATCTGTTTTCCATGTGGGTATTCTTAAATATATAGGACAATAAGGGCCAATGTTTTATACATGGAATGAAAATTAAAGAGGCCATGTCTGTTGTGTGATGTATCACATTTCAAAAGGTAATGGTTGAACATTAATGACTTGATGAAATGATAAATTCATAGATAATTACTCTACAGAAATTAAAAAACTACCATGTTGTTTTTTATTGATCCATCATAATTTATCATAACAAATTGTTCTAGTTGGGTGATTTTTTAAATAAAAAAACAATTCAAAAAATATATTCTATTTTGAGGGTCAAATAATAATGAACACATGTGGAAATATATATATAAATAAGTGATGTAGTGAATTATTTTGGAGTACCATTTTCTATTGTGTCTGAATATGATCTGGGATACCCTATTGTGTTTTGGAAATCCTATCAACACGACCATGGAAATTAGTTTACCACGATCATAACATATCACCCTAAAAATACCAATTGATGAAATGCACAATCTAGACACATGTTGATATTAATAGATCATTTTTCTTATATTTTAGTGGTTTATTAGGATATAAATTCACTTTAGAGGAGTTTTCATGTAATAATATCTATTTGTATATGATATTTATTTCATAGTTAGAGTCATTGTATGGTCATCCATGTATATCTCCACTTAATTGAGTAGATATGGGGGAAACATCCCTAATCAAACCATTTTTTCCCTGATACTATGGATACAATATGATATATTTATAAATAAAAGGAAATGAACAAAATCCATCAGAAATCATTTACGTATCATTGTTGATGACCATTATCATTTGACGTAAGAGACCATGTCTTCATGAAAGTGTCACTGCGACTGATTGACCATTTTTTGGGGATGTAAGAATATATGGATCATTATTATATTATACCATTAATATTTTTGGAATATATAAACAAAATTTCATATTAGTTATCCCTAAAATAAATATTATGATTTTTCTTTAATGTATTCCATATAAAACTATTAATGAAGTGCCAACAAAATAATAACCATTTTAATCATTGGGATAACATTACTCGAGAACCATATGATACTATTATAAATTCCATAATTTATCCCATAGTTAGATAAGAAATGATTCTATAGAAAATATGTATCTCATTTAATGAACATTATAGAAACAATGAAAGATTGAATATGAATCATGGGAAGGGAGATTTATATACTAGATAAAGGGATATGGCTCCTCCAAGATGGTGAAAATTACAAGTTTTACTTTGTTGAAAAACCTAATTTTGTGTAGAATGTGACATCCAGTTTTTAGCTATTTCAATTTTTGTATAGTCTATTTTATGTTTTGGACTGTTAGGTGGGATCAATAATTTTTCAGATGGGGAAAGACTGTTAAAGCTAGAAAATGGATATATGAATTATACCTTGAAATGGAAATTTATTCTAGGCCTGAATAACATATTGTTATAATTTTACAGAAACCCATTTGTTGATATTCATAGAATAAATGTAATTTGGGGCATGAATGGATTTTACGTATCAAATAAATTATTTGACATAAATTTTGACATTTTTGGGAAAGGAGTAATTAATGGGGTGAATTATTCATTTATGATATGAATTATATCTTCTATAAATGATTATATATATAGAGACCCAAACAATTTACATATCTTAGTCCATTTATATAGAGACCCAATCCATTTATGATATGAATTATTTGCATCAATGAAAATAATGGTCATGGAATGTGGTCATTTTATTCATGTCATATAGGATAAAAATTATTAATTTTACACTGTTGTAACAAGGTTAAAAATTACCTTATTATGAAAATGAAAAGAAGATTATTTTCAAACCATTATGAAAAATAAAAATACGGGTAAAAAATTTCTTTATGTTATAGTTTTAATAATATTACAACTAATCTGGAAAATATTTGTAGAAAACATAAATATGGAAAAAAAGGAATTTTTATCTAATGAAATAAATGATGTCATTTTTTCATAAATAAATTTTCTTATTATTTTAATGTCACATAGTAAATAGAATGGTACTATTAATAGATAATATGGGACAAATACTGGATGAGCTCGTAAGGGGCTTATGGTGATAGGGTTTCCCCCATCGCCACTTTCCGGATCCCCACTGTGGATCTGCTACGGTCTCTCCCGGTGCGCTCCGTTTCGGTTCGCAGATCTCCCTACTGCTGTGATTTCAAGCTACGGCCTTCGTGGCGCTTCAGTTCACGATTCTCAAGCGTAAGTCCGGTTTGCGATGAGGTTGCTCTGTTCGCCACCTCACTCTTCGGAGCGTCCGTGGGATCGTGGTCTCTGGAGGTGCGACGTTGTCCTGGTTTATCAGAGCTTGAGGGTTGTGGTAATGTTCTTCGGTGGATTGGATGCTTCGAAGTTTCGTGGTTGTTTCCTCATGTAAGACTATTTACGGAGGTGGGTTTTTTTGGTTGATCCATGACGCCCTGCAATGGTGAAGGGTTCTATGGCTTGTCCTCTTTGCATCGTTTTCAATTTTGATTTTTCCTGCTGCTGCAATTTTCGCCTCTTACGTTTTGGTGGTGGTTTGCATTGGTTGAATATGCTCCGGGATTCGCTGACTTGTGTTGAGAATTTGTTGTCAATGCTCTTTCTTCATTCCAGATTTGATGATTCGGGTTCTGGCTTGTTTGATTTCAGATTTGGTGTCTGGATTGATTTGATTCTCATCTCCAGTGATTTTCTTTTGGGAAGTGCTCGTGATGGTTTTTGGTGGGATGATCTCACGATTGTAGCAGATACCATGATGTTTCAGGTGTGTTTTTTGATGAAATATGGATGGTTGTTCTGGTTTTTCTATTTTTATGGTTCGAATTTGGTGTTGTATAGTGAAGTTGAGACGATTTTGGGTGGAGCCTGTGTTGTGACGAGGTTGGAAGCGGCAAATGTGAGAGTCGACTGACGATTCTGGTCTGTGTGTTGCGATTTCTCCGATGACGGAAAGGCTGAGATCTCTTCCGGCATTGATGATGATGAAAGTAAGAAGGGATGTGACTGATAGTGCTTGCGGGTCTATGAGCGGGCTCATAGTCCAATATTGCCTTTTGAATTTTGAATTTTGGAATGTGAAAATCCGGTGTGGTGTTTTGAATATTGGATTTTGTGGGTGGGATTCTTGTTGTGGGTGGTAATAGAGTTTTCTGGGTTTCTACCGGTTTCCTGTGTATTTTTTTCACACTTAACAGTTTAAAATTATCATTAGAAAAAAATTAATATATTGGAAGTATAATAGATAATATCTTGAATAATCTAGGAAAAAATAACGAAATGGAAGTATTTAACAATGACTAAATAATTTCTTATAATGTAAATTCAATCATAATGAATCCTAATTAAAATGATATTGAAACATAATCAATTTTAGCTTCGATAAATTTTGAATAATAACTCCGATGTATAAATTAAATGAAATTTACCAAAAAATTTCATTTAGTATTATGGATTCATGATATAATATGTAATGGGGAATTTTATAAACCATTTATGAAATTTTCAGCTTATATAATAATATTTGTATATCCTAAGGAGCCTTTGATATGAAACCATTTAGATAAGTCTATACATGTATTTAATTACCTTTATCTCAAATATATTATACTTATAAAAATTTTCTACTTTAATAATAATTTATTTTATACTGTAATCAATTTTACTACAACCGTTTACTCTATTTATTTTTATGTCATATTAAATTACTTATTCATTTATGTCCACATCGATTGTTTTGAGGATGATTAGTTCATAATTTCCAAATGAAAATAGTGATTTGACCATGGTCAAAGGGGAAGATATTACATATTCTATAGAAAATAATAATGTTATAATTATCCATTTTATAAATTAATTATACTTTAATATTAAGCCATGAAAATTGATTATGAATAATTAAGTTTTTTACAATCATCAAGGTGTAGGTTGTACTTATGCAAGGTTAACATTTACATATTTCAAGGGAAATGATAGAAAGAAGGTAATATTTATTCTATTTTTACATAATTATAATTACATATTTAATCAAAATATATTTCAAAAATATACATATATATACCATCTATATTATGAAGAAAAAAATTAATCACATCAATTCATGAAGAAATAACAAGTCTTACACATGAATAAAGTTATAATTTTTCAATGAATGGTAGTATAAGAATGTATATGATATGTGAAATTTATATAATTAAAAATATGATACTAATATCATATATAAAAACATAAAATTACTCAGCATGATTAATTATGAGAGTTGTTGATGAAAGTTGAATTACATTAGTTCACAATGTGGTAGTCTGTCGTACAAACGATTGGTGGATTTGATTCCTCTTCGATGGAAGAGGATGTGAACTAATATTATAAAATCAAAATAACCATAGATCAATATATAGGATATAGTGTAGTTATTAAATTAATATTATTATTTCATAATGGAAGGTGGAAAATGAGGAAGAAAAAAGATGGAGGTCGGTGAAAAAGATTACCTTCACTTAGAAGAACATCCTTTGGATCTCATATTGGGGACCATAATGGTTTGAGTTTTGGGAAGAAAATAATATATATTATGGGGATAATAATATAAGTTATAGGGTTTTGTAGGTTTTTTATCTATGATTCCTAATTGGTGTGAATAAATGAGTGTATGGAGTTCTCTTTTATAAATAGAGAAGAGTGAAATTTTTGTAAATACAAAAAACTATTCCATAATGGTAATTAACTCTCAAGACATGTTCCTTAAAAATTGGTAAATAATGTAATTTTTGGGTAATATGGTTAATAAAAAACTCCAAAAATCAAAAAGGAATTTTTTAAAGCATGTTATTCCTTTTACCTTTGAGGTTACTCACTTTTTACCAATTTAGTTTTTGACCTTGGTAACTAGTTTTTTACTATTTTTAAAATTCAATATAGAAAAAAGTAATTATACCATATTATGAAATATTATTTATTAAGATAAAAAAGTTATTATTTATATTTTATCATATTCAAATAAAATAATTAGAGAAATTAAATTTTAAAATAAACACTTAAAACATACTAAAAATATGGGTTTCAATGAAATTCATGTTTCGAGCAATAGATAATATTATATTATATCTATGAATAAAAATCCTAATTTTATTAATTTTAATTAATATTAGAATATATATATATAATATTTAAAATTTAAATCATTCCACATCAGGGGATATTTTATTTTATTTAAATGGAAGAACATTGTGTACATTAAATCAGTTTTCAGAAAAATGGATTTTTTTCCAAAAAATAAACAATAATAAAATCAATTATAAAGGTGATATGACTATTATTAATTATATTATATCTAAAAAATAATGAAAATTAATTTTTTAAAAATTTAAAAAATAATGGGGCAGTTAAATTACATAATTTATTAAACAAAATGTGTGTTTTATAAAAAACAATATATTCACTATTCACAAAAATCAATATTCTTTGATTAATAAAAATATTTTTATCTATGTTAAAACAGATATTTTTATTGAAAAAATAATATTTATTTTATAAAATAAAATTTTGAAATTTTCCAAAAATTAACTGCAAAATCTCCACACAAAAAGAACTAAAAATTGTTATTTGAAAAATTATTTTAAAAAATAGATTTTGTATTTAATATATATTTAAAAATAATTTTAAATTGATAATAACATTTATATAAATTTATAGATTATTTAATACTATTCATACACACATATTTAATTTATTTTTTATAATGATCATATTTAAATATTAATATTTTAATAATATATCGTGGTTGGTTTAATATCAATGTTTTGTGTTGTATATGTTATCGAACATAGTGTTCTTTTAATTTAATTATGTGTTAAAATCAAACCTCTTAAAAACTATTTCCAAATAATTTTATGATATTATATGTAATCAATGGTTTTTCATTTAAAAATAAACATTATGGAAGACCCACTTCATAAAAAGGTTAATTAAACTTCCTCATACAATATGGAAAGGGAAATATGGTGGTAATAAAGAATAAACATGAATAGGTTTACAATTAGGATATCATTTTATGGATTTAAAAATATTGGCATGGAATAAACTCATAAATAATTATAGAGTGATTGAGATCATTGATCAAAAGAAATTAAATGATGAAGAGAAGTTAATAATCACAAAAAATAAACTTTGTAAGAATTAATGACCACTTATTAATCAAATATAACTGTAATTGTATAAAAATTTAGGTTTAAGATCCTTTTCATATTGTTTATTGATTATTTTAATATCAATATAGAGAAATCCATAATATATACTTACTTGATATCTTTTACTTCATAAATTAAATTTCAACATTTCATTATGCTTCCATCAAATAACACTTCACCCCTTACTCTAAAGAATGAACGTCCAATATGATTTTTATGCCTCATCACTAAATTTAACCTTTAATGGGTCACAATATCAATAATATAGTAATAATATATTCATATTATATATATTAAATCTAAAATGGTTAGAACAATGTATATAATACCCAAAATTAATATGAATATATTAATCTCAAAATTTAAATAATAAGACCAATGGATTATCTTATGTCATTCCCTAAAGAAAGAACCCTACATTAAAAATAACCTAAATAAGATCAACATTGAAGAAGGTTTTAACCTCAATGGTTATCCCATACACATTGTCTTATAAATTCCATAACATAAATTAATTTTTCTGAATAATCATTATCCTTAAACCTAAATGTTATATATATATTAACCCAATAAAACCATTCCAAAAATATCATTAATCAACTAAAAATACTAAATATTAAAATATATCTTATCCAATATTATATTATCTAAAAATTAACATAAATATTATATAAAAAATTCTTTATGTAAAAAATGTCAAACTAACCAGCACATTGTGTAGGCCAGTGGTATTCATTGCACCATTATCACCCCTATTTTTTGGGTTATATACCCATGGTCTTTCTAGATATGATATGTTTTAGCCCTACATATGGGTTATTGTTTTACAAAAAATATATTAATTTAATTACTATAAAATTTCCAAAAATATGATTAACATCCTCAAAGTAATATTAATAACGATGTCACTTATTAACAACTAAATTATTCTATGAAACTCTTTACAAAAAAATAAAATAATGTAAATTTGTTATATTTACATCTACATCACAAACATATCAAATATTATCCTATATTCAATCATTTTTTCGATACAAAATATCAACATACCATTAAAACACCACTACAGGTATTATTTTTTATTCAATATATTCTTATAAATCCATAATGATAATCTACTACATAATGATCCTTATAAGTTTCATGAATCTTATAAACAAAATAAAATTAATGAAAACACTTCAAAAATAATTTTCTTGCAACCAAAATGGAATGACTTCCATAATTACAATTTAATAATTCTCAAAACATATGACCATCGAAACTTAATCCCTATGTTATTGAATTGACGGGGATAATGAATATGTTTCCCAAAACTACTATAAAAAAATAACCCAGATATCCTAGAACACTGATATCCAAGCCGACACAAACATACCATGAAGGGAATTCCTAATACCCATGGGTTTTAAACATTCACCTGGAATCATAAACCATTAATTTGTGAAATATTTCCCTCAAACACAATAGATGAAATAGATACATATCATTTTGATAAGAAACCCCAATGAGATATATAATGACAATCCCAATATGTATATCAAAAATCCAAACAATACATCATTTGAGTACTATAATTATAACAAGAAATACTCCATGTCCCAAATGACATGTCACGCCATGCCCTATGGGATAAAGAACATCCAATTTCTCGAAGAGGTAACTTCCCTTTACTCAGACCTAACTGATGAAAATATAAAAAACACCTGAAGGAAAAGGTAGGGTTTGTGATTCAAATCCCAGAAAATATATCACCTGGTGTTCGATAATAATATTCATCCATAAGAAATTAAGTCATTCGTTCACTTTTAATAAAAATATTTACGGATTTAAATTTTACATATTTAAAACAAAACATTATTTTTTTCAAAATGACAGAAAACATTTCAAACCCGGATTAAATAATAATTTTATATAAAATAATTTATAAAAATAACTAAGAATGAATAAAAATGTTTCACAATAAATGGAATTAATAATCAAAATTATTATAATAATAACCATGGTACTCTTCCCAATGGTGAAATAGACCAATGTTATGGGATCCTCACACATCTCATATCAGTGATCCTCAAATTTATGTGTAAACATGCCCTATATGCTCATGCCAAATAAGACTTACCAACATCCCATCAGGGATTTGATAAATTGAACATGGTTTTTGTTATAGTTTTGAATCATAATTCCATTTCATGGGAATTTGTATCCTAGAATGTTTGTCTCAAATAAATCACTAACAATCTAGGATGTCATGTTATTAATCAATCAATTGAAAAATGGAAAATTATTTCAGTTTAAAATACTCCAGTATCAGCCATATTTTTTTTTTGAAAATTCTAATTCACATTTAAAATAAAAATATAGGATTATCATAATTTCATGGCTTTTAAATTCAACATAACATATGTTTCTATCAAATAAATTTAATCCATTTTCCAAAATTTGTAACCAAATCAATTTAAAATTCCATCAATTACAAATTAAACATCAAATTACAATTCCATAAAAATTGGTGGGTTTCCCCAACATTCCATGCCAAGTTTAAACTATGCCCCAATTCACATCAAAATATTTTTTCAAAAATAAATTAAAATAAATTTCAAAAACATGAAAATGAAGGTTTAAACAATTGGAAAATCTTAAACTGGATAACTTTTGTTTCTTATAGAATCAAAATACCTTCTATAGGACATGCTAATGAAGAAAAAAGGCACAAAACATCTGTGATATCAATCTTCAAAAAATATTCAAAATAAAGGATTTTAGAACCATAATAACCAAAATATTCTTTTAAACCCCATGGAATAATTATTGAGTTATTGTAAGAAACCACAAGATCCACCTACACGGAAAGATGCACTGATAAAATAATGATGATCCATTGGCAAGTGACCAATCTAGAAGGATTTGTAATATTCATAATCACCTAGTGATGGATATAATATTAGAGAAGAGGGATATAATTCAGGTTAAAAGAAAAATTAGATGAGCATTAGAATTTAATATTTATATCTTGATAGAAACATAGCGTGCAACACTATTACATGTTGTGCAGTTTTTGAGTTTTTCATACACCAAGAAAAAAACAGTTTATTAAAAATATTATTTTTAATATTTATACAATTTTTAAGTTGTGCACATCATGTAAACATTATCTCTGAGTACAAAATTCATTATATATTCAAGTGATGATTACATTTCATGTACACTCATTGAATGATGTGTTAATCCCTAGTATAATATGAAACATTGTGTTTTATGATCAAAATTTCCAAAAAATACATGACTTAATCACAATTGATATCCTCCCATGTCCTTTATTTCTTTACTCAAATAATAAAAAACTAATCCCATTAAAAATCTTTAGAACATACTTGAATGAAATTTAATGATCCGTTACAAACTCTCTTCCTTAAAAATTTTCTATCTATAGAAATACAGTCAATAATTATACATATCAAATATGTGAGGCATCTTCTTTATCTTCAGTTCCTCACACACTTAGGTCTCATGAGAATCAAAACCATGATTCCATAGTACTAAAGTGGAATATATCTTCTTCCCATGAATTAATTTTTTATGAGAATCAACTATCCAAATTGTATTCTATTACATAGTAAAAATAATCTAACATCAGGATCACTTCTATACAAAACATGTGATTGATTTGGAAGGTACGATTGTATTTGTGATTCATGGAATACATCTTGTATCAACATCAACTGTTGTGAATGTTTTAAATGGTAAGCTACTATCTTCATTATCCCAATAACCATAAAAGGTCCCAACAATTGAAGAGAAAGCATAGGTTTTCTCCAAAAGTCGTTAATAAACCAAATTAGGTGAAAATTCTATGAACACCTGGTCACCAATAAATAATTCCAATAGTCTACACTTATGATAATAATAAGATTTATACCTCCTTTTATTTGACTATATCCTCTGAAAAATCAACTAAATCATTTTTTTTATATTTTGAACCATGATTTGTCAACCATGTGACATTCAAAACTCTTCAACCAACACATTGATGATTTATATGGCCTTTCATATAAGGCCTCAAATTGATCCCTTATAATCGTGGATTGTTAATTATTGTTATAAAAAAATAAAACATCCCTGAATTGTCATCCTAATATCCACCAACATCAAGTATTCATGCACAAATCACATCCTCAAGAATCTATATTCCCCTATTGGCCAGGCCATATGTCTATGGATAACATGTCATAGTCAAATGAACCATAGATCCTAGTGCCTCCTAATGTCCTCCAAAAATTGAAGAAGTAAAATAGGGTTCTCTGTCATAGACAATAGATGATGGAAATATATGAAAATGAGAAATATCTCACATATAAGGATTTATTATCGCCTCATCATTTGGATTTTAAAATGAATGGGTATGAAGTGAACTTATTTGGTCAGACTGTAGATCAGAACCCATATCATATTCTTCTTTTGAGGGTATAAAAAATCCCAACCAAAAATTTCATTGAGAACTCATCCCACTTCCATGTCGACACTAGAGGTTGATGTATAAATCTAAAAGGACTAAGGTTCTAATCCTTGAATGTTTGAAAGTACAAAAAAGGGAGACAAAAATCATAAATTTCATGTCTCATACCCTTCCACAAGAATCAATGTCACATATCATAGAAAATATTTTTGGTTCCATGTTTCACTACCCACTAGGAATTATGAAAATACACCATCACATCATTCCTAATTGTAAAATGTACAATGTACAGGTTCAAAAAAATAGAATTCCCTCCATAGATAATTACCACTCAAAAATTCTATCGCAACCATAATGTGATTCTCTAATTCTATGAAACTCATCATCAATCTATTGTTTCTGAATATCCATTTTGAGAAGAGAAGAGGTCAACTGAACACTAGCCAAAACACACATGATTCTTATTTCCTAAACTCCAACATTATCTTAGAAAAAACTATCCATCATGATCCACTAGTCCTGATGATTATTTCCTAGTCTAGGGTGGATATTTCTTGTTCAAATCATCTTCGATGCAAATTATTTCAATGGGGTATAGGAAAATTTAAAACAAAAATATTATATGAACTCTATAAAACTCCATTAAGAGAGATTCCAATATTTTGGAGAGATAATACAACTCCAAATAATATTTTCAGAATACATTGTAATCATTTTTCGAACAAATTAATGTTGCCATATCATAAGAACATGCATCATAGATACATGATTAATGTTACGGGTCAGATAATTGTTCTTTACCAGATAAGGTAGTCGAGAGCCATAATAAATGACATGATAATCCTATATAATAATACAGACTAAAACCAAACGTAATGCATCATGAAAATCCTCATAGACCAACATGGCCTCTAGAAGAGTCAACACATTCATATAAGTCAAAAATTATTTTATATAAACAAAAAACACCTAAATTTCTCATCCGAAAATAACTTCACCCCCTTATGATATATAGTGGTCCATATAGAAGCTAATTTTAGAAATCCTTTATGAACTAGTGATAATATCCAGGTAAACTCAAGATACTCTGAATCTTGAAAACATTAGGTGGATGATCCCATGTAATAATATCATTCACATTATTTGGATCAAATAATATAAAATGTTTTGAGATAAAGTGTGATAAGAACATCACATCAAAAATCCAAAAATTACTTTTTTTAATTTTTTCATAAATGTAGTCATTTCTCAATAATTCTGGAGTTTATCACAAATGAAGAACATGAACCTCCTTATATTAGTGTAAAAGAGGATGTAATCTCCAAATACCACCATGAATTTATCTAAATACTAATAGAAATTTTGATTCATCAAATCCATAATGACTGTTTGAGATTCAGATAAACCAAATCGCATGACTAGTCACTCATAATGGTCATACCTTCTTCAAAAGGTTATTTTATGAATTTTCTATTCCATTATTATCAATAGATGATAATCTGATCAATTATTAGTCATCCAAAACTACTTCTAATCATTCAAATAGTAAATAAAATATCAACATGTGGGAAAAAATATTAATTTATTACCATTATATGTTTGAGATTCTAGTGTTCAACAAATAGCTGACATTATCCACAAGTTTTCCTACCAAAGAGAACATGGGATACCCAAGGTGACACACTTGAGGGTATAAATCCATTCTATAACAGTTCATCTAAATGAGTCTTCAACTATTTCATTCTAGTTGATTCCATGTGGCATGTGGGAATAAATACTAGTTGAGTACCAGTCACTAATTCAATAGAAAACTCTACATACCATACATTTGGAAAACTAGGGAAGCCATTAAAAACATCTGGAATCTCAACTAAAATTGGACGGTGATCAATGCTGATGTATTCCCACTGTAGATCCAAAGAAAACATTGATATTACATCAATAACTTGGGATAAGAAATTTTTTCTCTACTTAGCCTCTGGTCCCAATCTCTCTGAATGATATGAAATACCCTTTTGGGTCAAATAAAGGATACCCCTCAAAGATAGTAATAAATTTGGTATTTTTTTAGAAATGAGATAATCCATCATGAATATGTCAATAAGATGTTTCATATTGATAACCAAGAAATAATAAGTATGCTCAATATCCAATATTTAGAAAACACCTTACGGAAAAGGAAGATCATTAACTCTCTTCATTCTGAGTGGTATAGTAATATACATCACATAATATAAATTATCTATTGTATTATTTAGAATATTCAAAATATGAGTACAAATAAATGAGTGAGATACACTGCTATTAAATATAGTTGTCAGAATTGATTAATCTATAAGGATGGTACCTATCATAGTCACTATTATCGTATATTCATTCTATGGAGACTCTTTCACTACTTGAGAAAGATTTATTTCATATTATTGTGGCTGGATAACCATATATAATGATGCATCTTATTGAAATTCAATACTTTTCAGTCCGAATGATACAATTCCACTATGACAAGAATAGAATATATAACATAATTTCTTCAAATTTCATAAACAATTGTTGGAGCCTCATATCAAAGAATCTTTGGTGAATACCCTTTTCAAATTCCCTGTCTTTCCACCATTTTAGAAATTCATTAGGCCTCATCCACATTCTAAAGGAGGTATAAAAGAACCCTTCTACTGATATCCACCGGGATACCCATCAAAACTGACATATGAAAATGATTTGGATTACAACCTGTCCAAATCAAAAGTATTGAAAATACTAGAACTAATCCTTAAGATTCCATTCCAAAATATCCTTTGGTGAAAAAGGCTCATTACAGTGTGATGTGGTCAGAAGCTCACTCGAAACTACCTCCCATGTCCCTAAAATATTTTTCAATTGTATAATAACCTCAAGGACATATTCTAAACCAACACCATTGATGCCAAATTTTGTTGAACCAGCCTACATTCCCTGGTACCTTGATACCCAATCCAGTACTAAAATAGATCGAAGGGTATTCATGATACACATAAGATGGTGAATATGACCAATAATTATACAATATAATCATGGTAAATAATTTTCCTTAAACACAGTGGAAAAAAAGAGACATATAAGCATGGTCAAAAATTCGAAAGGGATACTATACCAGGAACCAAATAGGTACATAAAAAACTAAGAAGTACATAATCAATTTACCAAAAGACTAATAATAGTAACTCCATGAATTACATAAAAGGTCACACCAAGAGTTAGAGAATCAAGAACTTTCACTTCATCCAAGAGGAACCTTCCCATTACTCAATCATGGAAGAATAAAATCATGAAACTCCCAATGGAAAATGTTTGATGTGACCTAAAAATACAAGTAGCATCTCACCAAGTGTTCCATAATAATATTACAAAATAATTACTGAAATCATCCAATCAATTTTAATCAAAACAAGAATTTCATCACATTTTTTATATTAAAAAAACATGATTCATTTCACAATGATATAAATAACATCAAACAGGGTTTAAATAACCATTTTTATAATTTAGTTTTTATAAATAACTATGAATGGTAAATTATATTTACAATTAATGGGATCCAAAATCAAAATACTCACAATAAGCACCATAGCCATCTTCCCTAAGTTGAAATAGTTATAATTTATGATATCCAAACATATCTCATATGATGGATCCAAAAATAATATGTTAACATGTCCCACCATGTCATGTCGTATGGGATCCATAAACATCCCATCGAGGAAAAATATGTTGAACTAGGTTTTTGTGGGGGTTTTAAATAACTAATCTATTTATATGGAATTAACATCTCAGGGGATTTTTCCTAAATAACCCATTAGCTACATAGGATCACCTGTTCTCAATCAATCAAAAGAGATAGGGAAATTCATTTCATTTTAGAATACTTCACAATCACCCATTTTCAATTTCAAAATTCTAATTCACCTTAAAAATAACAATATTTTTTTATCATTTAATTTATTTTTAATTCAAAACCAATTATAGTTTTTATAAAATAAATTTAACACATTTAGAAAAATTAGTTCTGAAATACGTTTACAAATTCCATCAATTTTAAAATGAACCTCTTATTATAATTCCATTAATATTTTGGGGTTTTACCCCAAATTCAATGCCAACTAAAATCCAAGTTCGAATTTCCATAAAAATGTGTATTACCAAATAAATTGACTACATTTTCAAACATTTTCAATTATTGTTTTAATCAATTTCAATATATTAAATTGAATAACCAACCATCTTCATAGAAACCCAATTTCTTCAAAGGGAATTTCAGACAAAGAACACAGAAAATTAATATATAGGAACTCAACCTAGAAAAAATATTCAATCCTTAAAATTTTAGATCCATAATTCCAAATATAATATATTATACTCCATAAAGGAATAATAAATAGACTGGAAGAAACCACAAGATCTACATAACTGAAAATACAAACACCAATAATAATGAAAATCTATCAATGAGTGAATAATCAGAAATGATAAGAGATCATTAAAGTGATATAAGGATGGTTCTAGGACAATATAGGATAGGGATTTGTATGGTGAAAATAGAAATCATACATTATAAATAATTAAACCCACATTCTCTAATAATTACATAACGTCTAACCCCATTACACTTCATGTAGATTTAGAGCCCCTCATACCCCAAAAACCAATTTCCTTTATTTAAAAATATTATTATAATGATTTAAATTGCATTTGATCTATTTATAGAGTGTAGATTTTTATGCTATATACTAGATTTATAGTATCTTTCAGGAAATAATTACATGTATTTTACTCCATTTACACAGCATATAAATCCCTAATAGATTGAAAAAAATTTATTTCTTGGTGAATATTAAAATAAATTTCTAATTACATAATTAATGGTATCCTATAAATTAAATCATGTCCTTACAGAAAAAATAAAAAAGGAAAACCATAAAAAAGTTTAAGAAAATATCAAACTAAAAGGCAATATCATGTTAAATATACACCATAGAATAGTAAGTGGTTCCATAGTTTGAACATTATTTCCATGTGTCTGGCTTATGAGACTCATCATTTTCATTGGAAATTATATGTCTTTTCCATACTTTAACAAACATAAATAATATTCCAATTAACTTATGTTATTTTCCTTGGTGTCTCTTCTCATGTTTTTTACATATAAGAAATAATATCATATATTATTTAACATATTTGACACTAGAACCTCTATGAGATGAAATAAATAACTTATTTGATGTGCTTGGATGTTCAACTATATTCTAATTGTTAATTATAATTCACGGTAGAATTTTTTCCATGATCATGATATGTCGTACTTCTATTCCCATTAGGTTATGAATCTCATTAGTGAAATCTTTAAATTTTCAATCACATTGGTTTTTTGCATTCATTCTCTGATTTCATATCATTGACTATGAAAATAAAATAAATATGAAGATAATGCATTAAGATTCAAAATGGAAAATATAGAAAAATAGAAATACTAAATTCTAAATGATATGTAGATCCTAAATTAGGAGTCTATATTTTTTGTCAAGGATATCCTCCTTAATGTTTCCTATTAGGATTTCTAAATTAATCTTTTCTTCAAGTCCATTAAAATGGTTCATAAAGTGTTTTGTAAATATCCTAAGCATATCCCGTGGGGGTTTCTAACGATTTGTGCCGCAAGACTTATTTTTGGTAATTAGGTGATGATCGAATCCATCTCAATGCTCTACATTTTTAGTTATTACCCCATGGTTGTGAGGATCCCACATTGTTTAGGGATTTTATTTAATGTTAAATTATTGACATTGGTTGTTAATTGTGGCCAAGGAGATCATAAAATCTCATTAATGATAACATGTAAAAGAATTTAAAATGTTAATGGTGTTTGGATAAAGTGTTTATGTCATAAATTTGAATATAAAAATAAATGGTTTTATGATTTCAAATTTCATGGTGACATATGTAGAATAATTATAGATTCAATAAATAAAATTAGATGACATGTTTGAATAACTCTCCAAGTAATTCTGGATATTTTTTACTCATTATAAGTTCAAATTAATATATAAAATAGGTTAAATTATATATAAAAAATTAGAAAGAATAAATTAAGATGAATAGATCTTTGGAATGAATGTTAAAAAATGTGATGAATATGAATTGGAGGATATTATTTAAAGGTAATTTGAATACTGGTTTTTATAAAGTAGACAATTAAGGTGATCGTTCAAAATATTATTTTTGATGATGGTGAAACATGAAACTAAAAAATTATATTTATTGAATGATGAGTTTTAAAAATTAAAGTATAGGAGGCTATTCATTTTTTTCGATTACATTTTTTAATTGGATATTAACTACATATTTTTTAAGAGGATTCCTTTAAAAATTCATTATCTTATGAGTCAACCCAAGTCAAACTAAATATAATGAAATGTCAGACCCATTGGTTGACCACCCTAATGGAGATAAATTTAGTCTTACCCATATGTGTAATATTGTTTAAATAAGAATGAATATGACAATATATAATGTGTGGGAGTGTAGGATCCACTGTTTAGGGAGGAATAATGACAGGGAGAATTGTATGGTGTGGTACTTGGTGGGAGAGTAGATTTATGGAAAATCAAGTGCACTCTTTTGATTTGAACATTGAGGGGAGATGATATGTCAATTTTATATGAGACAAATTAAGCACACTAATTGTAAATCCATGGTAAAAACCTAGAAATTACTGAGGTTATCCAACCAGAGTGATCAATGTTGTCTGATCTGTCGCAAGTTATTATTAAAAATAATCAGGAAATTTTAGAATACCAATAATTTTATCCTCCTCAAAATACTCAATGGTGGAACTATCTCACCAGAGAAGATTTTTGCATCATCCATGGTCGAACCCAATGTTGCTACGATAATTCTGTGGTAAAAAAGTTGTGATGAACTCAATGAATGTAATCAAACAACTTTGTATGCATGATTCATATGAGTAATCCAAAGAAAAAGGATTGGATGAAATACAAATCCTATTATAGAATTCTATTTGAGCATGATCATTCTACAATATAATATTTGAGTACTTATAATTTCTTGCACATGATTTAATATAGACTGGACAAGAAGAATGATCGTGAAGTAAAACGCTGTAATATTTAGTGCCATTTTAATCTTTATTTTTATAAATTTAAAAGGGCATCTTCTCCTATTAAAGAGAATGATTTAAATGGTATAAAAAGTATTATTTAAGTTGGATAATGAAAGAGGATGTTCTCGGTCCCTCTCCAATAAAAGGATATGGACCAGGTCGAGTTCTTATTATTGTTTTTGGAATTTCAAGAGTGCTATCAAAAAATAAAGGTTCTAAAGAATGTTCAATATCATGAATAAGATGTTTATCACAAACCATCATGGATTCACAATGACGGGGTGTCCTATGAACCACTATTGAGTTGTGAAAAGAATAATGGAGCACCTCTTGCATGAAGAAGAACTGTGGACACATTGTTGGTTTAATCACCCTTATAGAGTTTCATGTAGAGAAGGGAATTGTGGTCCTTCCACCTATGTTTTTCAACCATTAAAAGAATATCTAAAAATAGTTTTCACAATTCCCTCTACTAAAATTATTTAGGTTACCCTGGAAACTCAACAAATTTTAACATCACATGACATTATTGGTTCTTGAAGAATAGTTTTTTGAATTAGTGATTGGGTATTGTAACGCCACTGTGTTACATGATGGTAAACACTGTGTGCACCCTATTATTAAATACTAGATAGATAAGAGGAAATGTACACCGTTTGTTAGATCAAATAGAACTACACATTCACCAATTCCCAAACCTTCCCAAGGAATAAAATGAATAGATATTGTTCATGTTTTCATATAGAAGCATGTGAATTCATTCACATACTGTTGATAAAAATGAGTTATGAAAGACAAACCTATATTTTCTATGAATAGAAAGATTTATAAGATATGTGAAAAATGTTAAGAGTGTTATTGGGTTCATTCATTAGGGAACTCATGGAATTTGTAGGAGGGAGAAAAAAGAATAAACAAAAACATATAAAATTACATGAAAAATTTGTTATGGTTTATTTAAAGAACATATATCACGATTCTTAAAAGAATTGAATTTCACATAAACTAGTTTAAAATTCAATAAGTGAATAGTTCGAATGTGTGAAACATCATTCTTGAAAGTATGATGAAATCAAATTAAATAATTATCTTCTTCACTTAGAAGAATAGAGATGAACAAATTCAAATAAAGTGTTGACATTTTCTATCGATGAAGAAAGTTTAGAGGTGTTGTTTACAAGATATGATGATATTTAATTAACATAATAATCAAAAATTAGTTTCTCTATTAATTTTTAATAATAATAAGTTCTAGTGGAGACTATTTTTCATTAAATAAATAAATAAAGACAAATATTTATGCTACATACTTTATTTCCCCAGGAGAAGAAGAAGAGTAACAGAAGAAATTAATATTCAGTTTAATTACATTTAGGTTAGATAGATTTTTTTCACTAGTCCATGACACATTAATATAATAGTTAATTATTTTAGAAAAATATTAACTGTGGATTTCTATGTGCTTTTATGTTGAGAATCAGATTCTTTTACAACTGTTGTGAAAGTAACCTTATGATGAAAAAGGATGTGGAGGCACAAAGAAATATTCTGAAATAAAATATGCCTAAATAAGTGGAAGATATTTTTTTTGTAACAATACATTAATAAGGATAAAATTTTCTTCATAGGTTGTATAAATATCCAACTATGTTCTACAAAAAATGAACTATCATTAGACTATATTCCATTGCAAATGAATGGTTATTCTCTACTTGCTATAACAACAATAAAATGATTAAATGAAAGTGGTTTGTTGTAAGGATCATTTCCATATCATGCCAAGAACTAACTTTACATATTGAGTCGTGAACCATGTAAAAATATCATCTTTCAAATTGACTACTTTCATATACATTCATGTGATAGGGAAAAGAGAATAACATAATAAAAGATCCTAAAATGTCTAAGAGGAAATCTGATTAAAAGGGTGATTGGTTTTAAAATTTTCACAACAATAATTAAACCACATCAGTGTTAAAAATATATCAAAACTAGCCCTTTCATGGAGAACTATGCTTGATCTATGTCCACATATCGAATCCAAACATGGATGTAATAGTTGTAAACAACTTTCTCTATACTTCACATGAACTCCAAGATAATTTCTAATACTTCTACTTATCCTTATACTTATCCCTAGTGTTTTCAAAAAATTATTCTATTCATCATACCCAAAAATATCTATACCATTATCTGATACCATATATAGTGCTACAATACTTTTATATGTATTATTCTATGTTTTTTAACAAAAACGAACAATTACAACACATTGATCAAGAGGCCTAGTTTATTTGGAAAACTAGGTTCATAATAAATCAATGTGAGCCTAAAATAAAAATTCATTAATTTATTTTACATATTAATCTTATTACTCCTTTTGATCATTATGAAACTACTTGATATACCCTAGGGAATATATAAGAAAAAGTTGTGAGATAGAAATCCTTGTTAGGGAATAAACACAATGAAGAATCCTAACTTTTGAGTCAATTTTTTTACAGGATATCATAATAGAAAAGGCTCATGAGTAATCCCAAGGAATAATAACATAATTAAAATGGTATCATAAGATCATAAATTCATTTTAAATGTTTTAGAAACATAATAAATTACATAAATATCAGTCATGTCTAACTACCTAGAAAATATAAAATGGTGGATAAAGTTATAGAATGGATTAGCTTTAATTCCTAAGTCCATACATGACACATCATGGGACGAAACATTACCTAATGAATTTTTCAACTATATTAGTGGAACCAAAATAAAATGTACATGATTATGTGTTGGAAATGGACATAAATCATATGTTTTAAAAATAATAATTTCTCATGGAATGAAATGGGTTGCACGATACAGTCTCATATAAAATTAAAAGTAGGATTCACAATGAAGTAAATGGAGATAGTAAAAAAGGGAATACATTACCACATCAATGTAATATAGAATAATATTGGTATATATATGAGGGAAATATGTATATAATTTAGAAAAAAATCATATCAACAATGATTGTTGTTTTTTATTAATAATAATATTATAGAAATTTTCAAAACATTCTTGACGAAAATAAAATTTTCACATCAAATATTAATTTATTAACTAAATAATGGGGAAAAAATTTCCATTTAATGTAAAAAATTAACTTGTAAAGGAATATTCAATGAAAATAATTTTCATTAAGGTGGTTAATTCCATATATTGTATGTTTTTTAGACAACATTCCTTTTACCCAATTGTAAAATGGTTAAATAGTAACTCATTTAGATAAAACACGATAAGATTACATTCAAAACGTTTCATAAAGAGTCAAAATGGGTATTTTTTTAATAAATAATTTGGAGAATGTTAAAAATATTATTTAATATATTTTTAGAAATCATGAATACAAGGCAATTTCTTTTTGATAGAAGAGATTAATAGAGTCAGTTTTGAAAAAAAACTCAACCATTATAGTTACCAAATAGTCGATAAATGGTATTATTACTGGAAAATTTCATAAATAAGAAAAGGAATATAGAATTTAATGGTTTTAGTAGTAAATTGTAAAATAATTTTGTACTATGTAAATTCAAGCATAAATAATCCTGACTAAAATGATATTGAAATATAAAACTCCACGGCTTTGGAAACATTTAAATCATTACTCCCATTATTGAATTAAATGAATTGTAAATTAATATAAAATTTATTATATATTATTCATGATATATGATTTTAATTGGTATTTATATAAACCAATTAAAATAAATTAGGTTTATAAAACTACATATGTGTCAAATATTGAAGTTATGAGAGGAAACCCCTACCTCATGTCTATACTTGTGATGTATGTCATTTATCCACTAAATAATAAATCTATATCAATTAATTCATTTCATAAGAACCTTTTACATGTTAAATAAGTTTTACTTAATCTATTAAAATAATATATTTTATGGTAATTCATAATATGTTATTTAGTTATGTCCATACCAGGTGTGTTAAGGACACTCAGTTCATAAAATGAAAATGACATCAATGTATTGACTGTGGATGAAGGGATAATTTTCTCTAAACTATAATATAATATTAAATAAAAAAAATACTATAATACATAAATTAAACATTTAATACCAGGTATGAAATATGGTTATAATTAAGGAAGTATGTTACAATCAAACAGATGGAAGGATTTACGTACACATGAGTAACAATTCCATCATTTAAGGATCGTGATATATATAAGGTGGATAAAATTTTATAATTATCAAGTTATAATTAAATAATTAATATAATATTAATTATTTTAATACAATTAAATTTTTCATCCATGTGTAAAGGAAATAAAAAACAAATCACATCAATTTGTGAGGTGGCTGCCTTTCGTACACACGAATGATGTTATAATTTATCAATAGATTTTAAGCTAACAAGGTATATGAATTTTTACATTTAAAAAATTATTAATTTATTTGTAATATCAAATATAAAAAATAAATAATTTAAAATGAATATCTATGAGAGTCTATAATATAAAAATAATTACATCGGTTTGCGAGGCAGTAGTCCTCCTCACACACAAATTATAACTTCATTTATAATATGATGGAATAAGAGGTCAATGAATATTATTTTATAATAATAATGAAATAAAATTATATATTAGATAATTGTGTAAATATATTAAAATTTTTAATAAATTATTGTTGTAATAAACATATGTAAAAAAAGGAGTTTGGTGAAGTCCATTACAATATCACAGAAGAAACTCATTTGGATCTCTTATTAAGGGCCCTACGATTGTAATTATTTATAGATTAAGGATATATGATGTTTATAATGATTTTGGAGAGATATTTTGGGATGTTATGGTCAGGAAAAATGGCTTATTATGTGTAAATAAGATAGGTGATGGGGTTCCCTTTTATAAATAAGGGGCACTATCATTTATATAAATACCTAAAACTATTCAATAATGGGATCTAAAAGGCATAAAATTGGTCTCCATAATTTATAACTAATGGTCTTTAGGGGTTATTGTGAGATAATAATCTCTAAAATTAAATAATAAATATTTCATAAACATTTAATTCCTATTTCTTATTAGGAATCTAACTTTTTTAAATTTTTATTTTTCACTACGGTAACAAGTGTTATTATTATTATTACTATTAATTATGTATAATATTGAAGTTGAACTTTTTTACTAATAATAATTAATAGTATCTTAAATATTTTATCCATTTTAACATATTCAAATCACATTAGTGAAGTAATTAGCTTAAAATTAAACCTATAAAACGAGTCAAAAAACACATTTTCAACAAATGTATTTCTCAGGAAATTGATGTTCTTATATAAATATATAACTTGAAATAAGGATTATATTAATTTAAATTCATATTTATAGAAATATAATCTATAAATTTAATTTAAAAAATTCATATTTAAGGGTTCTTTTATTTAATTTAAATGGATTTACATTTTTCAATTTAAAACATTTTTGAGAAAAATGTGTTTTGAAGCCAAAAAATAAACCAATAATAAAATACAATATAAAGGTTAAATAAAAGTAATTAACTCGAGTTTTTTATAATAAATAATACTTATATTAATTTTAAATAAAACAAAATTATTAATTGTTATTTTAAAATATTTCAATTACTAAAATAAATTACAGTTTTACAAAAATCAATATTTTACAGTATACACTGAAGAATGAATATTTTCATAAAAACAAGAAAAAGGTTATTATTATAGAAAATAATTATTTTGATATAAAAATTATTTTTTATTTTATAATAATCAACAAAAATTATAAAAATTATAAATATAATATTTTTCTCTTAAAAAATCCATAAAACACATTTCTGAAGTAAATGTTTTCCTTAAACATTTGAGAGATTACTTATTATGAATTTATAAATAAAATTACATTGATAAGGACCATTAATTATATTAAAAAAAATATTTAATACTATTTATAACCACTTATTTAATTACTAGTTTATAATTATCTTTTTTGAATAATAATATTTTCATAATATGTCACTATTCGTATAACCTCTAAGATGCTTGTTGTATACGCTATCAAGAATAACATTATTTTAATCTCATATGGTAATTTGAATAATTTTAGAACCAATTATTTATGATTCTAGTCCTATATTCCATTAAACTAAAATCTATCTATAGGAATCTTTTATATTCTATTTTATTTGAAGACAAATTTCAACAGATTAGTGAGCATTGGCCATAGACAATCAATGGTGGGATTTATGGTTATTCTTCTCCATTTTGTTTTTCATGTTTTATTTTGGGAAATAATATAGACCTAAACCTTTATGATGATATATACTGTATATATCATATTTTCACAGATCATCAATGTGGTTTTCTGAATGGTTTGAAAGGAGACCATGGATCTGTGAATCGTGAAAGGATTCTTCTTATGAAATGGTTTTAATGTTTCCAAATTTTCTTTTATTTAACTCTTATTAGTAAATTTTTGTATTTTTTCTAATTATAACTTCTTGTGATCTTGGCGAAATCATTTTGAGGAAAACCCTTTGAAAATTTTAATATTTTTTTTAATTGATGTTCCATCGGTGATTCGCAAAAACAATTTAAAAAAATGTTTAAATATGAACTCTTAAATAATAGGTAAATTATGTTTTGGTAACTTCTCATTATCATGTTAGGATGTTTTCTTACTGAATTGGATAGTAGTCATATTTTTAGACATGGTTTCCATCCCTACTATGGAATAATGGATTGTACTACATAGTAAAATCATTGATCTGAAAGAATTAGTACCACTTGTGAATTGGATTATTTGAGGGTCCCATCATCGATTGATGTTGCATTTGGTTGTTTGTTTCATGAGTGGGTGGGTCATGTATTATGTTTACCTAGGATCAAGAGATATTTCAATGAGTTTATTTTATTAAATATGGTATCTGGTTTTAATCACTCAACTATTATTATATAAATCAGTGTATGTTTTCATTTTTATACATGTTTTTATGGGAATGATATAATGTATTTCATGTAATTAATATATACTATCCACCTACGTATTCCCCTTATTCAATATTGAAATATATTTTATCCTAATATTTATAAGGGGATGATTTCATACATCTCTAGTGGAAGCCATGGCCCTACGTTCATGGATGTTGGGATTCATATCATTGATATTATCTTACTATAGAGTAGTGATGGTGTCGTCTTGGTGATTTGAGTTATTCATGGGAGGATATTACATAGTCATATTTTGTATTGTATTCTATATCTATAATGATAACATTCTATTTGATCTAATGGTTTGTATTCTATATTTATTCCTTCTAGTTCCCGTTACATTTATGTTATGATTTACGATTATTTATGATTATTATGTTAAATTTGAATCATGTGATTCATATTGATTGGTAAAGGAAAAAACACACCCCATGATTTAGTAAGGCCCTTTGAATTTATTTCCATCCATTATTGCGTAGGGGACATCACTTATGTTTATTATCAAATCGGTCTCTCCCAATACAATGGGTTGGGGCTGTGATGTTACATTAAATAGTTAATAAGAGCTTAGTAACATAATAAACGATGTGGAAATTTTAGTTTTCATGGAATCAATTTCAATCAAATTATCTAACATTGGTGCAGTTTCAAAATGTCATGATTCATTATTTTCTATAATTATTTTCCATCACTCAAAATATCAATTTCATTAAAAAAATTCCATGGTATTTGGAATACAAAAACATATAAACTAATTTTTCATCACATTAATTTCATTATATGATATGACAAAACTGAAAATTGGTCATTTTACATTAGATATTTAAAGGTATCAGTACAACTTGTTTTTCCAGATTTATTTTTCATTTATAAGTCAAAAAAGTTTTGATACATTTATTCTAATAACCATGAAGGGGTCAATGGGATTGTTATAAATATAAATTCATTACCAAAAAACAACCAAAACATATAAATAAAAAATATCATCATATAAATGTTGAATGTATAAAAAATAAATAATAACTATATAATGTGAAGCAGTCAATAAAAAAAGTCCATAAAATTTTAATTAATTACAAAATGGTGAAACTGGAGTGTTCCTACATTCCTATGTGTCTATGGTTAGATAAAATTTGTCAACGATCATAGATGATCTCTCCTAATCTAGGGGTTGTAAAAACATTAGTTAATGGATAAGGAGAATCATGATCAAGATGATATCAGACATCAGGACTTCTAAAAACACATATAACATACTAAAGGAATACACACCCATTGTCCACTAATTTAAATGGTTTATATGGGGTAATTATTATACATAAAAATAATTATTATTTAATTCAGAAAAATATAAAATAATTTCACACACAAAGTAATTTTCATCTAATGATAAATAAATACAATGAACTCTATTAGAGATGTATTTGATTGATTCCAACATGATATAGCATAATTTGATAATATCATGCATGATACATGAAAATATAGTGTCTTTCACTATGTCATTATTCACACAAGGCTAGATTATGAAATATTTAAAATCATAATACGATGGATTGGAACATTACTACACATTTTCAATATTATATTTTCTTCAAGATATATACAAATATGAATTTAATATTTTTATTCAACAAAATATTTTTATTCATTTGACAAGAATTTCCTTCCCAAGATAATTCATTCACCTTAATATTCAAAAACATTATTTCATTTATATAATTTATTATAATATCTGTCATTTTCTCCTAGATCCTCTATATATTCATTCACATAGTCATTTTTTACTAATCATTTAGCTACAATATGAAAAATATTTTCCAACATGAAACATTCGAAAGGGAAATTTCCCTTTTAACATTGATTTTACTGAGTTTAATTTTTTTGAGAATAAAACCATCAACTCTCCAACCTCTTCTTCTGACCATTTTTTATATAAACATATATTATGAATTTGAAGTAAATATCTATTATTTAATGTAAGGATTTATAATATCACAATTCATATCAATTTCAAATTCAATTATTGTGATTTTATAGTCATTCAATGTCATTTTTATTATGTATCTTTTTACCATAATGGATATTATGAATTAAAATTATTTTGGAAGATTTATTAAAATTAATATGATTATGTTCTCATAATGGATATATCCACAAAGACATATCATGTTACCAAATATTTTAATTAAATTATTAAAAAATAACTAATAATTATACATATATTTTATAGTAATTGAATTGGATTGAAAATATCAATATATTTTATTCTTTATATTTTGAATAACCGAAATATATGATTCAATGATTCTAGAAAAAATAAATATATGTATTTCAAAAAATCAATTTAGAAAATAAAACAACATATATATATATATTCCTAGTGTATTGAAAACATTAAAAAATTCCTTCATTTCCATTATATATTAATTCAAAATATATGATGCAAATTAATTAGAAATAGCTACCATAAAAACAAAAAGAATATTAATATCCCTTTAAAATGATCATAAATCTTATAATATCTAGTGTTTTAAAGAAAAAAACTATTCATTAACGAAAAATTGTCCTCTAGGATTTATAGGTTTTATTATTTTCATTATAGTAACAAACATAAAATATAAAAATATAGGAAATTATGAAAATGAAAATTAAAACAAGTAAACAAAATAAAAACATATATCTAATAAAACATCAAAGTCCCATATAATTTTTTTAACATCATAGGTTTGAAGGGTAATGATTAGTAATTGAATTAGGGTAATATTAATTTATAATATATATAATATTCATGATTTTATTATTCATAAACACCAATTTATTGCATTTTACACTTTGAACATCATTTCACATAATGATTGTAATTCCCCCTTAAAATGAACATTACATGGTACATTTTCTAACACCTCCTAAAATAAAAAATGGCCTTGATTTTGTTTTTATATTTTATTTTCAGGATTCTCATTACATTGGGAAAAATTTATACATTTTGAGTAATGGATGATTCACATTTGAAGATGACTAAAATGGGTTTTCATTGAAACTCATTCTAGGAAAATTAAACTAAAAATCATCCCAACAACAATACAATATAGGCCATTATCTAAATGAAATGATTCTAAACCCTTATCTGATGATAAAGGAATTCACAACTAACATTTAATTATATAATGTCCAAATAAAATTTGGATGTTTGAATTGAATTACCCGTGGCCAGAGTTGGATATAAAATTCTGGGCTAGATTCAGTAGCCTAGAACAACAACCCACCATTTTACACATATATCGTAAACCATAATCTCTTTTGGGATGAAACATTAAGTACAATTAGGGGGAATCTGGAGCTTCATTTTCTACATCAATATCCCACTATAATTCGGCTATCTAGATGCTCATTTAGGTACTTCTGTTTGGTGGATACAAGGTGGCTGCCACCTCGGGTCATGAGTCGAAAAGTCTAAGTTCCACAATCATTCCACCACCCAAATCCTATCATACTCAAGTGTGATGACTTTAAATATTGGAGGATCAAACCAAGGATCTAAAACTTCTTATTTTATGCAATGGTTTTGAAGTAGTTTATGATCATTGGTTCTTTATTTCACTGTAATGTTATGCTGCAATTTGGTTATCCCATGTTTGTCTTTCACATGTAAGTTATTCTAATTCATCTTAGTTTCTTAATAAAACGTATTATTCTAAAATTATTATATTCTTATTTATATCAAGGTTATACTATTGGATCAATTTTGGAATTTACTAATACCAAACCATGTTAAATTATTTACAAAATGATAGAGTGATTTTTTATTTTTATTGTTTTTTTACTTCTTTAATTCCTCCCTCACAAGTCTACTTCCAGCTTCAATTGAAACCATAGAATAAATAGAGAGATAACCCACTTATGGGTTGATCCAAGGGAGTAGAAAGAGGTTGTATTGGATTTTATTTATCACACTACAAATTTCTAATCACTTCTTTTAAACTTTATTTTTATTTGATGATTTTAATACTTATTCGTCCTTGTTGAATTTTAAGGCAACATAATTCATGTGCTAATATGAACCGTTACCTTGGAGTGCTCATAAATTTAATACTCCAAAAGTCTAGGTTATTATTGTTACAGTGTATTGGTAATAAACTAGTAATTGATGATGTTTTTTGATCTTCCTGAATAAACACATCATGAATATAAGAAATTGAAACCCTAAAAAAATAATTTCATCGAATCCACCCCAAGTGATAACCATGTATCAAATCATTTTTTTAAATTTAATTAACTCATGTCTCGTAGCATTCACTTAAACCCATTTAAAATCCACCAATGTTGGAAACATATTAGCCAAAAAAATCCACAGAATTTACTTTTCTATCGGTCACTTCTTAGGACTCTGAGTATTTGAAAACCCAAGTTAAAATACAAGTGGCCTATTAACCCTAAAAACATGGGTAAATTTGGGTGAGACCAGAGAATCATGGTGATTTTAATTTACATCAATATAAAACTTATTTTCCATTTAAAAATGATCTTCATTCAAATTTAATGTATATAATCTCGTTACCAGGAGTTTTATATTATATTTTTAAGTATTTATCAATATGATGAAATACATTCATGGTGGATAAAAAATATTTACGTGGTTAACTATTAAATCATACAACTTCTTTTAATTAGATTGATAAAGAAGAGGGATTTACATTTCCTTAAGAAATATCCCCAATACAGTAGAGGCTAAAAGTACATTCCAAATGCTTCATTTACATTTGGGGGATGATTTTCCCTTTGAAAATAAATCAACCGACAAAACATGTCATAACCCAATATACCACTACAAGATGCATGATTAAAATGAAAGAAAACTAAAGCAAGTCAATTATATCCAAACAAACTTTATAGAGTACAATATCAAAACACTAAAAAACCAATTACACAAAGCAAGAACAAAACCAACAAAGAATAAATACAAACATAACTTCAAATATCTAACTTCATCCATGCTCAATCAAACAACACAACCCTAGTATCAATTAATACCATTGGATAATTTTTTACACGACCTTTTCCCATGTCCCAATAAATGAATTATACCAAAGCACCAATGTGCCAATGTAGTGGTGAAAAATAAAATTCATTAGTTTTACCCCAAATGACTTCCTTACTCTTTCCACAAGGATATAACATGTTAGGATAATTATTTAAAACAATTTGTATAATAAAAGTACATAAAAAATTATATAAAATAATTGAAAATAGTTTATCACTAAATTTAATTTATTTATACGAAAAATAGTCTTCCAAACCAAAATTTATTTCCTTAAAAAGTTACCAATCATTATTTCTAAACCACTTCTCAAATAATTGTGCATATCCCATTCCAAACCACTCATCCACACATTCAAACACACATGCTTCTTTACAACAGTTCTATACTCATGGGAATTTTCTCATTGATCTACAAAGTCATCATAAGGAAATTGAATACCATGTTCCATTACACCTCTAGTAACAATAACAATGTCCTATATTAACTAGGTCTCGTAATTCATTATGAACACAGAAGACCAAATACTCACAAAAACCATGCCAATAAAATCATGCCAAACAAATATCAATCCCAAAAAAATTTCAATGCCAAAAAAGATTTCAATAAAATAACAAATTTATTTAAAACCAATTTCCATAAATCGTACCAAGATAATATTTTAATTTAAACATTTTAAAATCATTTATCAATGAACATTTCACAAAAATTCCACGATTTCTAAAAAATTCCACCATCTCTATAGAAGGATTCTACCACGATTTTCTTGCCAATTTCACATTCAATTTCAATAAATTTAAACAATTTTAGACTAAAACATCATGATCTAAATTGTGGAGTAATTATTGAATCCACCCACCTTTGAAAACAAGAAAAAAATGAAAACCTGAAGAAGAAAAAATTGTCCACAAAAGGGGTGAATCTCCAAAAAACACACCATAGATTCATTAACCTAACACAGTGAAATAAAAATCTAATAATTTTAGCAATAAACAAAATTATATCTACCTATTTTATAAAAATATCTAATAAACTAAGAGATCTTGATTATTATATCAACATAAAACTAAGGGTGACAACCATGAATGATTAATTATCATGAGAATTCAGCTTTAACGCACTAATATATTATTTTATATCACCTCTAAATTGATGGGATAAGCCTTTATATCCTTTTAGAAGAGAAAATATTTAAATTTAATTGGTCTAGGGAAAAAATTAATGGTCAAGTCTTTATCTCTACCAAGATCCACTTTTGGGGGATCCAGTTTTTAAACTGTGCATAATTAAATGCACAGTTAGACAAACCATGTGTTATCCATGCATCAACTTCTAAATCTAGGGGGAGCCTCATAGGGTTGGCATGCATAGTTTCCAAAATCTGTTCCAATCATTTCAAATTTCACTATCTATATTTTCATAGTATCTACTTGGTTGTTGAATGTTTTGACCAAATCATGCTCCTTATCCATTCACCTACAGAACTCCCTATATCTCATTGTTCAAGGTTACCTAGTGATGTTTCGTGGTCTCTACTAACCATGTACTAAATGTAAACCATTATTAAATCGCAAAAAATGTTACAAAACATCCCAAAATTCACCTAATCACTTTATACGCATAAATAATATAATGAATGGGTTACTTATAAGAAACAGGTGAGTGATACATTCCCCCCCCAATTGGAATTTTCATCCATGAAATGTAGAAAATAATCATTTTCCAAAATGACTTTTGGCTATTTCTCTTTCATTTCAATCTCTCATTCCCAGGTTTCATCCTAAATTTGACCATGTTTCCACAAAAATCATACTAGACTAATACTTTTTTACATGAAATTCATTCTCTTTCCTATCCACAATCTGCATTGGTAGGTGGAAAAATGAATCATCTGAATCTAGGTCAATGTGACCTCATCTAATCACATGGTTTGGATCAGGCTTATAGTTTTTCAACTACAATAAAAATTTTATATTGTGTTGCACTAAACAATGCTCGCAATGAGAACTGATATTCTACCTCTCCAACCGGTTAATGTATCTCAAAAAGGTCCATGTATCAAGGAGATAACATTCCCTTCTTCGCAAAACAAAAATTTCCAAGACAATGGGATATTATGAAATACATATCATCACTCAACATAAATGAAAACTCCCATCAAGGATGATCTGCATATTATTTTTGATGACTCTACCTATCTTTATCCACATTTTGATCAACTATGTCTGTCCATTTTTTTAGACAATTATCATCCCAACTAGTGATGTCTCACTTATTTTCACCCAACAAAGTGGATAATAACAAGGACATCCATTCAATGCTTCAAAAAGAGCCATATTTATTGCAAATTGATAATTTTTGTTATATGAGAACTCTACTAATGGTGTGTGCTCATCCCATAATCCACCAAAATCCATCACACAATCCTGAAACATGTCTTCCAAAATTTGTATCATCCTTTCAAATTTCCCATACATTATATGATGTTATAACATAATCATTATCAACTAAGTCCTAGGAGATTTATTTGAGGATTTCTAAAAACAAGTTATAGACCTTGTGTCTCTATCTAAAAATATTGAAACTTGTATTCCATACCCTTTTAGAACTTATCATAAATATGTTTTTGACATATCCTTCACAGCACAAGATTCATGAATTGGGATTAAATTGTCATACTATGTGAGTTTATCCACTATCACCTATATAGAACCGTGTTTCCAAAATAATTTTGGGAGACCTATTACAAAAAACATGGTATGTAATACAATTTAGAACATGGAATATGAAACTCTTATAACATAACTGTTTTTCATTGGATCTCTACCTTAACAATCAGAAATGTTAAGCATCATGAAACAAATTCACCCACCTTCTTTTGTTACCGAACCACAAAAACTGTACATTCAATTCCTTATATATCTTTTATATTACAATATGAACAACCCATATTGAATGGTGGAAAACATAAAGAAGTAGTTCTTAACAATCCATAGGTATTATAATATTCTTTATGTACTATAAAACTGAACTTGCATCCAGCATCCATCCCTTAATGGTCTCCCCACCACATACTGTTGACCTCATAGATACACATTAATCATTGGATGTTTTTAACTATTTAACAATATTTACCACAATCAACAACAACAAAAATGAATGATGAAACTTCACCACGTTCTTCACATTTCTAGTGCATGACGGCTAAGACCAACATCAACCACTAATCATATAAATCATCATTTTCCAACTGTGCATATGAATTTATAATTAATGAAACCACCGGAAAATATCCCATTCATAGTGTTTACATAAATTCCAATGAAAACATTTGGAGATACTAAATCCAGCTTCATTTTCTAAAATTAAATTCCCATTATCATAAAATATGGTTCAAGATCTTATGATTTATGAACATAGTAAATTTCTCCGCAAATAGATAATGACGCAAAATCATCAAATCATGGACAATGGTAGATAACTCAAAATCAAGTGTTTGGTGTTTCTTCGTAATCTATCATAATTTTCATGAGCTATAAGAAATAACATGGTTTCCAAGAATGACATCACATCCCAACCCTGGTCCCTGAGCATAATAATACACCGTACACCCAAGTACTGACTCAAGAATAATTAACATCAATGCAAATATAAGGATAACATTAATCTCATTAAATAAATTTTGGAATTCTTCATTACATTGGAATATAAAAATATTGTTTTTCCGAAATTCTATAGGTGAAGCTAGTCCTGACTAATCATGAAGAGCCATTAATAACAAACTAGGCTAAATAAACTATATATATCGAAGAATTTCATTTGAAGGTTCCAATAGATAATGGATTCTATCATTTCTAGGACCCTAGAAACATCTTCTTATGAAATCATATTCGATGTGTACCTCTGGTATCCAATAATCAATCATTAATAATTTGGAATATAGACGATGATCCATCATGATAAACAACATTGTCAACAAGTGTGGATGATGATCTTTCCTAGTCATTGAATACAGAAATATATCATCCAAATATACCACCATAATAGAATCCATATATCACTAAAATATCAGATCCATCAATTACATATATACCACATATTAATTTATAATTCCGAAAGGAATTACTACATATTTGTAATGGCCATATCTACTCATAAAATCTATTTTTAGATTATCCGTCTTCCAAATATGCAATTTTTGATATCCTGATCACAATTCAATCTAAGAGAACCATTGAGCTACCTTAAATGCATCAAATATATCATAATTGTGTGGTATTTGATACCAGTTATTTTTTTAAACATGGATAAGATTGCAATAATACACGCATTATCGAAGAGTTTGACCTACCTTCATAACAAACAAGATTAGTACTCCTCATAAAGAGGTGCTTGACCGAATAGAACCTTTGATTTCTCTATCACTTCCAAATAAAATTTATGTTTCATTAATTTGTTGGTTCCATCTAATAAGGACGAAGGTAAGAAGGACATCTCCCAAGAAGGAGATAAATCATAAAATAAACTTCACTCTTAGGTGGAAACCCTGACAAATTTGTAGGAAACACATCTAGAAAGAGATCCAAAATTGCTAAAATCTGGTTTTATAAACCACATACATCAGTGACATTGAAATATATACCAACTAGTATGAGTTCATATCAATAGCTGGTTCTAACAATCTTGTTTCACTTGTCTATACATTCCAGTCTCCACGGAAGATCTTCTCAACTCCACAATCAGTTGTAAAACTAATAATTCTAGAATAATAGTTCATGTGAGCCTTTGACAATTTCAACCAATCCATGCCGATGAATATATAAAAAATATCCAACTCAGGTATAGTAAAATAACATTTCATCATGGCTCTGTCAACAGTTATAGAACATGCTTCCGATAGATAGGACTTACATTCTCTATGACCAAGTGGAGTTTCATGTTTTATCATATATGGAATCATCTCTACTTTCAAAATCATCAAATCAATAGAATGAGAACAAATAAATAATTAGGAAGGACCCATATCAGAAAATAATAATAATAAGGGTATAATTAAAAGGAATCATACTTTGAACCCTTGATGGTATAGACTGATCATCCACAATGTCCTTTTTACATCCATATAATTTCATACGCCCTTCCATTTTTTCTATTTCTCAATTAAGAAAGTATATGTCGAGGAGTCATTGTATTCCTAGAATCACCATGGATATATCTATTCAACTGATGATATTTATCCTTCTTCCCTCTTCTCGTCAAATCATATAATATCAGCGACACATGAGAAGTATCCTAAAGACCTGACCATGGAGAATTTGGAAAATAGAACATAATATTCCCCATTTTTTTTCAATTTTGGAATGCTCTTGGTGGTTCTATACACTCTCCGTTCATGTGGTCGAAGGAACCACATTTAAATCATTAAGTATTAGTTATGGGCCTTAGATTTATAATTATTAATCTAGCCATATGTTTTTTAGTAATAATCCCAACATGGAAGTAAGTGTACCTCTTCTTCTTTCTCCCAACATTAGAGTTCTCTTCATTTCCCATGGGTACCAACACGATTCCACCTCCCATTGCTCCTAAGATGTTTATTTCACCAACCATATATCATTTTACTATCTCTTTATAATCCATTATACAGTGTATAGAAATCTTTGAGAAAATAAACTATCTCAGATTGATTAAAAAATGTGTGCCTTCAAGGAGACAATAGTTCTAAACTTTGGTGAAAAAGATAATAAATTTATAAATTTGGCCTCATTCACCATGGGAGAGAGATTCTACTTCTTCAAGATGTAAATGTTCATAATTGTAGGTATTCATAAATGTATAAGAAAGGATTTTTTTTTGTAAAAAATACCTAAAAATCCTCCCATAAAATGTTGTGGTCTAATTTAAACGAAACAACTAAATACCACCACTTTCACTCGATATCTTCCATCATATATGTTTCTTTATAGAATTTTAGCTCTACTGGTGTGTCGATGACATTAGAAGATATGATGCATCATATTTAGACATAAATCTATGTTTTTTTATTCATAATCACCCAAATTATTGGAAGATTATTCTTTTGGAATTGGATGGAATGATCCACTTTCCTTGGATCATCTCTCCATTTCCAACTATTCACATCCTAAAATAATTTGGCAATAATATGAACCTAGTGTTAGTTAATCCATGGTTCCGGTGAAACAATGTTTTTAGTAGCTTCCTCTGGTATATTTTTATGATTCCTACGGAAGACCATTTTCTATAAACACAAAAAACATCAAGAATATCACTCTCTATTAATAGAAGTATTGTCATTTAATATTATACCACATAATACTATCACTACAATCTCTTCAATAATGATCCTTTTTCCGTGATAATCACCTTTTTTAAAATAATTTCTTTCAATTAAAAATAAAACCTATTTCAAAATTCTATAATGATGAAATTTGTAAATGTGTTTTATTTTAAAAGAACATTATGATTTTTCAAAAATATATATATTTCATAAAATCATTACTCAAAATGATATATTCACACCTAGTCGAAAGTCACTTCTATAATGCATGTCATTCTCTTATAATTGGGTAAACGCATGGAAATGATATTTTGAAATATAAAAGAATCATGAAAAAACATATGTACCCAAATCCCTGGTAAAATGATGTTTAACACAAAAAATTTTGAATCATATTTTTATGCTCTATATTTCATGAGCTGATAATACTAATCTTCTCTACCAACCTGAAGAAAATAATAAACCAAAATGAATTAAAACTCTGAGACTGACAGAACTTATTCCACTTCATCCACAATGATTTATAGAAGGACCAAGACATATACAACATCTAACATCACTGTTTACCTAAATGTCTTGATAATATAGGATTATGTTACTAGGAATTATTCAATATCCCATTGACAACAATGTCTAGCAATAAATGACTGTATCTTCATTTATAATTGGTGGAGTATTTTCCATTTGAAAATAAAACAAAAAACCAGACATTCCATAACTAAATATACCACTACATGATTCATGATAAAAGTGAATGAAAACATCAGTATTCCATTTATATCAAAAACCAACTCTAAAGAGTACCATAGAATAACACTAAAATACAACCACAAGCGCAATGGTTGATTCCAAAACAAATAAATCTCAAATATGAATATAACTCCAAAGATCCAACCTACTCCATGATCCACTACTTAAGACAGGCCCATTATCACTATGCACCACTAGATAAGTTCTATATATTAATTTTTCTCATGTCATGATAAATGAAATCTAGAAAATCCCAATGTTCTAAAATGTGGGTGAGTAATGAGGATCAATTTTATTTCCCCAAATGAATTACCTACTCACACAAATAAGCTAGAACATAATATCACATTAAAAAAATAAATTAATATAAAATAATTATATTATCCAATTTAATATGTTTTATCACAAAAAAAATATTTGTCTGAAAAATAATTTTTTCCAAACCAAAACTATCTTTTATGAAAATAAACAAAACCTGTTTTCCCAAAAACCACCCAAACCATTTAGTATATGTCATTCCAAAAAAATCATCCATGAATTCACACATTCATTATTAATTATGATACTTCCGTATTCATGATTAGTTTTTCATTGACATACAAAAACATCACAAGGTAATTAAATACCATCTTCCATTATAACTTTGTTACTGAGTAGAAGGTCATATTTCAACCATGCCTTATAATGCAATATGAACACACACACCCATGTATGCCCAAAAACTATCCCTATAAAATCATTCCAAAACCACTTTAATGAAAATAACACTTCAATAAAACAAAAAATGAATTAAAAAACTTTTTCTATAAATCTAACCTATCAATTATTTTAAAATAATTTATCAAATCACTTTTCCCTACAATTCTACAATTTAAAAAAAATACACCAACCATTACCAAATAAAATTTCTAACATGATTTTTTGACTAATTTCACTATAAATTTAAATGATTTTAATCAATTTTAAATGAATCCTTGATTTTCTAAATAAGGGAGTCTATAGTGAATACACCTAGGTTAGAATACATGGGGAAAATATAAAACGACCAAAAAATGTTCATGATAAAAGGTCAAATCTCAAAAAACCCAAAATAGATTCCTTAATCTAACACCAAAAAGCCAAATATTATCATATTTGGAATAAAATACCTTAGATATATCAATACTGGACATAGATCTAAGAAAACAAGAGAGATGGAGATGTAGATCTATGGAAAACCACAAAATACTACCAAGAACGATGACTAACTGTGACAATCTAGCTTCAACACACCATGAGAATCCTTTGGATCACCTCCGAATTTAGGGGATAATCCTCTACATCCTCTTGGAATAGAATATATTGAGTTAGAGTTAGTTCAGAGAAAAATGAGGGGTCAATTTCTAATCTTGATCTATTAAATTTTTTATGGATCTAGTTTTTAAATAGTGTGTTGTTTGTCACACAGTGATAAAAACTAGGCACTAACTGTGTTCTAGATACTACTTTAAGGGGATACTCAAACAGTGAGATTTCATACATTCCAAACCAAGAGCCAATCATTCAAAATCCCAAAATCCTCCTTTTCATGGTAATCTACTAGGTGGCCTCATGGTATGACTAAATCGTGCGCCTACCCAGAGCCCCATGTCTAACTGTGCATGTTTTCTTGGAGAAGTTTCCCAGTTTCCACTTACCATAAACAAACAGCTCACTATTATAAGAGAACTAATAATGTTCTGTACTTCTTTAAAGCCCTCCCAAATGGAACCTAACAACTTTATATAACTCCAAATCATAATCCAAGGGTTACTTACTTGAAATTGGGGGGTTGAAGTTTCACTATTTACATTAACCATGCACCAAATGTGAACCTTTAAAAAAGATCCATTTTTTTAAACATCTTCTAAACAATCTCAAACATCACCCAACCACATTATATACATAAAAATCATAAATAAATGGCCACATAATTGATACCAGGGGAAGGTGCTACAACTATAATATCACAGATGACTAGATGTATGAACAACTGTCTCTTACCATTGAAATTTCCTTAAGAAACTCATATCCACATGATTAATTAATGAAAATCATCTGTTTTGATAATAACTTCAGATGGATTTTTTGGATCACTATAACACCTATGGAATCTCTAATTTATAAAAAATATATCTTCATTGGATTACAAAATCAAATCATTAAACTTAAATATAACTGTATTAGAGGATTAATAATAAATAAAGAACAATGTATGTGATTTTTTTTAAAAGGTCGAGGGAAAATCCTTATTTATTATTTAATGAAAAGACCTCTTACAAATAGGGTAGTGGGAGACACATTACGTATCATGAATATCCATGACAAAGTGATCTGAATACAAGACCCGAAATCCCATTTTTTGTCCCAAAGGGCCCTTTGGGGAATACCACTGCTACATTACCTGTGCTGCTATAGTCCCTACTACAGTATCAACGCTGATTTAGTTCCTATTATAGTTCCTCCACTACTACAGTTCTCCCACTACTACTCTCTACCATTGCAACAGTACCTGCTACAGAGCTACTACAGTTACCCAGAAATTCATCCCTGCCTGAATTCGATCCTAGGACCTTTGGAAGCCAAATATTATACAAATATTCTTGGATAATCATTATTTATTCATATTTAAATAATGATCTCTAGGAATATTCCTCTAATTTTGAACTATAAATAATTTACCCATTCATTCCACATATATTTTTTCAAGAATCCATAGAATGCACTCAAGACACCAATGCCAAAATCATAATATTTTCATTTCAATCATGGTACCGATAAACATGAATCAATTTTTTCCAACCAATAATCTGAACATAACAATTAAATATTTTATCACTAAAATAAGAAAGGGTCATTTAGGTTATGAGTATTAGATTAGTTGATCCACTATTACATAATAATAACCATGTATCAAATGGTTGTTCTTGCAATTATACAATGAATTTATTATTTCAAAATTAGTCACAATTATCTCCCATTAAATTCTCGACACATTAATCCATTATAAAAAAAATAGTTTAACATCATTATTCAAAACCTGTTTAAAAATAACCACAAGAAGGGTGAGATCAAATTCTCAATAAGAGTAAAAATAATCATTCCCAAATAAATCTTATCTTTGATCATAAGATGGGAATGAGGGTATTAGGAAATAATCAACGAGCACAATAATAACCTAATATTATTCATTACCATAAATGCATGGATCATCAATACAGAAAAAGTTATAAAGATTTAACACATGTAAGATTCCTCGGATCAATAATCCAGAGCCAGGTGAAAAAAATCCTTTTATAAATGATCTTTTGGAAACTCATTGAATGAATATGGAAAACAAATTTGTTTCCACGGAAATCATTATAAAATCACATGTACAATCTAACTTACATGAGTGATAACCTACCAGGTAAATACCCACCATCTATTTAAGGAAAAAAAACAATTAACTCACCCACATTACCCAATGTATTAGAAGGCTATAACAGACCCCCCAATCATTGTATTATAAGGAAACCGTCTATTTGTGGTTTATAAAAAACTCAATGTATATGGTTTTTAATGTAACCATAAATCATGATAAATAATTTCGAAGAAACATTAATTGATTAAGTTCATAGAGGTTTCCATTCACTATAAAACTCCTTTAAAACCCCACTATTCCATTCATAACTTGATTAAAATGTGGAAAATAAATGGGTTCGATGAAAATATATTAGAAAATATCATAATATTAGAGATAATGAGTTAGTATCATATCCATAAAATAAATCCCCATTAAAATATATTTAAAATCATTGAATATTTTTCATTGATGAATAAATATATAGTTTAAATAGAATTAAAAACATTCTTTAGGATGATAATATTTCAACTTTGAAAATTATTTTTAAAATATAAATATTTAGAAATAATTGATTGAATACTTTTATTTTCAAATTAACAAATAAAAGTTACAGTTGATTCTTCAAGAAAAATAATGGGCAGGATGAAATGAAAATTCATTCATGTCATTGATGTTAAAATTAAACCTTATTATCAGTCATTTTATTAAGAGATAAAAAAGTTACCATGTGGAAAATGTGATGTAATTTTGTTTTAAAAACATTAAAAATAAATTCAAATATCCAACAAATTAACTTTAGGAAATATATTATTTTTAAAAAATGAAACTATAAGTTTTTTTATAAAAATAGAATATTGAAGAGAAAACTACTTGATCAAAATTATGATACATGATAAGTATCCCATTCTATTAACATCATTAATGTCTATTTAATTAATAATTAATAAATTATAAATTAAATATGGAAAAAAATTTGATTCTAGGGGAGAAGAAACTATTATTGGTTCAGGAAAATAATAACATATGATTTCCTCTAAAGGAATCGTGAAAAGAAATAATATATAAAAGAAATGACATTAGAACCTAAAGCCTTTACTGCATTTGTATTTTTAAAATAATAATTCATCGAAATAAAGAATATTATATTTCTCAATAAATCTAATTAATTTCATTATATAATAAGAAAAAAATATTCAAGAGTAATTAGGTATTATAAAAATGGAAATCATAGGGAATAACATAAATCGTATCTTATGAAAATCAGATTAGGAAAAGAAAACCCTATGGATGATCATAACTTTTAAAAAGATAATTATTCAATAAAGTGATTAAGTAAATATATGTTGATCCACATAATTTATTTTAATATTGAATAAAATAATTTAGTGATAAATTCATAAAAAAATATAATAATAACTATGTAAATGAAGTATTTGTACTACCCAATATATAGAAATTGAGTTTTGAATCCACTTACCTAATAGTAACATTAATGTCAAATACCCTTCCATGAAATAATATCAATTAAAATTGGAAATACCAATAATTAGGAACAATTATTTATATAACATTTTAAATGAAAATATATACACCACATGTTAGATATTAGATGTATAACATTACTATATGCCTCAGTGAATGGAAATTGAGATAAAATCTATTACCTAGAGTACAAACATGAAATGTATATCAACTAACAAGTTTATAATAAAAATATATCATTTATTTTGTTTATAAAGATATATTTAGAGGTTTAATTATTTATTCTTAAAACATTTATATCATTTATTTTAATTATATATTTAATCCAATAATAATATAATTTCTCAAAGTGTTTTTTGAGGACTTTGGATTCATTAAATAAAAATAGATTCGATGTATAAACCATCGTCAAATGGGTGATGGTTCGATAATTTAAAGAATATTAATCATTATATAATTGAAATAATTATTTACTAATAATAATTTCCAAACAAACTTTGAAATATTATTATGAAAACGTAAATACATTATAGTCACGGAGACAGTAGGTTATATATACACCTGAATATCATATTCCTTCTCAACAAATAAGTTGAAAATAAGCGATGTATTATTTTATAATTTAATAAAGATTATTTTATAATATATAAAATATAATTTCTTTAAATACACATATATATGAGAATTATTTTATTTGCGTATGAAAGAGAAATGACATCACTTCATGGATGTGGTCATCCACCCATACGCACAGATTATGTTACCATTTTTATTGGATTGAAATGTACAAAAATATAAAAAAATATCTTTAATTAATTATAATTATTTGATTAATATTATATATATATACAATAAATCCATAATTATAATCATCATTGAGAGGTCGTTATAGAAAATGAATAACATTAGTTCTTGAGTTTGTAGTCTTCCACAGACACTAATGATGGATTAATTTACCATTTGATTGATAAAGGAGATGAATGTAGTTTACTCCATTAGTATAACTATATATAAATATTTTCTTGATATTTGGGTTATTATTTTATAATGGTTTATAATTATTTCAATGAGGAATAATTAATTATAAATCCAAAACATTAAGTGAAAATTTATACATCTTCTTCAGAAAACCTCCTTTTCATCACATCATAAGACTTATGAGGTTTGTGGTATGCCCAAAAGAATACCTCTAGAATGTTGGAAGTGAATTAAAATATGAATATGGGTAGGTATTAGACATTATTGTGTTCTAAAATTGTGTGAGGTTCAGATTAGGGAAGGTTACCATTTATAATTTAAGGGACGTGAATTCGTTAAATTTATTGATGAATTAAATTAATATAAGTAAATTTTAATGTTAAATTAGCTCAAAATTGATATAATTAGAATATAGTATGATTATTATAGTATATAATATAATATAATATAATCTAGATAATTTTATATTATATTTCTACCATTACCTATTTTTTTTATCCATCAGTTACCCATTTTGATTATTACCGCAATGTAAATGTATTTTACTCTTTAGGGGACAAGAAAAATTATATAAGAGGAAAATGGATTCATAAATTGACACAATATTATATTATAATCCATATGAAATTATCTTTGACAAAGTGAGTATCATTATGGAAATTAAAAAAAATCAATACAACATATTTTATTACAAAATATCATTAATTCCATTTTTTAAATACATGAATTTTTATAATATTATATTTTTCAAACTCATGTTAAATTTTTACAAAAGGAAATGGAGTAAAATATAATGAATATAAGGTAGAAATATCATTATAAAACAAATTTTTCTATTTTTTATGATCATTTTATATTTTATCTATTTTTTACTCCATGGGTATCCAATTATAGTGATAATTATGTTAACTGGTTTTTCAATATTAATGGGTTATAATTTTTCATATAAGGTATCAATGTGATCATTAATGGAATGTGAATGAAATTTAATACCATCTATGATTCTAGAAAACATATTCCACATTTTATATGGTTTTCAAATTATTGGATAATATTATTTTAACATGAATTATCATTATTGTCATTTTTTGAAACTATTCATTCAATGTCACTTTAAAATCAACATTTCCAAAAATTATTTATAATATAAAACATTAAATATTCTATAATATGTTATATTTGTATTCAAAATTTATTGTATAGTTTATATCCCTAAAAAAATATTCCCTTTATAGTTTTTAAAATCATTTACTTGATTCTTCCATTACATGCAAAATCACTATATCAGCACTGCAAAAGAATTTAAAGTAATTATTTCATCACTAAAAAAATTAATTACCATGAAAAGAAAAAATTTTAATATCAAAAAATAATTTATTACTAAACATATTTTGTTTTTCTCTATGTTATAAAATAATAGATAAATTTAATCCAAAAGAGTGTTATTTATTAATTTTTATTTTATTTAATATAATACACATGTCATTTTCAAAGAAAAATCATTTAAAATTTTAAAAAATAATAATATTTTATTATTAAGTTCATAAGTAAATCATAAATTATATTAATGATAAGTTTTTTAGGATCTTTTAAGTCCTTATAATTTAATTTTTAACCTTAATTACTTGATTTACTTAAAAAAAGGTGATAAATGTTTACTACGAATATTAATCATAATGTAGAAAATAAATGAAAAAAAATTGAAAAATTAGGTCCTCATAATTAATTAAATGATATTAATTATTAATGATTAATTTTTTTGTTATTTTTTGGAATCGATTTAGTGTTAAAATCAAACCAAAATGAATAAATTAGTTTTTAAAAAATTCCTTCTAAGCATAAAAATGAATCGTTGTCCATAATCAGTATATTTGCAAAAAAATGGTAATTAATTATATTATTTATAATTAAAGGATTATTATTTTAATTGTTTATTAAAATATAATTTAATATTAATTTTCATTAGAAATATAATTGCTAGTTTAATAAAAAATTGAATTTTCACTATTTATTGAAAAGAAATCTTTTATGAAAAACCAGAAATTTCACCTTAATATAATTTAACATGTTTATATAAAATATTATATCATTTTTAAAATATATATTATCTAGTTTTTCTAGGAATTAATTATAATATTTTGACGAAAAATATAATAAACCCCATTTTAGAATTAAACATTTTTTAAAGAAAAAATAACTTTAATAAAAAATTGAGTATTCATTTCTAATGAAAAAACTAAAACATTGGACTTGTGTAAGACTGCAATATATTTAATAATTTTTAACACTATTCATTCCTTCCAATTTAACTACAAGGTTATAACTGATATATTTAAATTGTTCTATTTCATGGTTTTTTTAATCTCACTGTTTGTTATTGTATACATTAGAAAAAATAATGTTCTTTTAAAATATAATGAGCATACCTTCTAACACTATAAATAATTTTATTATTTAATATTAGAACATGACCTCATTGAAAAAGTTTTGAAATATGAATATACAATTTCGGATATTTTACATCAAAAATAAGAGTAACCAAAACATTATCACAGAAAGTGGAAAAATAAATGTAATGATTACGTAGAATGGAAAATAAAAATATTTTTAGACATTAAAAAATTAATGGGAAGGTAAAACATATAAATGGAAGAAATAATTAATTTCAAAGTAATTATGGAGAGTGATAAAATACATTAATTGTAATAATTTGAATGATCAAGATAAAGCTAGTGACTACAAAAAACCAAAAATCCATGATTTATAAAAAATTACCCAAATTAGGTAGAAAAAGGTTCAACATAGAGCATCACATAATATATATCTTTATATCCCAAATAATAATATTATTATCAACATTAATGGATGGTTTCACCTAAAATTTTATCTGATACATTTCCTATTTCATCTATAAAAATGTAATATTATTATTGTAAAATAGTCTTTCATATTAAAACGTAGTGTTATATATAAATCAACCATAATTATTTCTCTTAAAATATCATTAATCTCCTTAAAATACCATTACATTAAAAATACAAATGGATTTCTATGAATTTGGACATATGATCAACGATAAATATATAAAAATAAAAATTAATCCATAAATATTAAGATAATATTCCTTTAAAACATCATAATAAACAATGTTTTCTAAACATTGATATGATACAAATTTAAACATCCCCAAAACCAAAACACCTATATATAGTTCTAAAATACCATAATCACATTAATTATTTAATACCGATAAATGTGACCCAATTATACCCATTAATGTCATAAAATATAAACATATATGGGATTACTTGTATTCCCAAATAAAACATATGTCTAGATATTTAGTGAATTAGGATAACTCTTACATAACAATACTAAATTAATCCAATGATTATTTTTTCAATTATACCCATCCTTTCTAATTTCAGAATAATCCTTCAGGATCTCCCATTATTTCACCACAAAATAAATCATTGTTGACATAAATCACATTACCTCATTCTTCATAACCTATGGAAAATTAAGCATAATAAGGGTGAGATCAAATTATTATTATTGTTAAACATATACAATAACAATTAAATGTTATGATTGAGTAGAATATGAGTATTAGGGTATGATGACATAATCTATGTTCTTGAGAATAAAATAACAGAATTCATTCCAATAAATACTTATATCATCAATCATGAAACATATAATAAATCATTTATAATGGAAACTGTAATGTGAATCATTAATCAGGATCCATGTGAAGAGAATCATTGAATAATGTATCTATTACAAACTCATAGAAAGCATGTAGAAAAAATGATGGTATCTTCTAATATCATTACTATAAAAATATTATAATCCCTCATACAAGTTGAGTACCTATATGGAAAATTCAAACAATCTTGTAAGATAAATCTATGACCTATTAACTCTATATCATTTCACATTTTATTTAGGGGTTATAATAGACCCAATAATCCTTGGTTTGTATCATAACCACCCATACATGGTGTAAAATGTTACCACCCATCTATGGTTTATAATTTGAAAACCCATAATCATAAAACTTTAAAATAACCCAAACATGAATAAAGTACATATTTCATTCAATTCATTATAGAACTCATGAAAAAAACCATTATTCTTTCCATGACATTATTATAACAGGGAATAGAAATAGGTTCCATGTTAATATCCTTTAAATAATTATGATCAGTTTGTAAAAATAATTTGGCTAGTATTATTTCATAATATCCCCCATGTATCATAAGTCACATCTGGAGTTGATATCATTGATAAATATTAATTGCATTTAAATATCATTAAAAACATCTTTAATGAAAATACATTCTCTACATTGATAACTGAATTTTAAAACTACAAATTCCAAAAACATTTTAAAATTAATTTTATTTAAAAATATACCTGAAAAATATAAATGAATATTCAATCAAAATAAGGGTCATGATATAGGGAAAATCTATTCATGTTATAAAAATTAATAATAAACATCCTTTTCAAAAAAAAATTTTAAGAGATTCAAAATTTACCCAAGAAGAAGTCATTGAGAAATTTTATTTTAAAAAAATTAAAAGATAGAAATAGATCATTTGAAATAAAATTTGGAAATCATTTATAATTAAAAATATATTTATTGACAAAGTATTAGAAAACAAGGATATATAAGAGATATATTCATGGTTTAAAAATGAATAGAAGACCAAAATCATTGAAAATAGATTAAATGATTTTCCATTAATTAAACTTGGTGTAAAAGTAATATAAAACTGTCAAAAAAATGAATTATAATATTAAAATTAACTATATTTGTTTCATTATATTAATAGCATATGATTTAATCCAATTTAACCTTTAATAGATATAATCTTCAAAATAAAGGAGATTGAAACATTAAACCTTAACCGCTTTGGTAATTCTCAAATATAATTTCATTGAAATTAAAAGTATGATAAGTATTATAAAATGAAATAATTTCCTGAAATAATTTTCGAAATTTTATTCATCATATATTGAGTACTATATACCAGGTAATCAAGGTTACCAATATAAAGCATGTCTTAGGAAAATGAGATTGTGGAAAATAAAACCCTACCCAATGTAATAACTTTGGAAGTGATAATTACTCCATCTTATAATTATTGACACAAATGAGAATCTATATGAAACAAGTGAAGGTACAAAATAAAACAATTTTTATATAAATTTAAATGTAATCATGGCTATAAAATTTCAATAATTAATGTATAACCTAATGAAGGTAATTTTAGTTAAGAAATATATTTCCATTTGGTACCTATCTTGTCAAATCCCTTTTGTTGAAATATTTTTTAAATATAAAATAAAATACCATAAATTATGAATGATTCATTATATAATGTCTAAAAGTGTATTATATCCCTCATATAATTATAATTATTAGTATGATATTAAAATATTACTTAGGAAAAGGAAATTTAGAAAAAATACCTTACCTCAAGTTGGGACATGTTATGTATATCCTTTAACACAGGTATACTAAACTTATATAAATCATTTAATTTATTAATAAACATTTATATATTTAAATAATTTTACATAAGACATTTATTTATGTTATTTTTATTAAATGTTTAAATATATAATTAGTATAATCCATGTCGAGTGTTTTGAATATGTTCATTTCAAAAATAAGAAATGAATTGTTGTGTTGATCATAGAAAAAGGTGTTATTATTTCATTATATTTAGAATAAATATAATGAAATAATTATTTATTCTAAAATAATTATACATTTAAAACAATCTAAGAATAATTTTTATAAAATAATGAAATATTTTACATTCACTGAGAATGTAGATCGTATGTACGCATGAGTAATAGTTACATTTTATAAGAACATGATTGAAATAATGTAAGAATTATTTTCTCATTAAAAACAGATAATTAAATAAATAATTTCAATTTATTTCTTTATAATATACTTTTATATAAAAATATATTTATGAGGTTTTCAAAAATTAATCACATCACTTCTAGATGGCGGTAAACCACACATATTCATGAACAACATTATCATTTTCTAGGGATGGAAAGGTAATAAAATATATGAAATATTAAATTTCAAGAAATATGATTTTATCATGAATATCATGTATATATTAAATCAATTAGTAGAACCATTCATGATAGGTGGTGATGGAAAATGTATTTTATTGGTTCACGAGGCGTTGGTCATTCGTACAAATGAACAATAGATTAATTTCACATTTGATGGATGAATAAGATATATTTAACTAATTAAATTTAAATAATATAGTCTTAGTTTATTATATATACTTTTTTTATTATTTTATCATGTTTGAATTTCATTTTAAAGAGGAATAAGAAAAATAAAACTAAAATCTTCAGTTAAAATCTATACATCATAATCAGATAACCTACTTTGTTCCACACCTAAATCCCTCTATGGATGGTATTCTACCCAAGCATTGGAATATTGAATGTGTGAATGGATGTCGTTATAGTATTTTTTCAGTGGTTTTCTGATCTAGAGTAATCAAATCGTTTGAGGATAAAAGGAAGGGAGGTTTTTTTATAAATGATGGGGGGAACATTCACGGAATATCATATAGTTTGTAAATAATATAAATTAATTATCATTTTCAAGTTGAAAATAATGGATATAATTAGAATATAGTTTTTGGATGGGTATAAATACTCACATTAAATAATATTTAGAAACACTCGGACTATTTGTCAACCCTTATCTCTTTCTTTATCCACCATCTTTTACCCTTTGGACGATTTCCACAATATCAACGTTTTTTTACTCATTAAGGGTCATGAAACAGACTATAAATGGTCAATAGACACACTAATGGTTGAAAAAATATATTTTAGAAAATATCTCATTAACATTTCCATATATATTTTTTTATGAATTTAATATCATTATATATAATATATCTTATTATAATGTATGGTTAATTTCTTTTTTTGAATTACATGACTATTATAATAGAATATGCGTTTAACTCATCTAAAATGGTTCAAAATATACATTTAACTATATAGAAATATGATATGGTCATAATATAATATTCCAATAAAATTTTATTGGTTTATACATCAACTTAAATCTTATCATTTGGTCTTACCACTTGGTTAACCAATTTTATGACTAATCGTGGTAATGATTTTTTAAATTTAGAGGTGTGTAATTATACATTGAAGGAAAATATTTTCCAATAAATGTCCAAAATACAGAATGTCAGAAAATTTATAATCATAAATTTCCAATTTAATGTTTTTTAATATTTTTAAATAATTTAATAACATTTCAATTACGAAAAAATATCATCACTATCATTTTTGACATTATTCATTTAATTTTACATTATAAACATCATTGAAATAATTTAATTTTAATATATAGAAAAACAAAACAAATATGTTATATTTATCATCAAAATTCCATGAAAATTTTTATATTCCATAAAATATTACCTTTATGGTTTTTAATATTAATTTTGTGATTTTATATTATTTCACAAGAATTGTTTCGGCGTTGTGTAAGAATTTAAAATTATTTTTTCATAACAGAAAATTAAAAATGAAATAAATTTTTAAATAATGATTTATATTTAAAATAAAAATTTACAAAAGAAATTTAATTTTTTTAATCCCTATAGAAAAATATTATACATATTAAATGTGAGATAATGACATTTTTGACTTTTTATTTATATAGAGTAATATATAAGTCATTTTTAGATCCCAATTGCATATAATATCCATAAATTTGAACCATAGATTTATTTTTTTCTAACCAAAGTAATACAAAAATTAAAAATCTTTTTTTATTGTATTTAAGTCCCTATCATATTATTTTTAACTATAATTACCCGATTTTACCTGACCAACATGGCCAATATTTACTATGGTTGAGTTTCATAATATACAAAAATAAAAGGTTACAATTTAAATGTTTTAGAACACTAGATTCCAAATATAGAATAAAATTTTTATTATTCAATTATGATAATTGGTTGAAATAAATTTAATATTAAAATATTTAAGAGAACGGTTTTATTTATTAAAATACCATTTAAACCATAAAATGATCTTATACCAAAATCAGGTATACTAATGAAACATATTTAATTAAATATATAATTTATAAGTAAAGGATGCTTATTTTAGTTTAATACTTAATTGTTATTTTAAATTACCTATAATAATTAAAATAAGTGATAGTTTTATAAACATCGGGTTTTTCACTAATTACTGAAAAAAAGCATCTCATAAAAATATTAAATTCTCGCCCTAATGTAATTTTTATATTAAAAGTTTATAAATTATATAATTTTTAGTGAATATAATGTCCTAAAGTTTAGAAATTAATTATCATATTTCCTAAAAAAATTATATCCATGTTTGAAGAAAAAATATTTTTGAAACATATGATGTCATTGTCGAAAAAGTCAGTTAATATTTTCAAAACATTAATCAATTATTTTTTATTTATTAGTACCATTATATGTATGTATTAAATTCATAATAACCTTAATCATATTAACTCCTAGTAATATAGCTTCGGTATTTTTACTGTGATAATTAAATAACAATATTTGTAGTTGATTTTTGCTTGGTGTTGCATGTTGTATACGATATTGATAATAGTTCTATTTTAAAATCATTGGATATGACATTTTTAGATAATTCCAATAGTATAATAATAATTATATAATCACCATTAATTTTTAATCATATATTTGTTTTCACGAAATTTATTAATCCATAATTAAATATTTAACATATCTATTCCATTTCAATGTATCCAATTATCACATGTTAAACATTCTCCTTCATATTTACCTTTGTATCCCATGTTATTGATATTTTTCTACTAGTAAAATAGATGTAATTTCTTTAACAAACATAATAATAGAACCATTAATTTTTTTTATTCCATACAATTTTCCTATTCACAATCATCCAAACATATACAACTTGCACTCAATTTACTTACCCACCTTAATAAGGAAATAATTTAATAACTAATAATTATAAACCCATTATTATATAAATTTAATTTCTCATGAAACTAATTTATTGAGGTATTTAAAAAATTATTCCATATTTTTTTAATAAAGTTTATTAGGTAATGTATTCCTAATAAAATATATATTTACCTATATGGAATGTTATAAATCAAAATCAAATATCATATAGAATATTTTAAAAAATATCAATGACACATTAAAACATTTACAATAGATCTGAATATTCAACTGTAAAATTAAAATCTTAAAACATGGAAAATATTATATATTTATAATTATTTTTTTATTTGATACATATATTAGACCCATTCAATTGATTAAATCAATGTATATTTACCCTAATGTCCATTTCCAAGTCTAACAAATTTGATATCAAACCGTAAAATGGGATTAATATTTTCTATAAGTTTTTATATGACATGATAAAGGTAATTTGAATCATCCAAAATAAAATATAATAACCACTATAACCATTATTGGGAAATCAATAAATAACTAAAAAATAAATATATAAGTCGTATTATACAGTTAAAATAAATATTCAATTCAACGTGATAAACATATTTCCAGTAGATTTATTGACCATCACCTCCAACACCATATACATTAATACATTCATATATTTCATAGTGATCTTCATGAACATAAATATTTCATTAAACAGGTTCCCATTCATGATATGTAAAACTTCTCAATATATAAAACCATTTTTTAAAATAATCAATTCATTCATATAATGTTCTTGTTATGTGTGAGATAACGAAAATCAATCCAAAGATCTGTACCATCCGAAATTCTTATAAAAACTCTATAATAAAGAATATAGTGCTGTGAACACGAACATAATTATATAATATGTATTTGTTTTGTATAATATATAGAATTGTTTAAATTTTAATGGCCTTTTAGGTTTCGATTTTTAGATAATTAAGAAGACCCTATAAAATAAAATCCCATATTTTTTCTACCAAATGATAAAAATTTCCTATAAATGATTTTTTTTTGTATTATAGACTTGATTTATTCATGATTAAAACCTCGAGGACTATAACATTGATTTATTACTGTTAAAACTCATCCATAATCCCAATAAATATAATTCAAATCGACGGGGATACTATTGAACCCTAGTAATGGGAAAAATATAAATAGAAAACCTATTTAGCCATTTAAATAATTTAAAATATCTGAAAAATATTAATGACACTGAACTTCTAATTTATATTAAAAAAGTATCCTCACATGAAATATTTTCTTTTTCTAAAAATAGTTATTCTAAAACAAAAACATAAGCAAGTATAAGAAAATGGAAACTTTTTTAAATTTTCAAAGATAAAATAAGCGACTATATGGAGTGATTTTTCTTGAAACAAACACTTTTAACCATTGATTATCAATAACTTAATTTTATAATTAAATCAACATCTATTTTATGATAAATAAATATTTATTTTTTAAAACATCAAGAAATAATTCAGTTAATATGATGGAATATTTAGATATCATATTTATCACCCCTTTTAGTCACCCATTAAATTGAATAACTTGAACAATTAACCCCAACACAATTTATCAAGAGAATAAATCATTACCCAAATAATTAGAGAGCTATATCCTGGGCTAACCCATCATTTATAAATAATGACCATGTGCAAGAATTTAAAAAAAACATTTATAAGATGTAATTCAAAATAATAAAACTCATTTAAATACCCTTTACAAACCGTAAACATGAACATTTAAACCAACCCCTAATATGAGGTTATTTGAATAAACCCATAATGAAATATTGTTCCAAAAAACTGATTTTTTAATAATTTATATATTGTATTTAAAGATTATATAATTTTGTTTATGATAATAATTCACCTCACATGAATCTCCTTTTAGTTATAAATCATACATAAAGGTATACCATCAATACAAAACTAGGTGAACTTTTCTAGAACAATAACACTAATGGAAGATATTATATATTTTTGGAGAAGTAGTATAGGTAGAGAATAAATTGAAAACTACAACGTATATTTTTTTGAAAATGATGAGTCATGTTCCCTTTTTATAAGAAACCTTCAATGGACCTTCTATAATTGTATGTTGAATAAAAATTGTTAAATAATATCCAGACCATAAAATAGTCACAAAGAGAAAGTTTCATATATACCTGATCTGATTAATTAATACGATTTAAAAAATATCATTTAATGTGAATTCCATTGAACATCGATTCAAATTATTATTCATATCCCAGAATCAATTATGATTATCAGTATATACATTATTTTGAAATATATAAATACCGATCTATAGAGAATAATGGATTGATTCAGTAACACCATATTATTTTCATATTATGAAAATTAATATATTAATAACATAATATTTATAGAAATATTACATAATATTATTGATTTAACCTAATTTATATAAATACCATACCGGAATAGGATCATGCCTTCTTAGCATATGGGTTTAGAAATTCATGGTATTATAGACCTTATTTAATTAATATTTCTTATTTTTTTAGTTTTTAATAGTCTGTTGATCTATTATTTTTTGTATCATTAACATTACAATTTTATAAAACCCATTTATGTTTTCTATTATTTTTAGCACGATATTTGGCTTCTTTTTTCAAATTTATACCAACATAAATATCGTATTATCAGTAATTAAAATGAGAAAATGATAGAATAATTGTAGAACAATAATTTATAAGAGGAAAATAAATTTATGAAGACTCAGATATAATCCATTTGATATCATCTAGAAACTACATGACGAGTTAGAAATTAAAAAATTTATACATCAGGATGTTAAATTATTATAATTTTATTGTGTTATGTATTTTATATATATTCATTGTTAAAAATGGAGAAAATTATGATTAGAAAATGAGATTTGTATATTCAAAAATGGAAAAGTAAAATAATCACTGTAATATGTTAGAGTAAAATTTACATATGTAGAATTAATTAGACTGGACTATTCAGTTTATGGAATATGATCGACATAAGTTATATTAAAATACTTACCAAATTTACATGTTTTAAAAATGATTTATTTGTTTTATTCAAATTTAATGATTCTATAGTTTATGTTAATAATAAAATATCACAATGATTTAATTTCCCATGATTTTAACCATTATAGGATGTCACATTCAACAAATATAGTTTTCTTGTGAGAGATTCCAAGTAACAACTATTCTCATTATAAGAGAGGTGATATTTTTCAAACAATGTGAGGAATGTTTCAAACTGCAACACTTGTGTTGGAAAACCTATATTAACATATTTATGAATCAATCATGTTAATCATATTTACTTTGAAATCATTTGTAGATATTTAAATAATTTTTTTAGAGAGGATAAGTACCCATAGATGATAAATTATTGTAATATGTCGAATATAATATTTTTTAAAAAATACAATTTCTTCGATGAAATAATAAAAAATATTTTAGAACAAACTATATAATAATTATAAGGGTAAATTCAATAATAGATTTACCAGATATATAGTAGATACAAATTCACCTTGTATAGATAATATTAAATTCTTAGAAAATATTTGAATATTTCACAAATCCAAAAACAAATGTTTTCTCATAGATAGAAAAACAAAATATACCTTGAGATAATTAAATATGATATTCCCATGTCATAAGGGTTCATTGTGTTTACAAAATAAATGTCACAAATCTATAGGGAATATATAGATGTATGAGAGATGATATGTAATTTTTAGTCATGATCATTCATATTTTATGATTGAAAATATATAAAACTGTTGAGTTATAATATAAAATATTCAATACAGTATAATTAATATACTAAATATGCTAAGAGAGTGATGGCCATGATTATGGGGAAGATTAAATGAATATGGAAAAGGTAAAATAACTCATATATAACAAATAATGTATTCTATTCTAATGTGTATAACATTTTAGGGTTTCCAAAATATAGAAGATAAAAACTCTTCAGAGGATACCTATTAAAATTTATAGGATACCTAACATTATCATGAATATTGAAATGAGATATAGTAAAGTGTGTTCCAATGATATCTAATATACCTTAATAATCACTACTTAGATATATAACATTATTCAATAATATATAATTTTTTATGAAATTGAATATATCTTATTTTTGGGGAAAAAATATAAATTAATATGCATGATAATTACATCATATTATTTTTTTTGATAAGGAATATATATTATATTTAATTTATTTCAAATTATGGAAAAAATATATATAATATATTTTAATCATATGATGTATATGAAAAATATTTTTATCTTTTTATGATACATAATTCTTTAGATGTGTGAAAATTCATTTAATATTCTACTTTAATTTCCAATAACAATCATGCTTATGAATTTTATGTTTAGTAGATTCAGATATATGACATATTTTTGAAACATGCTTTAATAGGTAATGGTATTCCATTAAAACATATAGTTTTTTATATTTTAATATTTTTACCATTCATCCAGCATAGTACATTTTCATTCTATTTCAGATAACATAATTTCATTTAGGTGACAATGTTCATTAGAACAAAAAAATTATAATCCAAATTATAAATTTAAAAGGGAAGGAAACAAATAAAATACAATTATTAGATTATAAAATTTTCACATTTACAAAAAAAATTTATAAAAATAAATCTATAATTTATTGAAAAAATCTATATTTTATAAACATATCTACATCGATAAAATTAATCCCAACATAGATATAAATATAGAGTTATCACAGATATCCAAAAAATATATAAATAAATAATTTACTCTATATAAATTTAAATATTAATTTTAAAATCTACAATTACATATTTATAATATACCTAATCATATTTATTCTCTTGTTTTTAGGTATATCATAATGGTTACCTTTAATTACAACATTATTGAATATTTAAGGATTATTCAGAATAGTAATATATATCCCATATAAATATCCTCACCTCAATATCCTTGTTATAATCATAAAAGTGTCTTCCATATTTCTTCATAAAATACTTATTTTTATAATCATACTTATGGATTTCTACTAAATGAATATCTTTCCGATTAATTCTTCGTCATGGTTGTCCATTGGTATATTCATTACAATCATAATGTACTTGTGCTAGTATTTTAAAAAATATTATTTTCCTATAAATATTAATTTCTATTATGTGATATGAATATTAGTTATTATATTATTCCAAATTTTTAAGTATAAAATAATATTATATGAAAATTTAATACATTTTAAAACCTAGGTTGTTATATTAACTCACCATTAATAAATTTTTACCTAATATTTAAAAAAAAATCTCTACATTTTTTTACAACTATTAAATTTAAAATTTCTACCTAATCATCCATTTATTTCACAAAAAATTGTAATTATTTATAATAATTTATTTTAATATTATATATTTATATCAAAAATAATATTTATTAAATCAAAATAATTTTTAATTATTATCAAAAAATAAATTGGTCACCAAAATCTCTAATTTTCAGTATTGCATAATTCATAAAGTGTAAGGGTTCAAGAATTGAAATTATATATTAATACATTTTTAAAATCATCATATACATTTTTCAGTATACAAATTGAACAATTATTTATAAAATGATGAATACAATGACAAAATTTGGAACAATTTTCTTTTTTAAATATATTTCTAAAACATCTAAATAAACCTGCTTTTTTTAGATAATCCCATGAAATATTATTTCAAATTTTCAAAATGTGCATCTTAGAAAAAATAAAATATGTTATTAAAATTGAAATAAGTTAAAACATAATCTATATATAATTATCAAATGTCTCCATCATGTATTAATTATTTAAAATTATTTTTTTCATTATATTTTTTGAATGGTTTGAAAATTTTAAATTTTATCTAATGTTACCTCCCCTATAATAAATGATGAGTAAGTTGGGATTTTAAAATTAGATTAAAAATGACATTTCCATTAAAATTTATTAGTTTACATAATATTTTCGACATATAAGATAGCTATATAATAGTGACATGAATAATTGAAAATATTTTATAATCATTTGAGTATGACTTTGTGATAACATTCGCTTCTATGTTACCAAGAATGAATTTGATTTTTTTTAATATCTACCTAATTACTTCACAAAAACTAGTATTTGATAAATTTATATGAAAATATCCTTTCAATTTATCAGGAAATATTTCAATAAACTCATTAAATTTTGATTAAATGAAAACAAATTCACAAATTATCCCCATGTGGTAATCTCCTTTTGTCTAAACTCAAATTAAGACTAAAAAGTGTTGTAATTTTATTCAAAAGAAACTATTGTGGAAGAGTAAAATATAACACCACCAGATCAACCTAGGATCCATCACTACACATATTCATTTAATTCCTAAAAAAAATAAGAAATATAAATTCATTGAATTTATTTTTACAAAATTCAACAATAAAAATATATGAAACCCTAAATCACATCTTTTCTAAAAAATTTAACTGCACAACTGTCCTAAAATTATTTAATCAAAAAAATTAAATTAAAATTGATCATTAATATAATATTATTATACTACAATATATTATATCTCCATGACAAATAAGTAACAATATAACATAATCTTCTCCCCTAAAATACTAAAATCATACACTAACCAATTATTTTCTATCTATACAATGGTCATGTAATGTTCTAAAAATGTTTTGGATCCTCCTCCAAAATATTTACATTATTTTTGCACAAAATTACATTTCAATCTCTCATGTATATCTATACCACTCATAATAGACTCACAATGTCAAAATATCATTTTTCCAAATAAAAATTATTATGTCGGTGTCAAATCATATTCAAACCGTAATTGTTATCTAAACCTTTCTTTTTTATACTAAATAAAATATAATAACATTCACTCAAAATAAACTTCCAAAATAATAAAACATTAACCCTTGGATGATATATCTCAATAATTTATTTGTCCTAAATCAAAATAAACACCATAAAATATATCATTAATCTATTCAAAATCCATAAAGAAAAATAACAAAAGAAATTATAGGATTTTACATTGTTGTCCTCATATCATGTTTTATCCAATTCTTTTTTATACAATTCATAAATTTTTATTAATTGATACATCCCTAACCTATCATGTTTTACGAGATCATTTTCATATAATCTATAATGACCTAAGACATAACCATATAATCATTACATGATTTAGCATCAAGAATATCAGAATCTGGATTGAGCCGGTCCTCAAAATTAATATATAAAAGAGGAAGGAGTCAGGCATACAAGGGGTTATTACATAAGAAAGTGTGAAACAAACCACATCTATCAGCATCCACCATTGGAACACAATAATTAGGGATCGTGAAAGACCACATCATATGAAGATCAAGTATAGCCTTTTTTCCGGTGTATCAGCAACCTGATTGGACTCCTGATACCCATGAGAAACAACCATATGTATTTGATTAGTTTGACTAAGGAATTCCACCTACTGAGGCATCACATGGAATAGAACATTACACGTTCTAGTACATAGTGAATGTAATACAATTATTGAGTCAGATTCAATCCAAAGCCATTTCCAGTAAAATTGGACAGCATACCTTATCGCATGAATCATATCCCATAGCTCAGCATTAAAATTAGTTCCAAGACCAATGTAGTGATAAAAGAATCCCTTAATGAACCAAAGAAATGTTTGGAAAACTCCTCCACATCCAGCTGGACCTGGTGCACCTAACACAACTCCATAAACAATCATATTTTGGGGCAGTGTAATCGGTGGTATCTATCTGATATGTTTAAGCATCTGAGGATTGTGTGGTCAGCCCGAAACTCCAAGCCACCTAAGAGTTTGCAGGTTAGAAATATTGTTAGACATTGCAGCATCCTGGGCCACTGATGCTGCAAACACCTCTCTGTGGATGGAGATCATTCCCTTCTAGACAACATCATGTGCGCCATTAAATAGTGTCATCTTCCTCGATACCCACAAGGAAGCAATGATTGCCGAAATATCAGCAGTTAGGTGGCTGTACAGCTTCTCACTGCAGTTCATATGCTGCAGATCGGGTAGCAGATCAGTAAGCAGAATGCTAGAGTCCACCGTTGCCCAAACAACATTACCGGATAACTCCAGAGTTGTCGAGCCGGACCTCAATCCATTAATACATTTTTTGAGGTGTCTTCTCCCGACATGCATAAGGCAAACCTGGAGAATCATTACACAATTTATCAAAAATATAGAATCACATACATTTCAATGACAATTTGGATTTATAGTTTTATATAATTACACAAAAAACATTTCAAATAGACACAAATATTTTCTACTGCATTTAAATGTTTTGTACTAAAATAATCTTATCATTGTTATACAAATTATTTATTTAGAGTTATAATCTCAAAATCTATAAAATGAAATCATAATAATTCCCTCCCAACCATATGAACTATTAATATAATTTCAATATGTTGGTTCACTATAAAATAATACATAATGAAATAATCAATATTGAAAACCTGTTATGTGTTTGAAATTGTTTAAAACCCTTAAAAATTATTTCATTAACAAAGAAAATGTTGCCCATGTAAAAAAATTCTAGCACAAAGTATAATTCTTTTTCCAAAGGTTTTTTTCATAAAAAACACTCATAACAATAAAAAATAGATTCATTTAGAATATTTCTTTAATAAACAATATATATTATGAGGCCCAACGTCCAGATGAATTAGATTAAATAATTAAAATACTGTATTATTAGTTTCTCATACAATAAAATTTTATTTTTTGAAATACAATGAATTATTTTTTAAACCCATACGAAATCATAGATAACCCATGAATGTGTTTTCATACTACATATTAATAACCCTTTTCGTAAAATTACATAATCAATTAACAAAAAAATAACTATTTATAGTATAAATCAGTACCCAATGAATTAATAAACTATATCATGGGATACATCATCATTAATCTATTATGTTAATGAACAAAATTTTGAAAATAAACAATATGAATGAATTATTCACTATAAAACTCATTTAATAATCATTTTTAATCTTTAAACAAATGAATTTATACAAACCAAAAAAATTATTATTTTAAATAAACCCTTATGAAGTAATTCTCATGAAATATCCTTATATAAAAGTATGAAATTTTTTATTAAGAGTATAATATATTTTTAAAATAAAATATATATACTAACATTTAGTATTGTGAAAATTTTGATTCTCATATTTTGTATTCACATGGTGGAAAAATCGTAAGAACAATTCAACACAAATAAAACCAACATAAGGAATTTATAAATTAGGGTAGTAGTATGTGAAATATATATATATGGAAAATAACACTTTATAAGATTGGGAAAAGTATGAGACATTTTCCTATTTTTTAGAATACATCAATGGTTATTCTATAATCTCATGTTACGTGTGAATTTTCCAATAACAATATGTTTTCAAAATATTCATATAGATATTGGTTCCTGTATTTCGCATCCATATATCTCATAAGATTTTATAAAATCTCAATTAATTTGACATTAATAAAACTTATATTATCAATATTATACTTATGAAACACTAACATATAGAGCTATATATATAACTTATATTTAAATCCTTTTATATTAATCTATATATACACAGGTATAGACTCAATCGTGGACTATCCTTCTCATATTATGAATATTTAGAACTTTATATGATATTTTATAATAAATTTCCCATAGTATTAAATATTTGAACTCTTTTATAAAAATATCATGAGAAAATCGGTTCATGGTTGATTATGATATGGGATTTATGCTAATACAATTTAATTTACATTAATAGACAAAACATATTTTGGAACCATTCTAAATTGACTAATAAAAAATTTCATATAAAACTATAATTATATAAATTAATTCAAGAAGATATTTTTATTTTTTCTTCTTATATCATGTTATAAATCTTATTCACAATTTATTAAATTATTAAAACAAAAGATGAATTTTTGTTCACTATTTATAATATTGATATATTTGATGAATATCTATATCTAATCAATTTATTATTATCAAGTAATGAAAAATTAATACAAAATACATGATAATGTGTATCTATATTTTTAATCACCATGATTGAGAAGTATTAAATACTAGAAGAAATGGACTTTGAAAAAGATGAAAAAGTAAATATTTCAAACATATAATTGTCAATTGAAATTAAAAATGGAATGAATCAATGTTATATGAATGTATAAATTTTCTTATGTAAATCTAATTAGATTATAAAATGAAACTCATAGAATAAATGTGATTAATTTTGAACTAAATTATATATCCTATGTTTTTGCAACAAATCATACCAACCACAACTCTAGGTACCCAATCCATCCTGATGAAATTATCAATGAGTAGTTATAATCTACAAGAGTTGGAAAATATAGTCGAAGAATCAATATATATATTGATGAGGATAATTACACTTGATAATATAATGAAAAATTATGCCACATCAACCCAAAAGTTTGCCATGACTAATATGTAATCAAGATTTTTTTCCACACATGAAATAATAAGTACCATAATCCTAAAAATGTTGAGGAATAAATAAATAAAAATAACTCTTCACTAACAAATAAAACCCGAAAAACATATATAATAAGTACAATTATTTTCTAAAAAATATTATTATAAATAAAAAATAATCTATAAATAATGTGACATTAGATTTTTGACAAGACACAACACATGATATGAAAAAATACAATAAAAGAACGATTCCCAAAAACAAACATCTTCTTGTTTGATGTGACTCATCTGAAAATATCATAATCAAATAACCCAAGTTTGAATAAAAAACTAACCACCAAATCCCTTAGAGCCTAGAAATTGCCTATGATATGGAAGTTATGATATGTAATTATAAAAGGTATAATTCCCATATCCAACTTATACCTTTTAAAAACAAAAAAAATCATTCAATTTTGAAAAACTAATAATAAATTATTTCTATATTTTAAATAAATTAGAATTTGATAATCCTTTGAGATCATTTTATTCAAAAAACTAGAGATAAATAATAAAATTTAAAATGGTCCTTATACTCAAAATGTAAATGTGAAGAATTATACATGTGAAATAATTTTAAAAACATACATTGAAATGTACATGTATTAGAGAAATAGAGGAAAACCCCAATCCATTGTAAACCATTTTATTTAATATAAATAAATAATATATATTCATTTTGAAACTAAAATACAAATTTTAGTAATTTAAAAAGAAAATTAAAACATCAAAAATAATATAGGATCAATATAAATCACAATAAGTTAAATATAATATAAATAATAGGGTCATAGAAAACATAACATTAACCTAGTATACAATAATGGGAATGATAAGGATCTATAAAGACAATATACTTCAAAATAAAAATAGAATCCATCCAATCTATGATATGTGTAATTCAGTCACCCTAGAACACTTCTTTCCATACATAGAACGACTTTGGGGAATGTCCATAAATCATGGTGTAAACCAAAATTAGGGAAACTTTCCATGGAATGAATATAAACTTGTGTGACATGGGAACAAATATACCCCCCTTAGATAATCTTGGTTTTGTGTGATATATAAACAGTATGTCAGAAATCAAAAATGAAAATATATAAATGTATTTAAATAATAATCATAACACAATGTCTCTTATATTGAGTCATCATTGGTGAGTCAACTTATTTTCAAGAATAATAATTCATTTTAAGGTCCTTTGACTAGAATAATTACATAACATTAACCATGACATAAGAAATAAAGGGAAAACCTAAAAAATATTAATTTTTGAAAAAAAATTTCCTATGGTTCCCACGGGTAATTTGAAAAAACTTTATGAAATCTTGTTACAATATACTTCTTGAAAATGAATTTAAATAAACACCATAAACACATCTAAAAGAGTAGCTTACGAATTTAAAAAACACACATTTGGTATCATCTAATGAATATTTTCCAAATAATTTAAATATGTGAAGCATATTTAATTATTATCTGGAAACTAAAAGTAAAGAAAACCTTAATTTCAAATGAATAAATAAATTCACATAGATTTTCCTTTAAATAATTGAGAATATGATATTTATTTCACTAATATATAATGGATTTAAACTTAATGAAATAAATGAGGAGTAACCACCATAAATCCAACTCTTAAAATATGAATAAAACAAAAAAAATAGTACAATGAAATGATATACCATATAAAACTTTTAGAAGGTCAATTAAGAAACATGTTCATCTTTATACGACACAAACCCTAGTGTGTCATGGCCATTCTAGGGATGTAAGAGTTGTGGAATGGAAAGAAGGAGATGAATGGAGGAATACAAGATTATTTTACATTATATAATTATAAAAATGGTCTGAATAAATCCAATGGGAAAGATATAGTGTGAGGGAGAACTCATAGGAAGAATTTCATAGTGTGAGGGGGTTTGAATTAGAGAAATGGGTGGACTTCTATAAATTAATCTCATATAAGAGAAATAGTAAATTCCAAAAATATATTTATAGAAACATCACACAAGGTTTACCAAAAAGTATGATAAAATTGAATATGGAAACGGAATACCTATATTGTGCCATATGGTTTTTCAATATAGTTTGAAAAACCCTTCCCTAAATATTCGTGAAACTATGAGAATAGTTGATTTATACTCACTACTAGGGTGTATGGTTTCCCCCAATCATGTGAAAAATGTGTGAAATTTATAGAACCCTAATGTTTTCTCAGATTCAAATTAAATGACTCAAAATCACGAAGTCATCATAAAAATCAATAAATTAAAAAAATATAAAATATTTATGAGGTTTTGGATTGAAATGTATCCCAAATATTTAAACATGTCCCCATTAATGTTCTAAAAAATATGGTCAATCAAGGAGTTGATGTTGTTTGTGTTTCTCATAATTAATTTAGTTATTAAGAAACAATGAACACCCTAAAATACATCTTGGCATGTTCTATGACACTAATCCATAAGAATAATAACACTTGACTCAATTCAATTTCACATGAAAAAAATGTAATTAAAAATAAAAACGAGGAACCCCATCTATAATATCTCACTTGAAAATAAAACACATCATCTATATAAACACATATACTAGACAAATAAAAAACTAATTTCTATCACCCACAATGTCTCAATGGTAATGAACATGGAAACTATCTTTCTGTAGGGTTAGGTCTAGGAACTAAACAACTCACATTAAATAATATATCCTTACCTCAGCAATGAAATAGTTAAAGATACATTAGAAGAAAACATCAGTTGGTGTCTCCCCACAATATTTGAATTCCATATATATTAAAATTTACTAACATGGTAAATTAAGAACAAAACCCAAAAAAAATTGAAATCACCACATAAGAAAATGTCCCTAAAAATAATAAAGTTTCCTAAGGTGTAACACCATAAACCAAACCATGGAGTCTCTTACTAAGGTTCAGATGACCTTATATCTACTTCCCATTATACTAGAGGATACTGACTAGAATGTGTAGGTATATTTACATTAGTGTGGAAATGATATCCTCAATATCATGTTATACAAGAAAATCTATATAATTAGACAACATAATAAATATTTTGGGTAACATGTTGAAATTGAAAGATAAAATACACATCTTGAAGTTAATAAAATGGCTCCCAACATGGAAATATAAATAATTTTAAATTTTTGATATGTAACAAATAATTAATATGGTAGTAATCCTTTAGAGTCTACCCAAACACCATTTTGAGATCAACGCCCCTCAACTCAACTATATGAAAGAAGAACCATTTCTTTTCTCAGATCCCTTTATATGAACTTTACATGTGAATAAATACTCTCATGTTTTTTGTGAGTAAAAAAACCCATTAAGACACCACCAATACATACTTAACTGATTTTATCATTTAAACAATTATATTTAAAAAATAAAAAAAATTACAATGTAACACAATAGTCCAAAACTGATCCCTTGTGTTTAAACCAAGTCACTATGATCACCAATCATAACTTGTCCAACAATGTTTCAAATTTAATTTCACGATCTCAAAAATAATGAAGTAATTTCCAAAATCTTATTAATGATTCTTCTCACTTTTTTGTGTGAGTATTACTCGTTATCCATTAGGTAGGAAGTGATTCATGTTCTCAGCATATACTATGAATCGTTTGATTGTGTTTCTTGGAATACATTACTCATTGAGTAATATACTCATTATACTTCTCTAGGAATTGATTTTATCACACAACATCCACAATACGTCATCATATAACAACCATTTTCAAATTTCCAATAGTACCACCATCTCAAATCAAACAGACTCCCACTCTAATGGGTAAACATACTATAAGGCCCCAGCCTTAAACCTTACTTAATCTTGAGTTATTACAAGATTGCACATTGAGGATCTTTTCGGGTTTAGAGTTTTAGAGAATTAGATCGTAAAACTTGAATTACATTCCACATATAAACAAAGTGGTTACATAAAGATAGTATTCTTCTTTCCCATCAATGGAAACATATTTAAAATAAAACATGGATTCTTTCTTGACACTTCCTTGAAACTATCATCATATCATGTACCTTTCCCTTGACCTGTGAAAAACATTTCAAAAAAACTTGGGATGAGCATAAAAATCTCAGTAAGGGATATAAAAATATGGAAAGGAAACATGTGTACATATATACATAAGAATGAAGTCATACTTTACCCATAAAACATATGCACTTTAACATACCTCATCAAATCATGAATAAATCATAGAAATCATAAGACATAAAGGTAACTTGAGGCATTCATAACATTCTTACATAGGGAGTAACCCTCTTGGTTACATTTGGAATACCCATCACAGTATATTCCCTAAATCTCTTCGGATAAACCTTAACGTTTCACTCCTTCGCATTACCCAATGCATTGGAGAGCTATATGGGGCTCACCCTCCCTTAGTTTATCATGGAACCACCTGTCTTCATAATAATACCCAAGAACCTCAACATAATCGTATCACAGAAAACATTCATAAAGGAAACATAACATTTCCACCATTCAATCACAAGATATCAATACATAACATTGATATAAAAACATTATGAAAACTATTTTCAATACCAAAATAAAAGAAAAATAAAACATGGTATTTATTTTTCTTTTTAAAAAAGTTATGGCTTGTAGTGGAAGCCGAAACTCAAATAAAGGTCACAGCGGTGGAGAAGTCATTGTCTCCGCATACGTACGACAAAAACATTCCCTTTTTTCATTTAGTAAACGCTTCGTATAAAAAATATTCCTTTTGAATAAATGTAAAAGTCAAAGGGGTTTATACACCATATAAAAGTAGGTTGTGTATAAAAAAATATGCCTCAACGAAAAGAGATTGAGACGAAGTCCCATACCTCAGGTCCGACTTGACTCGGTCGTTCTTTAATCTCCTGAATAATAAACTTGAGTTTATTTCTACTTGTTTATGAACCTTTTTCAAGTTCATTATTCCTTTTATATCAGTTATTGCCATTTCATGAACACTATGTAGTTATTTAAGTTAATAACGGTCATTTTAACGATCATTGTTACTTGAGTCAAAATATGCTCTTTATAATTACAAGTTGTTCATGTATCCACTATATCCAGAGTTATAATCTTGATTTATATATCATATATATTCAGTATATACACGCATTTATAATATTACATAATCATTTAGAGGTAAGAAATGAAATGCACCGTTCATGGAGACAGTAAGTCGTACGTACGCATGAACGCTACTTTCATTTCTATTTCATATTTTATAGAATGGAATCATAATGATATAAAGGTATATTATAATTCCAGTATAATATCATATATAATATCATAGTTCCATCCTTTATACGTCCCACATATGGTATTTAACGAATCAAATTACTTTGAGGGGCGGTAGTCCGCACTTCATTAAAGGAAGATATCACGTTTACCTATAATGGAAACCATAAAGGTATGCCCAAAATGAAAAATACAGAAGCTTAAGGAAAACTTAAACATATTATATATCATATATAAATATAGTGACATCTTAATGGCCACCTTTGAAGGTGTTAAAAGAATGTTGAACAATCATCGTTTCGGGAGGCATAAATTCACCATCCACGGAAACAGTATGTCCTTTAACAATTAGATGCAGGTGTGTGTAAGTGTAGCTCGAATCCTTCTTATAACAACATCCTAGTATATTGAAGATACTGGAGTTGTTACAAAAGAAATGAATAAAAAGAGTTTAGGGGGTTGGAGAAGAAAAATAAAACAAAAGGACTCAAGTGAAGACATTACCTTAAAATCGGGTAACTCCCTTTGGTTTGAGCTCAAAGGCATTCTTAGGAAGACTTCTGCCCAATTTGAGGCATCAAGGAGTAAAATAGGTATGTGGAGAGACAAAATGGGTAGGGTTTTTCCGAGTCAAAGACATTGAGAGTGTGGGTAAGGAGGTAGAGGTGAGGGTCTTTTATAAGAGGAGAGGAGGGGCACTCTTAGAAAGTAAAGAAAAGTCACTTTATTTTAAAATGGTATTTGGATTTAAGAAGTCCCACATTGATATAATTAGAGGATAAGGTGATAAGGGTTCTAAATCCACTCATCCAATAGGTTGTGGACATGTTTAGGTCTTAGATATTACATTATCTTTCCATTTTATTTAAATCGTTAAATAATGAGGTCATCGTTGCATCATCATGATGTCATAAATAATTTAATTTATTTAATTTCTAAAAATTAAAAAAAAATACTATGATGTAGGAAATATTTTTAGCTTTCCAATTACTATTTATAATCAAAAATCTGACTTGTATAACCCCATGTAACAATTGTTTTAGTAAAATAAATCATGTTTGTGTCATTTTTTACTTTAACATTAAATAAAAAGTTATTTATGTCATTTCCCAACCAAAGTGGCTCCATGGGGTCCCCAAGTTGACTAATGGATTTTCATGGTCGTCCATGACACATCTAATAAGGGTTGGACATGTTTCAAGCTCATATCTTATTATTAATACATTTTTTTTACCTTAAACTACACTAATTACCACTAATCGCGATTAAGAACTTAAAAGTTACTATTCACCAAAAAATTATTTTAATCCCATTGAACAACATTTTACTTCTTAATGAAAACCATGTATGTCAGATTTTTGAAAATCAATTCACAGAAGTGGAAAAGTTTCATTTAAACGAAAAATCAGTTTCTTTAACTACCACTTAGTGGTTTCACTATTCATCAAAAATTGATGTTTTTCAGAAAGATACCAAAACTTCACCCTAAGCTATATTTGATATTCCAAATTCAAAAATGATGTCTATTTTAAAAAATTAAAAACATGTAAGTTGAATTAATTAATTTAATAACTAATTCCCGCTGTCATGACAAATAGCGTGTTTTTATGAAACAATAAGTATCAAAAGATTGACACTAGTTTAAGTCCAATTTCAAAGTGAAATTGATTACAATGACCAACATTGGATAACATGGTAAAAATATATTCTAATTTCACTTAAAAACCTATTAAAAAGATAATGTAATCATATGAATAAATTAGATTTAAAAGAGGTTTTGAATTAAAATACAACATTTTTCACTATTCATTAAAAAATGAACTTTATCGGAAAAATAAAAAAAATTCACACAAAGTAAATTTTGATGTCCCAATCATAAATAATAATTTTATTTTGACAAACATAGCTTATAAAATTGTCAAAAGATAGATTGAAAAAGGGTTTGCCATCAAAAAGCAGTAAAACAATCTTTTAAGAATATTAGTGTATTCCATGCATAAGATTGTATTTATTTTCATTTTAAGCCTCTAAAATACTATCTTAATCATTAATAAACATAGATAAAAATATCTATTATTCATTACTTACTTGGGATGTTACATCCTTCCCCCCTTTAGAAAATTGCATCCCCGCAATTTATTTACTTATCGAATAAATGGGGGTACTTATCCCTCATTGCATTTTCAGATTCCCATGTTTACTCTTCCATCATGTTGTTTTTTCACAAAACCTTTTACCTGATTAATCACCTTATTCCATAACACTTGCTCCCTGTGTTCAAGAATCTGGACCTGTTGTTCCTCATAAGATAGGTTCTCTTCCAGCTAAACTACCTCTAGACTCAAAACATGAGATGGATCTGGCATATCTTTTCTCAACATCGAAACGTGAAAAACATTGTCTACCTGAGATAAACTCGGAGGTAAAGCCACTCGGTAAGCAACTGATCCAACTCTCTCCAGAATTTCATATGGTCCAATGAACCTTGGACTCAGATTTCCTTTCTTACCAAATCGCATCACACTTTTCCATGGTGATAAATTGAGAAAAACATGATCACCTACCTCAAAAGATAGATCCTTCCTCCAGTTATCCGCATAACTCTTCTGCCTGCTCTGAGCTGTTCTCATGTGTTTCTAAATCAAATGAACTTTTTCTTCCATCTCTTCTACCAATTCTGGTCCCATCAGCTTCCTTTCACCCACTTCATCCCAAAATAATGGAGTTCGACACTGCTTCACATATAATGCCTCAAATGGTGCCATCTGTATACTGGAATAAAAACTGTTATTATAAGTAAACTAAACCAAAGAAAGATGTTGGTCCCAACTTCCCTGATAATCCATAGAACAAGCTCGTAGCATATCCTCCAAGGTCTGAATTGTTCGTTCTGACTGCCCATCTGATTGCGGATGAAAAGCTGTACTAAAATTTAATTCAGTACCCAACGACTTCTGAAGGCCTTTCCAAAAGTTAGAAGTAAACCTGGGATCACGGTCAGATACAATGGAGAGAGTAACTCCATGTATCCTGACTATCTCTTTAAGATACAAACGGGAAAGTTGATCTAGGGAAAAAGTATCTCGTATAGAAAGGAAATGAGCAGATTTAGTCAAGAGATCAACAATAACCCAGATTGCATTATTACCACGAGATATCTTCGGTAATCCCACAAAAAAATCTATGGATATATTCTCCCATTTCCACTCTGGCACTGGTAAAGGCGGAAGCATCCCTTTCGGTAACTGCCTATCTGCTTTAACCTGTTGACATGTCAAACACTTCACAGTAAAATCAACAATATCTCTTTTTATTCCATCCCACCAGTAATACTCCCGTAGATCTCTGTACATCTTAGTACTACCCGGATGAACTGAAAATGGAGAACTATGATCTTCACATAACAACTCTCTCTTCAACTGTGAATCACAAGGCACACACAATCTCTTCCCAAATCTCAAAACAAAATCACTATCAATGTTGAATTCAGGAAACTTGCCTTTCTGAACCAGCTCTACCTTTTTCTGCAACTCACTGTCTTGCTTCTGTGCTTGCTTGATTATATCTGATAGAGAATATTTCACTGATACCTGAATCAAAATAGAAGAACATCCTGCACCAAAAACATCTATGCCAAAGTTCATCAAATCCTTAACCAAAGGATCACGTTCCAAACACAACATTTCTAATGAAGCATTACTTTTTTGACTCAAAGCATCAGCCACTTTATTTGCTTTTCCCGGATGGTAATGAATTGTTCAATCATAATCCTTGATTAATTCTAGCCATCTCCTATGTCTCATGATTAACTATTTTTGAGTTAATATATACATTAAACTTTTGTGATCAGTATATATTTCACACTTTACTCCATACAAATGATGCCTCCAAATTTTTAAAGTGAAAACAACAGAAGCTAATTCCAAATCATGTGTAGGGTAATTTACCTCATGAGTTTTCAACTGTCGTGAAGCATAAGCAATTACCTGATCATTCTGCATTAGTACGCAACCAAGTCCTTTCAATGAAGAATCACTGTAGATAACAAACATACCATTCCTAGAAGGTAGTGCCAAAACTGGAGCATTCACCAATTCTCTTTTATGTTCCTGAAAACAATCATGACATTCTTTTGTCCAGATAAACTTAACACCCTTCCGAGTTAGCTTAGTCATTGGACTTGATAACCGTGAAAAATTTCTAACAAACCTTCAGTAATAGCCTACCAAACCAAGGAATCTACGAATCTTAGTTACATTTGTGGGTCTTGGCCAGTCTTCCACAACTTTTGTTTTTGCAGGATCAACAGTTATCCCATCTTTAGAAACAATGTGACCAAGGAAATAAATTTGTTGCAACCAAAACTCACACTTGCTGAATTTTCCATATAGTTTCTTTTCTTTTAAGGTTTGTAAGATAACCCTTAAATGTCTTTCATGCTCCTCTTTACTTTTATAAAACACCAAAATATCATCAATGAAAACCACCACAAACTTATCCAAGAACTCATGGAAAATTATATACATTAAGTCCATGAATAGAGCAGGTGCATTGGTTATCCCAGAAGGCATTACTAAAAATTCGTAATGGCCATATCTTGTATGGAACGCGGTCTTCGGAACATCTGCTTCCTTTACCTTCAGCTGATTGTACCCCGATCTCAAGTCAATCTTTGAAAAATACTGAGCTCCCTGGAGCTGATCAAACAAATCATCGATATGAGGCAAAGGATATTTGTTCTTAACAGCGATGTTATTCAAGGATCTATAATCAATTCAAAGTCTCATTGAACCATCTTTCTTTTTAACAAATAAAACAGGATCACCCCATGGTGATGTGCTAGGTCAAAAGAAACCTTTCTATAATAAATCTTGCAATTTCTCCTTCAACTATAAATGTTCAACTTGAGCCATTTGATAAGGTGGTTTTTAAATTGTCTTAGAATCAGGAACTAAGTCAACAGTAAATTGAACTTCCCGATCTGGTATTATTCTAGGTAACTCATCAGTAAAAACATCAGGATACTCATTTACCACTGGCACATCATTAATCTGAACAGTTCCTTTATTTTCAGCGATGTGTGCAAGGTAACATTAATTTGCATCTTTTACAAATTTCTCGGCCTCTTGATATGTTATCAACAGTAGGGGTTCATTCTTGTACACAAACTGAAAGTCTTTCTGAAAAGAAACTTCTTTAGCTCTACAGTAAATCTTAGCATGGTAAATAGAGAACCAATCCATACCCAGGATAACATCAAACTCTACTAGAGGTAGAACAATAAGGATTGCAAGTAGGTTCTTTCCACATATAAGGATAAGAAGATTCTTATAAATTCTTTTTTCCTCAACATTTCCCCCAGGTGTTTTTACCAAAAGTTCAGGTGTCATTTCTTGAGATGGTATTCCCATTTTACTAGAAAAGTTTTCAGAGATGAAAGAATGTGTAGACCCCGAATCAAACAACACACTGGCATAATCTGAAGAAACAAACAAAGTACCCGATACAACTTCATTTGATTGCCCGACATCTGCTGATGTAGTTGTAAAGGATTTCACCACCCCTTTCTGCTTGTAGTCTACTGCTTCCCATCACTCAATCTCTTTGTCGGACACTCGTTTGCATGGTGACCCATCTCATTACACTTATAACATTTCACTAACTATAAATAAAATTTGGTCTTACCTTCACCTTGATCTTTTTCAGTGAAATCACGAGCCTTATGTCCCATATTACCACATCGGTAGCACTTTCCATAATTTAGAAGACATTCCCTAGAATTCCATTTTCCACATTTATCACAAACTGGAAACTTAGATTTCTTACCATCAGACTTTTTTGAAGAATTATTCCCTTTCTCATGCCACCTTGGTCTCTTCTTCTACTGGTTGTTATAGAACACTTGATCATCGGAAAACTCCATTTCCACCTTCTCAGCACATCGAACAAGCTTTTCATAACTTTTAAACTCATGAGAAGCTAATGCCCTTCGATATTTTGGCTTTAATCCTGAGTAAAAATGATTGATTTTACTATCAAGGTCTCGGATAAAATTTTGGAGCATACCTTGCCAATTGAGTGAACCTTTCTTCATAGGTAGCCACTGAGTCTTCCTCTTGCCTCAATTCCAAGAATTGTTTTTCCATCCTAAGTCGAAGATACTTAGGAAAATACTTTTGAAGAAACATACCTTTGAATTCATCCCAGATGGGAGCATCAATCTCATCAGCGTCCCTGATATTTTTAACCATCGACCACCACTGATCTGCTTCACCCTCCAAACGAGAAATAGCAAGACTAAACTTTTGATTGTCTGAACACCCCATGACATTGAAAATATCCTCCAGTGCTTTAATACACCCTTCAGCTAGCACAGGGTCAGATGATCCTCTGAATGATAGGGGATGTTGCCTCATGAAATGTTCCACCACTGACATGTTCCTTTGCGGTTGATCTGGCTGATCTTGTGCATGGATACCACCACCATTTATCGTTTGATTCAACTGCGGGATTACTAAAACAAACTATTCAGTTCCAATTCCGACCATCTCAGGATGCTGATTCGGAAGGTTATTTCCTTCTGCATTCCTTCCTAGCACTGCTTCCCTGTTTCCTCTGCGAGAAAACCATTCTGAACAAACATGTTTAAGATGAAGCAACATGGTAATCTTCAAATTCTATATCACTTCAATTTGAACATAAAAAAATAATTTTGGATGATCATTTAATAGAATTATTACTCCTAAAGTTATCTTAACCGACCTTTGATACCAACTATAAGGCCCCAGCCTTAAACCTTACTTAATCTTGAGTTATTACAAGATTACACATTGAGGATCTTTTCGGGTTTAGAGTTTTAGATAAATAGATCATAAAACTTGAATTCCATTCCACATATAAACAAAGTGGTTACATAAAGATAGTATTCTTCCTTCCCATCAATGGAAATATATTTAAAATAAAATATTGATTCTTTCTTGAAACTTCCTTGACACTATCATCATATCATGTACCTTTCCCTTGACCTGTGAAAAACATTTCAAAAAAACTTGGGATGAGCATAAAAAGCTCAGTAAGGGATATAAAAATATGGAAAGGAAACATGGGTACATATATACATAAGAATGAAATCATACTTTACCCATAAAACATAAGCACTTTAACATACCTCGTCAAATCATGAATAAATCATCGAAATCATAAGACATAAAGGTAACTTGAGGAATTCATAACATTCTTACATAGGGAGTAACCCTCTTGGTTACGTTTGGAATACCCATCACAATATATTCCCTAAATCTCTTCGGAGAAACCTTAATGTTTCACTCCTTCACGTTACCCAATGCATTGGAGAGCTATATCGGGCTCACTCGCCCTTATTTTATCACGGAACCACCCGTCTTCATAATAATGCCCAAGAACCTCAACATAATCGTATCACATAAAACATGCATAAAGGAAACATAACATTTCCACCTTTCAATAACAACATATCAATAAAACACATTGATATAAAAACATTATAAAAACCATTTTCAATACCAAAATAAAAGAAAAGTAAAACATGATATTTATTTTTCTTTTAAAAAAAATGTATGGCTTGTAGAGGTAGCCAAAACTCAAATAATGGTCACGGTGGCGGAGAAGTCGTTGTCGCTGCATACGTACGAAAAAAACTTTTCCCTTTTGACTTTTAGTAAACGCTTCGAATAAAAATTATTCCTTTTGAATAAACGTAAAATTCAAAGGGGTTTATACACCATATAAAAGAAGGTTGTGTATAAAACAAAATATTCCTCAATGAAAGGAGATTGAGACGAAGTCCCATACCCCAGGTCCGACTTGACTCGGTCGTTCTTTAATCTCCTGAATAATAAACATGAGTTAATTTCTACTTGTTTAAGAACCTTTTTCAAGTTCATTATTCCTTTTATATCACTTATTTCCATGTCATGAACACTATGTAATTATTTAAGTTAATAATGGTCGTTTTAACGATCATTGGTACTTGAGTCAAAATATGCTCTTTATAATTACAAGTTGTTCATGTATCCACTATATCCAGAGTTATAATCATGATGTATGTATCATATATATTCAGTATATACATGCATTTATAATATTACATAATCATTTAGAGGTAAGAAATGAAATTCACCATTCATGGAGACGATAAGTCGTACGTACGCATGAACGCTACTTTTATTTCTATTTCATATTTTATATAAATGAATCATAATGATATAAAGGTATATTATAATTCCAGTATAATATCATATATAATATCATATTTCCATCCTTTATACGTCCCATACATGGTATTTAACGAATCAAATCACTTTCAGGGGGCGGTAGTCCGCACTTCCTTAAATGAAGATATCGCGTTTACCCATAATGGAAACCATAATGGTATGCCCAAAATGAAAAATACAGAAGCTTAAGGTAAACATAAACATATTATATATCATATATAAATATAGTGACATCTTAGTGGCCACCTTTGAAGGTGTTAAAAGAATGCTGAACAATCATCGTTTCGGGAGGCATAAATTCACCATCCACGGAAACAGTATGTCCTTTAACCATTAGATGCAGGTGTGTGTTAGTGTAGCTCGAATACTTATTATAACAACATCCTAGTATATTGAAGATACTGGAGTTGTTACAAAAAAATGAATAAAAAGAGTTTAGGGGGTTGGAGAAGCAAAATAAAACAAAAGGACTCAAGTGAAGACATTACCTTAAAATCGGGTAACTCCCTTTGGTTTGAGCTCAAACGCTTCCTTGGGAAGACTTCTGCCCAAAGTGAGGCTTCAAGAAGTAATAGAGGGATGTGGAGAGACAAAATGGGCAGGGGTTGGCCGAGCCAAAGGGTTTGAGAGTGTGGGTAAGTAGGTAGACGTGGGGGCCTTTTATAAGAGGAGAGGAGGGGCACTCTTGGAAAGTAAAGAAAAGTCATTTTATTTTAAAATCTTATTAGGATTTAAGAGGTCCCACATTGATATAATTCTAGGATAAGGTGATAAGGGTTCTAAATCCACTCATACAATCGTTTTTGGAAATGTTTAGGTCTTAGATATTACATTATCTTTCCATTTTATTTAAATCGTTAAATAATGAGGTGATCTCTGCATCATCATGATGTCATAAATAATTTAATTTATATAATGTCTAAAAATAATAAAAAAATACTATGATGTAGAAAATCTTTTTAGCTTTCCTATTACTATTTATAATCAAAACTCTGACTTGTGTAACCCCATGTAACAATTGTTTTAGTAAAATAACTCATGTTTGTGTCATTTTTACTTTAACATTAAATAAAAAGTTATTTATGTCATTTCCCAAAAAAAGTGGCTCCATGGGGTCCCCAAGATGACCCATGGATTTTCTTGGTCGGCCATGACACATCCAATAAGGGTAGGACATGTGTCAAGCTCATCTCATATTATTAAAACATTATTTTTACATTAAACTACACTAATTACCACTAATCGCGATTAAGAACTGAAAAGTTACTATTCACCAAACAATTATTTTAATCTCATTGAACCACATTTTACTTCTTAATGACAACCATGTATGTCGTATTTTTGAAAATCAAATCACAGAAGTGGCAAAGTTTCATTTAAACGAAAAATCTGTTTCTTTAACTACCACTTAGTGGTTTCACTATTCATCAAAAAATTGAAGTTTTTCAGGAAGATACCAAAACATCACCCTAAGATATATTTGATATTACAAATTCAAAAATTATGTCTATTTTACAAAATTCAAAACATTTAAGTTTCATTAATTAATTTAATAACTAATTCCCGCTGTCATGACAAATATCATGTTTTTATGAAACAATAAGTATCAAAAGATTGACACTAGTTTAAGTCCAATTTCAATGTGAAATTGATTCCAATGACCACCATTGGATAAAATGGTAAAAATATATTCTAATTTCACTTCAAAACCTATTCAAAAGATAATCTAATCATATAAATAAATTAGATTAAAAAGAGGTTTTGAATCAAATTACAACATTTTTCACTATTCATTAAAAAATGAACTTTATCGGAAAAATACCAAAAAATCACACAAAGTAAATTTTTATGTCCCAATAATAAATAATAAGTTTATTTTGACAAACATAGCTTATAAAATTGTCAAAATATAGATTTAAAAAGGGTTTTCCATCAAAAGGCAGTAAAACAATCTTTTAAGAATATTAGTGTATTCCATGCATAAGATTGTTTTTATTTTCATTTTAAGCCTCTAAAACACAATCTTAATCATTAATAGAAATAGATAAAAATATATATTAATCATTAATTACTTGGCATGTTACACATATGATGATATTCTGCCATCATTGTGCAAAAATAATTATACAACCAATGGAATGCAAAATAGGGCAGATATATATGAAATAATAACATATTATCATGAGTAATATTAGAAACATATATTTGATGTGACCAACAACAACAAGAACAAACAAGTTACACAATTACTCATGGAATCAAGGATTATATAATTTTCTCATGGGATACAAACACAACCATACATGATTATAATCCACCAAAGCTATTGTGTATGAAAACATAGGAACTGTACCCTAAAAAATGTGTAAAAAGTATACATAAAAGGAAAAGGAACCTTTTAAAAAAAATTTGTTCATGAAAAATATTAAGTTTCTTCAGGGATTCATCACAAGAACCACAACCACGTGCTAGCTGGCTCAAAATTATCACAAAGGATTCATAAAATAGATAATAAATATTTTATTTCCAAAAGAATTAAAAAACCACATTTGATTATATATTCTCTCAATTGGATTATTTCTACTTGAATAATTTATACATGTGATTTTTTTAGAAATTTTCTCCTTAAAGAATAATTTAAAAACCACAGGTAAATTTTATTATCAATAATTATCAACATAGGATTAGCCTAAGATAATTATTTATTAATATTATTTGATAATTTTATGTTATTATTATATTAATACTTCCATTATAATATTGGTAAAATTTTGGAGGGAAATATTTATTATATAATCATGAAAATATACCTATAACTTATTCTATATAAACATCATACCCAACATTTTAAGAAGAAGATATAACTCTATAATTCATGGAAACAGAAAGAATGTCTCAAATCACTTGAATATGGAATTTTAAATCTTTATCAATAGAAATATATTATTTTAAAAACAAGTAGGGTAAATAAATACAAATGGAAGAATGTCTCAAAAAATATTAATAAGAAAACCCATGTAAAAGTTCATAATAGTGATTGCCCAAAGTAAATTATCATTTAATTAATTTCTCATGTTTATCTTGGAATTAAAGTGTCATTATTTTATTTTAAATTATTTTTAATATTTTAATATATTGTGGAATAAATTAACACAATTTTTTTCCTTTAAAATTGTTGAAACACATTATATGTGAATGTTGGGAAGATGAATGTGTTAAAAATGGATTTTAAATAACTTATCCTAAAAACTACACTACAAATGGGTACCATGGTTTACCATTACACGGATTAATTTTTTTACGTAGGGTAAGGAGTATAAACCGTATGTGGGTATCCTAGAATTATGCAGTGCATGGTTTTCATATAAGGTTAAAGAGTTTTACCCATATGTGGGTCTATGAAAATTATACACTGCATGTAAAATCCTTTTTATCCTTACACAGTTCTTGTTTTATCCAAAATCATCATTTTAAACTAAGGATCTACCCTTATATATAGACAAGGTTAACCTTAAATAAACAATTTATATTTTTACATAACCTGACACAACCATAGATATACATTTATGAATCACCTTATTTACCCTCATGAATATAATATAAATAAATCCATACCGATATTCATCACATAGAAAAGCATCTCTACCCATACACAATGTATGTATACCATTACGTAATCCTTCAAGAATAATGTTAACATTTATGTTTCAAAGGTAAAATCCTTTAGACCATTAATCATGGTTTTAAAATAGATATTATAGTTACTCAAGGCCTAGTTTCTATGTAGAGGTATGAAATTACATGAAAATTATTAATTTTTTCTTAATAAAATACTTATAAATTATATTCAAGAGGGGGTTTCAAAACATTTAATGATTGAGAGATTTCAAATTCTCCCCCTCTATTGAATTATATACCGCAAGAAATGTCCTTAGAGGTATTTATAAAACAACACTATCCACTAAGATTGGTCTTCAATATCTTGATTCCTTATATCATTCATGATACATCCATGCTACCATAGGAACAAGAAAAGTCGAACTGTCATCCCCATAATAACTTCCCAATCTGGTCTATAGTATATACTGGGAAGACATTATATTATTTGATTGGATCTAGATCAAAATCATTATGTTTGATGAAATATTCAAGAAATTTTATATAATTATGGAGATGAGAAACATGAAACACATCATGCATATATTAGTAATGTGTAGTAATATATTGGTAGTATTACACCTTTCAGACACTCTCTGTCTCCTTGATGCATTTAAACAAAATAGAGGTAAATCTTTACATTCTTCCTCATGCATATGCAGCCTAAACCATTAGTTACTCTCATAAAAACCCAATCTTCCATAAAAACTAAAATGTTATCCTTCAACGGTATTCAGGTTGTAATATCTTATTCTAAGATGAGATTAACCACTTCTGAATTATTTTAACTCTCTTACTGGTTTCCTAAACAAAAATAATCCCCAAAACCACGGCCTCACCAATCTCATTCCTATATATTTATGAATGACATAGCCTCCCACAATGATCCATTTAAAATTTCATTTGAATCAAATATTGTAAAATATAATTTTTTGTGAACTAAAACATATTTATGTGATCATACCTCATTCTGTTATAGTCTAAAAGAAAATATTGTAGTATATCCTCTAGTAAACTAATTTTTCACTTTTACATTCCATTTTTCTAAGGGTGGTTTGTAGTGATAAATCTTAGCTAAACCTAAATTCCCTTCTAAATGCCATGAAAAAATAATTACCTAAAACATGTTTCACTATCATAAAAATGATCACATTAACACCATGTATGTTGTCTATATAATGTACATAAAATATTTCTCACCTCATCAACTGAGTGTCTCTCTATATTGACAAGATGTGAGAATGATACCTCAAGTGACTAGTAGTAACCTAGATGGTGTAACTACTCATCAGTGTCAGGGGTAACCTTATCATAAATTCCTTCTTAATTTAATCCCACTACCACATTAAAATAGTATGTTTCAGGAGAAAACCACTTTGATGTGGATGCTTGGACTTTACCGTCTAGAAGGTAAGTCATTATGAAACAAATCTAGTTATGTCCCTCTTCAACCTAGGATATGTGAATTATCATTTAATTTTATAATGAATATTTTTATACAAGGGTGTACCCACCATGTAGATGTGTGAATGTGTATCATCAAATAAACATTTATATAAGTAGGGAATATAACTCCCCTATGAAAATGGATCACATCATTGTCTACCATTCAAAAACCTAGTATTGGGTCACCTTCAATTTTTTTCATGCATCCTAACAGACTTTGGGTTAGTGAAATTTATATCCTTTTCAATGGATACTGTGGAATAATTTACCACCAAGGGAGTTAATTTCATTGTTCTATTATCCTTAAAATAATCAACCCTCTATCCATAAAATAATTTCTTAAAGCACTACTTCTACTCCGAAGGCAACTCACCAAGCTCCCTCTCAATATGCAAGTTATGTCATGGAGAAAATATAATGATTTTACTATTACTTATAGAATAATCTATATTAAAGTAAAATGTATATATATACTCCACTCATAATATCTTCATCATTTTTATGTTCCACTATATGAAAAAAAATTAATTTATTTTGTGGTTAGTGTAGACAATAATCCTCTTGATAAATAGGTAATTTTTCCCTCACATTTCTATGGGGACCATGTCTACTGGTTCTATTTCATGAGAGGGGTAGATCCACTCATGTGGTCATAGCTTTTGTGACCTATAAGATTATACCTTAGCTATCTATTTAGTACACCTCCTAATATAGAAAAATTATGTATAATAATATACTTTATATATAATCCCAATATCAGAATGTTTTAATATGGGGGTTATAGTCAACATCTATTTCATTTCATGAAATTACACTTTACACAAGAACAGTATCCCCTTATTAATCAGTGTAATCACATGTTCTAACAAATGGTTTATGTATTGGATAAAACGTAATTGATATTTGGCTAAATCCATGAAGATAATATTCTCATTCATGTTATAATGATGTATCAATGATAACCATTCCACCTTATTCATTCAGTCCAAAAATATACTTACCAAACACACCACAATACCTAATAACATATCCATCTAAATATATAAGTTACAATTCAACAATGTTGTATAAATTAAATCTTCTCAAATTATGTTTAGGAATTCCTTAAGATAACTATAATTATTCTTCTTTTTTGATGATTATATGAGGGAATAATTAATAAACATGAGGATGAATGATTTCAAATAATAGTGGAAGATAAATTTCATGAGGTAAATGAAAAATTTTGTTGCCTTGATCAATAAAAAATTCATCACCAATCACTCATATAACCCATTCTTTTTCCAAAAAACCTACATCAAGATCTCTTGTTATTTATATTGTAGCTATTGATAGCCTGATCAAATATCAATTTTCTAGATCCATCCAGATCCATAGATATATGTTATTAGGAAGAAAATAGCTCTATTTTCAATAATAAATTCATTTTTTAATACTACCATATACCTTCATGGAGAACAATTAATGTGAATCCCATGGTGAGGTGCTTTTCTTAACAATGCTCTTCTTCTCAATGTCATTAAGTTCCCCTTTTCTCACCTTTATTTCATCGAATTCCTTATGAAAACAAGCATCAAATTCAATTGTGATCCCAACCCATGATCTATCTAAACGTCCAATCCACCCTCAGATTGATTTCATTTGATGTTAAATGGAAAGACATCTATATTATGATCCAAAACTAGAGCAATATTCAATGGGGGATATCACTAATTATATTTAAAAACCGAATACCACAATAAACCCCATGATAATCTCAATATAACTCATTTTTGGTCTATATCAACCTACTCTCACTCCATCTCTATGGTCATTATGGTCATCCCCCCTTTGGTGAGTTGAGTGGAAACATTCTATTATATAAATCAATGTGGTCATGAATATTGTTATGCAATCCATCCGAAAAATTATGTCTAAGTATGTCATCTCAAGATTCCTAAAGAACAATATATTTACATAATATTAAAAACTATATGAAACTCTCGGAATCACTAAATTAAATTAAATTTTAATCCAAACATTTTATGAAGGGAAAGTTACTCATTGGATAACCTAATTGGAAAGTCATGTCCATAAAATACTTGTTCATATATGATGGAATTAGAAGCACCCTTTTTAAATGTTGTTGTATCGAATGTATAAGTGATTGAATACATACATCATACCGTAGATAGTCCTTCAATTCCATCTATTAGGGTATGACTCACTGCATATACATGACATTCCACCACTCTATGAACTTGTCCTTGATATGTATGACATTAATGAGTCATCATTACATGGGCATATAGCTGAGGACCCCTGCTATATAGATGTCACCATGATCTTGTCTTCCTCAACACTCTATGGATTTATGACCTAATAAATATTGAGAAAAACTACAAAAGATTACCCTTCATACTGCATTTATGAATGTGGATCTGAGGTGCATTACTAATTTTAAGTTAACAACCAATCATACCACAGTTGAAACACTATTTACTACTAAAAATGAAATTGTTGTTTCAGATCCCTACTATATTAGAATACCATTAAACTATTATATATTAATATTCATCATCTTCTTTATTCAAGAGGTGACAATCTTGAATGTTGTATGTTGTACAGTAATCTGATTAATGAATCATAAATGAAAAATAGAATCTTGATATTTCTCCAAACACTTCTCAATCCTTATGGATTTATGAAAAATCTATTAATACGACATTTCACATACGTGATATTATTTTGAGGCACTTTTATGGTTTATTTTTTTAATACATTATTTCATGGCTTTCTTCACTGTTTGGTGTAAAATGGTGTTTTTAAAAATAATAGACGATGGTGCACAGTTGGTAAATGGTTAGTAGAAACCATGTTTCATCCTAGGAGTGCCAATTTTCCCTAGATAGTGGCACTATACATTCCATACGGCCTTCCACATGGGAGGGCATTTAAACCTGCACCCAAACCAGATGTCCTATATAGGGAACATGGTCGTGCACATGGGAGTTTGGATTCCTCTAGAAAATCATATGGCCTCTTTTCCACAAGGATAAGGGTACATCACGATTACCATGTGGATTGGAAGACCATGCGTCTTAACCATGCATCATGTCCATGTCATTACAAATAATGATTTTACGTTTCAAAACATCCACAATTTAACCCCAATTCCCCCCATTTCTTCCACCATGTTTGATTACCTATACTAGGTGGATCCTCATCTCCCTTTGGAAATAATAAAACATCAATTATTGGGTGGATTTCACCCAATATATTCTTGAATCAACATGAAAGTCCATCCATTCTTGATTTAATCCTTATTCTTGGGTTCCTCTTCCTTCTCACATTGTTTAGCCTTTCTCTAGTGTGTTGGTTCCCCAAAAATGGACTGATACATGGTTTTTTTGGGATTAATATGGGTGTTTAAGGTTTGATATTGCCTTTATAGGTTCCTCTTGTGGTGTGGTTGTCATTTATTAATGTATTCCGGAAGATTCCATGATTTAGGTAGATGATTCAATGAATTTGAATTATTGGATGATTTTAGTATTCTAATGTGTTCATTGAATATTTTCTATTGATTTTGAATGTTTTTTAAAATGTGGTTTCAAAAGGTTTTGAGATTTTTACAGGTAAAATGATTATTTTCTAATGAAATTTACTTTGTCTCTCATGATCCCTCCTTATTATAATTTTTAATGGTTTTTCTAAATTGTGATATTGGTGATAAGCATGTTTTAAAATGGATTTGGTTTGGATTTGGACTTTGAAGAGGGTTGGCCTCTGAAAAATGTTGGTTTTTATTATCTATTCATTTTTATTGAAGTGTCTATATGAAAGTGTAAATATATGTGACATGCTAATTGGAAATTAAGAACAAAGGGAATTCTTTGTATCTAGGTTGTTAAAATAAGATTAGAAAGATAGTCAAATTAGCAGTGAAGAGGTCGGGTTCCCTCTCTGAGGATTTACACTACAACAATAACTAAACTATGATGATGATTGGAGACCAATAGACATTGGGATGTGATCCCCTCTAGTGGTTGGAGCATAAGGATGTTATGTGTTATGTTTTTTTTCATGTTTCACCATAGGTATGAGGTTTATAAGGTCCCCCTTCTACTTGATTCTTTTGGGAGTACATGTACAACTCTTTTTTTTGTGATTACCATAAACCAAAGGTGGGCCTTAAATTCATGTAAATTTCAAAGTATGCCTCTCCTAAAAATGATTCCTTAAAATGTTTTCTTAAAATGTTTCCATTTTCTTTCATAAAACATGCATTTTAATTTTTCTTATAATCAAATAGAATTGAAATTTTTTGGGTTTCATTCTACTATGAATTGTATCACACCCTACATACACTATAGAGTGTCTATATATCTAGATATGTTTGTCCTTGTTAATGGAAATTTGTTTCGTGGTAGTGATATTGGATCTGGAGGATATTAGTTCCCCTATTGAAAGTGTTGGTGGAGGTATCTTGAGGGTGATGTACCTCTTGTTAAATTGAGGTTTTTGGATTGTGGTTTTATTTTTCCCCTCATATTTAGTAAATTTGGTTTCTTTTTATAATTATAAATGCATAACCAGTGAATATTATATTTATTTTTTATAGGGTTTTGGTTATGGAGGATGTGATGATTTATTATTATTTGGATATTTATGGTTGTTTATCTAGGGAAAAATCTGGAATCCTATGTCGGTTCATGAGAAAATCATATAGATGGGAAGATTTCACTATTTCTTTGGGTCATGTCATTTGGGAGAATATGGATAGAAAGAGGATAGTAAAATCAAGTCTTGAGGTTCTATATTTAGTGGGGTGTTTATCCCATAACCCTCATGAAGAACCTTGATTCAACATGGTATTTTGGGGATTCGTTTGACTTTTCCTCTACATGATATGTAATGACTTTAGACTATGCATGGAAACCTGGTGATGGTGATGTGGTTAGACTTGTGATTGATCTTTTTTTACATTTGGTATTGATTTGTAGAGATTATTAAATTTTGAAGTTTCTGAATATTTTTCCATCTGGTATTTTTATGATTTTTCACATTTTTCCGGATTTATGTAGAAAAATGCATCACTAGAGGCTTCTTGTGAAACCGTGGGAATAGGTTGGAGTGGGATATCCCTCCCAAATTGATCGGAGTCTAGTGGAATTATAAGTTTGGGTTTTCCAAGAATCAAATCGTTGAGTGGTCCCTAGTCTTTCTTAAGTCAGGGAATCAGAACCAGGTCCAACAATGATCAATGCTCAATACTTTTTAAAGGATAAACCATCCTCCTTTTGGGGTATAATGAATTTAAAATAGGCATAAGAGTGGGTTTAGAAAATATATAGGTTTTTTTGGTTTCTTGATAATCTTATGTAAATCAATGTAAAATCTTCTACGTTCTTGTTTGTCACGACCCGCCCTCGGGGCCCGTGCCGTGACTACCCCAAGACCACCTTCCATAGGCCAGGGGATGGCGACTAGCACCAAGGCGTAAATCCCAGAAAAAAGGAAGGCATTGTCTTTGTAAAGTTAACAACAAACACCATAGAGTAAGTAGGCAGAAGAAAACACTATGTAAAAACTGGTACAACAGTAAGTGCGGAAAAGTAAGTGGGACAGTATACAAACCCAAACTGAAAGTGAAGTCGCAACGTAGAGCTTTCCACTAGAAATCCCACCTGAAGGGTGGGTACAGAAAGCCTCCACTGCTCCTCGGGTCTCGCCAACCGCTCTGAGTACGTCCCGCCCAATGGTCCACCTCCAGGTACCGTCCTACTCCGCAAGCCTCCACCACGATCAGTGGTGTCCGTCGTCTGCAACCAACACAACGTAGTGCGGGCATAGCCCGTGCAGGGGTGAGTATAAGATACTCAGTAGGGACCCCGAGACCCCCGAAGGTCTCCCAGAATCCACAAAGTATAAACCAAAAAGGAAAGATACAATCACAAAGTAACATCAGACACTACTTAGGTATATGCCCATACATATACCTAAGTCATCAATTCTCACTCGGCTCCAACATCTGAGCTTAAGTACAACCCAGTCCACACAGGAAAGAAAAACGTAAATCCACACAGGATAGCACAACACAATCCACAAAGGAAAGCAAAACAGGATTCAGCTCACACAAGTATACTTCTTCATATGACGATAAAGATGACCAGGTATTTTCACTAATTCATCTAAGTTGTCGGACCCACAAAGGATCGATATGTACTAACTCCCGCAATGACCCACAAAGGATCTGACACACAATGGATCGACAGGTAACTAACCCTCGAAATGATCCACACAGGATCAGACCCACACAGGATCGATAGGCAACTAACCCCCGCAAAGACCCACACAGGATCTGACCCACAAAAGAAAGATAGGTAACTAACCCCCGCAATGACCCACACAGGATCAGACCCACACAGGATCGATAGGTAACTAACCCCCCCAAAGACCCACACAGGATCAGACCCACACATGATCTATAGGCTCTAGCCCACACAGGACGGCTGAGAACTGACCCACATAGGATCGGACCCACACAGGATCGGTAGCATTGACCCATAAAGGATCGCTGAGTGCTGTAGTCGTCCTTGTCGAATCCACTGAGGATCTATGCACAGTTGTCATCGTCACAGTAGCAGTCGCAGCCAGCTCTAGGGTTCCCGCACACACCAAAATTGTTCGTGAGGGTCCGCTCCACCAGCCGAGAGGCTGATACATCAACTGACACATAGTCCAGAGTTGATGTATCCAAAAGTTGTGTTTCTTCAACAGGAACTCAACATCGCAGACGGTGCATCAATCGGATGCCCAGTTTGAGAGTTGTTGGCTTTTTCGTCTCAGGGGCCCAGTTGGTTTTTAAGGAAAAACCAACCCAACCGTACTCCACCTGCGTCCAAACCTCGGGCGGAGTAAGCCAAAAGATCCGTCTCACTTAGAGGAATTCAACAATGTCGGCGTCACGTCAATCGGATGTCTGAAGCTCAAGATATGAGTTCCGCTCCGAGGGCTCGATTGGTTTCGTGTACGAACCAACCCGGCCGAACAAAAAGTATTTCGAAACCTCAAGTGTGATATACCAAAATGACCGTCTCGTTACAAGGATCGCATCGCCGCTGACGGCGCGTCATTCGGAGGCCCGTAGCTCATGTTATGAGCAAACGACCGAAAAGTTCCGGAAACGGGGGGTCTGGGCCCAGACCGACCCCCCCCCCCCCCCCCAGGGTCTCCCCGACCCGGGTCCGGGTCCGACTCGGTTGGGCGTGACCTGGCCTGGCCAGGGGGGCCTGACCCGGCTTGGGCGCGACCCGGCCGACGGGTGGGTTCGGCTCGGCTCGGCCGAGCGGCCGAGCAAGGGAAGCCGCAGGGCGTGCTATCCCTGCGGGAAGAGGAACCGCGGCCCCACGTGGGGCCGCGCTTGGTCAGCAGATGCGACAGAGCCGCGTCTCGTGTCTCGCCAGACCCGCGCGGTCGCGGGTCTGGTCGGCCGCCGCCTCCGGCTGCCGGCGCCGTCGCACCGGCGACCCACGCTGCCGGTGGAGTCCGCGGGCCACCAGAGTTGCTCCGGTGGTCCGATTCCATTTTCGTCTGCGCCATAGCTCCTCCCGGGTCCCGTTCTTCGCTGCGGAATCAACAAATCGTCTCTGCGACCAGTTTTGTCATCGTCCGCTGTTCCGCACACCAAGAGAAAATGGCGGTGGGTTCTGACTTGTTTGTTGGTCCACACCCACCGCGTTAGCGGTTTGAAACAACACCATAAAATCCCAGCAATTGATGAACCACGACCCGAAATAATAATCCGCAGACCAACTTGTTAATTGGTTGGTCCGTATTCTTGCCTTGGTGGAAAACAAACATGGGTAAAAACATTTTCAAAACAACCCCTACCTCGTAGTTGTCTTCGGACGAGTGCGAGCACGTCGCAGAATTGACCGTCACGGTAGAGGATGATCGTCACGTCGCAGAAGAGTGTCGCGTCGTCGTAGAATACGGCGTCGCGTCGACGATCTCAAGATGCCGATCGAATATTGTCGTGGGGATGGATCATTGCAGAAGAAGCGTCAGCGTCTCGGTACTCAGCATCGCGTCGTCGATCTCTCAGGGCTCGGTGTTCTTCGTTGCCCTTTTCGTCGAAGGCCGATGTTCTTCGCGTTCTTCGCATTCTTCGTGTTCTTCGCGTTCTTCACGTTCTTCGCGAAGGAGGATGAATATCATTATAGATTCTCCAAATGTTTAACACAACATCCATATAAGAAGGTGTGTTGGCCTAATTTTATTACCATGCCAACAAAGTGGGAAAAAAAACTAAGTAACGACCAATTAATTCATAGAATTAATTTAAATGAATAAACCGCCCAATTAATAGGGGTGTTAAGAATTTAGAAAACGCGTCATTTGACTTTCGTTTAATATGGGTTTTTGCGGGTGCGTTACTTAATGGAAAAGAAACGGTGGGGCTCGTGCAGGCCCCACCTCACAAATATCATACCAAGAGGGTAGGATATTTTGAATTGCACCCTATCTACTTTAACTCAAGCTTAAGCAGCTTTAAGTGGCTTTTAAGTGGCTTTAAGTGAAATAAAAATAAAGTTGTCGCACACTTTATTTTATTTCTTAACTTAACCACAAAAATTTAAAAACCACACCCGAGAAAATGCAACTCCAGAAGAGGCATTTCCAAGAAAATACTGGCGCTGTGATTCCATCGGTGCCCTCAGAATTCGATTCCGAGCACCGATTCAAATGTTAGAAAAACCCCCTCGTTCGTTCACTGAACATACCCGAGCCAAACTTCGGAAAATTATTCCGGGCACACCGGGCCTCAGAATCAGGTGCCATCCGAAACTGCGTTCTTGTAAAATTCCAAAGAAAAATAAGGAAACAAATTTCCTTGAAATTTACGGGTCTTTACATCACTCCCACCTCAGGACTTTACGTCCCCTTAAATATACATCATAAACTAGGAAAATAAATGTGGGTACTGAGTACGCATCTAAACCTCCCGCTCCCAAGTGCTCTCCTAGAGGTTCTCGTGCTGCCATCTGATGCACACTAGAGGAATCGATTGTCCACTTAGGACCCACTCCTGTCGATCCTCGATCTCCACCGGGACCTCCGCAACAGTCTCCCCATCATCAACATCCAACTCTCCATGGTCAATGATGTGCATCGGGTCGTGCATGTATCTCTTCAGCTGAGATACGTGGAAGACGTCGTGCACCCGGTGCAACTGAGGTTATAGAGCCAGGCGATAAACCACCTCGCCAATCCTGTTGAGGACCTGGAATGGTCCGATGAAGCGTGGAGACAACTTGCCGCCTCAGCCAAATCTCCGTAATCCACGTCGAGGTGAGACACGCAAGAAGACGTGGTCACCATCCTAGAACTCTAGTGGACTCCGCCTCCTATCATCATAATACTTCTATCGGCTCTGAGCTGTCCTCATCCGATCCTGGATGACCTGGACCTTCTCTGTCGTGGCTCGGACCATCTCTGGTCCCACAAGTGCTGACTCCCCAGGATCTGTCCAGCACAAAGGAGATCTGCAAGGTCGGCCGTACAATGCCTCGTATGGTGCCATCCCGATGGTGGAGTGGTAACTGTTGTTGTAAGAAAACTCCACCAAGGGTAGGTGGTCCTCCCAGCTATGACCAAAGTCAAGGAAACATGCGCGGATCATGTCCTCGAGAGTCTGAATGGTCCTCTCCATCTGACGATCCGTCTGAGGGTGAAAGGCGGTGCTCAGACGTAGCTGCATCCCGAACGCCTCTTGAAACCCCTTCCAAAGCCGGGATGTAAAGCGAGCATCTCGATCAGAGGCGATAGATGATGGCACACCGTGAAGACGTACAATCTCCTGAACGTAACGAAGTCCCAAGCTCTCCACCGAGCCCTGCTCTCTGATGGGTAAGAAGTGAGCTGACTTGGTAAGTCGGTCATGACCCGTCCTCGGGGCCCGTGTCGTGACTACCCCATGCCCGACTTCCATAGGCCAGGGGCTGGAGACTAGAACCATGGGGTAAATCCCAGAAAAAGGGAAGGCATTGCCTTTGTAAAGTAAACAACAAACACCAAAGAGTAAGTAGGAAAAAGTAAAAACTAAGTAAAAAATCGTACAACAGTAAGTGCAGAAAAGTATGTGGGCCAGAATACAAACCCAAAATGAAAGTAAAGTACAACTGCAAAGGGAAAATAGCAACTGAAAAGTAAAGCCGCAACGACGAGTTGTCCACTGGAAATCCCACCTGAAGGGTGGGTACAGAAAGCATCCACTACTCCTCGGGTCCAGCCGACCGCTCCGAGTATGTCCCACCCAGTGGTCCGCCTCCAAGTATCGTCCTGGTCCACAAGCCTCCACCACGATCAGCGCTGTCTGTCGTCTGCAACCAACACAACGTAGTGCCGGCATAGCCCGTGTAGGGGTGAGTATAAGATACTCAGTAGGGACCCCGAGGACGGGTCGTGACAAATTGGTATTAGAGGATTTTAGTTCTACTGCAGACTCTGATCTTTCTTCTATGTGAAGAAATAGTGTTATGCATATTGAGTGTGGTTATCAGTCCAGGGAGGCCAGTGTTGGTGTGGCGGCCGACGTATCCGTACACCAGAACCCTAACTTCTGATTTCCGACTTAATGCACGAAAACATTGATTGCATGTGTGTTTCATGTTTTCTTTGTGATTACTTTATGTCAGCTCACCAGGTATACTGTTCTGACCGTGGCGCACCTGTTTCTTTTCAGGATGGCCCCACGACGGCAGCCAGCTAGGGTTCCAAGAGTTGTACGTGACGACAGCCCACCGAGCGACGAAGCCTCGGTGCAGGGCCTTTAGACAGCTGAGGCACCGACGGTACCTCTACCCGCCGAGCCACCGATGCTTCCAGCCCCAGCCGCTGACGATGCACGTTGCCTAAGTGCACTGCATGAGTTCTAGCACCAGCGACCGCCCAGGTTCCACGGGGAGATGGACCCCCAGGAAGCCGAGGACTGGCTGGAGGCAGTGGTGCGAGTTTTCTGGTTAGTGAGGATGCCAGCAGACCTCATGGTGATCCTCGCAGCAAGCCTACTGCAGGCAGCAGCGGGCCGATGGTGGAGCTTGATGCTCCAGGTGCACGATGAGGCATCTCTTCTCTGGATGGACTTTGAGAGCCTCTTCCGCTCAGAGTTCGTCCTGCCCACCCTCCGTGCGGTGCGCATCCAGGAGCTTCTTCAGCTACGGCAGGGCAGCTTAACTGTTGCCTAGTACTCGACGAGATTTACCGATCTCTCGCGCTACTCTACACACATGGTACGAGACCCATTATTCTGGGTCCGGACCATTGAGCATGGGTTGAGACATGAGATCAGGGCATCACTGATATCCCTCAGCATTCCGACTTAGGTAGGAGTACTGGAGTGATCCCTTTTGATCGAGAGCTTTCTTACTGAGACTTCTCCAGCGGCGAGACCTACTACGGGGCGACACCTAGTAGAGTCTTCCTTAGAAGGCAGTCGATGGATGACTCATGGGTCCAGGAAGACCAGACCCTCATGCAGACAGCCTCAGGACATTGGCTCAGCAGTGCGGGGCACATAGCGTGGAGCCAGTCTTTCGAGAGGCAGGCAGTGCTACACAAGCGGCGGGCATGGTCAGATGGCTCGTGACTGGCCGACCCACCGTGCCGAGGAGCAGAAGACGATTGAGGGGCCACCCAGGAAGAGGGTTGACCGTGGAGGTCTGCAGGGAGGAGGCGGACGAGGAAGAGGAGCTAGCTGAGAAGAAGGTGGTGGGCGACGCTTTGAGGCTCTACCACCACCACCACCAAGAGGTCCACCCTGACCACAAGGAGCTGGCGGTCAGAGACAGGAACAGCTCCAGGCAGCGGAGGCCTATGACCACGTCGCGCCCTAGATGATTGAAGGTACGATCTGTGTCTATTCCACCCCTGCTACAGTTCTTATAGACACATGAGCGAGTCACCCTTTCATAGCCGCTGCCCTTTTTCGGAGCTCGGAGATTCCAATACAGCCGTTGGCTCGATCCTTACTGCTAGAGACTCCTACGGGAGCAGACTCATCGATTACGCACTGGTACCGGCAGTGTGAGCTTACTCTAGGAGGCGAGAGCTTCGGCTGGGATCTTCTTGTAGTGGTTTCGAGGCCTTACGACTTCATCTTGGGCATGGATTGGTTATCTACAGTCCATGCACAGATTGACTGTATTAGGCGCAAGGTGCGATGTGTATGCACCAATGGGAGCAGGTTCACCTTCACCGGCGAGAAGGGAGCCTTCGCAGCACATGATGGACTCTCGTAGAGGAGAGAACAACCCATCACTCATCAGTTGGCTAGCCTCATCCTAGGAGTAGTTGACGTGCAGAGTCATAGTTTTCCTGCAGTGGTGGATCAGTACGTGGACGTCTTTCCCGACGACGTTCCAGGACTACCTCCTCACAGAGAGGTAGACTTTCATATTGACCTGTACCTCCGGACAACCCCGATATCAACTCCAGCGTATCGGATGGCCCCCACTGAGCTTCAAGAGCTACGGGTAGAGTTGGAGGACTTGCAGGGAAAGGGATTCATCCGACCCAGTGTTTCACCCTTGGCTTCACCGATATTGTTCGCCAAGAAGGCGGATGGGAGCTTGCGACTTTGTGTCGACTATAGTCACCTAAACCAGGTGACGATGAGGAAAAAGTATCCACTACAGAGGATTGATGACCTATTTGATCAGCTCAAGGGATCACGATGGTTCTTGAAGATAACCCTCAGGTCAGGCTATCATCAGCTCAGAGTTCGGTACGAGGACGTGTAGAAGACGACCTTCAGGTGTCGATATGGCCACTATGAGTTCTTGGTTATTCCATTCGGCATAACCAATGCTCCAGCAGTGTTCATGGGCCTCATGAACAGGATATTTCAGCCATACCTCTGATACCAATTTGTCACGACCCGCCCTCGGGGCCCGTGCCATGACTACCCCAATCCCGCCTTCCATAGGCCAGGGGCTGGCAACTAGCACCAAAGTGTAAATCCCAGAAAAAAGGAAGGCATTGCCTTTGTAAAGTAAACAAAAAACACCACAGAGTAAGTAGGCAGATGTAAGCACTAAATAAAAACTGGTACAAAAGTAAGTGCGGAAAAGTAAGTGGGCTAGTATACAAACCCAAACTGAAAGTAAAGTCGCAACGTCGAGCTGTCCACTGGAAATCCCACCTGAAGGGTGGGTACAGAAAGCCTCCACTGCTCCTCGGGTCCAGCCGACCACTCCGAGTACGTCCCGCCCAGTGGTCCACCTCCAGGTACCGACCTGCTCCGCAAGCCTCCACCACGATCGGCACTGTCCGTCATCTACAACCAACACAACATAGTACGGGCATAGCCTGTGCAGGGGTGAGTATAAGCTACTCATTATGGACCCCGAGACCCCCGAAGGCCTCCCAGAATCGACAAAGGATAAACCGCAAAGGAAAGATACAATAATGAAGTAACATCAGACACTGCTTAGGTACATCCCCATACATATACCTAAGTCATCAATTCTCACTCGGCTCCAACATCCGAGCTCAAGTACAACACAGTCCACACAGGAAAGGATCGATAATTACTAACCCCCGCAATGACCCACAAAGGATCTGACCCACAAAGGATCGATAGGTAACTAACCCCCGCAATGACCCACATAGGATCAAACCCACACAAGATCGATAGGTAACTAACCCCCGCAAAGACCCACACAGGATCTGACCCACAAAGGATCGATAGGTAACTAACCCCCGCAATGACCCACATAGGATCGGACCCACACAAGATCGATAGGTAACTAACCCCCGCAAAGACCCCCACAGGATCTGTAGGCGCTGGCCCACACAGGACCGTTGAGTGGTGACCCACACAGGATCAGACCCACACATGATCGATAGCACTGACCCACAAAGGATCGCTGAGTGCTGTAGTCGTCGTCGTCAAATCCACTGAGGATCTTTGTACAGTCGTCGTTGTCACAGTAGCAGTCGCAGCCAGCTCTAGGGTTCCCGCACACAGCAAACTCGTTCGGGAGGGTCCGCTCCACGAGCCGAGAGGCTGATACATCAACTGACACATAGTCCAGAGTTGATGTATCCAAAAGTTCCGTATCGTCAACAGGAACTCAACATCGTAGACGACGCGTCAATCGAACACCCGGTCTGAGAGTTATTGGATTTTTTGTCCCAGGGGCCCGGATGGTTTTTAAGGAAAAACCAACCCGACCGTACTCCACCTGCATCCAAACCTCAATCAAAGTAATCCAAAAGATCCTTGTCACTTAGAAAAATTCAACAAAGTCGACGACACATCAATCGGACGTCCGAAGCTCAAGATATGAGCGTTTCCGCTCCGAGGGCCCGGTTGGTTTCGTGTACGAACCAACCAGGCCGAACCCAAAGTATTCCGAAACCTTGACTGTGATATACCGAAATGACCGTCTCATTCCAAGGATCGAATTTCCGTTGACGGCACATCATTCGGAGGCCCGTATCTTAGGTTATGATCAAAAGACCTAAAAGGTCCGGAAACGGGGGGTCTGGGCCCGAACCGACCCGGCCCGACCCCCCCCCCCCCTGGGACGGCCCGACCCGGGACGACCCGACCCGGGTCCAGGTCCGACCTGGTTGGGCGCAACCTGGCCCGGCCTAGGCGCGACCCGGCCGGCGGGTCGGCTCAGCTCGGCTCGGCTGAGCAGCCGACCAAGGGAAGCCGCGGGGCGTGTTGTCCCCGCGGGAAGAGGAGTCGCGGCCCCGCGTGGGGCCGCGCTTGGTCAGCGGACGCGGCAGAGCCGCGTCCCGTGTCTCGCCGGACCCGCGCGGTCGTGGGTCTGGTCATCCCCCGCCACCACGGCTTCAGCCGCGGCGGCTCCATAAGGCGGCGTGCCGGGGCGCCGCCGGTGGAGTCCGCAGGCCACCGGAGTTGCTCCGGTGGTCCGATTCCATTTCCGTCTGCGCCGTAGCTCCTCTCGGGTCCTGTTCTTCACTGTGGAATCAAAAAATCGTCTCTACGACCCGTTTTGTCTTCGTCCGCCATTCCGCACACTAAGAACAAAGAGTGGTGGGTTCGGACTTGTTCGTTGGTCCGCACCCACCGCGTTAGCGGTTTGAAACAACGCCATAAAATCCTAGCAATTTATGAACCACGACCCGCAATAATAATCCGCGGACCAACATGTTAATTGGTTGGTCCGCGTTCTTGCCTTGGAGGAAAAAAACATGGGTAATTTTTTTTTTCAAAATGACCCCTACCTCGTAGCTGTCGTCGGAAGGGAGCGAGCACGTCGCAGAATTGACCATTGCGGTAGAGGATGATCGTCGCGTCGCGGAAGAGCGTCGCGTCGTCGCAGAATACGGTGTCATGTAAACAATCTCAAGATGTCGATCGAAGATTGTCGTGGGGATGGATCATCACGGAAGAAGCGTCGACATCGCGGTACTCGGTGTCGCGTCGTCGATCTCCGAGGGCTCGGTGTTCTTCGTTGCCCTTTTCGTCGGAGGTCGGCGTTCTTCGCGTTCTTCGCATTCTTCATGTTCTTCGCGAAGGAGGATGAAGATCTTTAGAGATTCTTCAAAGGTTTAACACAACATCAAGATAAGAAGGTGTGTTGGCCTTATTTTATTAACATGCCAACGAAGAGAAAAAAACTAAGTAATGACCCATTAATTCATAGAATTAATTTCAACGAATAAACCACCCAAGTAATAGGGGCGTTAAGAATTTAGAAAACGTGTCAGTTGACTTTCGTTTAATAAGGGTTTTCGCGGGTGCGTTACTTAGAGGAAAAAAAACAGTGGGGCTCGTGAAGGCCCCACCTCACAAGTATCCTACCAGAGGGTAGGATATTTTAAATTGCACCCTATCCGCTTCAACTCAGCTTAAATAGCTTTAAGTGGGTTTTAAGTGACTTTAAGTGAAATAAAAATAATGTTGTCACACACTTTATTTTATTTCTTAACTTAACCCCAAAAATTTAAAAACCACACCCGAGAAAACGCAACTCTGGAAGAGGCGTTTCTAAGTAAATACCGGTGCTGCGATTCCATCGGTGCCCTCAGAATTCGATTCTGAGCACCGATTCAAAAGTTAGAAAAACCCACTCGTTCGTTCACTTAATGTACCCGAGCCAAACATCGGAAAATGATTCCAGGCACACCGGGCCTCGGAATTAGGTGTCGTCAGAAACTGCGTTCTTGTAAAATTCCAAATAAAATTATGGAAAAAATATTACCTTGAAATTTCTGGACTTTACATTGTTTCAAGGTCTTATTCAATGGTGTGGGTACTTATTGGTTTAGGCCATGAAGCATGAGATGAAGGGTTAGAAGGACTTCAAGGTTTTGTTCAATGATCAATATTATCCTGATTCATTTGAAATCACCAATACACATGAATTTTTTAATCTCCACTAAGGGCATAAGACTATGATGGTGTATGCCAACTCTTTTACTATATTCGATCAGTTATTCCTAGAACTTGTCTCCAATGATTATCTTAAGCACCAATCTTCTGAGATGGGGTTGTGATCAGACATTAGATCCCATGTATTCCTATTCATGCTGAACATATACTCTAAGGTGGTTGACCATGATTTTACGGTTGAGACCGAATGGTATAGAGTTTCTAGTTTAATATTGTAGTTTTTTTAGTTTTCTAGATTACTGGAAGTTCATTTGAGGAGAATAGGTAGTGGGATGAAACAAAAAAGAGGGGAGGTGTTTGTTCAGGCCATCCCTCCTGGTCAATTTCTTCTAAAGCTTTTGATATTGGGTCAGTCCTATACCATTAGTGTAGAAAGGAATGAAATATGTTTTCAAAATGTTCAGTTGAACCAAGTCCTATCCATCAGTGTTGAACCATTCATAACATATAGATGTTTTTCATGGTGGTATGCACATTCCAGGGTGGTGTAGGATTGGTATCTTCTAGAGGGATTTCAGCCATGTTGGAAACATCTGGGATAATGAGCACATAGTTTTGCAGTTGGGGTGGTTGGACTAGTTCCTGTTCAGGGTAGTTTCATCCTAATATATAGCTTCATTGATATTTATATCCTCAATAATATGTATAGACAATAAATATATAGGATTTGGATCATTCACTTGTAGAAATGGATTCATAACCTTCAACGGTTTAAGTTACGATTCTTATTACATCATTGACGTGTTCTATTATATTTTATATATGGCCCTCTGTATCTTTTATCAATGCTCATACTATGGATTTTTAAATGATAGAAAATGATCTTATTTCATATGTGATTCATTTGGTAATGTCACTTGGTAGGAAGAAAGAGAAGGGATCTAGCTTCATCTTGTTCACTCTCCTTGCCATGGGTCGAGATAGGATTGTATTTATTGGTTTTGAGAATGGATATCTTTAGCATTATCATCTTTATGGATTGGATGGTTAATTTCAAATTAAAATTTTATTATTGTATACTACAAGTGAGTTTTGTGGAATTTGATGGCAGTACCCATATTTTTTTTGATGGATGAGAACCATATTTGTGTTGTGTTGGACATCTAATTTTGGAATTAGGTAGTCTCATATTTATGATCTCATCTATCATGATGGAGAATGATATTGCTGTTCCAAATGGTGAATTACCACCTATGGTAAATGAGATGATGATTAAGATAGAATATCTCATACCCCACATTAGAGACCATTTTGATCGGACTAAGGGGTAATGGTGGTTCTCCGCGATCGACTTCCATTCCGAGTATCACCATGTAAGATTTAGAGAGGAATATGTTACTAAGATATCTTTCCGAAGTATGTATGACAATATTTATTATTTGAACATTCCATTAGGGTTAATGAATTCTCCTATGGTCTATATGGAGATCAGGAATAGGGTGTTCCCCCAATATCATGACTCAATTTCAAGGTATTTTTAGAAAACATCTTAGTATACTATGTGACTGATGAAAAGAATTAGAGACACATGATGATTAGGTAAGGTGCTCTTTGAGAGAATTTCGTATATGTAATTATACCCACGTTCATTATCTGAATTTGAGAGGTGAAATTTTTTGGGTCTTATGATCTCTAAAGAAGGGGTTTCAATGGACCTTGATAATATCAGTGAAGTGATGTCGTGGGAGTAGATGAAGAACTTTTTTAAAATATATAAATTCTTTTTCCTAGTTGAGTATTACAGTTGGGTTGATGATGATTTCACTCAGCTTTATTCACCCTCGAAGATGATCACATGAATGGGGGTGAGGTTTTACTAGATCCTAGATTGTTAGGCATCCTTTTTAGAGCTTAATCAAAAGTTGATCACAATCCCTATTTTTATTTGTCCAAAATATAGAAAGGGATACGTGGTCTATATTAATGCATTATGTATTGGGCATGGGAGTGTGTTAATGCAGGATGATAAAATTTTGGGTATCTTTTCTGCCAAATGTTATCACATGAAAATAATTACCCAACCCATGACTTGGAGTTAGAGGTAGTTATGCATGCATTAAAAAAATGTATTCCTTCTATCATTGGGGATAATTTTTTTATGTAGTCTGATCTTACGATTTGGATCACATTTTATTCTAGATGGATTTGAATCTAAGGTAGTGTGGATGTGTTTAATACATTTAGGGTTTAAATTTTGAGATCATGTATACCCTATGAATGGGTAATGTGGTAGTAGAAGACCCAAGAAGAAAGATGTCAGTTAAGGCTTTGAAAGAGTCCAACAATGAATGGACCATGATTGGTATTTTTTTCATAGATGTATCTTGATACCAATGAGTATAGGGGAGGTTCATTCTTGGGTAGTGTTTCGATGACACCTTCCCCCATAAAGATGATTCTGAAGGAGAATCAAAATGATGATTTCCTCCATCAGTAATTGATGCTTTTTAATAGTGGGGAGGTTGCCATTAAATGGCATTTATAATCATATGAGGTTTTTTGGATTTATGATTCATGTGGTGGGTCCATTATCACTCCGTTTGGTGGTTTTGTAAGATATCCAACAGTCCTAGTGGTCTGTTCATCCTAGGACAACCAAATTTTTTTTATGATTTTTTATTCCAGTTCTGGTGGCTGGGTATGATATAGGATATATCTGATTCTGTTTCTTGATGTTATACATGTATTTAAGATAAATAAGAGCACCAAATTCCCTCCGATTTTCTTCCCCATTTTTTCATTCCTACGAGGAATTGGGATGAGGTCACCATGTATATTATTATTGGAACACCTCATACTTCGTAGTGAAGAAATGTCATATGAGTAGTGATTGACTACCATACCAAATTGGTCCTTTTCATTCTGATCATGGATTCAACCACTAGGGAAAAATTTGGTCTATTGTATGTATATGAGACATTGAGGCTTCATGTTTTTCCATCATCAATTGTTTTAGATAAGTACCCCACATTACCGCTATGTTTTTTATGCCCATTGAAAGGAAATGAGGTTATAGGTTAGGTCGAGAACAACATTCCATCCTCAAATAGATGGTTAGACATATTTGTAGAATCAAATCATGGAATACATGATTCAAGAATGTGTGTTGGATTTTATAGGTTCATTGGTTATCCATTTGGGGTTGGTGGTATTTTCAAATAATAATAGGCATCAATATTAAAAAAAATGAATCATTTTGAGGTGATTTAGGGCTAGCTGTTCCAGTCACCTTTGTGTTGTCTAGAGGTGGGCGAGACCTCATTGTCAGGACCAAATCCCATGAAGTAGACATCTGATAATGTTTTGTTGATCCAGAATAATTTTTTTTGATACTATAGAGTCACCATATTTCGTATGCTGATCAGAGCCACCGGGCCTCGGAATTATCAATGGGTGATCAAGTGACTCTAAATGTAGAACCTCATTTGGGCCACCACTATATTGTTAATAAAGTGAAGCTAACTCCAAGGTTGGTTAAAACTTTTGAGATTACTAAAATAGTCTGTTAAGAGGTTTAAAGATTAGATTTTCCATCCCAGTTGACATAAATTTATCATGTTTTCCATGTCTTATAGCTAAAGATGTATAATCTAGAACCATATCATGTGCTGAATTGGTAAGAATTGGATATGGAATCCAATTTTTTCAATATATGAGTGCCCAACACTAATTTCGGTTTCCCAAGAGAATGTAATTTGATGTAATTTTATACCATTGGTTTGAGTCCTTTCTTAGCTTGCTAATTACGACCATGATATATGGGAGTGGAAGTATTATATTATGGTGTAGTACTCATATATTTTCTATGATTATTCATAGATTTGTCTTTCTGTGGGGAGGATTGTTTTCAGGGTGGGGAGAACTATCAGAACCATGATTTTATTTTGAGGTAATTTTCTTATTTATTTTGTTGTTATTATTGTTACATGGGTTTATCGGGATGGTTTAGGAAAAAATGTATTTTTTGGACCCAATAAAAGGTGGTTCATAGTGGGAAAACATTTATAAGAAACTATGAAGCATCCTAGGAGAGACCATGTTCCCTAGATAGTGGCACTATCCAGACCACACAACATTCTTCATGAGTATGTTGATAACTATACTCCCAAACTAGAGGCTCTTTTTACGGAATACATTCCAATGCATTGTTGGGTGGCTTCCCCTTTTAAACCATGAAGAATATTTTCCATAAGGATGTAGGTATGACACAATTAACCCAATGTTTGGAAGACCATGTAGCATAATGTTTTAGCATGTCTTGTTCATTAAAAATTATGATTTTACATATCTATCCTTCCCTAATATAACCCAAATACCACCCATTTCATCACCACGTTGAGATTTCAAGAACTCGATGCCTTATCTTTTCCATATTATCCTCATTGAACATCAATTTTTTCATGGATTTTTCATTAGATTATACTGATTCATAATGTGGGTCTATACATTCTGGATTTCACCCTTCTTCTTAGGTTCAAATTCTTTCTCACATGAATTATTCTTTCTCCAGTAGGTTGGTTAGCCAAAATGGGTTTAACCATGGTTATTTGAAATTAATATTGGGTTTTATGGTTTGATATTTTATTTATATGGCTCTCTTGTTGTGTGGTTGTAGTATTCCACCATTTTCTTTAAGTTTCCAAGCATGTGGTAGGAGATTCTCAGCTTCTATAATATTGGATTTGTTTTATAAATAATGATTTTATACATTAATATGTTATATAGAATTGTTTGTTGGAAAAAATATATGTCTTAAATTTTTTTGAGGTGTGTATAGGTTGAATAATTATTTCCCTATTGAAATTGATTTTGATTCAAGTGTTCTCTCCTTATTGTGCTTTAAATTGGGTTTTGAAAATTGTGAATGTTGTGTGAAGCATGTTTTAAAATGTATTTCCGATGTGTGTATATTTTTAAGAGGTTTAGAATACGAAAAAATAATGGGTTATTAGGTCAATTCATATTTATTAGTGTGTGTCTACAAAATGGACATCTAAGTGATGTGTGAAATGGAAATTGAGCATAATGGGAATTATAGGTAACTTGGTGGGCGGAATAATTCTAGTAGGAAATGATTATTAGTGATGACAAGAAACTGTTCTGACAATGAGTATTGATTCTAAACCAAAAACTAAATTATGATGATGACGGGAGAATACTATACCATATGACATATTCTCCTCTAGGGAGTGAATTTCCCGTAAGGGGATCTACTCGCTAGGGTTCCCCATGTCACTGACTTCCTCTTCTCTATCACATGTCAATAGAGGAATCACTCTAGGTGATTCTTCTCATCACGTTCATGGTGTCTGGGTCCTCATTAACCAGAGACAATGTGGCTTTATAGGCTCGACCAATGACGTTTATCATCGTTGCTACTAATCTTCTTTCCCTATCCTCCGAATTGGCTACTGTATCCCACAAGCACACAAGGAAGGTACGTTGGTCAAGTGTGAGATAATATTGTAAAAGGATCATATACTCTTTTTTTCATCAGATATGGGTGTGATTGGGAGGTTCATTGTGGTCTTGAAGGCAGTGACCTGTGATGTGCGGAATTTCGGCAGGGCATTTCATCCCACGTGTGCTCAGGTGGCTTCCATTTAGGTGATGATTTGTCATTTCATTATTATTTTTTCGTTTCTAGTTTGTATGTGATCTGTTTTGTCATGATTCTAGTCTTGTGGTGTGGATTATTTGGTTTTTGGATCAGTGGAGTTGTATGTTAATGAGAAGGTGTCGTCAATGTGGTGATGGATTCTTGAACATTGATTCTTACCTCCATGTTTTGGTTTTGTATGTCTTCCTACTTCTATTCATGTGACAATCCTGGTCTTCTTGGAATCTCTTATTTTTGAAATTATTTGGATGTACCTGCTTTTGTTATTTGGTAAATCTTCATTTTTTGCATTTCTGTGAAATGTGTGATGATGCAGTTTTGGGGGAATGTTCATGGTGTAGTGGGGAATGAAGGAATTTTAGAGAATTAGGTCTTAATATATGATCTATCAATGATCTTGTGGATTTTTTTTTGGAATGGGATATTTTGAGGGAATTTGAGCAAGAATCACAAAATTGAATTTGGTAGAAGAAGGGTTCATGGGTTTCTTTTTTCAATAATTCTAAAAGAAAATTCTTCAGAAGACGATTCATAGAAGGTATAATTCACCATTCATAGAAAATCATATTTTGAGGTTTGAGAGGGAATGTCAAATCCATTAGTACCAGGCCCATACATTGTTGAACGAGATAGCTTGTTGTGAAGTAATGCAAAGGTGGAGGCCTACCATAATGATGTTGATGTAGGGGAGGGGTATTTCTTAGTAGTCATGTTTCTGGATGATTATGGGACGTTTGACCTTTGGGGTTCTTTATGTCTATACATTTATTAAGTCATGTGATGTTTCCAACTTTACCCTCAAAATGGGGTTTTATTTAAAAAATTAATAAAAACATTTGGCCTTCATGCCATTCCGTTAGTCATTTTCCTTTAGTGGTTCATCCATGAGGACGTTGTGGGTTGTGGTTTCTATATAATGTTCCATCGAGGTACATGGTTACTAAGGACCCACTAGTGCATATAACCATTTTTAATTACCCATGGTTCTCTTTTGATGTTATTATTATAATCATCACACGGAGGATGTGAATTTCTTATAAATTTCAATGTATTCTTATATTTAAAATTCTTTCCTTAAAATGGTTTCTTAAAAATTTATCAATTTTTTTTTAAAAAAAAATCACGTTCCTTTAATTATAATTTTATGTTATGGAATATCTTTTCCGTGTGACACTATAAGGAATTGGATAACACCCTAAATACACACTCAATTGTATATAGATCTAGTTATGTTTGACCTAGGTAAAGGAAACATGTTTCATATTTGTGACAGTAGATAAAATCGCTAGTGATTCCTCTCATGTAGGTGTTAGTGGAGGTGGCTTGAGGGTGATGAACCTCCTGGTACATGGTGGTTTTGGGGTTTGATCTCATTGGTTACCTACTAATTCTGGTATTATTTTTTGTTTAAATTTATAAATGGTTAACCTGTTTTTGTTGAATATCGTTTGGATATGATTATGGTTATTGATAAATTTATTTTTTATTATTTTGATGGATATTTATTATAGTTTATATTGATAGAAATCAATACCAAATTTAATGTTTGATACCTTGGCACCTCATTCCAGCCATTGGGATTGGGAACGCCCTTTGGGTCATGCCACAGATTAGGCCGGATGTTGGGTTGGTTGGTATCCTTGGACAATTCATGACAAGTCAACATATCAATGTCTATGACCTGGTGGGTCCAATTTGATTGAATACCATTCTCAAAAATCCAATATTTGTGATCTACATCTCAATAAAAGATATTTTTAATGAGAAACATCTCTATGAAGTGTGTCATGTGTAAAAAGACTATAATTTCTCCTTGAAGATGCTCGATGAACTGATACAAACATCCCACTCTATTGTTCTCAAATAATCTCCTCAATGAAGCGTTTAATGTACATAACCAAAGTAAAAACCTCTCTACTTCCAGCCTAGACCATAACAACCCACCAACATCAAGAATCGAACTATAGGATAAAGGATTTATCATTCACCTTTGATCCTCATGGATTTCTATGAAATTGAAAATCCAATCACCAGTCCAAAATATAGTCCCCAGTATCCATAGGGCCACCTGTTCCCTGGATGGATAAAGGTTGTTGGATAAGGTTCTCTTGGACATTGGTGACCACATTCTGGATTACTCCCAGATCATGGAAAGGCACTAAGTGGAATACTCCTAGAGGAAGTGGACCATCTTCATGAACTATGGGAGCAGTTGTGGGATCATGATATACAATACCCTCCTTCAAAACATGAATTCCCATTAGACATTTAGATTGTGGTATCATATGTAATATAATGTTATGAATTATGAAATATGTCATTTTAACCTATCTATTCCAAGGGATCACTTAAGGATTTTTCTAGGATTCTACATACATCCAATGTTATAACCATCTTAGTACTAGAAAATTTTTGTTTCCCTACATGTTAGTTATAATCATCTATATATAGGAAACTTTTCTTCAACTAATTTATATAATTATAGATATATCACAATTGAAATAAAAATGTATATATCACATAATAATAAATATAGTTCAATCCTCGATAGATATCACACATAAAAGAATTAAATTTAAGAACCAATATAAAACATTATAATAGGTATATATATGGAATGTGACCCTACATGACTAATCAAGGTGCGTGAAAAAAACGATAATAACATTAAAACATTAATATCATCCCCTTATATGGTGACATGTTGGTTTATTACACAAGTACATTCTAGGAACAAGGAAACTCTCCGAACATGAATCTATCACAACTATATCCATTCATCCTTATCCCATGGTTTAAAAATATAAACTGATTAAAACATGTTCTAGGAATATATATTATAAATCCTCGACCACACCCACCATTTCTGGGTAGGAGGGTCACATTACCTCATTATTCATCACTAAACACAATGGGATGCTAACTAGAAGGGAGGTACTAAGGTCATCAGTGGAGAGAATATACACTATGTATTATATCATAAAAAAATAATAAATTCATATAATAATATGAAAAATAATTTGAGTAACATATGAAAATTGGATAATGGAATACATGTCATACAATAAATAAAAGGACAAGAAAATTGGAAATACATACGAAGATAATTTTCTGATAGGTAAGTAAATAATAAATAAAATAAAGGTAACCCATGGAGTTTATCCGGGTACCCATATTTGCACAATGATCATGATTAAAACTATCTTTCATGGACCCCTTTCCCATTATCAAATACATAAACAGAAATTACGCATGTGCATTGAGATTGGAATCCTAGGTTTCAGTAATGATACATTGTATAACAACACCTATTTGTCCTTAAACAATTTCCTCATGTAAAAAAGTGTATTCCATAGATAATAAAAAAAAATACCCAATAATAATCCATATACGAGAACCCATATGACAAAAATACCACAATGATACTTATCTATAGCTTGTAAAATGCTATTAAAGAAGTTATTGGGAATAATAAAGGACTCCCCATGAGTCTTGTAATCATGTTCCCCAAAATAATGAGTACATACTAGTTGGAATACACAATGCATCATGTGAGATATGTTCTCAACATCCTATTATCATTGATTGATTGTACTAATCAGAATCCACTAGGAATTGATTATCATAATCTTTTGAATATAATATAAATCAAGTGTATCACATAGAATCTAAGAGGCATCAACATATCTCTACCCTATTCTTATTTCAATCATCACCATAATCATAAATTGGTAGTATTCACTATCTTGTGGATAACGATTTCTTGATGGTCCAAATACTTTTGGCACCAGTAATAGTTCATCCAAAGGTACACATAATAGTGTAGAAACAAAAACTCATTTATCGAATATCATCATTAGTAAAATATAGATCATACATTACATGTGATCCACATCATCAGTTTAACACTCGGATGTTTTTATGAAATATTTTATTTAAAGAAAATTTTATTCATAAGTAGCTTGTGTTCCATGAAATCGTGAGTTTAAATGAACCACATGATTCCCTTATTATAAAATTACCATTTTATCCTGGTCGTTAGGTCAACTGGAATAATTATAACTATCTTATGAAAATGCATTGTGAATTCAATAGCTATCAATTATTTATTAAAATATATATAAATTATGTATTATTATTATAGTGTAAATTACTTTTGGTAATGAAATTGATGAGATATATATTTGTTATATACTTAATAAAATAATTTTCATATTCATCTAATGGATATTTTAGTTATAGGGTATGAATACTACCGTATTTGATGTTTAGAAACCTATTTTTAAATGTTTAATTTTACAAATATGAATGGGAAACCCCTTTTAAACTATTATTATTATTACACATTAATAATTTTTATATTATAATATAAATCTTTATTGTTAATTAGTGTATCAATATTTAATTTGTATAATTTTTTTATATTTTTCTGATAACTATCTTGTTTTGATGAAAAATGAAAATACACTAAATTTTAATTAAAAACAAATTTTTTAATGAGATAATTTATATGGATAAATTATGATATTGAATGATATTAATATTTATATATAATATATTATTATCATTAATTTGAATGTATTTAATTAGAATTAATTGAACTTTTAATTCATAAGTAAAAACAATTCAATCTTTTTTCTTGTTTTAACTTTTAAAACTCATTTTATCATTTCTACAATGGGATTAATTTTAAATTAACTATTAAAACTTATATGATTTGAATTTTTAAAAATGGATTACTTATTTGGAATCAGTAGGCCCAAATTATTTTTATTGGTTTTTATTATTTTTGGGCATTATGAATAGAAACTTTGAAAATTATTTTTATTACCATGGTTAAAGGTAAATCAGGTAATTAAGGCTAAAAATAATTTTATAAAATTATCTTAACACCTATAAATTAGAATTGGATGACAAAATTTTAGAAGTATAATCTATTTTTGGAAATGTAATCACATTTTGGCCACTTACCTGTGAATATGACATTAATGTAACAAAAAAATGAATGTGAAAAAAATGACCCAGTCCCATTTAATATAAGTATATTAATTTTAATATATGGATATCTAGTAGATAATATCGAGAATATATAGCCTATGGAAAGATAAAATAATTACCTACATCATAGGAATTTATTTAAAATTTTAATAAATTATATAATACCATTTAATGATGAAACAATAGTAATTTAAAAATTATTTTATAAATAGAAATATCAATTAAATGGTTTTAAAAATATTATGATAAATATCCTATGAACTAATTATTGTTATACACTAAATTTCAAGGTTATTATGATAACTTTTGAGTGTATTAATTTTTTTTGAATTTATTTTCTATTTAAATATTATTAATGTCTAATAAATGAATGGTGTCCAAATTGACACAATTGATATTTTATAAATATAAAATTTTATTAAATTATTTAAAAATACTAAAACTATTTTAAATTTAAAAATTTATAATTATATGATCTAAAATTTCATAAAATACCCATTTATGGTTAATTAACACAATATAAGTATATATTTATAACCATTAAATATTTAGAATTTTATTACGGCAATTAAAATTAAATAGAATAACTAAGTGTCAATTATAAGGATATGGTTTAAACTGACAAAAAAACATTTAAAAAATTTATTGGTTATTTTATAACAACCCTATATCATCTCATATTCCAATTTTGAACATTTTTTATGTTTTTGGGAAGGGATTTATTTATTATAAATTACTGTTTATGGGGTTTCCAAAAATTACCCCTCAATTGAATTATAAAAGGGAACATACTCCCTCACCTCTTACCTCCATTTTAAGCCTTAATTCATGGAAAAAACCATCCATTTTCCTTATCAACTTCCCTATTTTCATATTAGAGGTTATGGTCATCTTCAAAGACCTACTGTAGTACACTATGGGGAGATTTAGAGGAAGCACATCGAGGAAGAGGTAATATCATTTACTGATTCTTTCAAACTTATTTCTTCGTCTACATCCTCTTAATTTATTGATTAATTATATATTAATAACATAACTTTAACTCTTATAATTATATGTTATTATAAAAATGAAACAACCATATTAAACATTTTACATATCCTATGCAAATTGAAATCACTACTCGTGTGTTTGTACGGCTTACCGTCTCTACGCTATGGTGTATTTTTTTTCACCACCACCTTACATGGATGGGTATAATGATGAAAATAAAAACTATATATGATTATTATAACATGATACTAATTATGAAATGTCATACACAATCCACATCAAAATCATTCAATAATTATGGGAAAGATATCGTCACTCGTGCGTATGTACGGCTTACCGTCTCCACGGTTCGATGTGATTCATTCTACATAATTCTCATTAAAATATTATTATATGCATGAATTTTATTTATAAATAAGATATAAATAATAATAATATAATTATATTAATGAATTTACCGTAACCTAATAAGTGGAATAAGAAATTATCTAACAAATATTGCATAAGAACATAAATCTATTATAACCCATATAACGAGTAATAGTTGAATGTTACTATCAAACAGATGATAATATAATAATATGTGATATCATAAAAATGATTGTGATTTTTGAATAAGTAAATAAAATTATTTTAATCATTATACATGTGGTTCAGTGAAAGAGGAATGATATCAGACCTAAGGTAAGGGATAATTTTGCAATCTTATTTTCATCTGAGATTGTTTATATGTGAGAATTTACTAGGGTATATTTATCATCCACATGCATGTTTCCTAATAATGTAATATTGTTAATATTCTTATAATTTCTCTAAAAAGTTAATTTTACTGTTTGGGTAAATTTTATGCAACAATTTGAAATGAATCTTCTATTGTTATTTGATTTATGGTTCTTTTTGGCATTTATGGAAAAAATAAGTAGGGAATGTTTTCTCAACCTATACGGCATGAATGGATTTTTATAGGTTCATTAAAACTTATATCCATGATTCTTAGTCTCCAAGATATCATGATTATATTCAACTATATTATTTTAATTTCAAATTTCGTGGCATTTTGAGAAAATTAATTATTTTGGAAAAAGAAAGGATATTATTACCAAAAATTATTTTGATGTGTATTATCAATATTATTTTCCATATAATAAGGCATAGGATTATAATTCAATCCCTCTCATTATTTTGATTTAATTTTGTTAATGATGGAACTATTTTTATGAAATCCATTTATTTTATAAGGATTATAATGGAATGATATTTAAAAACCCGTTTTAATTTATAGGTTATGCTATAGTGAATGTATTTATGTAGTGGAGGAACTCATAAAAATTGTTTCATTATAGGATTAGTGGGACCAATATCTCCTTCTAATTCATTGGGTAATGATTTATATCTCATGAGATAGAAATGTCTGGAACAATAAGTAGATCTAGTTCCGTAATATTTGGATGGATTGAGGAGTGAACTCGGTTCAGTAATGGACTTTGTCTGCTATGATGTGGTCGACAATGATCCATGAGTAATATAATTATTTTCTATTCTTATGTGTGTATTAAAAAACTCTTGTCTTATTTTATGACTTTTGGGAATACATTTCAATATTATGATTTATTCCATGACATTATAATAGGATCTTCTATATGCATGATCAGATTTTCAAATGTTATGTTCGAAATGATATTTCCCTTGTTTTCCATTACTGAGCATTTCATCTCACCCATTCAAAAGATTCTTTTCACTAGGACATGAATTCGGGTATTAAGTATGATATGTTAAAAATAATTCTAGTAATGAAGAAATAAGTATGAGATAATGTGTACTTTTTATGAACCAACTTTTTATGTTTCTTAGCTTCTACAGACACTAAAATAAGACGGTCCTGGAATGGTTTTTTTGTGTTATGTAATAAATATTCATCAATGTTGTATTAATATCAATATGAAATTTATGGGTTTTTATAGTAGGTATCATTGCAAAGGAATATTTACACTTTGGAAACTTGGATGATAGAACCACAATAAGAACCCTAATGATATGTTTATGTATAGGTTACAATCCTATACTAGAGTTCAAGAATAACCATGGATAACACCTAAAGAGTACTAAATTGAAATTGTTTGCTGATTATCTAATTTTACTATTATGATTTCTGTTTCTCAAACTATGATTATTCATTTTAGTCAATGGGTGGAACCATAAGGAACCATGATAATGTAGAATGTAATGATCAATGCAATGATTATCACCTACAGTTACCAACTGTATTAGGAGAAGGAATGAAAACACTTGAAGCAAAGCTCACACAACATTCAGAATCTATGAATCATGTAGGAAATTCAAACAAGAAAAGGAGGGGGAAACATTACGTTGGGTCCTTTATGAGACATCATCCACCATCATTCAGCGGGTCTTTTAATCCATTAGTGGATGATCAATTGAAAAGTACCACCGAAAACATATTTTCAGTTATACAATGTTTTGAACATGATAAAGTCATCTTATCAGTCTATCGTTAGGAAGGTGAAGCTAATCATTGGTGTAGTCTTATCAAGAATACAATTCAAAGAGATGAAATTGAGTCCACGAAATGAGATATTTTTAGGAAAATATTTTTCAACAAGTAAATTCTTCATATTATTCAAACAAATACGGAGAATGAGTTCCTTAAACATAAGAAAATGAATAATGAATTTGTTGGTGCCTATAAAGAATATTTTACAAGACTTGCAAGGTACACTTTTATTATTATTATCCAAACAGAGAGTAAAATTGATCAATTCATTAGTGGATTAAAAACAAGTCTCTGAAGTGAATTATGCCTAATGGCCTTCAATAGTTATGATGAAATAGTTCTATGTGCTCTCATGGTTGAGATGGAGATTAGGGTAACCCATCGGTCATATGAGTTTGATAAGAAGATCGAAATGGAATTTTAAATAAAATATAAATACCATTCTAAAAATAAGATGAGTGTTCCCTTATGATCAATGTATGGAATAAAACATTGACAGAATTATCTTAATTGGATTAGTAAATGTTTTAAGTGTGTAAATGAAGGTCATCGAGCAGTTGAATGCCGAAGTGATGGAAAAAAGATGTCAAGTAAGCGAATAAAAAAAATTCTACACAGAATGCACCTCCTAAACATGAATGTTACAAATTATGGGAAATGTATAATTATTCCAAATTATTAACTAATCCATGGGTTATTGATGATGATTGATGTCAAAAAAAACACTTAAGTCCAATGAAAAAGGAACGTCACATGCAATAGCTATCTGTGATGTGGAGTATGATAATTATGTCGTGAAAGGTACCCATACCATCAACTATAAATTATCAAATGGTTTATTTGATTATAGATCATCCCACTATTTTTTATGAATAATTTTATATGGTCATTTCCAAATTACATAATCAATTAGATTTTGAGTTAGATGTGACAACTCTGAATGGAACAATAGTCGCATAAAAAGTTTAAAATTATTCTTGAGTTAGAGTTTGTGGGAAAGTGATTCTTAAAAATCTTGGGACACTTCCAAGAGTGTAATTTTATGTGATTCATGGAATGGATTGGATTTTTGTATTTAAGGTTTATATCAATTTCCAATGAAAGGAATTCTAATTTCATATTCCTGATCAATCTATGATCATCTATCGATGCAAGGATAAATATCACCTTCAAGTATAAATTTATTCCATATGATGGGTATTGATTCCAATAAAAGAAGTTTATTTGTCTCAAATGGTCATGGATAAACTCCTGATTAATAGTACACCCATTTTATAGAAGATTGATGATATCTTTATAGATTAATTTCTAGGACTTCCACTAAATCGTGAAGTTGAGTTTTCAATAGAAATCATATTGTGTGCTATGACTATTTCAAAGACATATTAGACAATGTCCCCAACTAAGTTGAAGGAAGTAAAGAAGAAACTCCAATTGAATCATGATAAAGGATACATACGCCCAAGTGTGTCACCTTTGGGAGAACCTATTCTATTTGTTAATAAGAAACATGGATCAATGATAGTCTAAATAGATTATTAGGTACATAACAAGATCACTATCAAGAACAAATATATTCTTCCAAACATTGATGACTTATTTGACCAACTAGATGAGCTCAATTAATTTCCAATATTGTTATTTTATCAGGTTATCATAAATTAGGTTTCTAAAAGGAGGATATACCAAAGAGGACATTTTTTATATGGTATAGACGTTTTAAATTTATAGTGATGACTTTTGTTCTTACTAATTCGATGGTAATCATCATGGATCTAACTAATTGAGTATTCAGAGACTCTCTTGATCAGTTTGTGGTAGTATTTATTGATGATATTATTGCCTATTCAAAGTGAAGGATAAACATAAAGATCAATTAAGAATTGTTCAAAGTACCCTAATAAATGAAAAACATTATTCCAAAATTATCAAGGGTGAATTATGGTTTTAGAAGGACTAATTTTTGGTCACATAATCTCAAGAGAGTGGACATATGTGGATCCACCAAAAACATAGGATATAAAAAATGGTCGTGACCAACAACGGTAATTGAGATCTGAATTTTTCTTGGATTTGATAGATATTATTAATGCTTTGTGAAATATTTTTTTGTGATTTTCTAATCTATTCACCATGTTTACTCTGAAAGGAGTTACTTCCATTTGGATAGAGTAATTTGATGAGAATTTTATAGAGCTAAAAAGAAGCCTAGTCAGTGCACCTGTGCTCACACTTTCTTATAGAGGATAAAGATTTGTGATCTATAGTGATACATACATGAAGGGTATGGGATTTTGTCTCATGAAAAATGATATGGTGATAGATTATGTCTCCCAGCAGTTGAAAATTCATGTGAAAAAATACCCAACTCATGATTTGGAGTTATCTGTAGTAATCATTGAATTAAATATATGGAGGCAATATCTTTATCTTGAAAGGTGTGATATTTATATGGATCATAAAATATGCGCAAAAGAAGATGGTTGGATTTGATAAAATATTATGACTGGTCAATACACTGTCACCATAGGTAAGCAAACAAGGTGGCATATGCTTTGAGTTGAAAAGACCATTCTAACTTACATATGATGAGGATCGTGAAGGATCATATATTTATCGATTTTCCATGGATTGATCATAATATTTTAATGGAACCTGAGAAATCATAACTTTATCAAATCAATTTTCAATAATATATACACGTGATGATTAAGGAGGCGTATAAGGAAGATGTACAGTTACAATAGTGTAGGTTCCAGGTGCAGCGTAAGCACGTTGGTGGGTTTCCCAACAATAATTTTAGCATTAAAAAAGATCAATCCAAAATCCTCCACGATGTGAAATTCCAAATCTTCAGAATAGAATGAATAATGAAAATAAGAGGGATTCCTTGATCCATGGTGATAGGATAATCATATATTTGTTATAATTAATTTAATTAATTGACATAATTACCTTGATGGAAATATTTCTTCTTCGATGTCTCCAGTAACGATCTGATATAAGACAATGTTGTGTCATATAATCCAACTGTAGGATTCCTCTAGTGGTGATCCAAACATGCTCCATGTATCTCTGGACATCATCGAATGGATATTCAGGTGCTAGAGAGGATGAACCATCGCTTGCGATGTCCACCTTTGGTCGTCTTGATCTGGTGGAGGTGGATCTCTCATGGTCATGAGAGTGTTCTTGGAGGAAGGAGTTCTTTCAACTTGAGAAAACTCTCCAGAATTTTTGTTCATAACGATTCTCCCTGGAAAACTATTGGGGTTATGAGGATATTTATAATAAATTTTGAGGTTATTGAGTTACAACAATAAATAAATGCATTACACGTTTTAATTATTTCATTAACTCTTATTGAAAACCCCCATGTAGAATGATTAATTCCTTCACATGTTCCCACACTGATTATAATAAATATCATTTAATAAAATGAAAAACTTTGTTTTGTGTAATCATTAATACATGTAGTGTACTCGTTTTCTTTAAAACTAGATGGCGTGTACATTCAATGTATAGAACATGCTTATATTTTTTTATTTTTTCATTATTTCCTCCAACAATTTTTTTAGACCATGTGTAATGGCTATTTATTTCTTAAATAAATCTAACTACATTACTCGCTAATAAATATATATTATTTCATCTACAATATATTCTCTTGAATAAATATTGTCGAAATAAATGCGATCATGCATCCTTAAATTATTATTAATCCACCGTCGGGATTAATCTTAATTTAACATGTTAAATTAATATTTAACTGAGATTCATGGACACATATAGTGTGTGACACTCTAGGTCTCTTTCTCATTGGCATTAGGCAGGCATGCCTATAGTCCAAGATTACCGTCTAGAAACAGGTCAAGGCACCCATGAGAATGAAGTTAACCCCACATTGACATGTCTCCTCATACGAACGCTTACCATGTAATATAATCCATTTGTCATGATATCTCGAATCTACCAGGTTGAATACTAGTTCCATTGACCTATTTGCTCAATTCTTCTTTCGTTGACATTCCAGAATTGAACTCTCCCATTCCTTAACATGGTCATGGATTTATTTAGGCTATATCAATTTCATCAAAGATCTTGAGATATCTATTTCAGTTATGGAATGTAAGATAGAAATCATTTCTCGCATTATCTATTAACGAAACATTACTCGTGATGCACCCAACGTCTCCTACCTCGTTGCAAATAGCGTGTCATCATAGTTTTCTTCAATACATATAAGTGAACAAGTGGTAATACATATTAATAATAATCTTAAAGTATATGGACCAATACACATGTATGTAGATATGAACATCCAATGACACTATAAAATGGGGATTTCCTGCTGGTGGGTCTCGTTCTCATAATATCCTCTTGGATAATATCAAGGGTGTGCACCATGAGAAGGTTCCTCAAATATTTATGAGTCCTCACCCCTAATGGATTGTATTATTTCTGTCCCTCATATAACATCATTTTTTCATAAAACATATATTCAAGAATAGTTTTGTTGTACTTCTAGGTTCTCTTCATGGCAGGGATCCACTATGTCCCTTTAATGAAACAGCTATCCTTGGGACATTATCACTTGCGTTGTCACGCAGAAGAACAATAAAGATGTGATAAGGTGTTTATTTAATGACTAAAGATCAAATTAGTTGGTTCTTGGCCACAAACTCCCACAATCTCCCACTTGGACTAGAGCCAATTGCTAACAACTTTTAACCCGCTAGCTCTTACATGATATTCATGCTTCTTCTGAGATATGGCTTTATTCATGGTTTCTACCACGTTCTCTTCTGTGGACACTTAAATCACTATAAAATCACCCCTTTGATAGAAATTCCTCAAGAGGTGATACTTCTAGATTATATGCTTTGTCTGTTAATGTGACATTTGATCGATTTCAAGAGCCACCGCTACTGTACGATCACAATACAACATGATAGCATCTTTACTTCTATTCACCACATCAAGCTCATATACAATGTTCTGAATCTAGATGGATTCCTTGGCTTCATCAGAAGCCGCTATATATCGGACTCCACTATAGAATCGGCATCAACTGGCATCTTGGAACTCTTCCAGCTCACAGATCCTCCATTGAGATAGAAAACATATCCAGATTGCGACTTCAGATCGTTCTGATCAATCTGAAAACCAGCCTCAGCATACCCTCTGATGACAAACTCCTCATCTCCTCCATACACCAGGAAGATATCCTTAGTTCTTCTCATATACTTAAGGATAGTCTTAACAAAATTCCAATGTTGTTCTCTGGGATCTTCTTTATATCTTCCTACCATGCTCAGTGCATAGGCAACATCAAGCATGGTAAATAACATGGCATACATGATGGATCCTATAGCCGAAGAAGATGGGATCTTACTCATTCTATCATTCTCATGTTGTGTATGAGGTCAAATTTTCATAGAATGATGTAGGCCCTATCACACTGGAACCAATCCCCTCTTGGGTTGTTTCATACTAAATCTATTTAGTATGTGGTCAATGTATGTACTCTGACTTAGTCCAAGCGGCCTCTTGGATCTATCATGAATGATCATGATCCATATACTGTAGGCTGCATCACCCAAGTAATTCTTGGAGAAACACTTGTTTAACCAGTACTTAACTAACTAAAATACTGGTAAATTGTTTCCAATGAGCAATATGACATCAACATATACTACTACGATAATGATTGCATTATCATTAAACTCTTTATAAACACATGGCTCACATTCATTCTTAATGAAACCAAATTCCTTTATGGCTTCATCAAATCTAATTTTCTATGACCTGGATGCATGCATTAATCCATAAATGGATTTATGCAACTTGCAATCCCATTTGGCCTCACCTTGTGTCACAAACCCTTCTGGTTGTGTCATATAAACATATTCTTTAAGGTTCCCATTATGGAATTCCTTATTGACATCCATTTTCCAATTATCATATTCATGGTAAGCTCTTATGGAATGTATTATTATTATGGATTTAAACATGGAAACAGGGGATAAGGTTTCATCATTGTTAATTCCTTGACGATGTCTGAATCCTTTAGCAACTAGAATTTCTTTATTGGTGCTAACTTGACCTTCCATATCCAGTTTTCTCTTGAATACCCATTTGCATCCAACGTGCTTTATATCAATTGTCTCATCGACCAGAACCCAGACTTGGTTTTTATACATGGAATCCATCTCAGAATTCATAGATTCTATCCATCTTACAGCTTTTGATCATTCTACTACTTCCTTGTTAGAGAGAGTTTCATCATTTTCAAACAATAATGATTCACCATCCTCAGTGACTAGGAACCCAAGTCTCTCTGGTTCCCTTACCTCTCTTGAGATCCTACGCAGTACTTGTGTTATTGGAACCTCTTCCACGGGGACCTGTAGAACTTGTTCCTATACCAACCCTGGTGTATCACGAGCATCAACATCGTCAAAGTCAATCTTTTCCCCACTATCCTTTCTGAGGATGTTCCCCATATTGAGAATGATGTTTGCCTGGTGACCGTCACTTTATAATCTGAAGGGTTATATAAGTAATATCCTTTTGTTTCATTGGGATATCTTATAAAGATACACTTCATGCCCCGAGGTGCATGTTTACTGCCAGAAAAGGCTTTAGCAAATGACTTGCATCCCCATACATGTGTGTTCGAAAAAAATCGATTTCTTTCTATTCCATTTATCAGATGGAATTCTATTTTCCTCCTTAGTTGGTACTCAGTTTACTGTGTATGTTGTAGTTTGTAATTCCTATCCCCAAAAGGATAATGGAAGAACTATATGACTCATCGTCGACCTCACCATGTCCAAATAGGTGTGATTCCTCCTTTCACTAACTCCATTACATTGTGGTGTATAAGGAGGAGTGAGCTGAGATAGAATCCCAAACTCCCATAGAAGATCGATGAACTATTGGTCCAGATATTATCTACCTCGATCCAATCGATGTTTCTTTATCTTCATACCAGTCTGAATCTCTACTTAATTTTTGAATTCCTTATATTTCCCTAAGGCTTTTAACTTATACCTCATTACGTAGACACAACCATGTCTACTCAAATAATCAGTAAAAGTAACAATGTATGAATATACACCTCTATCTTCTACTAAAAATGATCTACAGACATCTGAGTGAACAAATCCCAGAAGCTCTATGGCCCTTTCACCTTGTCCACCGAAGGGTGGCTTGGTAATTTTTCTTTATAAACAAGTGTGAAATCTATCAAGTGGTTTTAGTTCAGTAGATTCCAAATAACTAACTTGGCAATGCATTGTCAAGCGCTTCTTGTTTACATGACTGAGACGGTGATGCCACAACTGGGTGATGTATGAGTCATGTGAGTTTGTTTTGTTATCGATTTACAACACTTGTTTTTCATAATTAAATACATACAAACCATTATTTAAATGTGACGTACCCTAACATAAATTGTTCTTATAAAAGAGACAACCCTTATTTCCAAACATGAAAAAAAATCCATCTATATCCAAACAAGATATAAAAATTATGTTCTTGGTAACACTAGGCACATAATAACAGTTATGTAAAACCAAAATCATCCTAGGAAGCAATAAGAGGTTTTAATCGCCAATAGCCAATACAGCCCGCTTCGCGCCATTGGTTGCTCGAAGATCCATCCCTTCTCTGGAAATCATTTTAACTCAACTTGGATCCTGAATTTTGATACATATGTGAGCCCGATAAGCTATATCTAATATCCAATGTGTAGAAATGGAAAGATCACACTCGATAATGAACACACCATTAAAGTCCCCATGCTTCTGGGTGGAGTTCCTCTTCTAGTGGCCTTGCTTTCCACATGTAAAATATATTTCCTCCCATTCCTTTCCCGGCCTCGGGATCATCGCCTTCTTGGATGGATGGTGCTCGGGGGCTTCAGACAGTTTATAAGTCTTTGGTCCCTTTTCCTTGTCCTTCCTTTTCTTATTCTTCATGGGGACTGCGAGTTTGAAAGGCCCATTCCCTTATCTTCCTGGAGAATTATGTTTTAAAGTTCCCATAGACTCTTCTAATTGTTCCCATGTTGTAGTTGACTATAAAGATAAATATGGTCTTGGACAGTGATGATTGGATAAGATCTGTACGCAACTAGTCTGGGAACTTAATCCCTAAAATGTCCAGGCATTCATTGTTTCCAATATGCTTGACTACATGAGGACCATCTGGTGCATAATCTCTATGTTTTGTTGTAAACAATGCATTGGAGATCTCATATCTCTCCTTTCTCGCCTTCTCTTGGTAGCGATCCTTATGGTGAGACATCATGCTATACACTTCCATGTTTTCATGATGCTTCAAGATCTTATTCAACAGGGACGATTGTATGATATAGTCGACATCTATGGTATCATCCATATGTTTCATATAGGGAGATAGTTCCTCATCACTGGACTCTTTCCGATGTGCAACTGGAAAAGGCTCTTCCAGCATATACAATTTCCGTTCCTGGAGAAGGATGACACACAAATGCCTCTAAAACTCTTGGAAATTAGTGCCAGTGAGAAGGTTTTCCTTCTCGAGTATGGTTCAAAATGATATGTTATAAGTAATTGTTCTTATAATTTATACAAATAAGAAAAGGTTTAGTAATTTATTATAAAAATTGAGAAAAATATATAAATTAATACTCTTTAGTCACCCACTATTTTATTGAAATCCAATAGCCCTCACCATTTACTTTGGAATATTCTCTTTCCTGAATATTCTAGTGGAAAGGATCCATATTTCCATTAAGATTACCCTAACTAGGGTTGGTAAAGGAACATGAAGGGTTTTAGGTAGGAATTATAAATTTCAACTACATTATCTCACAGCTCCTAGATCCGTTGAGTGGACTCCCCAATCCTGAAATCCTTTTATTTTGGATTTCCACAACCTTTGTCTCTTGGTCACACCATGTCCTGTTCTGGCAGACATCCCTTGATGCGAACCAAGTCAATTCAACCCAAAAACTTGAATTATAATTTCCTGATAGTTTAAATCACCCCAACTAGGGTTGGTCAAGAACATTGAACTATGTTTCAATTCCAACCTAGATTTTGGAAGGCTATACCGACTTAATATTTCTTTGAGGGATTTTATCATTATATGTAAATTTCAATTTTATTTTCTTTGATTAAATGATTTTTAATAATAAGTGGGATATACTCAAGTGATTAACCTTATCTAAGATAAAATTTACGCATAAGACAATCTTATTTTAGTTCCATCTTGCATGCTTGTTTAATTCAGTAATTTTGTGATCGTGACAACACACCCACAAAAAATAAACCATGCCAGTGACAGTAATAAATGTTATGATCATGAAAATGTTCTATTGGTTAGTTTATCTAGCGGTAGATAAATTATCCTATGAACTAGGGGAGAAACACCTTGAACCTTTTGTGTTTGGGTTTACAGCTTTCCACTTGTCCACCTTTGTATCTCCTTGGAATGGATTCACTTTGTCTCTTGACTTGACCAGCCTCCACCAGATTGGGAGCTCCATCTATTACCTATGAATTTATCTCACACACAGGTGATGAGTAAAAGGGGGTTTTACATAAAATAATCCTTCGGAATGCAATCCCTACATATTAATGAGGATAAGGATTGTAGGCCAACAAATTTAATTTAAATAAATAATTTAAAAGAAACCATTCACATACAAAGGGATTGTTCTAACTCATGATCGTCCATACATGAAATGATATTTATGAATAAATAAAAATACCATTCAATACATTAATCATTATTGTTTAAGAAAAGTCACACTCGAATAAATTAATTATCATTAATTAATCAAACCTTTATTATTAAACCCTTTTATGAATTTCCTTGATTTTCTCATCCATCATAATTTTAAACAAATAAATTCATTTCAAATTATCCTTGAACGTAACTTGTACCATGGAGGTTACATGGTGAATTACCATTCATTATGTAGGTTTTAAATTAATCACATACATATGAAACACCTATCACATGTTGTGCCACAGCTTTACGCCAACACTATGGTGAACGTCTTAAGGGTTTGTATAATATAATAATAAAATTTAATAAATCTTCATAATTTGAATGAGTACATGGAGTGTAGTTCCGACTACACGGCATGTAATTTTTGTTCACCATCAATCCAAAGTACATGTATGGGGACATACCATGTTGATGTACTTCAGAAATTTTTGGAGCACACAGCGTGTTCAGTGGGACACATTCCATGAAGTTTCCGCATTACATGGTTTCCAGCCGGGAAATCTGTGTACAAGGTTTACAGTATAACCCTAAACCGAAAGGACTACATGCCGTGTTCAGTTGTACCACACAACATGAAATCTAGTAACAATGTTCCACCTATTCCTAGTCAACACACAGTCTCATAAATGACGTAGATAGGATCAAATAGACGGCCTGATTTGGCAGATCCCTCAATGCATTGAACCTAGACTACGCGACGTGTACTTCCGAATACACGTTGTGTATTATAGTATTGTATGTTCAGGAGTGTTTAGAACCTCTGGATGAGTTCCTCTATTTTATTTTAATCAAAATTAAAATTAAAATTTATTTATGTATGGTGAACGAGAAACGAGAGGGGACAAATAGATATCGAGATTTAGATTTTAAAGAACGATTAACTTGAATTGAATCAACTAAATTATTAAATGCCTAAATCAACAATGAAAAACTATATAATTATAACTAACAATATGACATCCTCTAATACCACTCATAGGTTCCAGGCACAAAAGATGTGCGTTGGAGGGTTTCTAAACATTAATTTTAGCGTTAACAACGATCAATCCGAGATCCATCACGATGTAAAATGTCGGATCGTCGAAATAGAATGAAGAAAAAAAACAAAAGAGGGAGTCCTGCAAACATAGAGATTGGATCATCATATGTTGGTTATTATTAATTTAATTAATTGATAAGAATTACCTTGATGGAATTATTTCTTCATTGATGTCTCCTGTCACTGTCCATTGTGATCCATCATTGCGTCGTAGAATCCAAGTGTAGGATTCCTCTAGTTGTGGTCCACATGTGCTCCACATATCTTTGGATGTTGCCGAAAAGATATCTGGGTGCTAGAACGGAAGAATATTCACTTACGATTTCCACCTTTGATTGCCTTGATCCGGCGGTGGTTGATCTCTCTCGGTCTTGAGAGCGTTCTTGGAGGAAGGAGTTCTTTTGTCCTTGAGAGAATTCTCCAGAATTGTTGTGCACAATGATTCTACCTGGAACAGTGTTGGGGTGTTAAGGATAATTATAATTGTGTGTGAGGTTATAGAGTTTTGATAATAAATAAATTTGTTACGTGTTTTATTTATTTCATTAACTATTATTGAAAACCCCAATGTCGAGTGAGTAACTCCATGAAATGCGCCCACACTGATTATAATAAATACAACTTAATACAAGGATATTATTTACTCAACATCCTTACTGGAAAAACTACAGACCGTGTAATCATTAATACGTGGCATGTACTCATTTTCCATAAAACTACACGGCATGTACATTCAATGTACATGGAATTTTTATCTTGTTTTCAGTTTTATTTATTTTCTCCACCACATTTATTAGACCATGAGTGATGGCTATTTATTTCATAAATAAATGTAACTACATTAGTCATTAATTAATATATATTATTTCATCCACAATATATTATCTCGAATAACTAGTGTCGAAATAAATGCGACCAAGAATCCTTAAATAATTATTAAACCATAGTTTCAAATAATATTTATTTAACATGTTTAATTAATATTTAAGTAAGATAAATGGACACACTTAGTGGGGGACCCTCGAGGCCTCATTCTCGTTGGCATTAGGCGGGCTTGCCTAAATTCCAAGATTACTGTCTAGCAACGGGTCAAGGTACCCGAGAGAAAGAAGTCGGCGTTGCATTAACGTGTCACCTCATACGAATGATTACCGTGTCATATAATCCCTTTGTCATGTTATCTTGAATCAAGCGGGTTGCATGCTAGTGCCATCGACCCATGTGCTGGATTATTACTTCTTTTACATTCTAGAATTGAACTCGCCCATTCTATTCCATGGCCATATATTTATTTAGGCTATATCAACTCCATCAAAGGGGATTGGATATCTACTTCCATTATGGAATATAAGAGACAAATCATTTCTCTTATTATCTAATAATGCATCATTACTCGAGACCCACCCAATGTATCCTACTACTCTAAGAACTGTGTGTCATCACAGTTTTTGTCAATACTTCTAAGTGTGCAAGTTATTATACCCATTAATATTTATATTAAATTCTAAAGACCAATACACATGTCTGTAGATAGAAACATCAAATGACACTATGAAATGTGCATTTCCTATTGGAGGGTCTCATTCTCATAAAATACTCCTGGATATTACCATGGGAACACTCCATGAGAAGGTGCATAAATGTTTTATGAGTCCTCACCCATAATGGCATGTATTATTTATGTCCTTTAAATAAAATCATCCAACCATAGAACATATATTCAAGAACTATTTTATGGAACATTCAGGTTCTTATCATAGCAGTAATCCGCTATGACCTTTCAATGCAACATCTGTCCTTCGGACATTATCACATGCATTGTTATGCAGAAGAACAATCATAATGTGATAAGGTGTTTACTTAATGAATAAAGTACATAGTAGCTGGTTCTATTCCACCAACTCAAACAAAAATATTGTGATAAATGATCCTAAATTCAACCATTATTGTGATGAAATAATAAGGTTTAGGAATAGGGATTGTATTCTTCCAATACCCAAATTAATGAAGGATCTATTGGATTAGGCCTATATTTCTTCAGACTCTATACACCCTAGAAGCACAACGATGTATATGGACTAAAAGAGTAATTCTATCCAGATGGATCGGAAAGGGATGTTGCAGAATATGACTATTAATGATTGGTTTCTCAATAAATTATGGATATGAGAAAGAAGTTTAATGGGATTTTACAACCATTTCTGATATCAGAATGAAAATGAGAAAACATCCCTATGGACATTTTCATCTAACTTCCCAAAACAACAAAAGGAAATGATGTTATTAGGGTTATAGTTGATTTCCTTACGAAGTCGACACACTATAATGATATTTTATAGGATTTCTCTCTTTATAATCTTTCCCTGATTTGTGTAAAGTAAGTGATATAATTTCATGGAGTACTAATTTTCATTATATCGAATTGGTATCTTAGGTTTACCTCATATTTCTAAAAAAGTCATTACCATGCTTTAGATACAGAGTTGAGTTTTATCACTCCTTATCATCCTCATATAGATGTTCAGCCAGAGAGGAAAATTCTAACTTTGGAAGACTTGTTGAGAGCTTGATCTATGGATTTCAATGGTTGTTCGGATCAACACCTAACATTTTTTGAATTTTCATATAATAATAGCTTTCACTCTTGTATTCAGACTGCTCTTTATGATTACATCTATTGAAATAAGAGGTGAACTCAGACTTGTGGAGATGAAGTTGGGTAATGAAAGATATTAGGACATGATCTTGTTGATGAGATGCCAGAAAAGTTCATATCTATTAACAAACACACAAGAGAAGCTCATAGTTGAACAAAAGTTATGATGACAACTGACGAAAATAAGTAGTGTTTGGAGTTGGTGATAAGGTGCTTCTATGAATATCTCCCTGGAATATAGTAATGAGATTTGTAAATAAGAGATAGTTGAGCCCTAGGTATATTGATCCATTTGAAAATCTAGATAGTGGTAAGAAGGTATCATTCCAACAGGCGAATCCATCGAATTTCTCTCATGTTCATGTTGGGTTCCATGTATCCCTCCCAAGAAATTGCATGCCCAATCCTTCACATGTACTATGCTCAAAAGTTGTAATTCTGGACCACGATCGTACTTATGAAGGAAAAATGACTGTGAGTCTGGATCCTAGGGAAAAAGTTCTATGAAACAAGACTACTCACCTAGTTAAAGCTTTAGAGAGGAACCACCATTTTGAAGAAGCTACATGGGAACATGAGGATATGATGAGGGAGAGTTATCCTCATCTATTTGTTTCCATGTAATTAATTTCACGGGTGAAATTCATTTAGGGGGGGTTAATGTAACAACCGAATGTTTTTATTAAATATTTTCTATATTTTTTTATTCCTCAATATATTTCATTGCACGAAATATTGAGTTTTAATGATCCGTAATATTCCCCTATTCTAAAATTATTGTTATAGCATAGTCAATAGGATAACATGAATAGTTATAATTAACTTATGTAAATTCATTTTGAACACATTGGCTATCAATTATTTATGAAAAATATATATCAATTAGATATTTGAATTTTTTAGAGAACTAATATTGGAAATAAAATTGATGATATATTTTTGTGTTATATACATAATAAAACGTTTTTATATTTATCCAATGTATATTTTAGTCACTGGGCATGAATAAAACACTATCTAATGTTTGAAAACCTATTTTTTAAATGTTTAATTTTACACCATTGAATGGATAATCCCTTGTAAATTATGATTCCTACACATTAATAATTTTTACGTGACAAAAAAACATGTTATTTTGATGAGGAATATAATAATTTACTTTCTATAAATTTCTAATATTTTTCTGATAACTTTCATGTTTTGATGAATTTTAAAAATATGCTAAATTTTAATTAAAAATAATTGTTTCCATTGATATAATTTATATGGTTAAATTATTATATTTAATGTTTTTAAAGTATAAATAAAATATATTTATATCATTAAATATAATTTTTTTCATTAGTATTATTTTTACATTGAATTAATTTGTAAAAACATTTCAATATTTTGCAATGTTTTAACTTTTAAAAACAATTTTCTAATATCAATAACTTGATTAATTAGAAATTAATTACCACAACTTCAGTGTTTTAAATTTTTGAAAATGGATTCCATATTTTGATTCAATAGGTCCAAATTATGTTAATAGGATACTTTTATTTTTTGGCAATATGAATATTATCTTTGGTAATTATTTTTATTAACATGGCTAATGGGCGAATCAGGTAATTAACGGTAAAAATAATATTATAAAATATCCTTAAAACCTCTAAAAATCTTATTCTATGACTAAATTAGACCTTTATCATATATGTTTCGAAATGGAATAACTTTATGGCCACTTACCATTGAATATGACATGAATGTAATAAAAACTAATTTATGTAACAAAATGTCACAATCCGATTTTATATAAGTATATTAATGTTAATATGTGGATAACAAAAATAATAATATCGACTATAGATAGTCTCTAGTAAAATAATTACTTCTATCTTAAAGATTTGTTTATAATTTTTAAAAATTAAATAATTATAATTAATGATTAAACAATAATGAAGTAAAAAATATTTTATTAAAAGAAATATCATATAAATGGATTTAAAAATATAAAAATAAATATCATATCAAATAATTATTATTCTACACGAATTTTCTTGGTAGATATTATATTTTATAAGATTATTAATTATATTTTTTAGAATTTTTCATCTAATTATATTTTTTAAAAATCAAATTAAGGAATGGTATCAAAATTGGCACTATGGATATTTTATACAAATAACAATTTACTAAATCATTTAAAAATAATTTAAATACGTAAAAATTAATAAGTGATAATTATAAGATATTAAATGTGATTCAATATCCATTTATGGTAAATTAACAACATATATGTAAATATTTATAATCATTAAATATTTAAAATGTTATAACAAACATATAAAATTAAATAGAATAGTTATGTGTCATTTAAAATGATATGGTTTAATTTGAAAAAATAACTTTTCTGAATTTTTTCGGTTGATTATAATACAACCCTATCTCATATCACTTTCTAAATTGGGAAATTTTGGATGTTGTGGGAATTATTTGATTTTATTAGAAATTATTGTTTAGGGAGTTTTCAAAAGTGCCCCTCAGCTAAACTATAAATGGGAACCTCCTCCCTCACCACTTGACTCCATTTTGAGGGTTCAGAGTTGGACATATCATACCATATTTCCCTCTAAACTTCAATATTTTCATTAAAAGGTTTTTTTCATCTTCAAAGACAAACTCTAGTGCTTTAGGAGGAGATTTAGAGGAGGCACATCGAAGAAGAGGCAATATCATTTACCAATTCATTCGAGCTTCTTTCGTCTTCTAATTCCGCTTCATTAGCATTCTCATTATAATGTAATAAAATTAGTGTTAATCATATAATTATGTGTTATTATAGACATGAAACAAAGATATTACATAATCTACCAATCCTAGGAAAAATGAAATCACCACGCGCACGTACGTACAACTTACTGTTTCCACGTCGCGGTGTAATCTGTTTTTCACCACCACCTTACATGGATGGGTATAATGATGGAATTAATAACTATATATGATTATTATAACATTATTCTAGTTCTTAAATATCATACACCATCGAATACAATACTGTTCAACAATTATGGGAACAATGTCATCGATCCTGTGTACGTATTGCTTATCGTCTCAACGGTGTGATGTGATTCGTTCTAAATAATATTCATTAAAGGATGACTATATACATGAAATGAATCAATAAATTTTATATATATTATAATTTAATAATTTTTATTATTATTTATCAATATCATAAAAATTTAAACATGAATTTATCAGATAAATCTTGCATAATAACACAAAGCAGTTAATACCCAAATAACGAGTAACAATGAAATGTTACCAACAAAAAGAAGATAATATAATCATTTATGATAAAATAAAAACAATTATGATTCTAAAATAAGTCAATGACATTAGTTAAATCATTATATAGGAGGTTTGGATACATACAAATGATATCAGACCTAAGGCAAGGGATAATTTTTCAATTTTATTAATATCTGAGATTGCTTATATGTAAGTATTCACTAGAGTATATGTATCATCCATATCCATATTTCATAATTTTGGAAAATAATTTCTAATATTCAAAAAAATTACAGTTAATTTTTCCCTTTGGGTTAATTTTATTAAACATTATGAATGGAATAATTTGTCATTATTTGATTTAAGGTACATTTTGACTCTTCTAGAAAAAGTACACGGAGAATGTTTTTTAACATTTAAAGCATGAATGTATTTTTACGATTTCATGGAACCTTATTTTGCTGAAGAATACTCTACTATATTTCATGATTATTTTCAATTATATTCCTTTCTTTTAAAATTTTGTGGAATTTTCTTAAAATAAATCATTTTTTAAAAAGAAAGGATATTTTCCTTGAGAATTATTTTCAAGTGTTTCATCAATATTATTTTGTCTCTAAGATAAAATAGGGTTATGATTGTATCTATATTATTAGTCTGATTTGATGGTGTTTATGGGGTAATTATTTTTATGAAATCCATTTATATTATATATATTATGATGGAATGATGTTTAAGAAACCCATTTTATTTCATTGGTTATGATATGGTGAATGTTTTAATGTCTTTGTGGCACAACTAAAAATTTTCTAATCATGGGATAGGTGAGAAAAATTTCTCCATTAAAAGAATTGGGTAATGATTTATATCTCATGAGATAGACATGAATACAACAACATGTTAATATGGATCAACAATACAGTGTTGGAATAAGGAGTGATATTGGTTAATTAATGGGCTTTGTCTACTATGATGGTCTCTAAAATTATCCTTGACTAATATGAAATTAATTTCTATACATATGTGTGTATTCCACAATTTTTCAGGTCTCATTTTATGTCTATTTGGATTAAAATGCAGTTTTATAATTTATCCCATGATATTATATTATGATCTTTTATATATAGGATAAGATTTTCAATTGTTATGTTCTGAATGATATTTACCTATTTTCCCTTACAAATAATTTTATCTCTCCCATTCATATGATTCTTTTTCGGAGGTCATGATTCTTATTATTAAGTAAATTTTTTCAAAAAGGATTCTAGTTACGAATAAATAAGTGAGAGACAATGTGGATGTTTTTTGAACAAGTTGTTAATGTTACTCAGTTTCTAAAGTCACTAAAACAATATGGTCTTAGTGTGGTGTTGATTTGTTATTTAAAAAATATTCTTTAATGTTTCAGTAAAATCAACAGGATAAGTCTGCCATGTTAAAAACATGAACAAAAAACATTTAATTTACTCCTGAAAACAAGTATTATATAAGGATCTCATGGGCTACAAGCACACCAAAAATCATTCCTAATACATCCCAACTATAAATAATTATATCATAATGATAGCATCATGGAATGAATTTTAACCAAGATACACACAAATATACGAAACCACTGGCCTGAAATTCATTGATGGAGAACAAAAAACATTATCATGTAATAATCAACCAACTCACAACCATGCATTCTTCATCTCAGAAAAACTGATCAAGGAATTATAGAACTGATTCCAATAATTTTAATTATATAAGTAATAAAAACACAATATATGGAAATAGATTCTCTCTCTTGGATAATTTGAAAATTATCGAATTATTCCAATAAATGTTCTTAGAAAAATATTCCTTATAAAATAATTTAAAAATATCATGTGATCAAATTCAATTTCCCAAAAATAATAATGGATAATCTATTGAAAATTATTTAAAATTATTCTTTGAAAATTTATAGTTATTATTTTTTTAAGAATTATGTATCAATTTCCATATATAATAAAAGAGTATAATTTAAAGACTATACAACAACATATAGAGAAGAATTATTCCCTATAAATTCAATTCCAAATAGTGGATGAGGAAGAGATAACCCTTCCTCATCTATAAATGAGAATATAGTATCAAATATCATGAAGGGGGATTTTTTATCACATTTAGAGGAAATCATAACAACATAAACTCAGTAGGGTCACAATATACAAATTGGGAAAATGTTGGGATAATTTTATGAAGAAACCCCCAATACCAATTAAAAACAATAAATAACCCTAATAATATAATCATTTAATTATTTATTTAGGTGTACCTTGGATAAAAATTGTTTAATACATTTTAATATTAGTTATAATCTTTAAATGAGACAATGGAATTAATTCCCTTGATTTTCACCTAAAAATCAATAAACATTGTTAGAGGTGAATTCTCAGAGGAAGATAACATAAAAACTTGGTTTTTAAATTTTTTCTCAAGAGAAGGGAACTAAATATGTTTCAAATTGTTTACCATTACATATCACATATCTTTCTCATATGGGTTAGGAGATTTAATCTGACATGTCACATGGTTTTTACTTGTGGGTAATGATTTTTTTATTACACAGGTCTCCTAACCATACACGGGAAATGGAAAATCCTTATTACACTATTGTACCTCTATATTTTCAATTAATTATCCTTTTAAACTAAATATCACCCTTAGGTTTAATCAATGTTACCCTTATGTAGGCTTTAAAGAATTTATCTAACCCTTATGGAACCATGGAGGTTCCGTTAACAAGTGGATTTGTTAACAAAAGTAGCTCATATGAACAATTTTTTATCAACACCCAGCCTATATAAATTCTTTTATACCCTTATATAGTGGATTTTTAACCTTAAAAAACCCTTGAAATAGTATAATAACATTATTTATTAAATTTACATTCATCTCTACCCTTACATAAGGTCCTAAAACACACCTTAACATTGCATAAAATATGTATTTTTAATGGTAAGAATTTAATTGAAATTTTTATAATTTGTAATAAAATTTATTGATAAATTATATTCAAAATATTAAATAAATAATATTTATATATTGATAATATTATTGAATTGGTTCCTCTAGTATAGTCCATTATCTCCAAGGTGATTATTTTTCAATGTAAATGATATTTAAAATAAAAACTTTAATGAATCAAGAATATATAAAAAGTTTCCCTCCAAAATAAATAATAAATTACATATCAAAATCCCAAAAAAATTAATATACATACTCAAATGAAAATTATGATAAAATAGATGTATGAGGATAAAATGTAATCTAAAATACACCATTAATTTCCAATATCAGTATAACATTTTGTGTGTTGATCCTAGGAAATATTCAAATGGGAATATCTAACTCTACCTCCATTCAGTGAGTAACCTCTATATATACTCTATTGATTCCCTATGTGTACACAAAAATAAATGGCCATTTGATATTACTAATAATAAATATTCTTATGACTCTACTTCCTATACAAATAGAACACCAACAAAATAATCCTAGAAGTATCTGATAAATACATTTTAATTATATCTTTATACTAGCACCCATAATGCTGGTGCATGAATGACTCCCAGGCATTAATCAACAACCTATTCACCAATCCCAAATATAGACTATATTTAATTCACTTCTTGGCTCCCACCAAAGCCAACCTTATATCTAATTTCTTTCATTAATACCTCTATATAATAAGTCATGCAAATCATTAATAATATAAATATTAGGATTGAATTATAAACACTTGTAAAATGTTAGTCCTTTATAAATTAATCAAGTTATAGCTGCAACAGATATGGAACTATAACAATGAGATTATAAGTATATTCTAGAAATTTATATAACCCTGCTTGAGGGATTGAAATTATTCAAACATAGACATATTTAAAATATCAGGTATGTATTTATGGTTTAAAATTTCCTTGGAAACATCTAATTAACCCTACTTATATGGAAAAACTTAAGATATGATCTTCCACTACTTCCAATTAAGAAAATCAGGAAACAAATTTAGAAAATAAAATTGTATGGTACTCATTGAAACAATCCATCACGATGTGACCCAACATGTCCCTCAAGATGGTCCTCTATGTGGGGAAGTTCCAAAATAGAATCATAAATATACCACGTATAACCGAAAAAGTAAACCTATAAGAACAAATATTAAGAAAGAGACTATACAACAAGGAGAACTACAATGTCTTTCCAAACATATCAAAATGTTATGACATAATAAGACAAGTCTATACATTACCCAGTGTGACCATTCATCACCAAGAAACCATCATGATATGAACATGATGATTACAATAGAACCCAACAAGCTACAGATTTCATTTCCCTTTAAATGATTACTAGAAAACAACATCTACAACCTCGTGATGGAATAATCAGGTCGTGACAAAAAATCATTGTAATATTCCACCAATTAATCCATACATGTTATAATATCCCTAATGAGTTAGATATTTCTTGAAAAAAAATCTATATTTATGAAGATCATTAGTAAAATATAACCATTTTGTAAAAAACACTTTGTTTTCATTAAAACATACCAAATTCACCAAATTGAAGAATTTGTTGAGTTTGAAAGAAAATAATTTAGAATAGGCAATATCAAACCATGGATACTGTAAAATATAAGAATGTGAGAATATAACCATCAAAATACCATCAGGCGATACACTAATCATAAATGAAAAAGCACATCATTTAGGCTCTAATATATAAGGAAACATACTAGAAATGAAATAAAATCACCAATATATGTCTAATGTGAATCAAAAAAATATAAACACTAGTAGAATTATAAAAACTAAATTTACATAAAACCCAGTGTTCCATTACAACCACAATGAGTGACAAGTCTACTACATGATACCCCTAATGTTGCCTAATATTAAGAGTTTTTCGATCGATATTGGAAAACCATTATCATATTTAATAAATAATTTTCACATGAAATGATTTATTCTTTTGGATTCAAACCTAATTTTGAAATTAAAACCAACATTAACCCATTTTATCAAAATATTGATGATTATAATTCTATTGTTAGTGGAAACCCCCTATAAAATGAATCAATTCTAAATTAAACAATTTTAATAGATTACCCAAATGATTTCATAAGAAGATAATAAAATTCAATAATTAACCATTTTATATAGACACCTACCCTATGAGTTGGGGAAACATAGTCACATTAGAAAACTTAGAATGAAAATTATATGATCAGCCTTAGAAAGACATGTAATGAGGGAAAACTATGAATTGTTGAAAAAGAACACAATGAAATGACAATTAGATCCACATACATAGCCAAAACCACAAATGTGACCAATGGAAATGAAAAATATGAATGCATGATTACCATAGAAAAGTGGTACCACTATGCAAGAGATTTAACATTCAATGGGGCCATCCATAAGAGGTAAAAATACCCATAACACTCCTAATAGAAGCCTAAGGTTTATGTTTTCCAAATTTAAAAATAACTGGAGATGATTTATATGCATAGTGTGATAAATACTACCCGACCCAAAGTATTTATATCATCAATATGGGATTCAAATCTTGAATTTTAAAAAAAGTATATATGTTGTCAATGGATTTACCCTAGGATAAATAATTTGGATCTCCATTTTCACAATGTGAAAATGTATCATGCATTGAAAAACATTCATTCTCTAATGTTTTTTTGACTCATAATGAACTCATTAAATCATCCTAGTGATAGATTCACATTGTAATTCCTATGAAAAAATTAATATTTCATATAGTTAGTCTTCATCCCAGGTTCTGAAAAGAATTATAGAACAAATACTACTACCTCTAACACCATGAAATATGTTCATAACATTAAATGTGATATACCTTTTTACCAAAGATTTTCTAATTCTATCCACCGTATATGATATCTATATTTAAAAAGTCCTCATGATTTTCTAATTAAAGGATAAGATGGCCACTACTGCCACATCAATAATTCCTACTCCTACGTGTTGTGGTTATCCCATTCATAATTCCATAGTACAGGGACCAAGTGAATTATTTTACCAAACATTAACTTTTCTCAATTATCCACAATCTATATAGGTTTCCAATCCATATAGGTAACAATATGAAGACAAAAATTGTCCCATTTAATCACATGTGAAGGATCTAGTTGACACTTCGTCAGTTGGTAATCATGAAACCTATAATAAATTGTAGTCAAATGATGATTTATGTCCAACTGATATTCCATCATTCCAATTCACCCATTAATATCAACGGGGCCAACAAACCATGGTGCAAACTTACTCTTCCTACATAATCAATAGTGTTCAATGAAAGATGAAACATTGAGAAAAATACAGTCACCACACTAAAACTATAACGGCCCACAAAAAAGGTCTTTATATGATTTATGATGACTTTATACCATGACCAAGCACTTCGGGATCAATGTCACCATTTCCATCATCGCATAAACAATGCTTGGTTCCATTAAGGAATGCTCTCCTAACTCTACCCAACACAAGAGAGATCCACAAGATGATCATATAATTCCTCAAAACCTACCAACTTATTCAGATTATGATAAATGTTTTTATAGTAAAATTCGACCAAAATGATGATTTTTTCAGGAAAAACTGAAATCCTTCTCAAATTCCAAGATCATATCCTTATAAACTCGAATGGGCCTCTTTGACTTCCAATATATCTATGTATGACATGGATTTATTAATATCAACTGGGAACCCATTTATACTTTCAAACCATTACAGAACATAGGGGTGAACTATTTTTCTTGTCAGAAATAATTGAATAGCAGACCCTATAATGTCTCAAAACCTTGTCGATATAGAAGATATTATGTATTTCTATTATCATCATATCCTTAATTGGGAATAAATTCACCAATTTATAGACTCAATATACAATTACACAATTAATATAATTACCACCTGGACTGTATGATAAACCAATGATGAATTCCATGTAAATCTCATCCCACATTCATATATGATTGTGTAACGTTTCTATTAATCCTAGAGTTTTATGTTGTTTCATTAATTATATGACCTGTAAGGCACCACAACATGAAATATGAAAACGACCCCCTAATCCTGAACACAAATAAAAATGTATCAGATCAGGATACATTATGATGTTCCAAAGGTGTGTTGACCAAATAGAATGATGTCCACTATCTATCAGCTCTATCCTCAGTGAAATAAGAATAACCAATCGACTTCAGTAACAAAAAGTTCAACCAAGACTTCGACCACTCACTCATGGTGTCCACAAATTTTATAATTTATCTGGAGGTATATTACTTGGTTTATGTACAATATAGTGAAAAATCCACTCAACAATAATTTATTTAACTTTTGTTCAGTCTAAGAACACATTTCCATCATTTTACTCCATTCCCATGCATATATTAACAAACAAAATCAACCGAGAAACACTTCCACAAATATCTTCACTCCTTTAGTCTGTAAATTCCTTCTCAAATAAATTTCAACCAAATTACCTTATTTATGAGTATATGAAGTATCAAATTCAAATTGCTAAACATACTTAACACAAAGACACTATCTCATGTTCAAATAAATTTACATGGAAATATATTTACTGCCTTTATGATCAGAATACAAAATATACTGCTACTCAAAGAGATGGGGACACCTTTGTTGAGTTCATGCATAACCAAATCCTACTAAAGAACATTTCTAGGGTAGTTCCCTTTAGTATGGAATAATTTTTTATCAGAAATAGAAACAACCATTTTCCCATACATGAAGATACAAAAAAACCCATTGTATAAGTATCATAGAAAACAACATAATCCATATCTAGTTCTAAAAGAATCATAAAAAGGATTTGAATCTAACCCCACCTTCAGTTCCTAAAATAATATATAAAATCATTCATTTAAATAAACATTTACAAACATATGGGTTAAATTATTCAACAGCTATGAATTCTTGAAGACTTATTTAATGAACAACCAATAATAATAGGACAACCCCAAAATTTTTATGATCCCAATCATGTTTTTTTGATTCTCAGAAGACATAACCACCTGTATAATTTTAGGATCCATGAGTATTCCCCTCTATGATATAACATGCCTTAGGAAAATAATTTCTTAGATCCAAAAAACATATTTGGAAATCTAATTATACTAATGATGATACATCAAGGTTCTTATGATGACATTTATATTTTTAATGTTTTACTCAAATTACTTATAATACACTAAAATATCAAGCCCAATAAGTAGGATAAAAAATAATTGAACTGATGGAAGATATATATTGAATAAAATATATTAATACCATAGGACCATTATTGAGACAAAATGGGTAAAACAAAAACACCAAATTCCCATAACATCTCTTACATGTTGTCTTAGGTATACCATCTTCTCATCCTCTCAAATGTAGATACCCCAACCAAAGATTAATCGTTCAAATCCAACGAGCTCTTATGATCTATTAGAAAATATCACTGATCTCATGAAAGGTGTAATTTCTGTTAATGACCACCTAATTTAACTTTTTATAGTCCATGAAATCTATGATCATCCCATCTACCTTCTCTACAAATAATATTGGAGAAACCCATGCTGACATTCTAGGATTAATAAATCATTTATCCTCAGGATCAAAATGATATAATTTATGTTCATCCAACTTAGATGGTTCTAAAAGGAAATATGAAATAGAAATGGGAATCATACCATGTAAAAGTTAAATGGCAAAATTTACCTCTCACTGTAATGGTAAATAATAAAATCATATGGAATGAACTCAGGTTATATACACACCATCATAAGAAGTAGAATACTCAAAAAAAGATCAACGACATCTAGGAAAATCTCCGAACACTGACAAGATATCCCTTGAGATTATGAAAAAATAGACCCTACCCTCCATGATCTAGAATCCCACTCACCATTAAAGACATCAGTGAATACATGAAGAGAAAAATCTATATGATATGATGATAATATTTGACCTGGTCATTGAAGATGCTTATCTAATCAATTCCAATAATAATGTTCATGATAACAAGATCATGAACCTCTAACTCCTGATTCTCCTCAAAATAAAATATCACCACCCTACATGCATGAAACATGAAACCATGTTCAAAAATCATTACAAAATGGTGGAAATATCCAAAAATAATGGAATAAGATACAAATTTAATATCAACACATTATCTAAATATTTTTATATAAAGAGTGAGTATGAAATAATTCAAATAATGCTAGTACAATATATGATAAAATAAAAAACATACCTTTAATAGTATCCAACCACATTTTAGATTCCTCCAATACATAATCTATAGATCAAATATTCATATTCTCATATACTCCTTCATATGTCTTAGAAACATAAAAGTCCCCCTTGTCTCTATGATAAGACCCTTACCCTTGGATGCATCAGAACATACCTAAAACACATGCGGTGTAATGCCCCGACCCCAGAAGCCCGGAGTCAGTTCATTATTTTAATACATTGGAATTATTACAAGGAATCAAGTCCTGAAGGTCCGATCCATTTATTAGTCTTGGGAAATAGATTACATACAAGAACATTACATTTCACATTCAGACATAAAAAAAACATAAATAATCCATTGTGAACACCATTATTCCCCTAGTGTAACACCTCATATCAAACAAAATACACATCTAGGAATCCTAGAAAAACAAATAATTAGACATGGGTGAGCTCAGATGTTCACTAAGGGTAAATAATTTAGCAGAAGTTATAAACATTAATGGAAAGATGTGTAATAAATACAATAGTCTTTTAGACATAAACCTGGACATAATATTGAGAAAATAAATCAAAAATTAATGTATAAACATGCACATGGATAATCTTATAGTAAAATAATCACATGTAAAAATTAATTTCCTAATGAGGGAATGCGTAACACCAGGAATCATCACCACATTGTCAAGACCTCATTCCAAGAATACAAATAAATATGTGTCAAGGCCTTGTGCCAAGACACTAGTTTGTCTCATGATACTGATCGATGCATCGAGGGGTTATAGCGAGCCCCACCCATCACATACTATGTCCACTGCATTCCTCATATGAAAAGGTTGAATAAAAAATTACACTACGGCGTGGACACGGTAAGTCGTACGTACGCACGCATGGTGACATTATCATTCATAGAATGGATATATTAATGAGTATGTTTGTACCATATTTATACTAATATCACAATAGGTATACGTTATTGGGGTTATAATTTTGGTATGGGAATAACAAATAATGTGAAAGTGGACGAAGAAAAGATCATTGAAAGAGATGATGAAATAATTACATCTTTTTTGGGAGTTTCCTTTAGATTTGAACAAAACAGCTCATTTGGTTGGCCATTTTATCAAATTAATGCCACTAGGTTGAAGTGAGGGATGTTGGGAGGTTATTTGGGAAGGGGTTAGCCGAGCCAAATGGCTCTGGAGGTGTGACATTACGATAAGGGGATGTACCCTTTCAAAAGAGAGGTGAGGGTCACATTAAAAAATGTTTGAAATTTTATTTTATTATTAAATCATTTTCAGATTATAATGGCTCAAAATTTATTTACATAGAATCTTTGTTGTGTATGGGTCGAAATAATTTCAAAAAATAGGTTTTAGAAAAGTTTAGGTCACCATATTAACCCTATCTTTTGGATTTAACTCTTATTTCAATAGTTTATCTTTTGCCACGTCATGTTGTATTATTATAATTAATGGTTAATAAACTTACTATAAAAAGCCAAGAAAACCCTCAGGGGTTCATTATTTATATATCTAACCTTATCTAAGTCATCTGGACAATCCATAAATTTTATGAAATATTTAATCAATTAATAATATTGTATTTTTGAAAACAATCTCATTTATATCAATTTGGACACTCTATGATATTTTGTGTATGTTAAAGTCAAAATAGCTTTATCACTGAAAATTTATTTAATCGACCCTAAAATTTCATATTATTCTAAAAAAATTGTGGATGGGATCAAAAGCCTCAATTTACATTTTGGTTTATATTTATAATATCAATTATATTATTATTTCATTGAAAAAGAAATTACTACATCATCGTTGTGTCATAAATAAATTTAAATATTTAATCTATGAAATTTATAAATAATATTAGATTATGTAGGAAATTTTTTTAGCTTCATAATAAATATTTTAGTCATATTTAACTAATTTATAATAATATAGTAAAATGGGTAAGTTATTAAACATTGAATTTAACACTTTTAACTCTTCTCTATGTAAAATAATAATAAATTTATTAATCTGATCCAAGTTAACCAAAATGGTCATATATTATTCCTAAGGTGTGTTATGGTCTAAATGAACTTATCCAATAGAATTATAACATGTGATAGTGTAATTATAGTATCATTTTTACCTTTAATTGTCATATTTACTTTTAACCGTGGTAAATAAAAATTAAAGTTAATATTTAACATAAAATATTTTCATCTTATTCAACCAAATATTACAAACTCATTTCGACCATGTCTCCTGGATTTTTGAAATTTAATTCACAGAAATGGTAATTTTTTTTAATTTGTAGATGTGCCTAAAATGTGGTTAAAATACATTAAAAAGTTCAGTAAAATTTTATACATCTAATTTTATTATAAAATATCTCAACATAATTACATTGAATAAATATAGGTATTATATATCAATTTTTAATTAAAATAAAATTAAATAAAAATAAATATTTTTTTTAAAATAAAAAGTTTGTTTCCAACAATAACACAGTGTATGTCACTGTTCATCAAAAATTGAATGTTTTCAGAAAAATAACATAAATTCTCCCAAATATAATTTTGATTTTCCGAATTCAAAAAAAATATATATTTTACCAAATTCAAAACATATAAGTTTAATAAATTAATTTAAAATCAATTCATGTTGTCAAACCCAAAAGGCAGGGTTTTAAAAAGTAAAAAGTATCAATAGATTGACATTTGTTAATGTCACATTTAAATGTGAAACTACATATAATGACCTAAATTGTATTAAATGATAAAAATATAATCCAATTTCACTTCCAAACCATTAAAAATAATAATTTAACACTATATATTATTTCGATTTAAAAAGTTGTATTCAATTAAAATTTAGTAATTTTCACAATTCTTCTAAATATTAAAGTTATCAATAAAGTACCAAAAATTTATCCAGACTAACTTTTAATGTCCCGCTTCTAAAAAATAATTTTATTTCATTAAATTGATAATATGAAATTGCCAAATATATGTTTTAATATGGATTCTCCATTAAAAAGAGGATAATGTGGATTTTTTTAAAAACAATTCCTTTATCTGAGAAAAAATGATTTTGTTCTTATATTATGTATCAAAAACACATATTATGGATTTTAAAATTATATGGAGTATATGAAATTTAAAATTATGTTAATACTATTCATAACCGCTTTTTGAAAGGCTATTTGGGTAAGTCTTGGTGCACTCGAACTCGATGTTGCGTGTGAAGAAAATTATAGAATTACGTTGAAGAGAAAACATACTATGAAATCATGGGGTGTTACACGGTGAGAGTTGATTTAACCATACTGTGTTTGGGAATCCTTCCACACAAATGCCTTAGATGGCCAGTTTTTCTACAATAACGATACTCATGGGATATTCTATTCAATTATTCATTGTATGACCATGCCCACCACACTGATAGATATAAAAATACATATTTTCTGAAAAATCCCATGAAACATGTCTTTTAAATAACTAGAAACCCATGTGATTCCATTTATGGATTGAAGACACACCCTAACAAACATTCTCAATAATGTAAGCTCTATAAAAATTTATCTTTTAATTAATGTGTTCCTCATCAAGAGTAGCTTTATCAACTATCTCCCCAATTTCTAGAATGAACATGATAACTATTATTGTCCAAATATCAGTCCGCATCACAAATCAATCCCCTTTTATTTCAACTATTCATTTGAAAAAAAATATCTAGTTATAAGTGCACCAAATCAGCAAAAAGTGTATAATAATCCTGAACAGTGTGCTCTCTATTATCCAAGGTTGGATACATGAATAGGATTTCTATATGAAACATATTAGGATTAAAAACATATTGAATATTTTCAAAATGTATACCCATGTGATATATACAAGAATTGTTTTAACATAATAGAGTCCCTCCATATACATGTCACTCAATCAAGAATGTACTGAAAGAACCAACCATGGATTCCTTAAGAGTCCTCAGAAAGTTAAATATTCATTCAATATTCTCTAAAAATTACTCTAATTAATGCGTTCCTTTATCGCCCTAAAAAATTGGTGGATTCTAAGTCATAAAATCGGTGTCATGGTCCACCACTCATCCCAAGATCACTATTGTAGGATCGAAATAGAATATGTGGATGCTCAAATGCAAGAGGGGTGAATTTTATATTTAAAAATCATTTTTAACCTTACTAAAATAAATTTTAAAAAAGGTTCAACATTGTGAATTCACACTCTATGGTTCTAAATTAACTAACAATATTACATAGGATCTAAAAATATAGATCTAGAAAAGAATATTAATAAATGTTTACATAGAATAATATATTGTATATAATATTATTTATTAGACTGTACAAGTATAATAAATTCTAAGAAAGTTATATATATTCATTCCTTTAAAAAAATTGCGGAAATAAAACATGAAACAAGGAAAATTAAACAAGTAGAATATATTTTAACCAAAAAAGATGGGTATCAAAAAATCATGGGTAAAGGTCCATTGATATGTTACTTATAAAAGAATGTCATACCCACTCCAGGGTATTCCCTCAATAAGAATATCAGATCATGTCTTTCCATCTTCACAATCCCTCGATCTTTAAGGATGTTGAGACCTCCATCTTCCTATCCTCGTAATCCCTCCATTGTACTTAGCAATAATTGGATCTTCATAAAGTAATCAGAAAAAATCATTCATGGATAAATAAGATGATCACAAATCACAAAAGGCAAGAGAGTCTTTCCCTCTCTAGAAATCAATTCTCTACATGTAATCTCTAGGATCATCAATTGATGGGTGTATATGGAGCTCATTTAAATTAGTCCTATTTATAGGAAAGGATTCTAATGGCCAGCTCACTTCTCCAATGGTCATATTTTTCATTTAATCTTGGAGGGACCTATACACGTGTCACGTAACCAACAGTTAGATAGAAAAAAAATTATGAAACTGTTTCATTATAAAGAAAACATGTGTACTGATATTTTTTCATGTAAGAAAAACATTATTTGGAATAATAATATAATGTAAAATAGGATCTGATAAATTTGGAACAATATGTTAGGAAAATAATGTAACACAAACAAATATGTATAATCAAAATCTTGGAAAGAATGGATTTTTAGATTCTATTTTTCTATGAATTAGGTGTCTAAATTCCATAGAATTTGGAGGTGAATTCCATGGAATTGAGAGTCTGAATTCTACGGAATTCGGTGTCATAATTCTTTAGATTTTAGTGTCTGAATTCTAAGGAATTATGAGTCACAATTAGGGTAAAATATGATTCGAAATTCTAATGAATTAAAATTCAGAATTATGATAAATTCAGAGTCATAATTCTGATAAATTCAAAGTTGGAATTATGAAGAATTCAGATTCTTAATTCTTGATGAATTTAGAGTACAAATTATTAGGAATTCATTGTTGGAAATATGAATAAATTTAGAGTCATAAATTTAAGACATTCATACATTCAATTTTATAGAATTCAGAGTCTTAATTTCATAGAATTTGGATTCTCAATTTCAGATAATACAAAGTTTAAAATTTATAGAATTTGATGTCTGAATTACAACCAATTAGGAGTCTAAAAAACGTTAAGACTCAGTATCTAAGGTATTATTATATTATGTGTTTCTTTATAAGGATCCCAATTTTGGGAATTAATAAAAAAATGTTTAGACAAGGTTTTAAGAAGACATTATAAAATACAATGAAATCCAAGTTAAGGATAAAACATTTGTTAGAGAAATAAAATTTTCTATAAGAAAATAACTCATAGAGAAAAATAATTTTTCTTCAGAAAAGTATTTTTGTCATTTTCAAAACATATAGGAGTGGAAAATTCAAAATGAAAACTTATTAACTCAAAAATCTCCCCCATTTTGGGAAGCATATACAATCTTTTAAAAAATAACATATAAAATATCTATTTTTATTTTTGTAAATAAAAATAAAAAAAATATCATCCTTTACTAATGAACGATGATGAATATGAATAAATTCCCCTTGAGTTTTGAAATCCATAAGGATCATATTTTTCTGTTTCTTAGATAAGTTACATTTTATAGCGTAAGAAAATTCTTCTTTAAGTGGACTCCCTTACTTAATCTCCCCCCTTATTTGAAAAAACTCTTCATTTTTACATTATCTATGTTTTATCATTATTTTCACCCACTTTGTGATTTTCAAATATGAATAGAGAGAATGTAAAAATTTACCTAATAGATTAGTAATATACAAGTCAAATTAGTGGAATAAAAATTCCAATATGTTTAAAAATTTGGTACAGATACAAAATACAACAAAAGATAAAATTGTTAGAATAACCATTGATCCTTATTTTACATTTGCCTGAGATTTGTCAAGATTTCCTTTAATTTATCATTCTATTAATGATCATCCTAAATCCTTCGGAGAAACTGATCCTGATCCTAATTCTTCTTTTCGAGAGCCTTTATTTTTTCATCTTGGTTCTTTAAAATTTCTGTCTGGGAAATTACTACTTCTTATTTGTTGATTGAACATTTCTCCCAAATCTAACCTGATATTAATTTCAATATTTAAATTAAGAGAAACTGATTTCAAATTTCGATTCAAATATCTATCCTATTGCATCCGGGCACCTTGGTTGAGATTCATCTTCTCTAAAAAACATGATGTATGGGTTTCAATTGTGTAATCTGATTTATCAAAAGCATCTTTTATTGAATCTTGGATGTCTTACATGGTTTTAATATCATCAATCATTATCTTATACCATTTTTTTGTTTCCATACATGATCTACTTTGAGCATCATAACCAATATGGAATGTCTGGAACTCAGTTTCATGTTTGATAAACTTTTCCATGGGAATTATTTTTGATTCTGTCTTCTTATTGAATGAATGATGAAGCAATTGACATCATGAATCTATACATAGAAAAAAATCTATTGAATTTCCTAATTTCATTATATACTGGAAAAACAAATCTTGCCCCATCAATGTCAATGATTTAGATGTTGGTTCCTCTTTTTTGGTGAAAAAATTTTCTAGCTCTTCAACATTCCTCTTGGATGTCCCACCAACATATTTCATAGATTTCACAACCATAGCCTTTATAGGAGAGTCATCAACCAGTTTCATTTCATTATGGGATCTATAAATTTCTATCCCGACATTTGGGGAATTGTTTTAAATATATGAGACTTGTATTATATATTCTTTATCAACATATTCTTTCTCATTATCTCCGATAAAATCTCCAGGATGAATCAAATCATGATTTCTTCTCTAATAAAAATAAATTTTATCAACATCATCTTATCCCCCATCATATTTTTGTTGAGAAATTTTTTTGGTTGACTCATCCTGGGAATTTTTGTTTGATGACATGACTAAAGGCCTTTTTGTCTCATGGTATTATTCCACCTCTTTAATCACATCATCCCAAATGTATTCTTATTCTTATTCTTATTCTTATACGTCTTCTTCTACTTCTTCTTCTTGTAGATCTATTTCATCTTCCACAATAGGATACAATATTGATATTTTTTCCCGATGTTTCTCCTAGTACATTCCCATAATGGAAGGATTCTGGTACTTAGATCTAATCAGATGCTTTCGCAGTATCATTTACAAGTGATTAGATGATCTCAGATTCTAACATTTTCTTTTTCATCTTCTTTTCCTTAGCTTTTTTTTCAATCAATTCTATTTCAGAAATCTTCATAGCCATTGCCTTAGTAGGGTGTAAACCAACACTTACATCTCCCACCTTCTTCTTCTTGTTCTTCTACTCTCTCCCCATTCCCAATACATCATTATAAAATGTAGTTTTATTTTTTGTCATTGGTGGAACTGATTGGGTTTCCAGAATGGGTGACTTTTCTTTCTCTTCGGGTTCATTATATTTTTTATTCATATGATATTTCATGGAAGATTATATTAATTATCCTTATAGATTATAACATTAACCTGACTTTCATATTGATCATATAACTCTCCTAATTTTTTTTCTGAAACCAACCTTCATCCTCCTAAGAGTGTCATCACTCAACAACAAAATCGTGAAGGGTGTGAGTGTTGAACTATAAGGAATTTAAAGGATTCTAAAATGATAATTACGATCTTCGACAAGATCATTGGATACATGAAAATATGTTATTTAGGGTTCCATTATTTATATTGCTGATGTTATGTAGAATATACTTGATAAGGCTTAGCTATCTCAGATTCAGAAAAAAGTCCATCAAAAAATATAAATTTTCTAATGAGAGTCTAGGTCTCCCATTCATGTAATTAGAAATCTCTACAACCACAAATTTAATAACCTAATGTATGTTGAAATACTTTTGATATTTTTTGAATTTACACCCTTCAGTCCAAGGAACTCAATTTCCTTTACCTTCTCTCAACTTCTTACATTATCTAGAAACTTGTGATAGAATAATAATGCATCACCTTGATATGGAATACCGAGAATGTTTGAAGCCATAATGAATGATAATGTATAGGATTTCCTATTTTTCCTATATAAAAAAATTGTCCTCCCACCATCTTCATAAAAAACTAACTGAGTCATAAAATTATATGAGAATGTTAGGATAAACCGCATCCTAATTCTTCGTAATGGTAAAACATAAACATTCCCATCACATTAGCATGATATTCTTCTTAATCAAATATTAATATTGGTAAGATAATTAGGATTTACAAACCAATCTATATAAATTATCTAATCATTGATTTCCTTGTCTTAAGTCATCTAATTATACGAGGAAACATCGAGTCACATCTGAAATGTAAGGAAACATAGAAAACATAATGAGTTATTTTTAGAGGGGACATGCTTCAGTTAAAAAATATTAAAAAACCGATCTGGGACATAGATTAGGGGGCCTTTATATAGGATTCAAGATGAGGTTTTGAATTATTGATTTAATACAAATAGTTGATATATTCTTGATATGATCTGATGATTGAGATGAATTCCAAGTAATGATTTGGTAGGTTCTGACCTTTTGAGGTTTTATAGTAAAATCGAATATGAGGATAATGAAACAGATAGGGATTTATTAAAGCATGTAAGAAATGCCAACAAGTAAAAAAAATACAATTATGAAGATTTATTTAAATAAAAAAACATTCCATTTTTCATAGAAATAATTATCAATATTGATAAGGTTATTCCAAAAAAACATAGACATTGGAAAATTTTATTATGGAAGGAAAATTTTCAGTTCTTGAAATTTTGGATCCAAAAAAATAAAGAATAATCAAATGTATTCCCCATATAAAAGAGTGTTTCTTAATTTATGGAGATGTGATTCCAAAAAAAGTTAATATCGATGATTACCTTATGGTTATCATTATTAACTTTTGATTACTGTATTCAAATCTATTGGAGGGTATAGATTTTGTAAAAATATCTACATGTGTATATTCCAATCCGATAAATTGAAGAATGATATCTCATTTGAGTGTATGATATATAAAACAATGAAATAAAATATCAATTTTCAATGAAGAAGAGTTAAATATAGGGTATTTTATTAGGGAATTGGCACTTGTAGTATCACACAATATCTATGATTTGGTAAAAGACATTCTATAGTCTATGAGTGTGTGTTGAATCCACAAAAATTGAGCACATCAACTTCCAACTGCTATGTATTCATCATCACCAGTAGAATGAGCTAATGAGTGTCTCTTCATTCATTACTAAGAAAATAACGAATCTCATATGAAATGAAAAGTTCCAGATATAATTTTCCCATTAATTCTTCAACAACCAAAGTTACCATCTAAGAAACATTTTAAAAAAACTCATATCTAGAGGAATAAAATATTCCTAAATCCATGGTTCCCATTAAATATTAAGAAATTATTTTCACTGCATTTAAATGAGATTCCATTAGATTAGAATGATATATTTCACATAATAATATAGAAAACATTATGATTATATGACTATAAATAATGTATAATAAACATCCTATAATACCTCTAAAATATGTTTGATATACCTGTTTCCCACCTTCATTAAGACAATGAAAAATTGAGGTTCCTCTTGCAGTACTTATACATTTTGTGTTCTTATATACAAACTTTTTAATAAGATATTTAAAATAATTATGTTACGATATATATGTTCCTTCTAGTTATAAAGAAATTTGAAAACCCAGGAAATTTTTTAACTCACCCATCATAATCATTTGAAACTCAGATTTGATGAGATTCTCAAGTAAATCAGTTAAATATTGCTGAGTTGATTTGAATATAATGTCATCAACATAAATTTTAACATTTAAAACGTTTCTCTATCATTAATTATAAAATTATATCGATGAAAAAATACCTTAACATAATTTTTCTGTATCAAATACCATTTATGCTTATCAAACCAGGATCTAAGGGCTTGTTTAAGTCCATATAAATACTTATGTTTGAAAACATGTTCAGGATGTTTCGTGCCTTCAAAACCTAGAGGTTTTTCATCATAAACTTCCCCTTGAACATATCCATTAATAAAATAACACTTCTTTTCCATTTTAAAATGTTTTAAATTTCAGAATGATGGAAATGAAAGTAAATAAAAATATATTCATGTATTAATACTGGAGTGAAGGTTACTTCATAGTCTATTCCATCTTATAGATTATAGTATTTAGAAAATAATCGTGCTATATTTGTTACAATAATTCCATTTTCATAACATATATTTCTAAAGACCAATTTTATTTCAATTAAAGAAGTTTAATTTGTTCTTTCAACCATGGTTCACACTATATTACTTTGGTATTCATTTATTTCATCTTGCATTTCTTTAATCCAATCATCATCACCTAAAAAATCATTAGTTCATTTAGATTATAAATTGGACAAGAAATTATATATGTTCTACTTCACTTTATATAGAAACTATAGTCCTTAATAGTTGATTTTCATCTCTAATGATTATATCACTAGGATGATTCTTACGAAACAACTGATTTGAGTTTTATAAAACATGTTCATCAACATAAGGTTGAATATCTTCTAGGGTAAATACATTCGAAAAAGTTTCATAAGTATTCATTTTATTAGATGATTCTTCTATCAAATATTGATAATATATTTTTGAAAAAACATTTGAAGTTTATGGTTGGAATTATTTAAAACAAAAAGGGTTAGTTTCATCCAAATTAACATGCACAATTTTTCTTCAATAGTACATGGTTTTTTTTAAATCTCTATAAACCATAGAAGTAGTGGAGTAACCTATGAAAATTCCTTCATCATATTTGGGTGAGAATTTATGTTGGTTATCCTTATTATTCAAAAATAATTCTTTTCATCAAAATACATTGAATTAATTATGTCTATGATTTCTACCAATCCATAACTCATAAGGTGTTTTCTTAAAAAACAGTCTAATTAAAACATGAGTAATTGTATAACAAGTCATATATAAAAATTCAACAAAATTGTGATTATAAGTAGAATATTCACTCAACATAATTCTAGTTATTTTCATAAGAATTCAATTTCTTCATTCAACAAAACTGTTCTATTGAGGAGTCCTTGGGGCTAAGAAGTTATGAGTAATGCATTTCTTACTACAAAAAGTTTCAAATTCATAATTTTGAAATTCTCCTCCACGATCACTAGGAATAGTAATCAATAAAAAAATTTCTCATTTTTATCTTGAGATTTAAAAGTAATGAAATAATAAAAGTCATCATATTTCGTATCTAGAAAAAATACCCACATTAATATAGTGTAATCATCAACTAAAACAAATACGTAGTATTTTCCTCAAATACATCCAATTTTCATGGGACTGAAAAGATCCATATTAACTATCTATAATCCATCATAAGTTTATACTTCACCAATTTTTTAAAATATTGAATTATGATTCTTTACATATGGACAAGGATCACACACTTTGAATAAATCAAAAATAATCTTCGGTAGATCCATAATAAGACATTTCATAGAGAGTTTTCACAAATTCTTATGGATTAAATATCCTAGTCTTCTATTCCATAACCAAAATTGATCATCCATTTCACAAAGGAAATGTATATCTTGGCTCCTATGGTTTCCTATATTCACTGTATAAATATTATCATGCCTATGGGTAGAGAGAATAAATAATTTCTTGGATTTCGGTAGAATGGATTCATCATTCCTAAAATTGACAAGCTACAAATCATCACATAATTGTATTCATCTTATGAGTTTGTTCTTAATACCTTTAACAAGTAAAAAATTGGAAGTTAGAGGTTTTCTAAGAGGAAAAATGGTTTCTATAGTAATAAATTCCCCTTGAGCATTATCTAAAAAAATTTATTTTTCTTCTTTTATCTTGATAATATTTTAAAAGATGATTTTATTACGCTTCATTTGATTGGAACATCCACTATCCATGTAACATATATTTTATGTTTGTACTTTCTTTATTTAGTTGCAAATAAATGAGTTATACTTTCAGAATCCAAAACATTTTTTGGATCTGGAATTGTTAGAAAGTTAAATTTTTAGAATCCAAATTTTCTGTGAGAAATAATATTTTTGAAAACCTTAGGATTTGGATTAATTTAAAAAAATGTTTCTATCCTAAAGTACACCACATTGGCATTTATTTCCTAATGGGGAACTCTATAGAATGAAAAAATTATGACTAAAAACTAGTTTTGAGTGAGTATTACAAAATCTAGAACTTTTCTTAAGTTGATGAAATTGTGAATACATTTGATCAAAATCCTTCCTTCCATAAGTAAAATTTTATAGATGTTTAGTTAAAAAAAATTCATAATTTAGTTTATTTACTATATTCTTATCCTTAATGTATTTTTTCGGGACATTAGTTATTCTCTAAAACATTTTTCATATGAAAACAATTTTACGATCATTAGAAAGTTTATCTATCACTTAATTAACATCCTTATGTTTCTATAAAAACCATCAAAATCAATAGTTTTTTATCATGATATTTATAAATATCTGATACATATTTTGTTAAAAATGAAATTCAAGAGTTTTCTTTATCAATATTATATTTTATCCTATAATTTTCATTGTCTAGTAAATTAGAAAATCTTGAAACTTATTCAAATGGTGGTAGTGTACTATCTTCAAATGAGGAAGAATTATCATATGAAGATTCATGATATTCTTCATTAGGAAAATTAGAATTTAATGAAATATTGGTTAAGGATTTAGCATTTTCTACCTTATACATAAGAAAACGATTGTCAATATGTACATTGGATATAAGACTAATATTCTTCTGAACAAAAGATTCATATTCTAAAGATTCATATGAAGAATCAACACCACTATAAATCCATGTGTCTTTATATTTCAGGACATTATTTGCTTTAGATTTATAGTACTTATTTCTCTTCCTCTTAGAATGATTTTCCTTTTTATATTTCCTATTAAGAATAGGACAATCAGGTCTAATATATCCAGCTATTTTTCATTCATAACAGGTTACTTCAAAATATTTCTTGTCCTTTCTATCTTTATTCTTATATTTGTGAGGAAAATCATTCTTTCCCAGAAACTTTTTTGTCCTTCGAGCAATATTAGAAAATTATATATCAGACTAATCACTTTCACTTGATTCAGATATAGCAACATCTTTCACATCATTATATATAGTTACTCATTCTAGAGTCTTATATTTATATTTAATAAAATCTACAATTCCAATAAAATTATTATTCTTATTGAAATCAAAACCTGTCTTCATTCTTGTTTCATAATCAAGAAGATTTCTAAATAACTCATCAAGAGTAATGTTAGATACATTACTATTTTTATCAATGTATTTCATTTTGTATTCCCACTCATTTGGACGATATCAATTTTCTTGTCCACAACAACATAATCATCAATACCATTATTTCACATAGATTTCAGACTATTGAAAATAGTCATAAATCATTGTTGCACTTTGCTAACAGGTTCTCTATAAGGAAAAAAATCCATGAAATTCAGCACTTAACATATCTCTTCTAGTTTCTCTCTCTTTAGATGTTTCATAGTGTGTAAGATCACGTTTCATCTAAATACAGTTGGTAGCTTCACAAGAAGATATATTAATATTTATATTCCTAGTCATAGAACACAACAAAATATTGCATACCTTTTAATTTATTTAATATTCTAGTTTATCATGATTGATGAAGGTTGTGACTTCCCTTTCAAGAATATTGTAATCTCTAGTGACTCTCAAGTAATACTAATCATTACCAACAATTATTGGCAGTCTGGTAGTATTGAGATTGTCTATTGAACCGGCATTTATGACTAATATTCTATAAGAAAATATATTTTTCCAAAAATAATTGTTAATTGTCCAAATTTTATAAAAAACATGAGCATGAAATTTTATACATAAGTATTTTTATTTCATATACCTACTCATATACCATTTGTTGGATCTAAATAGAATATGTAGATGCTATAACACAGGAAGGGTGAATTGTATGTTTAAAAACACACGATTTAAACGATAAAAAATATATCTTTAAAAAAGTTAAATAAGGTTAACTCCCAAACCATCATTGTAACTTATTTAAGAAACAATCTTGATTAGGATATAGAAAAATTAATCCTAAAAGAAACATAATAAATGTTTACTTAGAGAAATATTCAACATTAAAGCTTATAGAATCTTGTTTATCAAAGATTAAATGTATAGGAATGTATAAAAATGTTATAATTTCTTTATTTAAAAAATATGCAACAAAAATAAAACACGTAACGTCAAATAGTAATCATGTATAAAATATTTTAACACAAAGATATGGGTATCTGAAAAACCATCGATAAAGGTCCCTTGATTTATAAATTCGAGAATTTTTATCTTACCCACACCAGGGTAAGCCCTTGATAAGAATATCAAAGTGTGTCTTGCTATCCCCACAAGCCCTCAAACTATAAGCTAGTTAACACCTCTATCATCCTATCCTCAGAAGCCCTCAATTGAACCCAGAATCAATTAGAGTCACACAAAGAAAGATGAACATGTTGTTCACTACTGAACAAGATGTTCACAAATCGCACATGGCACGAGAGACCATATCTCTCTAGAAATAATTGCATAACCTGTAATTTCTAGGATAATCAACTGATGTGTGTATATAGATCTTGGTGAAATGCGGTTCTATTTATAGGCATGGATTCCAGTAGTCAGATCCCTCCTGTAACGATCATATTTTTCATTGAATATCAGAGGGACATCTATACACTTTACTCAACCAACATATAGTTAAAATCAAATTCTATTACATAGATTAATAGTAACAAAAACATGTTTATGGAAATTAAATAATATAATAAAAACACTTTTATGATTAAGAACCATATGTAAAATAGGATTAGATAAAGTTGGAACAATATTTTAGGTAAACCAAATAGCTTAAAAAATATGAATTATCAAAATCTACGAATGAAAAGATATTATGGTTTTATTTTACAATGAATTTGATGTATGAATTCTATAGATTTCAGATTATGAATTCAAATGAATTCAGAATCTAAATTATATGGAATTCAGAGTCTGAATTCTGAGGAATTCTGTGGCCTATTTATGAGGAGTTCATAGTCAATATTCTAAGGATTTTGGAGTCGAAATTACAAGGAACTCATAGTTAGAATTATGAAGAACTGGTAGTCTGAATTCTGAGAAATTCAGTGCATAAATTTCGAGAAATTCATATTTAGAATTATATAGAATTTACAGTTTGAATTTTGAGAAACTAAGAGACTCAATTTCATGGAATTCAGATCCATAGTTTTAGATAATTCGGATTCTAAATTTTAGAGAATTAAAAGTCTGAAAAATAGTAAGACTCAGTAACTGAGGAACTATATGATTCTGAAGATTTTTAAATGGACCTAAATATTTAGCTTTAATAAAATTGTTATAAAAGGTTTTTAGAAGACATTAAATAATATATTTAATGCTAAGGTAAGTATATAACTTTTCATAGAGAAAGAAGAAAATTCTGTAAGAAAATAATTCTTACAGAAAGATAATATTCCTTAAGAAATATGTTTATGTGATTTTCACAACATAGAGGAATCAAAAAGTTACAAGGAATCCTTATTGACTCAACACCAACACAAACATGAGCCATCAAATAAATTTCATAGATTATATCATTCAAAAAAGAAGGTTCCATGAGATTATTTTCCTATTGTAATATCCTCGTGTCCTCCTCTAGGTAATTTGGAATAGAATATCTTAGTTAAATTTTCAATTAAACATAAAACAATGACTAATTAGTTTAATATAAAGTTTCAAATTCAAAAGACCAAATTCCTTAAATCGATATAAATTCATCATAACAAGATGAATAATATGAAATTTTGAATTATAAAAATTAAATACACATATTTAAGGATGAAACACATCATTTAATTAAATCCAAAATACAGATTATTGAAAAAACCTCCAAGACCATTCACATGTTTGGAAACAATCACAGATCGGCCATGGATTCTCATTTTTAGAAATGGAATATGGCTATCTATGGATCTTCCTACACTTCCTTTCTAAATTCTGATGATCCTATCTCTGGTAAAAAAAAGACACCAAAACCAACCCCATGAAATTTAACAAAAAATCACGCTTGGTATTCTTTTGGATACAATTTTTTAGAAAACCAAATCAAGGAAAAATGGACAAGTTACCCAATATTCCGAACCACATATTAAAGTACAAAAGAAGAAGAAAAAAACCTCATGTATAACTGCATAAATGTATACCAATAAAAAAATATATAATCTAGGGATTACAGAACCAAAAAACATACATTTTTAATCAAAATGGCACAAAATAAATTTATATTAAAAGATAGGTCTAGAAATGTCCATGTGTGACCATATGTCACCACCAATCCATCCCACTATTATGATAACAAATAAAAAGAAAAATCACAATCTTATAGAATGACATTCCCTTTACCCATGTCCTGCAATATAACATCTACTACCAGCCAAAGGAAAAAGTAGTGTGTGAGAAACAATCCATGTAATATTTTACTAAATAATTTATAAAAGTTCTAATATTATGAATACATTTTCACTATGTTTAATAGAAATTGATTTTAAAATTTTCATATGTAATTTTTTTTTTAAAAATCCATTCATTTTCATTAAATCATTCAAAATTCACCGAATAATGGAATTTCTCATGTATGAAATAAAATTGGTGAACACAATTGAAAACCAACCATAAAGACACAATACTATATTCTTGTGAGAAACAAACCATGAATATACCATCTTGTGATACACCAATCATAAATGAAAAAGAACACCATTTAGAACAAAACTATGGGGATACATACAAGACCTGAAATAAATTAGACAATGAATTCCTATGTTGGATCCAACCAACTGTGTAATTACATACACTAAAGTTTCATAAAACATCTGGTAGCCTTTGAAACAAAAATAGTGAAGTTTATTTATTGATGCACCTAATGTTACCCAATGTGATATGTTTTTAAAATACATTCTCAAATTTAATAAATCATTTTCACATCAATGAATATCCATTTATAGTCCTAAATTACCTTTATTATAGAAATATCCTCAATTTAATAATTTCAATAAAAACCTCATGTGTAAAAATTATTTTTCCATGTAACACCTCATAAAAAACATGATTCTCTTCAAAAAAAATAAACCCTGATAAAAAATAAAACATTTTCATTAGATGACCCAAATGAATTCGTATAATATAAATCAATTAAAGAACTAACACATTTTTAGAGACATCTACCTCCTGAATGGAGCAAAAGTAGTCTCTTTGGAAAATTATGATTATAAATGAGAAATTCATCCCTAAAAGGCATGGAATGATGAAATTTTTTCAAGGATTGATAGATAATGATAAATTATCATAAAGAGATCTCAATAACCAAGCCAACACCTCTAGCCTAGAAAATGGTAATGAAAAATCATAAAGAATTTGTACCATAAAGAAGTGGTGAAATCATTATAGAGATCATATGTTTAAAGAAGCTAAACAGAAGAGTGAGAATCAAACAAAATTATTATGAAGGAAGACTAGAGACTAAGCAGTATGCATGTTTGAAGAATGGGATAGGATTTATTCATGAAAGTTGATAAAAATTACTAGGTCGAAAGGGAATCACATCGTGGATACATTATTCATTGGGTAAATTATATGATTTGAATATTCATATATAAAAAATTATGACTTTGGTTAAATAATCTCAATATATGTTATCATGATGTCAAAATGTTTCACAGATTGTAAATATTTTATTCTCTAATTCTTCTTCACATCTCATGCCTCGCACATACTAACATCTTATTCCGAACTCATGGTATCCTACCAGCGGTAGATTTACATACTGAATAATATTTACATTATGATTAATATTCAGTTCATGAAATGTGCAACATGTAGTGTTTATCCATGTTCCTACAAATACACATAGGACAACTCAAAATCCATCTGGACCAAAGAAAAAATATGTTTTCATTGAAGGAGATATAACTTTTTCCTGATGAAATTACACTCTTGAATCTTGAGATGTTTAAATATTATCTATAAAATCTCTTACCATTATTCTTATTAATTATAAATACACTTCACATAAAATAATCCGGTAGTTATACTCCAAAACCATTCAATGTAATATCGTGGTTGAGTTAAAAGTGTAATAACATAATTCTCAATGGAAAAAGTATATATTATGTCAAATTTATATATAATATGATTAACTATATGGATTAAATAACATTGAAAACCCCATAGATCCCTCCAAAGAATCCATTAAGGCATGGTGGATGTGTAATATAACAGATAAAACAACATTAAACATATTAATATAGGAATAATTATATTCTAACTCATAAAACAATGTAAAAAATAACATTCCAATATCAAAATATTGAATAATGTCTCTTTATACTAAACAAATCCATCATAAAATGATCATGATCCAAATCATAAGAAATAACTAATTTATAAAATCCATTAAATAACCACTTTTATAGACCTTATAACATATATAAAAGTCACATTTGTTTCAAAAAAAATTTATATTCACATCTAAAGAGTGTTCATAAAGAAAATCATTTAAATAAGATCAATGGTGTTTTTTAGATTTATATTATGAAACCATAAAATTTAATTCACCTCAAAATTTTTATAAACACAAAACCATCATGATACCACACATAATTTTATGTATAATATATTTCATGAAATAGATTTAATTATGAAGACAATTTTTTTTAAATAAAATATAAAACATTATATAAAAAATATCAATTATAGATACAAAATTAAAATCCCCACAATATTAAAAATACACCAATTAATTGTAAATCAAAAATGGAAAATAATGTAAATATTTATGAGAAATTGTGATTCAGAATAAAATATATTATATAAAATTAAATTTCATTAATGTTTTTGTTTACCCAATCTATAAAAATGTCTGTGGACCATGTAAAGTTCACTAGTATCTACCCATAACTAGTTTCATGGTTTGCACAATGTTTCCCAAACCAAGGAAAATAATCATGCCCCATGGATTTCATCCCATTTACATGCAACAAAACACTGATTTTATCAAATTAACTCATAAATCATCAAAATAAATTTTAAATTATAAAATAATAAATAAAATAGTTTTAGAATAACTAATAATAAAACTCATATATATTTTACACATATATCCAGAACACCACGGGAAACTGAAATTGCATTATGATAGTTGGTGATTAAAATATTCTTTAAGGCATACTTATAGAATTCCAATAATAATATTTCATTTCTACAAGAATTATTATATAAATATGTTCCTTAATATGGTTTTTTTCATCAACAATATTTTGATGCCCCAAACCTGGGTACAATATCTATCCCATTATATTACTATGAGTACATTACTGATCACCACAGGGTGACAACTTTTGTTGGGGGATCCATAAATATATTTATGGGACAAATTTCTCTTGAGAAAGGGAAAAAATAGAATATTAACATGTATATATATAGAATTATGACTCCATAAGTTATATGATCATTCAAAAAATAAATAAGCAGTTTCATAATGAACAAAACAAAATAATTCACAAATTGATAGTCATAACTCATTACCAATGAATGAAACCATATAAAAAAATACAATAATCTATATAATTTAATAAAACATAATTTAAAAACCACAAAAAATCTATAGTTTGGTGATGAAATGGAATCATTCGTTAAAATTAATAAAACAAAAATAAAACATGGTCTGTGAAAACCAATTTCCATCTTCCAATTGAATAATCTTTGAGTATCGCCTCCAATATACCCAAAAAAGAAATTGAAACCATTGTTTTCATCCAATAAAATATTAACTAACCATATGGTATTATGGGCATGAGGAAAAAGTAATAGTTGGTATCATCTACAAACTTCATGCATAAATTTTATCAATAAATCTATTTGAAGGTATATTGAAAATATAATATTTAATTTATATACATTAATTCAAAAAAATTAAATAATTTTATACAATTTAATTCATAACCGTATAGTCACATTAATCAAATTTAAATTGTCCTACAAACTCTTCATATAAAATGGGACCATTTGTAACTAAAAAAAATTAAAACTGTTACTTTTTCTTACACATGTATGAGAAAGTGATTTGGAATGTTCAATCATTTTTATATTATTTCAATAAAAATAAATAATTCATTATTATTCGTGAAATATAAAAATTATTATGAAAATGTTGACAAATAATATTAATAATAATAATAAGGGAAAATTATTAGAGGATCCCAAAAAATAATCATAAGTTTAAAATCCTAGAAATAAATGTTTAAACATTATCATAATATAAACAATATCATTAATCATGGAAATTACTAGGTGATAGGGGTATAATCAATCAAAAAGCTAAAATTAAATCTATCCAAACTATTTCTGATAAGATTTTCTCACCCTAACACATAGTACAACCATATCAAGCATTATCTAGGGGTAAATCTACTAATCAGGTAATGCATCACACTTTAAAGAACTCGCTATCATGTGATCATAACCTAATGCCTCATGTGAATCTATATATACCACCATGATACATTTTATTCAATAGGACATATAAAATCGGCATTAGTAGTGGAGAAGTAAAAGTTAATAAAATATACTAAATATTAATATTAATAATCCCCCACCTATATACACCCCTCACAAATATAGCCTGAGGTTTTTAGGGAAAAAATATAATAATAATGTCCATAAAATGGAGAATTCGATGATCTCAACATTCACGTTAATAATATTAGTGTAAAAATCATGGCCTAATTCAATTTATAGAAATAATTTCATTATGTTTTGTGTAGAACACTGAAACATCAATTAATAATGCCAGTTATGATATAATTTTAAAAAATTATATCATATAGGAATCATAAAAACATCAAAAATAAACCAGGAAGATAATATATCATCATTATTAAATCCATAAACATCCTTTTTACTTAATTTAAATAATGTGGGAAGATAGAAAATGTGAAGAAATGAAATTATTAATAAACTGATACCTCATTAAAATAGTTTGCAATAATGTGTTTTACATTGATCTTTTTCAAAGAGATAGATCATGTTATATGGTAATTATTGAGACAATGTAAGATCACTAGTCACCCCATATTTGATAGAATACCTTCAAATGAAATGGCTTCCTAAAAGGTTTAGGCAATAATGAAGTTGGTGTATAAGGGGAAGATTAATAACTCAAAAAATTTTGTAGTCAGAACCCATGAAAAGTTAATTGAGTTACTCCATATGGCTAAGATCATGGTGGTGGATCCATATTCCATCCATATATTGGACATTAATTTATTCATGGATAAATATTTTTATTTAATTCCAATTGAATATCTACTTCAAGGGGGGATACATCAGTACATATACTATAGATTAATATGAAAATTTTATAATTTTGATCCATATAGACGACACCACAACCCTAGGGGATGTTATTACTATTCAAAGCTATATCCATTTTGATTTCAATCCTATAATGTGATTTTCGAAGAAAAAGAACAACTAAATTACCCATACGGTACCAAAAACCACAATCATTTACATTAATTTTTTAATCAGTGAAACCATGAAAAAATATTTTTTTAATAACATGATTTGTGACAATTATCTTTAATCATCATATTAACAATCCTTACAAGAACCACATAAAGATTAAGGTGTGAAAGATAGTATAGAAGGCTTTACCCCTATATCATAATGAAAATTAAATTTCATCCATAATGGACATTATGATATAAAAATGTTTAGAGGACAATATAAGACCAATATAGAATTTTAATAGATGATACAAGCTATCAATATTAGGATAGGGGGCTTTAATTTATCAAAAAAAGTTTTCCAAAGTGTACAGGAAGTAGTACAATGATGAAACAAGCAGCCTTCATCTTCCTTATAATACATGATGAGTGTAAACATGGGAAATAGTGAGAAAAAATTGCAATTTAATTTTATTGAAATAATTTTCTTTAGACATTATATAAAGACTCGTTGTACATTACAACTGGAATATGTATATTAGAATTTTGGTATGAGAAAATCCATTTAATATCTTATAGAAACCAAATGAGTAAAAGAACATTTTTTAATGAAAAAATAAATATAAATATAATAAACTCTAAAACATTGATAACATTCAGTGAAAATGATCAAACAATCACGGATTTAAATTTAAATATCTATGTATGGAGTAACCTAACAAAAAAATCATTTTCCCAATGCATGGAACTAAACAAACAAAAAAGAAAGGAATTCACATTTAAGGATACCATGTTCCCTAAAATAAGAGAACCAAAACAAAAATCACATCCCACAATAAGCCATGGTTGGAATGAAAATTATAGGGTAATAATATAAGAGGAAATGAAAGGACATTAGGAAATATGGACATCTAGATGTTTTTACCATACAATATTATAAATATGGTATGAATAAATTCCATGTAAATCCCTATAGGAAGGGAGAACTGAAATAGAGTGGATCTATGATTTTTTAGGATAAAATGGGAGAAAAATAGGGGCCTCGAATGCTAATGATCTAATAGTATGAACCCACATAGCTATGAAAAAAATCTTCAGGCTTCATATAAATGGATCCATCGTTTTCAAAAACAACTTGATAATCTTGTGACACCCAATTCCCCCATATCCCCCCAATTTCAAATAACCGAGAACTGTGCGGTAAAGATAAAAATATATAAATAATGAGAATATTAATGAAAATAGTTTGTAGGGCGTGACACATATTTCCCATTTTTTGAAAATATAATATTTATGATGAATGAAATGTTATGAACTAAATAAGATAGCAAGGATTTATACCATTTTGTTAAATCAATAATTTTTTTGAAATATAGAAGGTAAGATTCAGTGAAGGTTAATATGATTCTATTGGAGATTCTATATCCCACTCATGCTCTTCGTAAGATAGGAGAGTGATTAATCACATAACTATGAGTGTATAACACCAAAAGACTAGTTTATGAAAAAAAATTATACAGTTTATGAATAATCTTCCATGATAAATCCTATAAAATTATTGTAATTTGTTAAGATTGAAGATAATATTTTAAAAATTATTGGTATAATTATAGGATGTGTGAAATAAATTTTATTGTATGAAAAATTTTCTATGATGGTAAAATATCTATAAATAAATACAACTATTGGTTTTTGAAAAATTCACTACTTCTGTATAAGTGTCATGTACATAGAAAACCTCCAATACATATAGAAGATGTAAAATATCTAAGTATTGATTTATTTCACCAGCTTGTATTGATATTAACATTTGGTGATATCATAATATAACAGTTTCATCATGTTTAATATGTTACAAGATGTTCAGAAATCATGGAATATGATATTCCCATATAAGAATGTTTTTTTGGAGATTTAAGGAAAATAAAAATTATATATAGATAAAATGTGAAGGTATGATATCTGAAATATAAAGGATTCTCAATATCAATTGCAATGTGTGATTGATAATCTAGCATATAATGGAACATTGATACATAACAGACCATATAATTTGAATGATAATCCAACAATCGTTTGAGATAGATGGTCATGGTCATTTGGGATACTTATTGGAAAAATGATATGGAAAAAATTTCACTGCATACATATGATTTAATTTTATGATGGTTTATTATATATTTTAATAATTAAAAAATAAAGCTATTGAAAAATCCTAAAAGGATAAAACGAAAATTAAAATGTAAATAATGTACTTTTTAATAAAGAAACTCATTAAAGGTAAATTTTGTCACATTATATGAAATATATTTTGAAATATAATCACATGATATATAATAATCATTGGGAATACATAATATCTAATGAAGAAAGAAACATGTGAAATGTGGAAAAATAATTAATGCATAATTAATACATAAGGAAATTATTTCATATCTATTATAATTTATAAGTAATTAAATTCATATGTAATATATATTACATTATCGAAATTAATTTTTAATACATTGATCATTATTATAATTTAATGTGATGAAATGTTTTATAAATTGGAATCATATTTCAATATATTAATCTACCAGGAAAACTTAGTTAGAGGAAAGCCTCTGAAAATTTATTAAACAAATAGAATTGAATCCAGAAAGTACTACAAGGAATAAATGACAACTACAAATTGAAAAAATAATTCTAGTCACCACATCTGTTATTTATTGATTCCATCACAATATCATATTCTCACTCTGAGATTTTATATTGCTTAAGAATCTTAGAATATTTCTTTCGAAGATACAACTTCTCCAATGATAGAAACTCTTTCAAGGACAGCATAACCCATATTTCCTTCCTGAAAGAAGTCCTGGTTTGGAACATGGCTTGGAATATAAGAAGAGTCATTCCTCAGTCTTCGTCATGGTGGGTCAGTCATAGTGTCTGCATTCCTAAGAACCTTCGTCTTCACACCCTGAACAACATCACTGTAGGAATGCTTGACCATGCCACTATCGATTTCCTTATCACCATCATCGATGTCTAACCACTATCCAGGGATGTTCACCTCTTGGTAATCCTTATTTACTCCCTATTAATGCTATAATTGACTATCAGATACAATCATGGTGAGAAAGTGTGGCTTCTCCACAAGATTTTGAATAACACCTTCTCCGGTTACAATATTCGGAGAAGAAAAATCATGATGCAAAATTTCAAACTTCCTTCATTGTAGCATCCTTCGCTATATGAGAGTTCTATTGATAATCCAGTTCATGAATATGATTACAAGTGGAGACCATGATTATCATACCTCCAAAATCATCATCCCACCCTTGAAACTCTTCAGCATAGGAATCCACAAACCCCAAGTAAGAAACAACCAAATCCAAATACTGATCAGTCACAGGCTCCAGCCATGAGGAATAGAATGCCACAAAATTTTCCACATTATTTCCTTTTCAATACCATGATCATGATTTATGTGATCATAAATCATCATAAATATCAGGTCATGGGGCCTCTATTACATCTCCTTCAGAAAATCAACATACACTATGATCTCTGAACAAAAATGCTATGCATCCCACACCACAGTAGCATGAGATTCCTCCTCAGTAACTGCATGTCTAGTGGAAGTCAAATACACTTTATATCCTTCAGTAGGATAATGTTGTGGATTATTACACTTAGGTATATTCTTCATCAACGACAAAGGTTCACTAGATATATCACAACCCCAAATCCCATACTCAATACCCCTGATGAAACCCCTACCATGCCTTTGGTGTGAAAAACCATTTCTGCTTGCCCAAATCGGCCACATGAAACATAAAAGAGTATCCATGATTCATATATGAAATCCTTCTTCAACCAAAACTCCTTCCCATCTGTGATCCAATCATAGTTCACTGGCGGCATGAAAATGTCAATCTCCACACAAATACATTGATAGATGGTGTGACAAACCACTTATGTCCGATGATCAGAGCATAGATATATTTCAATAATGTTCTCAATGTCACACAAAATGGATGGATTTTGAATGGATAGTGGTTGACCAAGGATACTCACCCATGTATCCATCATTGAGGGTACAAATAGCATGTGAAAATAGATATTCCATTGAAATAGATAAACAGGATCTCCATTGCATCTTCAAGGGGATATGAACTAGGTGGTAATCATGTCATCTTCTATCTCAAAATGGATCATCAAATGCATCCTATAAATTAAGCTGACTAATGTATGCTCTTGAAGATCACACGAATTGAAAAAAAATTACTCAAACACGACAACTGAAGGGCGGAGAAGACGAAACAGAACCACCCGTTTGAGATTTCAAAGATATGTTGTACCATTGAGATCCACCGAGGAAAGAAGGAGTGGATGAACTCCCTAGAAGAGGTAAGGGACTTTCAGGGAGAGTTGTTTCCTTGGGAAGGAAGGAAGATAGTCGGTAGTTGAGGCGCTCCCTAGAATATGTCAGGATCTTTCCAAATGTTTGAAATTTTCAATAAAAACTTTTCAACATAATAGGTATCAATAAAACAATATGTTTTGGTACATTTCTATATTTTCACCACAATAAAAAAATAATTTAATTTTATGTTATTATTATATAAGTAACATGTTATTCAAATAAAATATTCATTCTAAATAATGTATGATAAATCAGTAAAAAAATTAAAAAAATATACAAAAAAAATAAAACACATTAATTGATTAAAAATAATATATATACAAATTTAAATGTTATTTAAATAAATATATTATTCAAGGAATAACTTCTAAAATAAAAAACATGTCCACCATGAAAACAAATCCAATATAAATATATATAGAATTATCTTTAACATTAAAAAAATTAAAAAATTCAATTATATATATATATATATCAATTATAAATTGGATTATAATATATAACTACAGTGTTTCAATATTATCATGGAATCCCAAAATTACAATCTTCAATTGAAACATTGTAAAATATACAATGACTTCCCTAATGGGACATATCTTTCCATAATATCTAACCCCGCCTTCAACATTATGTATTAAATACTCAAAAAATATCATCTATATGTGTAATGACCCAAAAGTTTATAATTGAAATTCACTTTTGAATAAAAAATTTCCTTATTATATAATGTTTTTATATAAAAAACATGAACTATATTTAATTTTTAATTTTGGAAAACAAAAAAATATAGCCATAACTGTCTTATATGCATAAAATACTATTAATCATCATTAACATTTGTAATATAACTTTTCTACTTTGATTGTTATAATTACTATACATTTAGGATTATTATAAAATCTAATTGACATAGAAGTAATATGTTATGCCCTCGACTATAGCATCCCGTATTTTTATAACATAACTATTCATTCCATTACACGGAACTGAGGATCTTTAAGGTTTAGTGTCTTGGAAACAAGGAACATAAAACATGAAACAAAAAAAACATTCTTCTTAAAAACTTGAAAGGCTTCTCCTCACGTTCACCCTAGGCTCATTTCTGCATCTCATAACCTGGGGACATACATCAAAAGGAAGGGTGAGCAGAAGGCCCAGCAAGGGAAACAAGTGAAACATTTTACATATGAACTTGAGATACATCAATAAAGTCATGAAAAGAACTTTAAGGCATGAGAAAGAAAATGATGAGGAATTTCATAATAAAAATAACATTTTCCATAACTTGAAGATGTGGCTACATCATTTAACATAGACAATCATGAACATATCACCAAGGTCCATCCCCAAGGTGTCATTTGAAAATTACCAAGGTTATTCACCAAGGTATCATGAAAATTGTAACCTCTAGTGGTTACATCATTACCCAATGCATTGGAGCGCTATCAGGGCGCACCCTTAAATTTTCCTTTATTATCATGTGATCCACATATATCATCATCAAACATTTCATAAATAACCCACATAGCATAAAATAAATGGGTTTCATTTCATAATCATAACGTTTCAAAAACTGCTTTAAAGACATGATCTTTACGTCACTTTAAACCGACGGAAAGGGAAAGCGGGTCTCATGTATGTAAATCCCAGAATTTAAAATGGAAAATTTTGATATATATGTGAATACCCTTGTATAAATAAGAGCTTTGAGTATTAAATTTATAACATAAAATAATTTTTGAGAAAAGAGAGAGGCATTTTGAGGGGAAAATTCTGCAGCATAACGGCTAAGTTTCGGGGTTTTAGAAAACATTGAAATGAGAGGGGACATGGGTCACCCACTCATAAATGATCCATAAAACAGTAGGGTGAAATAATAAGAAGGACATATGGACATGGTAATGAAATTTTAGGGACATACCATTTGAAATGAAAAACATGGAAGGAAAAAAGATTAGATTTCTCTTATGAAAATTCGACAGCCTTACGGCGTCACTTAACTTCAAAAGAAAATGATTTGACAAGATCAAATAGGGTCCCTCATCATATGATCATAAGAGATCAGTATGATAGATATAGAGATAATTCCCCAACATAACAAAAAGGAACATGAAAGAATTGACATGAAAATAGAACTTCAAAACGAGAAGGGTGAAGACCCACTTAAAAATTCGGCAGCCTAACGGCGCCACTTAAAACATCAAAATACTGAATTGAAGAGATCAAATGGGGTCTCTCATCATATGAAAATAAGAGTCCAGTATGATATATATAGAGATCATACCCCAATATAACAAAAAGGAACTTGAAATAATTGACATGAAAGTAGAACTTCAAAACGAGAAGGGTGAAGAACCACTTAAAAATTCGGCAGCCTAACGGCGCCACTTAAACATTCTTAAAACAAATTGATGAGAGCAAGGGGGGGTATCTCATCATATGAACATGAAATAGACAGTAGTATGAATATAAAAGAACATCCTCTAAGATAAGAACATGGAGTATAAAAGAAATGACATAAAAGAGATTACTTGAAAAGAAAGAGAGGGTCAGATCCCGTACCTTAAAATGTAACTCTTAAACCTCAAAGGTTGGGACCTTGACGGCTTGGGGGCACCTTGGGAGGACTCCTTGGAAGGTAATGAGACCAGAAATTTGTTGGGAATGAGTGGGGAGTCTAATGGATGAGAGGAGGGCTTGGTATTTATAGGGAAAGTAAGGGGACAAGGCATTAATGGCCAAGGGGCACCTCACATGTGCTTTTCTCAAACCCATGTGCTCTCCCTTGTCATTTATCATGGAGTTAGGACACATGGGGCCCCCAAAACAATAATCCATCACCCTTGTCCGGACAACCCTCAAAAGATCTCATGACATCATCATGACACCGTTATGATGTCATTAAACATACCGAAACCCTAATACTGTTTTTTACTATTCACTGAAAATTCAACTTTCGTAGAAAAATCACAAAATTTCACATTAACCAAATATCAATGCTCTGATTTCAAAAATGAAATCCATTTTATAAAAATATTTTTCTAAATATTTTTAATTTAATTTTTAAATAAAAACACTATTCATCGAAAATTCATTTTTTTCAGAAAAAACCCCAAAAATTACCATAACATAATATCGATGCTCTGAGTTCAAAAATAAAGTCATTTTTATAAAAATAATTTTCTAATTATTTTTAATTAAAATTTTAATTAAAAAACACTATTCACCCGAAAAAACTAATACTTGAATAATAATTAATGAAACCGTTATTTAACTATTTTATTGAATCACATTACTTAATCAAGGTGCCTAGATTATTTTAAAACTTTCTTTAAGTGAGATTACTAATCCATTTGGTCATATTACTAATCCTAATCATAAAATCACTATTCATAATTTACTATTCATCAAAAATCAAGTTGATCTTATTAGACTCTAAATTTAGTACTGAACATAATTGCAGAAGACCATTTTTTGAAAATCATTACACATTTTTAATTATTTAGGGTTTACATAAACATATTTAAAATATCCTTTTTCTAAAATTCATCAAAAATATGCATACTATATTTATCCGGTCATTTCAAAATTCATAAACTTCATCATAAGAAGAAATCCCAATTTTTATTTAAAACAAGGATTACACAAGGTAGTTACGGTCTCGTTACATAACCCCTTATAATACCAGCATAGGACCTAAGAGTAAGGTGTGCTAGGGTTATAGAAGCTTGGGGCGGCTCAGTCAACGTTGCCCGAGTAGTAATTTCTATCTGTTTGAACTTTTCACAAAGGCGATTTCGTTCCAGCTTCACATGATGAAGTTCATCTTGGATTTGATCCAGAGCAAAGCCCAGTGGTGCTACCTCCTTCCCAAGCTCTGTCATATGGGCTTCGATCGGTCCAAGACTACTAGGTGAGGCCATCGAATAATTAACCAAGATTACTTATATTTAGAGACAATAATCAAAACATTTTGTTCACAGCGGTCATGTTGACCGATGGTTATATAATAGTCAAAACCCACTGATCTCATTTTAATTATAATCATGTTTATCAAATAAAACATTTTTGTTGAGTATAACAATAACACATAAAATTAGGAAACAAAATTTATTTAAAAATGTCGGGTCGTTACAATCTTCCCCCCTTAAGAAATTGTGTCCTCGCAATTTCAAAATTGGGTTTTGAAATTTCATTGAAAGTCCCACATCGGAAAAGGAGTCAGTAAAACTATTACTTTAAAATAAAGAAAGGGAAGTATAATGGTCACCCGAGTTAACCCACACTAGGGTTCCATGTAGGAAAACATGGACATGGAGGAAAAACAAAGGGTCATGTTCTGAGGGAGAGTGATAGAGAACATGATTAGGAGAAGTTTAACCATGAGAAAATCCCAAACTTATGATGTGTGTAAATGGTCTTTGATTACCTAGTAGGAAACGTAAACCAACAACATTTTTGTTTTACGTTTCTTTTCATAATTTTGAGGATTTCATTTACTACATAGAACAAAAACATAAGAAAATATACCTACCTTCAAGTAGAGTTTCATCCTTTAACAAGCCCCTACCAACACTAATCTTTTCTCCAAATGATGAGAATTCAAAAACACTTTGTCTCATAGAAGCACAAGAATCATCTTCTATAGAATCACATAATCTAGAAAAGATTATCTATCTATTTCTTCTATCTTTAAACATTATCCCAAAAACAGAAAGGATAAGGTAAAACAACTCTTCAAAAAAAAAAATCCCATAGGAATGGAAACTACTTTTAAATCATCAAAGTTCCATGGTACTACCCAAAGTTCATCATAGACCATTCCATAAATAACGGTCCTTAAAATTCCTCAAAACAAACCAAACTAAGATTGAAACCCAAATACAATAAGGATTTGATAACATAGTCTTCCAAAAAAACTTCATTGTTCATCTCCAGACAACATCAACCACTCCTAACATCTTATAAAAAAGTAGCTAACCTAAACATATTTTACCCAAGATAGGTTAGTCATTCCCATAAGTAACCTAAATTACTATAAGTTCCCCTTAAATTCATCGATTCTTCAAAATATAAGTCAACCTTACTCCTCAATGAAAATACCGTAGTAATCTATTTACCTCGATCAAATATGGTTCCCAAAATAATGAACGTCTTCCAAAATAATAATCATATTTTAATCCCCTAATCATCCCTGTCATATTAATACGAAAAGCGTCGCATTTCCTATCACATTGGTTGTCGGAACATGTTCTTCCATTTCCCACCATTAACTAAGAAGAGAAAGCATAATTAGGGGCTTAAGTACTTAGCTAATAATCATGAAAAGGAACTGAAAGCATATAAGGATAACTTGTATATGAAAGGTATACCCTAACTTGTGATCTCCTAGGTTCCCATCTAGGTTATGAATGATCATATATTCTTATGTGAACCTTTCTTTTATTTTATCTTTGTTCCTTTAACAATGGTTCATACCAAGCTTATGAATTTACCAAAGCATATCCCCCGGGAGTGTCGTAACCAAGAGTGCAGCAAGGCCCGTTGTCGTGTACCAGTTCCCGTTCGAGTATAGCTCAATGCAGTGTTTTCGGGTTTTACCCCTATGTACATCTGTGCCAGAGCCACCTCTACCTGCTCGTATCCAGACAGGGATGTATTTTCTTGGCAACCCCTTACTCAATACTCACCAAAATACCAGGAAGATTTCCTATATTAAACTTTTCTATAGGGTTCCTCCTAGAGTTTTCATATCCTAATTTCCACAAATAACTAAACCATCCTTTGATACCAACTATAGCATCCCGTATTTTTATAACATAACTATTCATTCCATTACACGGAACTGAGGATCTTTAAGGTTTAGTGTCTTGGAAACAAGGAACATAAAACATGAAACAAAAAAAACATTCTTCTTAAACACTTGAAAGGCTTCTCCTCACGTTCACCCTAGGCTCATTTCTGAATCTCATAACCTGGGGACATACATCAAAAGGAAGGGTGAGCAGAAGGCCCAGCAAGGGAAACAAGGGAAACATTTTACATATGAACTTGAGATACATCAATAAAGTCATGAAAAGAACTTTAAGGCCTGAGAAAGAAAATCATGAGTCATTTCATAATAAAAATAACATTTTCCATAACATGAAGATGTGGCTACATCATTTAACATAGAAAATCATGAACATATCACCAAGGTCCATCCCCAAGGTGTCATTTGAAAATTACCAAGGTTATTCACCAAGGTATCATGAAAATTGTAACCTCTAGTGGTTACATCATTACCCAATGCATTGGAGCGCTATCAGGGCGCACCCTTAAATTTGACTTTATTATCATGTGATCCACATATATAATCATCAAACATTTCATAAATAACCCACATAGCATAAAATAAATGGGTTTCATTTCATAATCATAACGTTTTAAAAACTGTTTTAAAGACATGATCTTTACGTCACTTTAAACCCACGGAAAGGGAAAGCGGGTCTCATGTATGTAAATCCCAGAATTTAAAATGGAAAATTTTGATATATATGTGAATACCCTTGTAGAAATAAGAGCTTTGAGTATTCACTTTATAACATAAAATAATTTTTGAGAAAAGAGAGAGGAATTTTGAGGGGAAAATTCTACAGCATAACGGCTAAGTTTCGGGGTTTTAGAAAACATTGAAATGAGAGGGGACATGGGTCACCCACTCATAAATGATCCATAAAACAGTAGGGTGAAAGAATAAGAAGGACATATGGACATGGTAATGAAATTTTAGGGACATACCATTTGAAATGAAAAACATGGAAGGAAAAAAGATTAGATTTCTCTTATGAAAATTCGACAGACTTATGGCGTCACTTAACTTCAAAAGAAAATAATTTGACAAGATCAAATAGGGTCTCTCATCATATGATCATAAGAGATCAGTATGATAGATATAGAGATAATTCCCCAACATAACAAAAAGGAACTTGAATGAATTGACATGAAAGTAGAACTTCAAAACGAGAAGGGTGAAGACCCACTTAAAAATTCGGCAGCCTAACGGCGCCACTTAAAACATCAAAATACTGAATTGAAGAGATCAAATGGGGTATCTCATCATATGAACATAAGATTCCAGTATGATATATATAGAGATCATACCCCAATATAACAAAAAGGAACTTGAAATAATTGACATGAAAGTAGAACTTCAAAACGAGAAGGGTGAAGAACCACTTAAAAATTCGGCAGCCTAACGGCGCCACTTAAACATTTTTAAAACAAATTGATGAGAGCAAGGGGGGGTATCTCATCATATGAACATTAAATAGACAGTAGTATGAATATAAAAGAACATCCTCTAACATACGAACATGGAGTATAAAAGAAATGACATAAAAGAGATTACTTGAAAAGAAAGAGAGGGGTCGGATCCCTTACCTTAAAATGTAACTCTTAAACCTCAAAGGTTGGGACCTTGAGGGCTTGGGGGCACCTTGGGAGGACTCCTTGGGAGGTAATGAGACCCGAAATTTGTTGGGAATCAGTGGGGAGTCGAATGGATGAGAGGAGGGCTTGGTATTTATAGGGAAAGTGAGGGGACAAGGCATTAATGGCCAAGGGACACCTCACATGTGCTTTTCTCAAACCCATGTGCTCTCCCTTGTCATTTATCATGGAGTTAGGAAACATGGGGCTCCCAAAAGAATAATTCATCACCCTTGGCCGGCCAAACCTCAAAAGATCTCATGACATCATCATGACACCGTTATGATGTCATTAAACATACCGAAACCCTAAAACTGTATTTTTACTATTGACTGAAAATTCAACTTTCGCAGAAAAATCCCAAAATTTCACATTAACCAAATATCAGTCCTCTGATTTCAAAAATGATATCCATTTTATAAAAATAATTTTCTAAATATTTTTAATTTAATTTTTAAATAAAAACACTATTCATTGAAAATTCATTTTTTTCAGAAAAAACCCCAAAAATTACCATAACATAATATCGATGCTCTGAGTTCAAAAATAAAGTCATTTTTATAAAAATAATTTTCTAATTATTTTTAATTAAATTTTTAATTAAAAAACACTATTCACCCGAAAAAACTAATACTTGAATAATAATTAATGAAACCGTTATTTAACTATTTTATTGAATCACATTACTTAATCAAGGTGCCTAGATTATTTTAAAACTTTCTTTAAGTGAGATTACTAATCCATTTGGTCATATTACTAATCCTAATCATAAAATCACTATTCATAATTTACTATTCATCAAAAATCAAGTTGATCTTATTAGACTCTAAATTTAGTACTGAACATAATTGCAGAAGACCATTTTTTGAAAATCATTACACATTTTTAATTATTTAGGGTTTACATAAACATATTTAAAATATCCTTTTTCTAAAATTGATCAAAAATATGCATACTATATTTATCCGGTCATTTCAAAATTCATAAACTTCATCATAAAGAGAAAACCCAATTTTTATTTAAAACAAGGATTACACAAGGTAGTTACGGTCTCGTTACATAACCCCTTATAATACCAGCATAGGACCTAAGAGTAAGGTGTGCTAGGGTGATAGAAGCTTGGGGCGGATCAGTCAACATTGCCCGAGTAGTAATTTCTATCAGTTTGAACTTTTCACGAAGGCGATTTCGTTCCAGCTTCACATGATGAAGTTCAGCTTGGATTTGATCCAGAGCAAAGCCCAGTGGTGCTACCTCCTTCCCAAGCTCTGTTAGATGGGCTTCGATCGGTCCAAGACTACTAGGTGAGGCCATCGAATAATTAACCAAGATTACTTATATTTAGAGACAATAATCAAAACATTTTGTTCACAGCGGTCATGTTAACCGATGGTTATATAATAGTCCAAACCCACTGATCTCATTTTAATTATAATCATGTTTATCAAATAAAACATTTTTGTTGAGTATAACAATAACACATAAAATTAGGAAACAAAATTTATTTAAAAATTTCGGGTCGTTACATCGACCGGTAGGATCATACCCTATAAATTCAATTTATTACAGTATCTATGGATGATGGCATCATTGGGGTTTTCCTATAAACCTCACCAATATTAAATTCAGTAACTAAAACATGAGAAAACTCATTTCTCAGAGAAGTTAATTCTTGAATAGACCACCACCCAAACCATGTTGGCCAAAAAACCCCACTAATGTACCGAAATTTCACACCTTACACATAGAGAATTTTCTAATTTGAATGTAGTTATCTACCTAGACCCTAGTAGTATAAAAATGTATATTTTTTAATAAAATAACTATCATTATTTCTCTATTAATTATTACTAAACATATAGACATAATTATTTAAATATTTTAATAAAATATATATATTTATATGAGGAACCCAAAATGGAATATTTGATAAAATTGATGTCTCAAATAAACATCATTTTTTATAAATTTATGAATTTTTATATAAATTATATTTTCAAGATATAAAATTCATTTAAATATAAATTTTGATTGTTGAAAATACACATATTTCAACTATTGATTTAAATAGGGATGGGACTACCACCCCCACCAAACCCCCATCACCCTATCATTTCACTACCTATAAATAGGTATTAATACCCCCTTTGGTTTGATATATGAGTGGGAGATATATTACCATGGAGAAACCCTAAACAATTAATCTCCATATATTCCACATTCTCCTCTTCACAAATAATCAATTGCTCTCTGTTTTATTCTTTAGTTTCCAAACACATTATCATCACAAATGCTCAAATTGGTGGAAATGTATGTTTTTATTTGTATTCCCACCACCTAGTTGGATGGTTCAAATGAGTTATTATTTTTTTCTTGAACTATATTTTAACCAACACGGTGTATGGTTCTAATTATTTATAGAATATTATTTATTTACCACCATATTGTATAGTTTATGTGGTTTATTTAATTATCTCCATGAACGTTGAGTCACCACCTGTTTGGATTATTTGAATTTATTTATTTTCCACCACATCATTTGATGGAATAATAATAAATTATTACATGAAAGAATGTCTTTGTATAGGTAATGTGATATATTTATTTATTTATCTCAATCCCTTATATGAATAATTTATTAATTGATTAAAATGAGATATAAATATATATTTTATTAATCAAAAATATTGAAATGGAATTAATTTTTTTTTTAATTTTATTTTTTGATGCCAAATTTAAATTAATGTTGTATTTTTATTTTTAATAGTAAATAATTTTTCCCTCACCTAATTTGAATCATGTAAAATATTATAAAAAAATTCACCTCTCATGATTTTATCAGAAGTAATTACATGCCCCATACAATGGGTGGTGAAATTCATCTTGAATAAATGGATATCATAAAAAGTATTAATTAAAATAATTAAATAAGTAGCGAAAATAAATAAAATTTGTTGATCTTATTATAAAAAATCACGATGAGGGTTTTAAAGTTAAATACACCAAAAAAGAGACCCATTTATGCTATAGAAGAGTTTGAAAGAGAACTCTGATCATTAAAATCAGTTTTTTTCCATTGGTCTATGATAAATGGAATGCTTTACACTTCCAAGACTATAAAAGGGTTGTTGATTACAATTATTCCAGGTATAGAATTTTATCATGGATAATGTGTTGTGGTATTGGGATTATAGATGTTAATATGATTGAACATACATATACAAAATTTCATTCATCTCACATCAAACTATAACAGCAATATTTCCTGTGAGGGTGTATAAAATATTCTGATCTCATTTCACCATAAATTGAATTAGAGAATTATAGTGAGATTTGGATTAAAAATAACCAGCCTCATCCTACTAGATCAACATTATTATTTCTTGGATAAAATTATTTTTTTGATGAAAATAATCATAAAAGAACTTAGGGATGTGATTTTCCTTGTGGATGTGGCTTTGGCAGCAAGTGCAGTCCAGTACATGTTCATAAACATTGTGCTACTCAAAATGAATATCTGAATCAATGAAATTTCATCTCAAAAACAAAACAGGAATCCTCAATATTCATACCTCATGTTTAGTTCTATGTGAAATTGGTATTTTGTTTACTGAACCAAAGAGAATATTTATAAGACCTATAATGTTTCTCATGAGGTAATGATGATTGGTGCACAATTTTTTGATACATCCTATAATGGAAAATAAAAGAGGGTGAATTTTATTTAGAATCATCACTCGTAATATAATGATTTTACTTACGTCAAGGCAAGAGATTTTACATGTTAATTTTATGGGATGATAACTCGGAATAATTCAAAAAAATTAATATATTTATAGCCTGTGATAAAATATTTTTATGCATTCTTTATATTTTTTATGTTGAATTATTTAAATTTGACATGGGTATTCTTTTAATATTGTTATATTTGCTTTGAATCATTTAAATGGATTATGTAAATTGGGTCAATATTTTCAAATCAGATAGGGGAACAATACACACAAATATAAACAATCAAAAATAATTTTTTTATCTTAATCCAATAATATCAATTGTGAATACTATATTAGGTGATACATATCTGATAGAAGGAACCAGTATGGTGACTTTTTTTCTTTACATAATATGACAAAAAATTTGATAGATGTGTTGTTTCCAAATGTCTAGAAGAATCATGTAATGCTTCAATAGTATATAGTATTATGAGAATGATACCCACACAATATCTAAGATATATGAAAAATTTCAAGTTCATTACCATTAATAAATCCAATAAGATTCATATACATGAAAAACTACCAAAATTTTCATATGGATTAAATTATACATATTTAAGTGAAATTAGAACACATATGGTTGTAAATAATGTAACAAAGATTATTAATTTATGGAATGATCGATTTGGTCATCCCTCTTTGGGAATCAAGTGAGAAATAGTTAAATGTTCTCAATGACATACAATAAAGGTCTAGAATATCTCTCAGCTAATAAAAATTCCATGCGAGGCTTATTCCGTTTTCAAGCTGATCATGATACCATATCCAATTAAAAATATGGCTGAAATGTCATCCATTCTTGAACAAATTATAGGGGATATATGTTGACCAATTCATCCATATATTTGTATATTTAAATATATTATATTATTAATTGATGCATCATGTAGAATGTTAAATGTTTTTTTATCTCAATAGGTAATTTTGTGTTTCAATTATTTCTTGATAAAATAATTAAATTGAGAACATAATTCCATGATTTTGTCATATAGAATTAAAGTCTTGATATTGATGGATAATTTACCTCACAAACATTGAATTATTATTGTATCGACATGGGGATTACATTGGAGAAACCATACACCCATGTGCTTATGCATAATGGATTAGCTGAATCACTGATAAAATTCCTCCAACATATTTCTATTCCATTAATAATAAGAACAATCTTACTGATCTTTATATGGGGACATGAAATATTGCATGCCTCAGTATTAATTTACGTCATAACAAATTTATAAAAAAAATCTTTAATCTATTTGGATTTTTTCCAAGAGATTGTCCTCTCTTAATTAATAATATTTGGCTGTGAATCATATATTCCAATTTATCCTCTATATCATTAAATGATGGGTCCCAATATGTCTTTGGTAATATATGTATGACATAAATCCTCATCCATATTCAGATATCTTGAATCATAGAACATTTATATATTTATATCATTTTTTCTTATTTTCATATTAATGAATATTTATTCCCAGCATTTGGGAGAGAAAATAAACAATGATATAAGATTTCATGGAATGGGAAAATGTTATCTTTTTTCGATCCACCAAATGAAATGTTTGAAATAGAAGTGAAAAATATTTTATATTCTCAAGAACTAGAAAAAAATATAATACTGAATTTACTAATTAAAAGGTAATGACTAAATCAGATGTACCAAATTTAAATGCACTATCTATATTTGATGTGCCAGTGACATATTAAAATATTGATGTTACAAAAATCTCAAAAAAATGCATGAATCATGAAAACATAATTGCCTCTATGGATATAAATATAGAAAAAAGAAAAGTAATAAGTATAGTTGATAACCCTATTATGTAGTTTTTTGTCCCAGAAGAAACACAAAATTTATTTATTCTTATAGAAACACGTTATGAGAATCATAAAGATAATTAAAAGGATATAGAAAACACTAATTTTTTTAAATTTAACGAAATATCTCCGCCATATTCCACTACGAGTTATATTTGGAATCGATGTATTGTGGAAAATATTGGTGAAATATTTTCATATTCTATTTCATGTTATATAGAAAATAAAAATTGTAAACCAAGGCCTATTATGGAATGTAAAAAACTACCCAAATATAATAAATAAAAATATACAATGTATGGTGAATTAAATTCACTTAACATTTGAAATGTTTTTTTTGAAATATGATTCCAACACATGAATATTTAATTCCGCATGGATATAAAATGAATTTTCTAGATAATAGTAATGAGAGAAATGATATTTGGAGAAAAAATGTCATGTTATCACCCATGTTTTTTCTTAGAGAATCATAATTGATTATGAGGGGACAGATTCACCCCTTATGGAAACTATTAATTTTCAGTATCTAATCATCCCTAAAATATATATGAATCATAATATTTGTATTATTGACGTTTTTATAGCTTATTAATATGGTTCACATGAGATTAGTATATATATAATAATCATAGAATGAATCAAAATACACAATGTACTGAAATCCAAACACAAAGGCCGATATTGAATTATACTTATAGAATCTATGTAGTGGTTAAAACAATCTAGGAATATGTGGTATACTCATTTGAGTGAATATTTATTAAATAAAGGTAATATAAATATCCTTATATTACAATGTGTATTTATTAAGAAACCAATATCCTGATAATAAATAATTTTCATTATGTTGATAAATTAAATATCACCTAAACTCCATAAGATTCAAGGAACCAATTAGAAACATAGATATTGAATTTTAAATTAGAGACCCTGGAGAAATAAAGTATTGTATTGGAATACATATTGAAATATTCATTGTGGAATATTTTTACATTATTCAAATTCCGCAAAAATGTTTCAAAATGATTTAATTAGAATTTAGGGAATCATTTATGTTTATTAATGCCTTTTAAATCATTAAATACTGAGAAAGATAAATTTATAAATTGTGAATAAAATGAGCAGTTGGTTGGTCAAAAAGTACCATTCTGCACTTTTATCAGAGGAAGAATGAATATTTCTAGTTCTACACATTATGATATATCCTTTTATACTAATTTATTAGCACAATTTAGTTCATATCCTACATGATGACACTAGAATGGAATTAAACATATGTTTTATTAACTTTGTGGAATTATTGACTTGGTATTATTCTATTCATAAAAAATATTGAAAAAGATATATAGTTTTGAAAATAGTGGGTATTTATTTTATTTTCATAATGTGTGATAAAAAACAAGATATGTGTTCATAGTTATAGGAACATTCATATATTGGAGATCAAAAACCCCGACACATGTTTCAACATCTTCAAATCATACAGATGTAATAGCATTACATGATGCATGTTGAGAATGTGTTTGGTTACAGACCATTACTCAACGCATTTCTGTGGAAAGTGGATTCACTATTGATTATAGACCAATAATATTATTAGAAGATAAAATTATGTGTGTCACAAAATGAATGTAATAATTCATCATTAACTATCAGACAAGAAACATACCACTATGTTTTTTACCCATTATATAATAGTAAACGATGAACCAGGATATCAAAATAAAATATGTTCGATCCATCCATAATGTTCCAGATTTATTTAAAAAGTCACTACAAACTGGTATCTTTAGAAATATTATAAATAATATAGGGATTTATTTATTTAAAATAATATAATTCAATATATATTATATGGGGAGTCTAAATGACTATATTATTTTTCTTTATTCTAGTATTTATCCCACTCGGTTTTTCTGAATACGTTTTATAATGAGGAACTATCCAAACATGTATAAAATTGGTAGGGTTGTACATCCTATGGGGTATTAGGTATCTGTTTAATGAATATTTTTATTTTAATGTGGGTAGCATACCCACCCCCACCAAACCCCCTAACACATATAGTTTCACTGCCTATAAATGGTTCAGTGAAACACCCATAGGGTTGATATTGTAGTGAAAAATATACTACTAAAAAAATTCTCAAATAAAATTTATGCCTCTCTCTCTTCCACATTTTCCTATTTCCAAATAATCAATTTCTCTGTGTTTTTATTTACAATTTTCATAAAAGTAATATAATTTAATGAATTCTTGTGTTATTTTTATAAGGGTGAGATTGTTTTTGGTGTCCTAAAAAAAATAATTTAAGATAAATATGTATTTTTATTAAATGTGTAAATTATAATATTCGAAAAATTATTTTTGAAAAATAAATATTATTTTTCAACTCTCCAAATTTAAATTATTCAATATTGTGTTTTTTTTAATTTTTAAATACAATTCCATTTTTACAATAAAATAAATTATGGTATAAATATACAGTTTGTTTTATGACATCATAATCTACGAAAATTTGTTTCATAATTGTTTAAAAATGAATATGGGAATAATAATATATTTTCCATTAAAATATTAGATTTTTGAATTTTTATATAATATTGACTATGATAAAATTAGTCCTCCTTTTTCTAGGAAATAATTTATTGTTTTAGAAAAAATTATTTCTCAACATGACTCACCACCACATCATGAATGAAATTAAGTTAGTGAGATAAGATATTATCAAAATAAAATATTGATAACTACTCCTTTTTGACATAAAATTGGGGATAAAATCATTAGGATATTTCTAGTATTTATTATCTTATCAGATAGAGTCCAAAAATTGGTTATAAATTTATAAATAATTCCCCATTATTTTCCTATAAATACACACCCAAAATCCCACTCCTCTTAACCTAAAACCAAGCATGAATATACTATCCAAATCCCTCTCTAAATAAATCTCAATGAGTTCCCATGATTTATGAATCTCCCACTAATATTTTAGAGGAACCCTCTCATAGACAGGGATTCTCATCCTCCTTGTCTTTATTCAAGTACTTTCATTGTATTAAGCCATTTTATTTTCAATTTTTCTATTTTGTGTATTTTTTATAAACTCTTTTATAGACCTTACAATTTATATATTATGTGATAACACCACGAGATCTCATTATTACCTTATACAACTACTATATTGTTGAACATTTAAAATCATTCTCCATGCCAATCATTTTTATTGTCAATAATCATCCTCATTTACACTAAATGGATACCACCATGATTTAACTACACTTTATTGATTGTGTAATTTCATGTATCTAACTAAAATTCTTAAATAATTTATTAAAGTGATGATTCATTTTCTTATGTTGTATGATATATGTGGAACATAAATGTTGGTATATTATCTAAATGTTATTGGTGGGACCAAATTTATATATCCCTCCAATGCATGGGTTAATGTTTTTATCTTTTGATATTCCATTTATCGGGAAAAATTGGTTATAATAATTTCAGTATGATTTTTTGTTTTTATAGTTATTTTTGACTTATTCTTATGATGGTGTGTTTTATGTAGTTTCCACATTCCTATAGTGCTTTGATGTTACCATCATATACCATGCTTCGATGTTCATGATTATTATTATCACCATTCTGTATCATTATGTAATCCCTGTTGAATCACATAAATTATATAACTTTATCTTATAATTTTATTCATATCTATCTATAATTTCATAGGCCAACCCTTTTCTATGTACATAACCTTACTATCACATGAAATTTTATAATATCAATGGAATTATTGGAGAAGGGTATGGTATTTTTAAATAATGTCATTATAACCTAATTTTGCCTTATTGTTATATGTGTCTAATTAATAAAGTTTGCGGGGACTCTTAATATCTTTTCATTGTGTTATATTTATCTTAATGGTATAAACCATAAAATAATGTGTATAAATGATACGTGTTGTCACAATATTTATTCTTATTTTCCATATTTCTATTATTATTCTACATGGATTTAGCATCATGGTAGATCATGAATATGCATTCCTCAAGCTAATAATTCTATTTTATATGTATACAAATCCCACTGTATGGGGTTACATGTTATCTAACATTATATTCTCATTGTATACTTCATTTCACTTTTGTTGTATCTATATTAATAATTATATTTTATGGATTTTATAGTGTTAAATGCTTAATTTTTTGAACATATATTACATTAAAAACCTAGGTTTTCATTGTAAGTCATGTATCGAAAAAATATATACATACTAACCAATGTATGCAATTAAAAAGAATTAGTTGAAATACATAGTAAATAATGGACTAAATACAAAACATCATAGTTAAGAAAATCTTATATGATAATCCATTTTAGTATGTATTCCAATAGTCTCATGGTTATATATTCCATCATTGAATTGAAACATTATTCTATCAACTTTTATCTATCCATGAGAATGGATTATCTCCCATATCCAATATCGCTAGTATGATCCATCATTGCTACACATATTCTCTCTCAATGAGTTGTATTAAATGTGATAGAAATATAGATATCCTTTGTGTTTAAAAAGTGAATTAATTGGTTATAAAATGTCTCTAATTTCATCACAAAATCATATGTCCAAAATATGTTACATCTCTTATACAAGGATTATAAACATCAATGAGACAATCTCACTTCTCCTAGAATATCCAACTAAAATGAAAACAATTGTTTGATTACTCATGTTTCCATATTCAAATGATACTGTCTCACGTATACATATACAATATTCAAGACTTCCATAAATCATACTATCATATCATTCATTTCATATTTTTACTCATTAAATGTCACTAAATATAAATTTTCATTCAAAAAATATTCTCAAATAACCTCTCAAACACTGATCATATGATAGTAATCTTTTTCAGTTCAAATAATAAATAAATCAACATTCCACGATTTGGTTTATAAAATAATTTTTCAGTTTCCATACATCATTTTATATGATGAACTAACAGAAATATAAACATTCTTTCAATTTAACAATTGTCTCTATTCAATCAAATTAGTAAAACTACTTTCCATATGTTTTATCCCCTTACATCATTTTTATTTTATGACATCTATTTTTCATTGATAATCCATGCATTAATAAAAGTATATATTTGGAAACCCCTATATTAAAAAATTGACATTTTTCCTCAAATACTATCAAAATCATGCCATTATGACCATACAAAGACCAATGTGGGTTAACCATAATTCAAACACAGCCATAGAAGTTTTTGTAAGACAAATGCATTCCAACATGGTAAAATAGTATATCCCTAGTTAAATATAAACAATTTAATGGTAAAAATTGTATTGAAATAGAAAATTGAGATAATGATATATGATATTAATCATGATTAATTAGGTAAGTATAAATTTTTTCAAAATAGATAGGCCATGAGTGTATTTAAGAATAATTGGTCAAAATACTCACTTAATACTTTTAAATTCATCTAATGATAGAAAATATATTTATCTCATCCCACAAGCCCAATTCCTATGCATTCAATTGGAAATGGATTAATATATTTTAAAATATAAAACAATACATAAATAAAATTTATTTAATTAAAATTTATATTAATTAAAATCTATTTAAAAAACTTGTATAATAAACTATTCATTTTTCTCAAACATTTTATAGAAGACTATTGATAGGTGAATTGAAATTTAATGGAAGAATGGGATGTAATGGATGTTGGAGGGGGGGGGGTTAATGACTATGGGTGTAAGGATTCTTCAAAAATCGATATTACAAACCCAACAATGACCTTAGTAATGGAATTTAAATTTTCACTGAAATAATTTTGTTAATCACCACCCATTTGAAGAAATCCCCCCCACCCCACCCCACACACACATAGTTTTATTAAACACTATCAACCCTGATACTGTTAATCATTTTCACTGGTATTATCACTTGTTATGTTTTTGAAAGTACAACCATGATATATTTTTATTTAAAAATGATATAATTTTTTATGAATTTTATTAATTTTATTACATGTAATCCTAAATTTATACCATTTGTGAGATAATATTGATATATAGTAGTTCAATAAAAACAAATTTTCCTTTAATATTTATAGAATTTATATTTTTAAAATAATAACTAATATGTAATTAAATTTATATCTCTTTTATATTTATAAATACGAAAGGATTGATTAACGAATTAAATTAATTTAATATATAGTATTAAAATACTATGTTTTCAAGTATGATTAGAAATATCTAAATACTATGACATGGATGATGTATTTTTGGTTCTCCAAGAAAATTAATACAATGAAAAAATTATTTATAAGACTTAATAATCTCTTAAAAATTATTTATTAATCAAAATATAAAAATTATGAACATCATGAAAATTTTACTTTGGTTTATTTTCCTTGTAGATTTTTAGATATGTTCCTATATTACCACGTCCTCAAAACTCAAAAATGATAAAAATAAATAAATATTAACACCATAATTTATACATTTTTTCTCCTAAATGTCCATAAATATAGTAGTCACCCATAATTTAAGTATGATTTCTAAATGATTTAATGGTGTATTAATTATTATATGATACATGGATCAAGGATTTTTCCATAACATAGTTTATTAATGGATAATTATAAAATAATTACACAACCAAGTGCAGAAAAACATTCAAAGGGAATATACATAACAAAAAATTATGTCCTGAAAAATATAAAGGATAAAAAAATGATGAAATATGTTATATAAAATACTTTATAACTACATTATCCCCAAAATAAAAAAATATCATCCATGAATAGCTATTATCATTTTTTGGTTTGAAATCACATAAAAGTGAAAGGTATTTTTTAGTAGAATGAATAACAAGTTTCCCTCTTCTCTATGAATATACATGTAAAATCATCCATGTTATATATTTAATAGTTTTTATTAATGGATTAGAATTCCATAATAACTGGGAATCATTATGATCATCTATTGATTTTATTTTCAATGATGTATTAATATGTTGATGGTGAGTTGTAGAATTATTGTGGAATCTTATGATGACATTGGATGCCATTCGTGATAAATTCTCATTGATTAATAATTGAAGATTATTAGATTATTATTTATTTTCCAAGAAATGTGTTTATCATTCTGTGGATGACACATTACATCAAGGAAAAAAGAAGAAGTCCAAGTAAAATGTATTTACATTTGAGATAATGAATATTTAAGAAAGAATTTAAATCTATTCCATACTTATAATTATATTGTTTATATGAAGAATCCTTTATAAAATAATTTGGCAAACCCATGGTTATTCAATGGATCCACTTAACCCTATTTGTTATACCCATGGGTAAATCATAAGGGACAGAACTAACATGAAATTCTTTAGGAGGCGTGTGTGAGGATTGGCTGGAATAGCACCCACTAGGAGGGGAATCAGTGAGAGTGTGAATGGGTAGGAGGAATCATTCATGGTTGTGTTTGATAGGAGGACTGAGCAACAATTCAATGAGACATAGTGGTATATCATGACTGTTTGAGTGTGTCAAGTGCTGAACAAAGCTTTCGCCTTGAGCGATTAGTGTCGTGGTTTCTATTAAATATTGGAGGCCAGATTTTGAATGATCTAATTCAGAATAGAGGCAATAAGACACAATTCCATAGTCATTAATATATATTATACATATCCGTAACCATTTGATTAGATTATTGTGTACTATCATATTAATACAGCTTATTCATCTGACTCATGTTACTCCTGAATATTTATTTACATCAAATAATATGTACATAACATCATTTATGGATCATGAGGTATATTTGATTATTTTCACGCTGTTATTTTAGGTAAATTTATATAAGAACCTTTATTCATGAAATTTGTTTCTTTAATGAATATAATTATATGTTTAAGGTGATGTTGTTTACTAGAAACAATGTTTCCTATGGATGATCATGCATCTAATATGCATTGTTATGTTTATGAATTAAATAGAGAATGTGTTCATCATTTTCTAAACCTGATATCCTCACCATGAGGAGTTTAATTGTTAAAAATCATTGATTGTTGGTGTAAATTAGAGAAGAAAAAAATGAATCATGTTAATTAAAATAGTTCAAGACATTCCATATTTTGTGTAGGATCATTTTGATATGAATTTAGGATCAACCATAGTGTAAACAAGTCAATATAAAAGGATACATGGATGAGATAATGAGTTTTGATGACTTAATAAGAAATTTCATTATTCTAATGAATGATTGATTGTACTTGAAAACTTTTTTCAAGATTATAAGATCTATTTGTTACATTCCTGTGAGGGATAAAATGATGTTTTGGGAGTTTGAGTTCTTTAAAACACTCAGAATACATCACAATTAACTATTTCCATGATAACATTTATGATTGAATGAAATCTATGAGACACTACAAGATGGTGTATACAATGACACTATATTTAGAGAAGAGTGTGATAGAAACAATGGGTCTCTAAAAATAACTTCCATGCTTTTATATTCTATTTTTTAGGGGGAAGAGAGTGCATATGAAATGAGATATCATTCTCTAATTTTCATGATAAAAAATTGTATCATTCAAACCTATTCATGTTTTTGTAAAGAAAAATTATGGTTTTAAAAATGATTATGTTCTTGAATGAACATGTTAATCACTTAACTAAATACCCAAAATAGTGTGGTGATATAACAAATTAAATAATAATATAAGTAAATAAATGGTATAGGGTTTAACATTTTATGAATAATGAATGAATTAAATCTAATAGAATATTGTTGATAATTTTATAAGAAATTGTATTGATATTGGGAATATATTATCATGAATAATATAATATTGAATAATTTATGTTCAAATATTGAAAAAATTTAGTGAGGATGGCACTTAAAAAATTAAAAGCAAGAAAACTTTCCTGAGGATTTGACATGAAGGTGGAAGTTAATTATATATTATGATCAGAATTAACTAATCAATATCATCATCTATACATAGATTCATATATAGTACATAAGCATGTTTCATTCAGAATGATGATAGAGGGGTATCAAAAAAATATAGAGGATCAATCCATCTGAAGAGGAAGTCTATAGCTAGGGTGTAAAACCATTTTCTCAATGGTTTTTATTGTGGTTTATAACAAATCACTAAGAAAAAGGCTCAGTTGGGGGTATAATGAATTACTGATGGTTTATCTGAGTTGGTGGGTATAACAGGATCTTGATTGGGTGGATATCCAAATAATATTTTTAACATACAAATAATATAGTGGAAAAACCATGTTAGGTTTAATAACCAACATGTAATGGAGTAGGTATTTGTAATGAACCATGTAGATCATTGTGTTATATGCCTTCGTTTTATAGAATGTTTTTTGATGCCTTCACAGGGGATTCCATGTTTTTTTATGGAAGTGACTTATGTTTCCTGGAATTATTTTTTTTAATGATTGGTTTCTTTTGTTACATTCCTCAGTGATGTATTATCTTTGATCAAAATAACATTACGGGATTTTAGTTCCTCCATTCATGGAGTCCTCATTGGATCACATTTCTTAATTTGTGTCTACCGAAAATATTAAGTATTTTTCATAGAACTCTTTCTCAGTTCCATATTTATGTGAACACTAGTTAATGATAATACTTCTATCTCAATATGGAAGTAACATTTCATCATGATAGTGGTCGTGTGTTTCATATCTAGGAATGTCTTATCCCAAACCAGTGAAGGTACCCTGATAACTCGATAACTGATCCAATCCTGACATAGTTTGAAGGGTGTTCCCCATCCCCATGGGTCAACAACAAGCCCTTGGCATCATAAACGAATAAAAGAGGGAATAATTTTTCAAAAACTAATTAAGAAGTAAAAGATATAATTCAATATTCATACAACAGAAATTACACTGGTAGAGCTATACCAAAAGTCAAAAAGGCATAACAACCCAAAGTTCTAAACAAAAAGTACTAAAACTGGGAAATTAGCTCAATACCCAATGGTCGAAACTCACTATGTCCATGGATCAAAATCAATAACCACTCACAAGTGGTGGTTTACCACTACTCAAACCTAGAAGGAGATAATCTTCAAACAACCAGGGGCACATTTATGGTGACATCTAAAAATATTAGTAGGGTCTTAGAATGAATTCCATAATAGAGACTTGTAATAAATTTATTGAACAAAATTCCATCAATATTAATCCAAAAGGTCTTGAATTTCAAAATAATAATTAAAGAAATCAGGATTTTCCTTTCAGAATATATAAATACATTTTTCAAATGATTCACAATTCAATTTATAGAAATACACTGACAATTCATTCTTCTCAATTTAAATTTCTGAAATTTATTTTTCAGAAAAATATTCACAACATAATTGATAAAATATTTCAAAAATTATAGAAATTTTATGAAATTTCATAAATAAACAATTTTATATAAACATTTTATACAAATTTAAAGGCATGTAAAATAGTTTACTAAAATGGAATAAATTCATTTGAAATAAAAAAAATCAAGAAATATGGTCTTATTTCTAAGGAGGTGTAATATTTCATGTCTAAATAGACTCCACACACTCTCATGGAGGTATAATTTTTTTATACACAAATCCCTTTGAACTCGGGACAAAGATTTCTAATCACCATCAACTAATGGATATGATGTGCGGATATGATGTTTTAGAACATTGTGGAATTATAGATTGTTTTCTAAATAACTCAATAACTACATAAGGCCTTCATTTTCTCTAGTACATAACAATTTATGGTAGATACATTTTATAAAAAAATACAATTAATCCCATTCATCATTTCAAATTTACCAATTTTCTATTCAAAAACCATAACATGTGTTTTTAATAAAAAAATTACATTATACCTTGATAAAACCATAAGGATTATATCAAGTCCATTTTAACACATTTAAACTAAATAACAATTATAAATCAATTAAAAACATAATTTTACAATTCACTATCCAAATTTATTTCAATAATTTAATTTTTCACAAAATTCATTCAATTTCATAATAAACCCCCAATTTAATGGAATTGGGGTTTTTCATAATTTTCAATCCAATCCAATTTTCCACAATTAAATCAAATAATTATTTTAAAAATTTTTGCATCAAATAAAAAATTTAAATTTGAAAATTTTCTATAAACACACCCCAATTCACTGGAATTGGATGTTTTATAATTTCCTGAAAACACCATTTTTTAAAACCCCAAATCAAATGGGATTATATTTTTTTTATCAAACCAATTGATATAAATTTATGATAATCCGGAAATTCCATTTTTTCAAGTTTTTAAAATTAAATAAACCAATTTAGTTGTGATACAAATCGGGGATCATAAAAAAACTGTCTACCTCGAAGTTGGTAGAACTCGAAGTGCCAAAACCTAGTCGCTATTTTTTAGAGAAGAATGTCAGCAATAGAATCTAGGGATATAGGGATCAATCATTGGTTTTTAGCCCCAAAAATGTGGGTATTATATTCACAATATAACTCAATGGTCCACGAAAACCTAGATAAGAAGAGAGAGATCATGGGAGAAAATTAATTGGAGGAGGAAACTAACTAGAATATGATTGACTATTATTCTCATATTAGTGGTTCAATTCTTGGAGGTATTTTATTGTCTAATAACTTGTATTCAGATCTCCACTGAAGCGATAAAATTTTTCTAGGTTATATCGGTCATTTAGTGGCCTAAAAGGTGTGCTTGGGAATTTTTTTCAAAATTTGGGTAAATTAAAAAACTATCTGCAAGGTTTCCTTGGTAGAGGCACGTAGTTCAGTCAAGCCATTCACAATCCATGCACATATTTTGAATGGTACACATGGTTTATACAAATAAGGAACACAATTTTTAAATCATGATCCAACCATGAAATGATGACTACCTTAGTTTTCATTGTTTCTCTATGAGGTAGAATTGATTGTGAAAATAGTGAGACAACCATTTTCCAATCATGTACTAGACTAGAACATCAAATAACATTCATAAATTCACAAACATTACCCACAAATGAATCCCAACCATTTAATGTTGATAAATAGGGGTTTAGGAATTCTTGAAAAGAGCAACAGGATGTTACAACCTCCCCACTATAGAAACATTATGTCCATAAAAATCCTTCAAAGAAGATTCATTTCCTAAATTATTAGGCCAATACTCTTTATTTTTTGACTCCCTCTCTCATATCTCAGGATCATCAAAACCATGCTACCATATCCCAAGAACCAAAGGTATCTTCCTCCCATTAAGTAACCTCGATTCAAAAACAACTATCATCACTATCCGTTGAGTCAGTGATAAATCATGTCCATCTTCAAAATAAATCCAACTCAAAGAAATGAGATTACTCAAATTTATACTTCATAAACTATGATATATGGAAAAAATTATATATTAAATTAATCATTAATGGTATTGGAAATTTATATGAAACTTTCCCCAACTTCTGAACGACCTCAAATGGTCTCACAAATCCATATAAAGTTTTCCTTTCCTCCCATGATTTTGATGACCCAACTGGGGTGAATATTTAAAGAACACATGGAATCCAACTGAGGATTCCAAAGGACAATATAGATGGTCAACATATTACTTTTACATTTTGTGACATATCAAATTCCACTTTCAAATGAACTGAATATTTTATTTTTTCTCTTGGACTTGGCATGGATCGACCGAGTAACATTATCTAATCAATGACCTTCGCAATGGAGATTATCAAGGGTGGACATAAAAGGACTCAAAAAGATCCATTATGATCCTATAATTATAACTATTTTTACATGAAAAATCATCCATCCCCAATAGAATATCCCAATATCCACCGAATTCAAGAATAAAAGTGAAAATAATGTCCTTAAGATTCTATATATCTCTTTCTATCTAAAAATAAGACTATGGATGGTATACCGTATTCAAAAGGGCATGAGATCCTAGTGCCTAATGATGACCTCTCCAAAAATGATAAGTGAGATGGGAAACTCTATCAGAGACTATTGCATATTGAACTCAATTTAAATGAACAATTTCATACACATAAAGATAACCCAACTCCAAAACATTAGTTGTATAACGAATGGGTCTAAATTGTTCCTATTTAGTTAGCTTTTTGATCAAAGCCCCAATCACATTCTTCCTTCTATAGGTATGATGCATCCCAATAACAAAGTCCAATGAGATATCATCCCACATAAAACTAGGGATTGAAAGTCTTTGAATCTAACCCCAAGGTTTATGGTTCTCAACCAAAATCTTTTGTCTTGTATAACAATGAAAAACAAAATTAGAAATTCCTCGTATCATTACTTCCAACCAGAACTACCACTTCATGTCATATAACATCATTGTTGTTCCTACTTTCACTTCCCGCTAGGAAATATGGAAACATCTCATAAAATATTTCTTTACCGAAGATGGTACCATAAAATGGATTCGGAAGAACTGAATTCAGTCTTTGGAGAATGACCAATCAAGAATAGTTTCACCATCATTATGATATTATCTAATTTTATGGAACTCTTCATCAAAATGGGTTTTCTGATACATCAATTTTAGAAGAGTAGATGTCAACTAAACACTGGCCAAGGAAACTATTGTCCCTTGTTCTTGGACTCCAAAATAAAACTATATAAGAAGAACGTTCAAGTCCCATTATTCTGATATTTCTATCACATCCTAGGTATGAGTTTTCCTTCTCAAGGAATCACTGATGAAATTCCCAGTCCCTAATTTATACATGATGTCAAAATTTAATGAATTAATGAATTCCACTGAATACCTCTAGCATAGATTCCATTCATTTTTAGAGAAGATATAAATCAAGATATTGTGGTATGAAAACATGGTAAACCCTTATCAATAAATGTAATACCCCCAAATCATAAGCATATTCATCACAATTACATGTTCAAGTTTGTGGGTAATATAATTTTTATCATGTGTCCAAATCTGAGGATATCCATAAGCAACAACATGTTCTCCATGAATAAGAACCAGTCCCAATCCGGAAATTGATGCATCACGAAATGCCATGAATCCCTAATTTTCCTCTGGATGAGCCAACACTGCTGTGGTAGTTGAATAATGTTTCAACTCAAAAAAAATAATTATAAAATTTATCATCCCAAGAAAACCTTACTCCCTTCCCATTATGGGAATTTATCAGACAATCCATGTTTGATAATTCCTTAACATTGTTGGGATAATACCCAATTAAATCCAAGAAGAAATAAATCTTGATGAAATTGCAGGGTTTCTCCCAAATCATAACAGCCTAAACCTTATCAGGATCAATTGATATTTCTTGTTTTGAGATTATGCTCCCCAAAAAATTGTCTTATCATATCCATAAATCACACTTTAAAATCATGGAATAATGATTCTGATTTTTTTAGTAAACTGAAAACTATACTCAGATGATGTACATGATCCACCTCAGGATTAGAGTAAGAAATTATGTCATCACCAAAGACTACAAAAATTGAATATATACACTAATGAAAAATAAATTTTCATTAAATACATGAAAACTACAGGATAGTTAGTGATACCCATGATCATGACATGGTACTCATAATGGTCATACAAGCTTCGAAATTTGGTTTTCTAAACCTTAGAATATTTTATCTTAAATTCATGGTTACCATATCCATGCTTGATAATTGAGAACCACTTTGCCAATTTTAACTAATCAAACATGTAACAATATGTTGTAACGGATACATTTTCATTATCATAAGTTGGTTTTGGATTTGATAATCAATGCACTGGTGAAGTGAACCATAAGATTTATTAGAAATGAGAAATGGCCCCACCCATGGTGACACATGTAGGTATATTAATAATTTATTTAAAATATCATCATACTATGATTTTATATCTTTCATTTCAGCTGGTAGCATATCGTACGAAGAGATGGAACTAACTTTCCTCACTTGGGGAAACCAAGAGATTCCAGAGGGAAAAAACTTGATAACATGATGATAACATGGGGGGATCGCCAATCAAATATTACTACTCCATATAAAATCAAACATGGATATCGATTACCCCATGTCTGGATAGGATGGTAGAGCTCTGCTCAAACTTGTGTCCCATTCTCTTTAGAAGATGTGGATCACAATATTGATTGTAGTTATGAATAAATACCGTTGATAACAATAAATCTAGGATTTCTTGGGAATGATCCAATCCATCAAGAAAATTATGTCAAAATATTTCATTCCAAGAATCAAAAAAGTAAAATAATGATCAACATCTGATAGAGTGAAAACAAACGACGGACTACAGAGACCTTACTCTCTCTTCATACCATGGGATGTTTTAATGTAAATTGCACAAGATAAAAGATATACAAGAAGATTAAGATTATTAAAAATAAAAATAGTAATAAATTAATTAGATTCACCAATATCTAATAGCGGAGTCACTAATAATGATCCCTATAGTAATCATACATCACATGATCCATGGACATGTATCAGCTTCCTCTGGAGACTCTTCGTCTTTTTGAAGAAGGTTCATAATGGAGGTCTATGGATGTAACCATTTTTCATTTTAATAAAGTTATTACACCAATTTTTTTGATGGTAATGATGATCTCGTGCCACTATACATAGCGCAATAAACACAGAAGAAGCTTTGTAAGTGACCTGACCGTCCATATGATCCACAATACTTAGGTTCGTATATGTTAAACCTTGTTGAATTACCCATCATTCCACATTGGTAAAAAACCAATGAAACTCTTCTAGATAGTGTTGGTGGAATATAATTAACCTAAAATTGAGAAACACTATGATAATCATAACACATTTTCTTATTATTAAAGGAATACACATTTCAACATGAGGAGATAAAAACCACTCATTACCATAATTTTCTAGCCATATCCATTTTGAAAATAAATGACCAATCCAAAAAATATTTATAATAAGGAAACATAATTTAGTTCAACTAATTAAAAATATTATATCGAAGTCCCTAATTGATCATTGGCGCCCATATATTCTCATTCGGTACAATCTTAGGTGTGGAGTGCATGAGATCATCAAAATAGTTTCCTTACCCTATCACGATCATGTTAGCAAGAAGAATATTGAAAAACTCAATAGCCTTGGACATGAACATTAATCCAAGAGGTAACAATTAATTAAAAATGACAATTATGTCCTTATACTCTAGGCCTCAATATTTCATCACAGTCACCATCGTGTCCCACTATCTCTTGGTCTGTCCATTGAGCACCAAGGTGGAACACTTCACTTTGATTTCATCAGGCATGTCTATGAACCCAAACAAGCTCTCCATTATATGAAACCACACCTCAGCCTCTCGAATATCAATAGAGATTTGGAACGGTCATTTCATATAGTGATGGAAATATTGAGAACCAATTCTGAGAACCTCCTTCATAGGATCCACATCAGGAGCCTAACCGTGAGTATAAGGTGGGGCCTCTCCCTACGATCGGATAGTGTGAACAATCACCTCTTCCAAAAATAGTACAACTAGAATATTATCTTGCATATGTTTTGTAGAATAATTCTACTAGATTTTATTCACATATCTTCTTGAGTCATGATTCCAAACAACATCAACAGAAAACAAAAAAGACTTCATATAAACACTCGGAAATAGCAATAAGGGTAACTAATTACAATAGATAGACAATCATGATTTGAATTTCAATAAATCCAATTCAAAGTAAGATAAAATACAAGAAATGGTCATCAAGACACATTTCCCTAACCACAATTTCTGAATTAAGGTTTATTGCGATGAGATCAGACCAATAACACAATCAAATCTACCTCTAAAGTCCTAACAAGATTACATAATGCATTCAAACTTGAAGAAAAATACTCAGCTTGGAGTTTTGATACAACATCATCACGAACCATCTAGTGTACCCTAGAAACCTATTAATATATTAGGTCTTGAAATATCCCAATGGTAATTCACAATACCCATTGGACAAGGAATGGCACTTTGCATATTGTAGCAATAAATGTTGGAACGAGTTTTCTATTTATAACGTTGAAGTAAAATTGACATGTTAGTGTTCATATAAAAGAAAAACCACTGGGATAGCAGTAATATGAGTAAAATAAGAATAATAGGCTCATTTAATTTAAAAAGATTTCAAAAACTAGTAAAACATCCCATTCCACAAAGGAAATAACTCACCACGTTCGTGGATCAGCTGTTAGGACCACCTCTAAGTGGTGGTTTCCCCCTTCCCTAACCTAGAAAGAGATAATTTAAAAATAATATATGGAATTGGTAGGGTGTGAGCTAAAAACCCAGTAGGGTATCACCAATGATTATATATTAGAGGCTAACATTAAATTAATTGAACAAAATTATTTCAATTTTATGAAAATAGTTTTGGAATTTCAAAAACATAATTAAAACAATTCATTCTTTATATTCAAAAGATTGAAATACTTTTAGAAAAGGTTTTACATTTCAATTATTGAAAATAAATGAAAAATAATTTATCTAAATAAAAATTATGGAAATATACTTTTAAATGGATTATTTATAATATAAATGTTGTAATATTTCATAAAATTATAGCACTTTTCAAAAATTGATTAAATAAACCCTTTTATATAAAACAATTTATATAAATTTGGAGGCATTTAAAACGGTTTACAAGAATGGAATATATTCATTTGAAATACAAAAATGTGAGCAACATTGTCATATTACAAAGTAGTTATTATTGTTCTAGTCTAATGAGACTCATCACACAGTCAAGGTGATATGGAAAAAATGTATATACACACGCCCCTTTGATATCTTTCCAAAGAGGACTCGTCGCCATCACTTAAGGGATGTGATGTACTGATGTAATTTTTATAACATTGAAAAATGAAAGAATTCTATCTAAATAACTCACTATCTACCAATTTATTTAATGTTCTCCAGTACATAACCAATGATGATAAATTCATTATTTATAAAAAATCAAATTCAAACCATTCAGTATTTCAAATATGCTAATTTCCTTTTTCAAAACCATAACATGTATTTTATATAAAAAACAAGCATTTATACCATGATAAAAACCAATGGTTATTACCAAAACAATTTTAATAAATTTTCACAATATAATAATATAAAATCAATTCACATCTTAATTAGATAGTTCACTTTCCCAATTAAATACAAAATTTTATTTTTCACACAATTCCAACAATTTAAAAATAAAATCCCAATTCAATCGAAATGGTGTTTTCTAAAATTTACAATCAAATGAATATTATACAATTGAATACAATAATTTAATTGAATAAATATCTATTAAATCCACGTTTTTAATTAAAAAATATAAATTTCATAAATTTTCATAAACACAACATAGTTTAATGGAATTTGAGGTTTTCCAATTTCATGATAAAATCATATACAATGGGATTGGGTTTTTTAATAGACCATCTGAAATCAATTTATTCCAAATAAAACAATATCATTTAATTAAATTGTTTGATGTTAAATAATAAAATTTATTGTTAATATTAATAGATCATTGTAATGGAACAACCTATTGTGGAGTCTCTAGATCATGAGGCATCAAACCCTTATTGATATTTTCTAAGGATGGATGAAAATTATTGAATTTTTGGAAATGAGAATCAAATCAAGGTTAATAATGACGATACAATGGGAATTAGATAATAAATTTGAAACAAGGTTCCATAAATCCCTAACGAGGAAGATAGAGATCATGGTAGAACTATAATGGGAGAAAACTAACTAGAAAAGGATCTATTATCATTCTCTTATCTTCATAATTATTCTGGTGTGAAATTGTTGGTGATGAAATCTATATAAAAACTCAATGTAAGGGATAAATAATTTCAAGGTCACACGTGTTTTTGAAGGACCAAAATGAGGGGTTTGAGATTTTCTTTATAGAAAATCAATATATTTAAAAACTTCTCAGTAATGTTTTCTTCCGGTTGTGAGGATTTTCCAGCTTTCCTGATGTTTGTTTCCCCTAGTTCATGGTAACTCAGCCATTTCATGGTGACTTTGGCTCTATCTATGATGGTTTTTCATTTTTAATTCTTGAATGGATTTCATCCATTGTAATTCACAGATTTGAAGTGGTGAAGTGGTGAATTTTTGATGTGGTGAGGTCTTGTATGGTTTCTCACTTTTTCCTTAAAAGTGTTTCCATAATTATAAAAAAAATTCAGTCAGTCTCAGTACTGTTTTCTAAGAAGAGGTTCACGGTTTAGTCAAAACATGTTAAATCCATCATCCTGTTCCAAAAAGGGCACACAGTTTCTCCAAAGAGGGTTAATGGTTTGTAAAATGTAAACCCTATGGAAAGCCCAATGCCTTGGGATTCAGGGTTTCTCTAGAAAGGCACATAGTTTTCGAAAAATCTTTACTAATTGTGCCCCAACAATTCATTAGGTCAAAACATCCCAAAAAATTTAGAAATTCACCCAATTCACCAAAAAACAAAACCCAATAAAATAAAGTTCAAAAATAGGTTTTTAAGAGTACAGAAAAAAAGTGACAAGATATTACATGCTTGGGAATTGGGTAAAATGGGATCCTTTGAATATTCCTTTATTTGAGGGTATCTCATAAGAGGAATATTTGAAATGAATCTCAAGGAATAACATATTGATCATGAGGTAACCAATTCAAAGGGTGTACATCATCAAATGTTTGTTTTTTTACTTCAGGCATCCAATTTTTATTACATGGGGAAGGTATTATAGACCAGTGAACAAGTTTATAATCTCTTGAATATAGGATGGGAGAAGGTATAATGTCTTGAAGGTTAAAATGTGTGTATTTATAATTTCTTACAAGGAATCAAAGGGTTTAGGTTAAATTTCATGAGAACATGATCGGTTGGAAACACATTTAATGTCTTATTGGGATTGTATGGGAGTCATACAAATTTCTAGTGTGTAAATAATGGATATAGGTTTAATTTATTGATGAGATAGGATGGATGTAGGGTAAATGTGTAGTGGGGATAGGATGGGAATAGGTTAATGCATTCCAACCACATTATTGGGAATCATATTCATATTCATTATGGGAGGTGTGTCCTCAGGAGGGATGATCTCACACATATTTTTTCCAGGATAAAACTCCAAATAGAGTTGGATCAAGGAGGTGTGTCCCAAATAGAGATGATTCCACAACTATTTTTATCAAAATAGAAATCACAGTAGAACCAGATCAAGGAGATGTGTTACTATGTGGGAAGATTCAACACATGTATTTATTAGGATTTAATTCCTTATAGAGGTGGATCAAAGATGTGTGTCCCTATGTGGAAATATGGAACATATGGGTTTATCGGGACTAAATTCTTTATGGTTGATGATTAAGGTGGTGTGACCCTACGAGGGGAAATGTAGCACCTGGGTTTACTATTATTGGTATTGAACCTCAGGGAGGGGTCCTGCATTACATTTTTAAAATAAAAGGATTAAAATACATGTAGTTTAATGAATTTTTTTGAGGTAATGTGATAGGATAGAGTGATGTAGTTCGAAATTGTGTGGTAAGGACCCCTATGTTTCAGAAGGAGCATTAATAATGGATGTTTTGATGATTACATGTGAATGACTCCTCTTAAGGGAGTCACATCATTTGGATATGAAATGGATGGAATCCCATTATGGTCATGTGTGGGTAATCAATTTTACATATATAAGGCTAAATAGATAGTTTTATGTCATGTTCATTGGAATTTTTTATATAATTTATCATTTTATGAAAATGAAATGGAGCTATACAATTTTATGTCATACGGCTCGGATGTGGGTGGGATTACTTCTCAAGGGGGACCAAGTTAATATGAGAGTAATAATTTTTTAAGGAATACCCACCAAGATATTTCCATAGTATCCCATGAATATTTTACCCCTATGTCATATGAGACCATTCTTCTTGAACATATGGGTGGCACATAGTGTTGGAACTTCCGTGAAGGACTGAAAATCATGAGGCCGAAAATTAGAGTTCTTCTGAAGAGGACAAAGGGTCATTATAGTACCTATGTATAGGAGAAATGTGAAGCCTACTGGGTTCACTGATGTGATATGTAATTTCAGTTTGGTAATAAAAAATTCATCAATGAAACATTGTTAGGTTTTGTGAAAATGGAGTTTCTAAAGTAAGGTGATCTAGTAGAAGGGAAACTTATGGATTCATGGGGAAAATTTTCACTTGAGATTTCCAGTTTTGTGTATATTATGGTTTCATGTAGGATGATAATATTATAATTCACCCAATGATAATTTGGATTATTTTATAAAAGATAACCCTACCAAAGGCCATGTCATGTTTAGGCCCACAAGAGGTTTCCCGCACAAATGCTATAGCTCTGTGGGTACATGATCAATAGTGTTGTGCATTGTCATTGAAGAGAAGGAGTTTCATGCAGTAGAGCGATACTTATTCATCATGAGATACCCCACCCAGTGGTGTGGTGAGATTCTATTTAGTATAATAATCCTAATCTATTAGATCTAATCTTCATATGATTGGAACATTGTTTCACATGTCTCCATCCTTTTCCACTAGGGGTTTCCCGTGAAAAAAATCCGTAATTGATTTTTTACATTGGAACATAAGTGGTTAGCTGTGTTCTAGGATTCCATGAAACATGACTTTTTTGTGTAGAACCTTCAATTTTAATGTGAATGGGAATTAGTAGCTAGTTCATACTGAGGGGAATCCATTAAACTTTTTGTCTCCTTAAGTGTGAAATTATATTGTTCACATATCCCTACCTTTGAATGAATCCATTTCATTTTTCAGGAAACCTTCTCAATGGATCCATAAAAAAACATGGAATATTTTTCATGTTTTTTTCATCCTAAACATTCCATTTGGGGTCCATGATTATATTTTATTACCAAAAAATTCCACCCCTCAAAATTTCAGTTTATAGGGTACCATAATGTTGGGTTATGAGGGAAACGTTGAAGAGATTGTCTCATTTCTGTGTGGGAGTGAAAATTTTGACTATGGTCATGAAAATTGATTACAATATGCACACAAACATGTGTGTGGAGATATAAATATGTGGATGGTGTCCTAGTAGAGTACTATAGGTTATCACATGATAATCTTTTCTACTATGCATGGAACTCAATCATTTCATGATAAACTGAGTATTCTGTAGTTCCATTCACTAAAATACCAGTTCTGCAAACTCCTACTATAACCAAGTTGTTTTTTCCACACATTATACCAATGTTGTGAACCACCTTGAAATATTTTCTACAAAAACAGGAATTTGTGCACATACACTATATAACATCAATATCATTCAAAAATTTCCAACCAGCCAAACTAGGTGGTGATCGATGCTACTACCTCGTCCAGAGGTCCAAAATAGAGTGAACCCATTACATCCATTGAGATATTAGTGTTATATATAAAACCTAGGAACATATAGGAATTCTAAATTAATCCAAGAGTAAGTATTTGCTGATAAACAACCTAATATTGTACAAATTCAATTTTATGGAGAATGTGGCCATTGTTGGTTTTGAAATAAAAGTATTTTTCTCTTGGTTCACACATTAGGAAGAGATCAACTATAATAACAATACCAATCATGGTATTCCCACTCAGTAACAAAAGAACATCATCATCTACACACTGAGTGGATGGATGAGAATGGTCACCATGGGGAATCTAGATGAGGGAGAGTTTTCAAACCAGTGTGGCCAAATTTTCCATAGTAGTATTCAGGATAGCAATAACCACTGAAATAATGACTAGGATCTAAAAGCCTAAATTTTTTTACCAATGAATGGGAATGGTTGTAATGGGTTCACTACACATTTCTAGATTATTGGGATGATTTGTGCCATATTATACTGTATGATGTAGATTCGATATCCCAATTTAGAAAATAATGCCAACATGATCTACTACCAAAGATCATCATCCATTGGTATCTAGACACCATAAAATTCCATCGTTACCATGGGGAGGAGGGAATCAACCTATGTGATGTGTATTTCATTAAGGAAATCATACTGGGTGGATTCCAATATGATTAGTTTCTCCGAGTGATGAATGTTTGGGGTGATATTCAGTAGCCTCCCCTCCCAGTGAATCACCTTATGGAGTCGTTAGGGAAAAATGTAGAACACACTCCCCTTTCCACCAGGACATCACGTTTGAGACATGGTTGGGCATGTAGTTGGAGAAGGAACTAGTTGTGAAAACCATGGTCAAGTGGAATAAATTATCGGTGATTCCAAAAATGTGGAATCTTAGATCATGTTGTAAAAATTCTGGAGGTGGGGTATAATTATTAGTGGGTCAACAACATGGTTCAATACTATTATTCATTAGTCTACTACAATACATTATTGTCCAAAATCCTCAGTTTCTGGATACTTCCAGTCATAGTTTCCCTCATGGTATAGTGTATTCGGAAACCTATGATGGTGGGGAACATGGTGGCATGTAATAAGGAGAATTTGATGGTACCATTTTAGGCCTAGTTATACTGTCAACTATGACATTCAGAGGGTGGGTGGGGATAGCAACAAAAGTAATTTTTACCTTTCTAATTCCATCATGGATGGAGTGAATTTCACTTTGGAGGCTATGAGTTTCAAAATTCCAAAATTACAACAAAGGATGTAATGTGTCCCTCACTTACCAATATCATTTGAGTCTATCCAATAGTGCTCAGTAGAATTGGGATTAATATCATCTTGGGAAAAAATGGAAATTTAAACATACACTAATTCTAAACCCATGTTGGAACTATAGTGTACAACCATTAGGGGACATTGTTGTATAGGGAATACTTATATACCATTCATGGTAAAGTAATGGTGGATATAACTAATGGACACACCTAATGCTAACCAGACATTAATTAGTTCTCTAGAGAGTTTAGAAGAATCTAGAAGGTGATGAAGAGATTCTATATAGTGTTTAATGAAGAGAAATATCCTTGTATCCTTCAGTAGATGTTTTGGATATTCATTGGCGAGGGCTTGAGGGACAACATCATGTTGTCACCATCCAATGTTAACATCATCCACTCCTATGAGCATTTAAATAATTTGTGGGCAATGTAACTGATAAAGATCTTACATCGACACGTAATGGTGTCACTCTAGTGAGTGGGGTGCTAGATAAGAAAGGAGTAAGGCACAATTAACTTTAATGGGATATATAATCATTGGGGACAACATGAGCTGGAGCTAAAGTTGGGGTATCACAATGCATTGTTTCACCCCCCACCTCCTAGAGGGGATTGACAAACCCAGAAGTGGTAATGGGAGAATGTTGGGGTCTCCAAGGACAGAATCATCATAACCAAAGAGGATCCTAGAAAAAAACTATTGTATCCCTTGGATCCTACAATTGATGTTTCATTCCCCACATTTTGTGCAGTTTGGGGAGTAGTGAGGATGACCATACAAGTCAAGAAGGTATGGAATTTATCGTCTTTGGATGTGATTGAGCTGTCGGTGGTGAGACATTATCTGATAACTATGTAAGAGAACATTCATAAGAAGATCTCATAACTATAATTCAATGATGGATTATTCTCTCAGCATGGGACACCTGAGGTTTTTCCCGGACTAGTATGAGTGATATTTGGCTATGAGACTAACCATGAGGAACATCCACCTACTTGGGAGTCCAATTAGGAGATACAAACTGGTGATGACATGAATGGACCTAGTTAAGTGTAAACCTAGTTTTCATCCTTCAAGTCAGTGCTTCCCTAAGCGGGAGGTTAGGACACTACTTCAGATCATTTTTTCTTCAGCAAGATCCTCAAGTTAATTTTGTTATCATAATTGTCTCTCCTAGTACTACACCACTTCTGTTTAGAATCTCTAAAAATAGTTCTTATTGTACAGGAGTATGATGAAAATTGATCGTTGGTTGCCTCAAATATGAAAAGGGTTGTCTATTAGGTGTTTTAGAGCATGATATAGGGCATGTACATGAGGTTTTTACAACTATAGGTTCTATCAATGAGGTCATAAAAGCATCTTAGGAGCCTCAGGTCCCCCTAATCCTCTAAGGGGGACCCGAACCAAGCATCCAAATGGAGGTCTCAACTTATATTGAGGTAGGTTGCCTGGTCCACCTTTTTTTCAAGATCCTCCTTCCTTTTTTAAGACCGACTCACATTCCTCTTGAACATTTTCAGATTTTTATAGCAATATTTCATAAATGTTTTCCATGTTATTATGAAGCTTCTACTCATCCAACTCAGTGAGGGGTATAGTGAAATCCATTAAATATTCTACTAGTTCTTAAGGGTATCCTATGGTGGAACTCCATACTAAGGTTCAAGGAAAGTGTATTTCCAAGACACTCAACCTCTTAAAGTCATCCAGCATTACATGATTTATTTATTCTGAAATATCCATCATTAAATTGATTGATTGGAATTATCATATTTCAAATAGTTTTTTTGAGGGTGTGTTTCTATTATTTAGCTATGGTCTGGGTAATGAGGGAACCTTTTTTGATGGCTTACCTAGTGCTTGGGGAGCCGATCATCCACGCTAACACAACATTGGTCCTACGAGTGTAGTCAACTACAATCATGGGGGGAACCACTAATTGGGTAGAGATTTAGGTTGGAGGAGATCTTGAATCCGTGTTTGGGATAGATGAAGATGAAACACATCTTGACATGGAGCATAAATCAACTAAATTAATTCTATAGAATGAACCAACTATTTCTGTCATTATGGCCATCCATTAATATGACCCTTTTCTAATTGAATTGATCAAAGACATTGAGTTTGATATCACTAAACATAAGTACATTTTCCAGTGCATGGAATTGAGGAGAATTTGAAACATCATTAAAAACTCTCTAAATCCATAATTAGTAAGCCATATGGGGACACTTGTCCATTGGTTGTTCTATGTGGGAACTAGAGGGGTGGATGCTCCTATTCTTCAGGAATTGTTTTGTGATTACCTTGCTGAGTGGGTGTAGGATGAGAGATAGTTTTTGGAAATTCTCATGAACAAGGATAAATTTTATATAACCTAAAAACTCTAAGAGGATTACTATGAAATTAGGTGTCTAAATGAAAAGATAAATTAACAAGATACATTTTTAAATGATCATGTTGAGGTAATTATCCAATTGAACGATCGTCTGGTGTTGATCATGGATCAGGAGAAGGAGGTTATATCTCATATATCTGATAAACAATATTAGTAAGTCTACGTGAGGATCAGGTTTGATGATATTTTTCCTATGGTTGTGGATGGTGAAGAAAATATCATGAGGCCCCAACAAACCACGGAGGCCTCAACCCAAGGATAGCAAGGATAGAGCATTAAATCATCAAGGAAAATCCATAAGGGTATTTTTTAATGGGACATCAGAGAGGCTCTAGTGTTGGGATTACCCTATCCATATACTGATGTTTCTTTATGTAAAATGTTTTCACATTCATGGATATATCTAATTAATCCTCTTTTTTATCTCACTTAAATCATAACCATGATAAAACCGCTGAACAATCCCTAAGACCACGTGAGTCATTATCAGTGTGGGAATCAAGGGAGAACCAAGTGTTTTATAATTTAAATGTGTGTTTTAGAAAATGATTGATCACTTGGGGTCCGTATTTGATTAATGAACACTTTGAGTGTTCAGGATGAGAGAGACCATGAATGAAAATTCTACTATCCGGATAGAAAACTTTCTATCCCAATGTGTGCTTTCATTCGAATAAGTTAATTACATGGGGGTTAAATAATACATGAGTAAAGGGGAATGTAGATCATGAGTTACAATTCCCAACAACTATAACATGATAGGGGTGGTGTGACGATAGAGGATAACTACTGAAAATTTTTTAAACAGAACATCTATATTCATTTTACTGATTATGGGGAAAAAATTAATGGTAGACTAGTGAACTTATTTGAAACATGAGACTTGCCTTCAAATTTCATCTATGGTTCTCTAGGGAAATGGCTCAAGATGGTAGGTGATCCATTGTGTCTATGAACCATTTTTGTTAGCGGCAATATTCTTTCAATGAAATTAAAGATTATCCAAATGATGGTAAATGTCAAATATGGATACAAAGTGATGGAAAATTTTAATAATGATCAATCATATAGGAATTGCACCACTTGGAATTGAGCACATCAGGTAGGCTTATCGGTCTAAAAATGGTCAAACTCATCTTTTATGGGGACTGTTGTCTTGACCACCTAGTGATGGTCAAATGACTTGACAGATGTGGTTGGTGACCAAAAATAAACCGAAGAGACTCTTATGTGATGGTCTAAGATGCTCTAATGTGTTACGTCATGTAATGAAGATTATGTATCACAATGTTTAACATCATGGGATTGGGACATAATCACCAAGTTTAAAAGTGTGTTTGAGATGTGATGTTTGATAGTTTATAGTCTTTTAGCTCAAACATGTGAAACAAAATAAATAGTACTTCCCCATCTGAAGTGGCATGAGGCATCTGAGGGTATAATGATTTGGGTACTCGATATGGGTTGAATATATAGAAAAGGAAATTATAAAAACATTCAATAACAGAATGATTTTGTGGCTACTCAATCACAATTTAAGGTTATGATTCTTAGACCAATTTCATAAAGTTTATGTTCATGATGAATGGGACATGGATTTTAGTTTAAGGTCATAAATCATTAACTTTTGGGCATCATGTCTTGAAGGAATATGAAAAACACTGAAGGAAAGTAACATGATATGAATGGAGGGCCCTAGGAGGCCAGTCAATGTCATGAAAAAATTTATTTGAGACAACATTTAGATAGTATATGTTCATCTAGCTTGGACCATGATGGTGTATCTCAAATTGATATGTTCTCTATAGCGATGTGAAAAACCAGAAACCAATTGAGGGACAAGGAGGACCGATACCACAAAACTCATTCTTAAAATTATTTACATATAGTTTAGAGTATTGATGCTTAAAATCATGCTTCTAGTTTAAGATCATAGATTTTAGACCAATGGTGTCAATACTCCAAAAGTTAATGTAAATAATGAACTACATATGACCCTATGAGGAAAAGGACCATGGAACCCTACACCGCCCAACACATTCATGGGGGGACTCACAATTAGTTTAATGTCATGATTCATGGACAAGGGATCCTAGTTCAAGGTTAAAGTTTGGAAGATTGTTGTGAATACACCAATATAAAATGTTTTCAAGGAATAGAGACAAATTTATATGAAAATAGGGATAAATGGCCCAATCCCACACACAAAAATCTCGCGGCGACTTTAAAAACAATTAAATTCCTGGTTGTACAGACTAGGGATCTTGGTTTAAGGACATTGAGTTTAGAATAATGGGGGAACCCACACGTCTCGGTCTTGCATTATGAATCCATTCACATGACACCTATGTTTTTGTGAGATGGGATTGGTGTGGGAATCATGTAGAATTATTGAGTCCCAATTTCATGCAAGGGAGACCACAATGAGGGGAAAAAGTGACCAAAAAATTACACATAGGTTATTGAAACATTCTTGACCTTAATAGTGAGAGAGGGGTCTATCTAATAGATGGTGATTTTTTTTTGGAAATGATCAGAAAACGAGTTCAATAATCATGTCAGTTAGAAATGGGGTTAATAAATATAGGATCGACCATTGGCTGAGTTCAAAATATGATATATGTTGTTTCATTATGAAGATCCTTCGTGGAATGAGCCCAAGATGGTAGGTGAGATAGTTTGGCATGGAACCATTCCAATAGGGATCCTATTCAGATTTGGAGGATGACGATTTTCCAAATCGAGGAGATCTCAAAGCACTGAAGAAATTGTAAGGAATTTCCATAAGGGAATATTATAAGCTTAAGGATTTATTCCACCACACTCTAAAACATGCTACATGAATATGTTGGTAGGAAATAATTAAGACTAACCTAGAGGGGGAAATTACCCAATTTGATTCAATGGTATATCTAAGTCCATAATGGGATATCCATGTTTCAGTACATAATCAATAAAAATGGGAATCAATCCATACAGAGTTCTGAAACAAAGTGTTCTTGGATAATGATGTCACTCGAGTATCGTCCACTCTGCGGGCTATATTAAATCATATCATATTAGGATTCAGTCAATTTTTTACAAGGAAATGTGTGGTTCATCACATACATATCATATGAGGAATATTTTTATACATAGTGTAATTTGTATTTAATCTCATAGTTATCATATTAGGCATATCATGTTATATATGGTATGATTATTTTTCATTGAGAGGCAACCTGGTTTTATACGAGGTATGATTGTAGTTTATCATTGTGCACAAAGGACCTTGGGATTCACATTTTATGGTCATACAACTCACACTATGACTTCTTTATGTTTAATGACATCGATATTGGACTGTAGGGGGGGGAAAGTGTCCCATGGAGTCTTGTGTGGCATGAAAGAGTGATAAACAAATATAAAAGGGGAGATAAACGGTCAGGTCCCCCTACCACACAATTATCGACAAACTGTACCCTAGGACAATATCATGACATTGGAAAATAGAATATTATTTAAATATTCACCAAATGGGGGATGGTCACAGGATGAAATATCTTGAAATCACTAGTATCCCATATGGATGAAAATATTTGCACATGTTGTTCTAGAAAGTAGTTGTAGGAGACAAATTCTACTAGGGGTTGTCTTATCTAGTGAGGATACTAGATCAACCCATATATGAATATTATGTATCCTAAATTTAAACAGGGTATAATGTTCTCTCTTTAAGAAGCATTCCCATTATATTCGGGTAAGGCTACAGTTTAACACTACTTGGTGATGATATGTGATTAGGGCTTGTATGTCAAGTTTCCAATTCTTTTCTTCCTATATTGTGTTATGAGGAAATCTCAGCTCACTAAAGGACCAATGTAAAGAAATGGGGCATATACCTATGAATGAGTTCCATGAGATCATTTCAGGGTGACATGATCATAGGTAAAATAGGTATATATGATGAATCTGTGACTGGGCCTAGAGATATAAATCCTAGGAGTCCCAACGTATCCCATGGTGATATGAATCAATCCACACATATTTCTTGATGGATCTAGAGGAATAAAATTTCTAAAAATTAGGGATGATGAAAAATATGAAAATAAGGGGAAAATGAACATAGTGTGCGATCATAATGCTTACACAAGGGCTCTTGGTTTATGGTCATTGATCTCGTACCTATGGAAAATAGTTTATGGTCACAATGATAGGACTAGGGATAGGGGATTAAATGATTTTTTCTTAGTGAAAAATAGTTAAAAACTAATGTGAATGGAAAAAAGGAGGCATTGAAGCATATGATATGATATAGAAGATAGCTTCACATAGTTTATGGTCATATGACATTGACTATGAAAAATATATTTTTTTAATGACACATGGATGGTCAAAAAATACTATAAATTTATGAGGTGTGGATTAGGGCATTCCTTTTTTAGGGTATTCATGTGACATGAAAGAGGAAAAACCCAATGTTCAAGGTGTCCACATAGGCGAACACATGACACAAGTACTGAGAAATGAATGAAACATAGTTTAAGGTCATAATGATTGGACTAAGGTAAAGGTGGAAAGTAAAATAGGTTAAATTAATGATTCTTGGACAAAAATAATCTTAGTAAGAATGGAATATATGAGGAATGGAAGAGGTAAACCCAAAAAATTAATTAGTCAAGATGGATTGTGTTCGACACGAAATCCTTGATACGAGCATCAAAAAAATTAAGGACATAATAGAGGGAACATAAATGTGGCGAATGGGATGAAGGGTTTATAAATTTTTCACTAGTCCTAGATATAGGATGTTTAGGAATCTCTGTGTATCCCATGAGGATGGGAATCGAGCCATACATTGTTTTTTAATGTGGTGTTGTAGAATACTAACAAAACGAGTGGGGGTAATCCTCTCTGAAGAGAGAATTGATTTATCCCATTGTTTCCATGGGGTATCCTATTATTTGTCATGGGGTATTGAAATCGGTTAATGTCATTCACTGAGGCTGTCATTTTTTTGTGTCATATCATATAATGCATCCCCATTTTAGACAAGTTATGATTTTTGTAACCCACACCCATGGTATAAGAAATCATGACTGTATACGGGGTTGGTCCTATTCTTATTAAGAATAATAATGGTCTTATACGGGGAAAAATTATTTTCTCATCATTAAATTATAATTTCAAGGTTATTATTTTAATGTCACAGAAATTAGACTATAGGGGCAATAAATAGGTAAAGATATTACTATATTGACCCCTCGCAAAATGTTCAAGGTCATACTTTTTAGACACTTGTAAACTATTTATGTTAGTATTTCATAGACCATGATATCCTCATGTGATGTAATTAATGAGATAATTAGTGTTGGTGGGTTGTGTGACATGCTATATGTCCTTGGGCATAAACTTTTATGTCGAATTTTAATAGAATTTATAAATGGCATACGGTCAATCCCACATAGGCTCCAATATTGGTGGATTCCTTCCATTTATCCTTGGAATTATGTGATCTAGTGACATGTCAATATGTAATAAGGAGATTAGGTTAGCCTTCTTATTCAAATATCATGTTATCATATTCTGGTGCCTCACCAAATAATGCAAGGCTTGGATTTTTTTTATCATGAATGGATTCCAAATCAGCTAAAACAACATCTTTACTTCAGTCTAGCATCATCTAGTCCAAAAAAGATATTCAATTAGACAGAAAAAACCCTCAATGGAAAATAATACCTTTATTACAAAAACAATGGACTATGGGGTTGCATGGGAGAAATTCTCATTCATTATTTTATATGACTACTGGGAATCCAACAGATTTTGAAAAAAATCCCCTTTTGTAATGACCCAACATATTTTGAAGGATGTTATAGGGGTGTTTTTGAAGACCTCATTATTTCCATTTACCTATGCATGTTAGAGGGATGTATGGTTTGGATGGATTTTGTAATTTCCATTTAATTTATTCATCTCATAATCCCAGAAGACAATGTCAGTGTCAGTGGGAATACCATGTTGAACTCCAAATTAATGGATGAAATGAGATACGATGACTGAATCAGGGATAAGGATTTCAATTACTTAAGGGGAATCCCTTCTACCCACATTGAGGATAAGTCTGTTGTGGTAAGAATGAAACTTCCCTGGATAGTTGTAACTAGAGAATACAACCCCATAATATATATTCCCCATACTAAAAAGGAAATTTTTTTTTGATGTTGTTGACAGGTAATGGAAACTGATTCAAAAAAATGATATGGATTTGAAATCCAAGGAACTTCATTGAAAACATGTTTTTGTAACGAACCATAATAGGATAAAAGTAGTCCAACCTCCAAATATATTGGGAGAGCTTCATTCCGACATGATGGGAACCATAATATTCGAAATGGATTTCCAAAATAACCAAACAGACCACATCTCCTTGTATTGAATAAAGGATAATTCTCTCAAACACACATCCTTAGAATGTATTCTCAATGTTTGAACCACTATGGATTGTGAATTATGCATTACACCTATCATGACTCTTCCCACGGGGCATGTGCCATGACTACCCCAGTCCCTCCTTCCATAGTCCTGGGGCTAGAGACTAGCACCAAAAGGCGTATTCCCTAAAACTAGGAAGGAATTTCCTTTATAACCTATAAACTAACATGACTATGCACAAAGTAGGACAGAAGCACAATGTAAAACTATATAGTAAACAGGGAGAGTATATAAAGAAAAAGGTGTCTGAATACATACCGAACTGGAAAGTACAAGAAAACTGGGAAGTACAAGTAAACTGGAGAAGCTCCTATGAACTCCTACAAAATATCCAACCTAAAGGGTAGGTATAGCTCTCGAATGGTCGTCACTATGGTGTGCCTCATCTAATGTCCACCTCATTGCTACCTCCAGTCCTGGTACCGTCAGCCTCGAGCAATGATGTTTGTTGTATGCACCAAACACAAAAAGGTGTTGGTGTAGCCTATAAAGGGGTGAGTATAACGATACATTGTAGGGACCCCAATACCCTTAAAGGTCTCAAAAAAATCCAAACATGATAAACCAAAAAGCATGAAAACAACTGACAACCCTGCTTAGGTATAAGCCATACATCTACCTCTAAGTTATCTAGTATACCCATCTCATTCAGGAGGAAACTCTAGGCCAAAACCCTTAGCCAAATTACTACTGTTCCACAAAGGAAAGAATACCATGAAGGTAAAACCACAAAAGAATGTACCACAATGTTATCACCACACAGAAGAATACCAAAAAGGTATCACCACGAAGGTAAGTACCACAAAGGTAACACCACAAAGGTAAATACCACATAGGTAATGCCACATAGAAGAATACCACAATTGTATCACCACAAAGGTATGTACCACAAAGGTACACCACAAAAAATATTACCACAAAGGTAATGAATCAGCTCAAACAAGGTATAACATAGGTATGGTAGAAAAGTTGATTAGATATAACTACTGAAACATCTTATTCTATTAAGAGGCAGACCCACTAAGGATCCTAAATCATCATACCCACTTGGATCCTAGTATAACAGACCCATGAAGGATCCTAGAGTAGTCCCACGTGGATTTACTATAGCAGTCCAAGTGGGACTCTCGAACATAGACACACATAGGATCCCAAAGCACAAACCCACATATGATCCCTTTATCATGTTACATCCAACCACAGGGTTCCTGCACTACGATTTCTTGATTCCGGGAGGGTTCTATCCTCAAGCCACATGTCGATACTCCAACTACCATTAAGTCCCTCAATTATGTATCCCAAAGGACCGCAACGTGATAAGGGTCTCAACATAATAGATGGTGCGTCAATAAGATGCCCAATATCTATGTTATTTCCCTTTCGGTCCTGATGGCCCGATTGGATTCATGTTCGATCCAACCCAACCATACACCAAATTAATCCAAAACTCAAGTGGGTTATCTAAAAAGGGTCATCTTGATCCAAGGTTTCTGGCTTTGTAGAATGTTCGTCAAATAGATGCTTGTAGATCAATGTATGGTGGAAAGAGAGAAAAGGGTCCAAACTGGTCCGGGTCCAGTCCGACCCAGTTGGCCCGACCCGCCCCTAGGACAGGCCTAGCTCACTAGGTATAGCCCATCCAACTGGTTCTAGCCTGTCGCGGCCCGACCCACCAGCATGGCCCGCAATGGGTAGCCCGTGATGGCGGCCCACTGGGCAGTCCGCTCAGCTCACGGCTGGACAGACTGCCTACCCTCCTCTGCATGGAATGATCACACGCCGCGCCATCACCATTGGATGGTAGCGAGCTAGCCGCCCCACCATTAACACGAAAGCCTTGCATCATGGCCCCTATATTCCAAGTGGTGTGGACGCATGCCACCACCACTACCTTGCGGTCGGCCGCGTGACGGCCGTCGCCCTAACTCTGTCATGGCCGACGAGACGTGGCCCATCTCCAGTAGTGCGGTTACGCTGCTGCCATCTTTGTGGCCGACCGCCACTCCTGAGCCCCACCAGATCTGGTCACCAGCATGGGTAGTTAGAGACATTCCTCAGGTCACCGGGCATGACCTGGTGGCCTATTCTTCATTCCATAGACATCCGCACTCATCTTGGGACGTCAGCATTGATGAAAAACAACCACAATCCACTAAGTTTGAGGAGTGGTCGGGCAATGTTCATTTGGCATGAACCCTCCACTTTAGAATCGTAACAAGCAGCTTATTTGTTCTTTAATCATGAAGAACATCAAGAACGGGTAAGGGGTATTCAAAATAACATACCCTACCTTGTCGTTCATTGGAGGAGTCCAGAGGTAGAAGATGAAGTCATTGAATAACATCAGCGTTTTTTGCTTCCACAAAGTGCTTCTTATCCGAGCTTGGGGCCGGATCCTCATACATCATTGGAGAGGAAAATTTCATTGATGGGGAGTACATTTTCCATGATTCTCCCAAACTCATATAACAATTATATCCTCCAACCCAACAAAAATGAAGAGACAACATATTAAAAAAAATATGAAAATAAATTATAGTTGACTCATATAATTAATTTTTGTTGGATCAATTTATTAAATGGATAGTTGATAGGTTTTCCCTCATTAAGAGGTGTTTGGGTGGTCCCCACCATCAGCAATTCAAATTGGGGGTTTTCTAGCTCGGGTGGTCCACATCTCCATAATTTAAAAAAATAGTTTATAAAAATAAATTAAAATATGTTCTTTATTTTATTTTTATTTCCAAGAAAAACACAAAAACTAACTTTCACCCTTGACCTAATGCGGTCAAGGTGAATGTCTCATTTAGGAAATAACGGCGCTGCGAGTTCAATAGGGCCCTCAGATTTCAATTCCGAGCAACAGTTCAAGAGTTAAAAAAACCTGCTCACACACTTACTGAACATACTTTTATAAAGTTTAGAAATTCATTTCAAGCACATCGGGACTCATAATAAGACACCATCAATTTTCACATACTCATAAAATTCCCATACAATTAAAAAAATTACAAGGAATATACGGGTCTTTACATTCTCCCCGCCTCCGGGCTTGCGTCCCTGATTAGCCACTAGAAGAGAATAATATTCACTGTTAATTAATATATTTTTAATGTGATTTTTTATTCATGAATACAATTTTAGTGCATTTTACACATTGAACATCATTTCACATCATGATTGCAATTATTTACTAAAATTCACTATTACCAGGTACATTTTTAACATATCATAAAACACATAATGGTATTTATATTAAGTTTATATTTTATTTTCAGGCCTCCCATGCTCTAAGGAACAATTCATTCATCTGGATCACTTGATGATTCAATTTGGAAGACCACCAATGGGGGCTTTAAACCAACCACATTTTGGGCGAAGTGGTTTGGATAGTATCCCAATACAAGTACTGTAGCGGCCATGATTGAAGTCCAATGATTCCCAAAACATAACTGGAGTAAAAATACATCATGGGGAACATTTCATTCAACAGTGGACCATGGTAATTCGAATTATTTAATGGGGTTATAGGTATCCCAATTTGAATATGCAATTCTTGGCTAGATTCCGCGGCCCCGAAAAATAGCCCAACATTTAAATAATATTTCGCAAAAAAAGGTATTTTGGGCTGAAATATTACAGGATATTAAGGGAAATCTGGGGCTTCATTTATGTCTTTTATGTCCCCCCTACAATTAGACATTATAGAAGGTTAATTCGGCGCTTCTGTTTGCTGGATTCATGTTGGATCCCACTTCGAGGCAAGAGTTGAAAATTCTCCTATGCAATAAATTTCCACCAACCATGGCCCACCAAAATTGATAAAAGAGACTTGGGAAGGGGTTCATCGAACCAAGGCTTCCTTTTATTCTATTTAAGTTAGTATTGGTGCAGGATTCAAGGATTTTTTTGTTATTTGTTTCATTGTATTGTTATATTGTCAAATTGGTGTTGTAATTGTTCTTCATTCTCATGTATGTAATTTGAATCACATTAGTTCTTAATTAATGTTCTTATTAATCTCTTTTTATGTTCTTCTTCTCATCACTTTGATACCGTTGATTCATGGTGTGAATTTATTCACACCAAATCTTTTGAAATCTATCACACAACGGTGGAGTGATCATTATTTTTTTTGTTGTATTTGCTTCTTCAATTCTGCCCCTATTAGTCTACTTTGTACTTCATTCGAGGTCATATAATTAATGGAGTGCTAAACCCTTATGGGTTAGTCCTAAGGAGTTTCATGGGGCAGATTGGATGTTATTTAATGATCTTAAATTCTGTTATCATTTCATTACATTTCCATTTATTGATTTATTTTCTTCTTCATCTTTGCCAACTTTTATAATCACACATTTCGAGTGCATGTATGATCCAATTCCTTGGAGTAATCATTAAATTTATCTTGTATGTGTATTGGTGATTATCCTTGGAATTGTGTAGGAATTAAATTGGTGAATGATGTTGTGGAATTATATCAATCTGTGGATGCATCTTGAATTAGTGAAACGATCATTATACGAAAATAAATAAATCCAATCAAACCCTAGGAACAACATAAAATCAACACATCTTCATTAATTGTTTTAGACTAAATAATTGAATGTTTTTTTATTTTTTTCTTTAAATTAAATCACTAGTTATTCAAATCAATTCAATATGAATAGTTGGACACTTCATATCCAAATCCTTCCAAAATCAGAGTGTCTTCAAGTTCCTTCTTCAGTCCCTATGGATTCGACCGCTACCTGTAGTACAACGACCGCATACCTGTAGGGTAAATTTGGCCACAACCAAATTTTGGTGCCGTTTCCAGAGGCCCACGTAAGTTATCTTAGACACTATCATCCTTTTATCATCCCATGTTCTCTATTCTCACCCCCATCTATCTTATGATTACCCCATTCTATTTGTGTGTGTCTTTAGAATCTAGAATCCGACATTATGTCTTCTCCAATGGAGTATCATCCATATTACCATGTCGCAAAATCATGTGGGAATCAAATGGAAAAACAATAATGGGAATCCCCTAAATTATAAAATTTCATTGATCAACGCTTCATTAATCACCACACGCCGAGTGACATGTACAATCATTGGGATGATGAATATTTAAAGAATAAATTTCCAGACCTCTCAAGGATGGTTGAAGAGATGAATATTAGGGAATTCCATGATGATAAACCACATAAAAATTATATTCCTCAAACATTGATTTAAAAACTGTGTAATCAAATGGATATAATGAGTTCTGATGTATCATCTTTGGGATTAGAACTACAACGCATTAGTACTTGTGAGGAACTCATCCCTACACAAATTGAACCTACCAAAACCTTAAGTGGAGTTTCTAATTTCCCACAAACCACTCATGCATTTATTGAAGAAGCGACCTTTGGATAGGGGGTACGGGAAGTCAATCAAGAAATTTTTGAAGGGTCATTAAATCAGGAGGTAATTGATTTCATGTATACACAAGAGGGAAATTTAATATCATGGATTGAGTCTCCAATGTATAAATCTATTGATGATTTTTCAAAAACAAAAATCACCAAACCATTGAGAGAAATTTAAAACAATGAGTGCATTCCCATTCCTGACACTAATATCTCCAATTTGATCGTTGAATCTTCTATTCTAAAGGAACCAATTTTGTTGAGAAATTAGGATAATGAAACTGAGTTGCATTCAAAATCTCAAGATGTGATTGAATTTCTTATTCAACCCAATATCAAAATTATTATCCTTCTATCCCAACCACAGTGTCCCTTTATAGGGTATAATCAAGAGATTTCAATTGGAATTCAATCTTCTCCTGAAACCAAAAAAGTTGGAATGATCATTGATTTCGTAGGAATGACTACAGAGGAATCTAGATCAACCATTTCTGATATTCCTTGTATTTTCCCACTCATTATAGAACATAGGATTGTACATGACACAAATTCTACACAAAGAATCAATCTCAATAAAGTGGAAGTGGAGAAATATGGGGTCCTTAAAATGTTGAATGTTGTTGTTGGGTAAGTTTTGGGGTTCATGTCATGCTAGGAGACGTTAAAAAAAGCGTTGCACAGGAGGAAACCCGTGGTTTTCATATTTCCAATCATTGTGAATCATTTTTTTCTCTATTCTTTATCTTCTTCTTTTTGTTATTTTAAATAAATTATACTGTTGAAATGTTATTTTCTATGAGTAAGGATGGGTATGAAAGGGGATAACTGTATTCATTTGTGTCATGTGTTGTGATCCCTGAGTAATACCTTACCCAAAAATTTAAAAGAAGACAACGTATCATTAGTTTGATTTAAAAAAACAAAAAAAAATAGGTAAAACCAAAAAAAATGATGATACATGGAATTAAATAAATCATTGCGTTGTTTGTTTAGTCTAGTTTGTTCTTCCTTGTACTGTTCATGGACTCTTTTGGGTAATACTTGTTCAATCAAGTTTGTGCCTACATCCCCCAAGAGAGCACATGAGTAATCTGGAGCATCGTGAACTTCAACTTAAAAAACCAGGTGAATTCGTTCCATGTTTTTCATTTTCAATTATCTCTTTGAACTCCTCTCCTACCCCCCTTCTAACTTTTCTTTTCTTTAAACACTGGGGACTGTGTAATTCCATGTTGGGGGTAGATAAAATAAATGCATTGATTTTGTTTTCATCCTAAAATGTATGGAAGGAAATATTTTATAAACCTTGAACATGATAACACACATAAAAAAAATATGAAATTGGATATCAAATAATTTTGAATTCCTTGATTCTGTTTTTAATGCAAGTTTATGTTTATGTGAATAAATTTTGGAAAGTGTGGTTATTCGGTGTCATTTTTCACCATTTATATTTTCTTCCATTTATTTAAAAAAAACAATGAACGTCCTCTAGATTTCAGGGTTTTGGTTTGAGTTCATGGGTACCCATAATAAATAGCATATTTTTGCTGATCATTTTAGTTTTAATTTGATTATTCAAAAAAAATAAAAAAAATCAATTTGCACATAGAGAAATGAAATGACCTAATGTGTGGCTTTCAAAACTAGGGGATCACTACTCCATAGTTGTCTAGCTCGGAGATGGGAATTTTATCTCTATTTGTGGTAATTAGAATTTCTTGTTGATTTATTTAACTCGAGATGATGCCCGAGTATGTGAGCTTCAGTTGGTTCTCTATGGTGTTTGAACCTGAGAGTCATCAGCAAAGTCTTGCTACACGGGTTGACTAGATTGAGTTCAATTTCAATTACCATGACATAATTGAAAAAAAAAATTAACAAATGTGTACTCATATTAATATTAAAATTTTATTTCTCCTAGCACTTCCTTCTTTTCTCCCTCAAATGAAAATGAACCCCCTTGTCTATTTTGACGCACAACACTTCATCATGCTTAATTGAATTTGGATGAAATATGGTGATGAATTTAAAAAAAGGAATGGGCTTGGTCTTGGGATATAGATATGGACTTGGCTTGGTTTAAATTATTTTGAAAGGGTTTCATAATATTTTGGTATGAGGTCTTTGGGAGATCAATAAGTATTAAAATGTTTTTGGAAAAGGTTATTCGAATTTCATGTTTGTGAGATATATTTTTCTCGGGACTAGAAAAAATCAAGTTGGGGGTGTAATTACCCACTATAAGTGGATAATATTCTTTGTTAATTTATATAGTTTTCATGTGATTTGTTATTCATAAATACCATTTTAGTGCATTTTAAACTTTGAACATCATTTCACATCATGATTGCAATTCTTTCCTAAAATGCACTATTACATAGTACATTCTTGAACATATCATAAAACACATAATGGTCTTTATTTTATGTTTATATTTTATTTTCAGGTCTCCCATGAGATAAGGAACAATTCATTATTTTGGTGCACATTGAGATTCAATTTGGAAGACCACCAAAGTGGGCTTTGAACCAACCACATTCTGGGTGAAGTGATTTGGACAGCAACCCAATAACAGTATTGTAGCGGTCATGATTCATGCCCAATATGTCCCAATATTTAATTGGAGTTATAATACATCATGGGTAAAATTTCATTCAATAGTGGACCAAGATAATTCAAATGTTATAATGGACTTTAATGCGGCCCAAGTTGAAGATACAATTCTGGGCTAGATTCTGCGGCCCAGAAAAATAGACCACTATTTAAACCATATCTCGAAAACCAAAAATTATTTTGCCCTGAAATTTTACAGTCTATTAGGGGACTTCCGGGGAATCATTTAAGGCATCTATGTACCCCTAAAATTCAGAATTCTAGAATGATAATTTGTCACTTCTGTTTGGTGGATTCACGCTGGCTCCCACTTCGAGGAAAGAGTTGAAAAGTCTCATATGCATAAAATGTCCACAAACCATGGCCCACCAAAATTAATTAAAGAAACTTTGGAAGGGGTGGATAGACCCAAGGTTTCTTCTTTTCCTATAAAATTCATTATTGTTGGGGGATTCAAGTATTAGTTTGTGCTTTTTTTCTTTTTATTGTTATGTTGTCAAGTTGGTTTTGTAATCGTTCTTCATTCTCATGTAAGTCATTTGAATCACATTAGTTCTTAATTAAAGTTCGTATTTTTCTATTTTTATGTTCTTCTTCTTATCACTTTGATATTGCTTCTTCAATGTGTGAATTTATTCACAGAAAATATTGTGAAATTTATCACACAGTGGTGGAGTGATCATTATTGTTGTTATTGTTTTTGCTTCTTCAATTCCGCCCCTATGAGTCTACTTTACGCTTCTTTTGAGATCATAGATTTAATGGAGGGCTAAACCCTTATGGGTTGGTCCTTGGGAATTGCATGGGGAATATTGGATGTTATTATATGATCTTAAATACTAGAATCATTTAATTACATTATGATTTCCATTTGTTGATTTATTTTATTCTTCATCTTCGCCAACTTTAACAATGACACATTTTGAGTGCTAGTACGATCCAATTACTTTGAGTAATCATTAAATTGATCCTCTATGTGCATTGGTGATTAGCCATGAAATTTTGTAGGGATTAAATTGGGGAATGTTGTTGGAAAATTATATCAATTTGTGGATGCATCTTGAATTAGTGAAACGAACATTATAAGAAAATAAATACATCGAATTTAAAACTAGTAACTACTTCGAATCAACTCATATGCATTAATTGTTTTAGACTAAGTAATTGTTTGTTTTTTATTTTGTTCTTTAAATTAAATCACTATTTATTCAAATCAATTCAATCTGAATAGTTTGCCACTTCATAGCCAACTCCTTCCAAATTCATAGTGTCTTTAGGTTCCTTCTTTGGTTGTTGGTGATTCGACCTGTACCTGTACTACAAAGACCGCATACCTGTAGGGTAACTTTGGGTGAAGCTAGTACCTGAAAGCAACCTTACAAAAACTAGGAAAACAAGTGGGGGTACTGAGCGAGAATCTGAGTCTCCCGATCCCATGTGCTCTCTGGGAGGCTCTTATGCTACCAACGTACATGCACCAAAGGTATCGATCACCCAAGAAGGACTATCTCTTATCGATCCTCAATCTCCATTGGAACCTCTGTAAACGTCACCCCATCGTCATTTCCCAGCTCACCAGAGTGAATTATATGTGAAGAGTCGTGCACGTATCTCCCCAGTTGGGATACGTGGAAGATTTCATGAACCTGGTGAAACTAAGGGGAAAGTTCTAGGCGGTAAGCCCACTCGTCAACTCTTCTAAGGAACTGAATGGGTTGGATGAACCATAGAGATAACTTTCCACCCTGGAAAAATCTCCACAAACCTGGTCTAGGTGAGACCCATAGGAAGACATGGTCACCATCCTCAAACTCCATAGGTCTCCGTCTTCTGTCAGTGTAAGACATGTTCCTACATTGTGTATTCCTCATCCACTCCATGATGATCCGCACATTCTCTGTGGTAGCATGTACCATATTTGGTCCCATGATTGCCGACTCCCATGTGTTAATCGAGCACAAAGGAAATCTTCAAGGTCGGTCATACAACACCTCGAAAGGTGACATCCCAATGGTGGAGTTATAGCTATTGATAAATGAAAACTCCATCAAGGGAAAGTGATCTTCCAATACATGACCAAAGTCGAGGATGCAAGTACATAGCTTGTCCTCGAGGGTCTGAATGGTCCACTCAGTCTGGCCATCCGTCTGAGGATGGAAGGTGGTGCGCAAATGAAGCTATATCCTGAAAGCCTCATAAAACCTCTTCCATAGCCGTAAACTGAAATGTGCATCACGATCGGAGATAATCGTCGAAGGTATTCCATTTACTCCCATAATCTCCTCAAAATAGAGGCATCTAAAGCTCTCTACTGAACCCTGCTCTATAATCGATAGGAAGTTAGCTGACTTAGTTAGTTGGTCAATGATCACTGAAAAAGAATCATGACCCCTGGATGAACATTGAAGTCCTATCACGATTTCCATGGATATCACATCCCACATCCACTTTGGGACCTCTAAAGGATGAAATAAGCCTGTAGGTACCTGATGAACTGCTTTCAGTTGCTTGAAAATGAGGCACCAAGAGACAAACTCTGCTACTGCTTTCTTCATTCCCAACCACCAGTGTAGTCGTCAGAGATCCTGGTACATCTTTTCCACTCCTTGATTTACCGCTAGAGGGGATGTGTTGAACTCTCGTAAAACATCCTCCTAAATCGACACTGCTACCATGGTACGTCCTATGAATAGGATGAAGTGCTCCCCAGCTTCAGAAAATCCATCAGGTGACTGTACTATTGATATCTTAGCACGTCGATCCTCGCAGTTAGTGTCCCCACACATTGCCTCCCTGACTCGCTGAAAATTGGGGGAGTGACTATAAGATACTGAAGAAAAGATGCTCCATCTCATTCCATAAAGGATATCCATAAAGAGGCCAGCTGCTTTGTTGCTTCACCTAGCAGTTGTATACCAGATCTCCTGCTGAGTGCATCTGGTACCATGTTCCCTTTCCCAGGAATATAGACTATCTTGATGTCATAGTCCTGTAAGGACTTGTGCCAACACCACTGCCTTAGGTTAAGGTCCTTATGTGAGAAGATATACACGAGACACTTGTGTTCCATGTAGACTGTAATACATTTTCCCATCAAGTAATGTCGTCACATCTTCAAGGTGAAGACCACTACTACTAAATCTATGTCATGGACATCATAGTTCTTCTCATGTTGTCTCAGCTATCAAGAACCATGTGCGATAACATATCACTCATTCATTAGGACACATTTGAGCCCGGTCCATGATGTGTCGTAGTAGACTATGTACCCAAGCCCTCCTCTGAATGCTTCAATATGGGGCACTAGTCAGTATTTTCCTCTACTCTGGAAAGCTCCGATGGCATCTCTCTGACCACACGAAGGGTTTCCCATTCTTTTTCAATGAAGATAAAGGTGCTGAAACTCTGGAGAAATATGGAACAAATCTCTGGTAGTATTCATCCAAACCCAGGAAACTTCGTACATATGTCACACTACTGGGTGGCTCCCATTAATTTACCACCTCAATCTTTGCTGGATCCACCGCAACTCCAGCCTCTAAGATGACATGTCCTAGAAAGTGAACCTCTTGAATCATGAACTGGATGTTCTAGAGCTTCCCATAAAGTTGGTTCTCTTGGATTGTGTCAAGAACTACATGAAAATGATATGCATGCTCCACTTCGATAGCCGAGTTGATCAGACTGTCGTCAGTGAAGACTACTACAAAGCGATCAATGTATGGCTGAAATATCCTGTTCAGGAGTCCCAGGAACACTGTTAAATCATTGGTCATGCTGAATGGCATAACCAAGAACTCGTAGTGGCTATACTGACATCTGAAAATCATCTTCTACACATTCTCATCTCGTACTCTGAGTAGGTTATTGCCTAACCTGAGGTCTATCTTCATGAACAATCATTCTCCATTTAGCTGGTCAATGATGTATTCTATCCTCGGTAGTGTGTTCTTGTTCTACATGGTCACCTAGTTCAGGTGCTGATAGTCAACAGGAAATCTCAAGCTCCCATCCTCCTTCATGGAGAAGAAAATCGGGGCTCCCCAAGGAGAAACACTGGGTCATATGAATCTTTTCCCCTGCAAGTCCTCTGGTAGTAACCGCTGCTCACAATGCTCCACTGCAGCCATCCGATATGCTGGTGTAGATATCGGTGCCATCTTGTTGTACTGGTCAATATAATTGTCCACCTCTCTACATGGAGGTAATCCAAGAACATCATTAGGGAACACATCCACGTACTGGTACACCACTACAGGTTAACTCGGACTCCCCACATCAACCAATCCGGGGGTAAGGCAAGTCAAATGATGAGTGATCGGCTACACTCTCCTCTGACTAAGTCCATATTGTACTTTAAAGGCACCCTTCTCTCTCGTGAAGGAAAACATAGTCCCATCCTCATGGATACATCACACTTTTTTCCCAATACATTCAATCTGAGCATGGACTGTAGATAACCGGCCCATACCCAAGATGATTTCGTAAGGCCTCGACGCCTCTACTATGAGATCCATGCCGAAGCTCTTGTCTCCTAGAGTAAGATAAAACTGCCGAAACTAGTGTGTAGTCATCAAATCTCTCTTGTAGGTGTCTCTATCTATAAGGATCGAGCCAACGGTTCTTTCGGAATCTCCGATCTCTGAATGAGGGTAGTGGAAATAAATGAATGCATGGAAACAATGTTTATAAGTATTGCAGCTACGGTGGAGTAGTCACAGATCCTACATCATATCATCTCCAGAGTGCCGTGATCATAGGCCACAACTGCCTGGAGCTGATATTACCCCTATCCACCTACATCCTATGGTCGGGGTGGACCACATGGTGGTGGGGGAGATAATATCTCGAATCATCACCCACCACCTGCTGCATGGCCATCTCCTCTGCCACGTCTGCCTTCTCCCTATGTACCTCCGCGATCGAACCTGTATCTTTGCCTAGGAGGTACTTTTTCTATCTTTTGATCATCCGTATGACGGGTCAGGCAGTCTCGAGCCATGTGACCCTACCCGCCGCATATGTAACACTACTTGAACCTCGCATGACTGTCTCTCTCTTGGGTTCCACAAACAACCGAAAATGAATCTTGTGGTCCTCTACTTATAGGTCTGGTCCTCTTGGACATCTGTGACATCATTTTTCGTCCAACTGCAGAAGACTCCTCTATATGATTCCTTGTGGTTGGTCTCAATGCAGGTGACTACTCAACAAGAAAACTCTCCACTAATAGTGCTCTCTCTAACACCCCCACATGCATCAGGATGCTGAGAGAAATCATCGAAGCCCTGATCTCCCGCCCGAGTCCCTGCTCGAATATCCGAGCCATGAAGAATGGGACCCGCACAATATCAGTGTAGTATTGCGAGAGGTCGGTGATCCTCACTGAGTACTGAGAAACAGTCATGTTTCCCTATGTAGATGAAGAAGCTATAATATACGCACTACACAAAGGGTCTCTGGGACAAACTCTACTCGAAACATGCTCTCAAAGTCTGCCCAAAGATGTGTCTCCCTATCGGTAACCAGGAGCATCAAGCTCCACCATCTGCCTAATTCTTCCTATAGAAGACTGGCATCAAGGATCACCATGAGATCAGATGGTGTCCCCACCAGTCTGAAGACTCTCACAATGGCCTCCTGCTAATCCTCAGCCACATGTGGGTTTGTCTCATCGTTGAACCCGAGTGGCCTCTAGCGCTGGAACTTGTGCAATGTGCTTAAGTGGAGTGCACCCTCTACTGCCAGGGATAGTGGACTCAGTGGTCCCAAAGGTAATGGTACCACTGGGGCTTCTGCTAGTGCCTCTACTGATAAAGGTCCCTCAAACAAGGCCTCGTGTCCCGGTGTGCTATCCTCGCACATTATACCCGGATCCCTTGATGGTTGTATGCGTGGAGGAATCCTGAAAAGAAACAGGTGTTCCATGGTCAATAAGTTATACCTGGTGATCTGACTCAATGATTTATCCAAGAAAATTTTTTGAATCACATACGCAATTCGTGTTTTCAAGCACTAAGTGAGAAATCAGAAGTCGGGGTCCTGGTGTACGGATACGTTAGTTGCTGCACCAACACTGGATTCCCTAAATTGATAACCACACTAACTACACATAACACTATTGACATTATAAATATCATATTTCAATTATATATGGTATAACCGACTACTATGATACCAATTTTTCAAGATCCATCCCCTGGGGCCAATGCTGTGACTACCCCCAGCCTGCCTTACATAGGCCAGGGGCTGGCGACTAGCACTAAAAGTCTTATTCCCTAAAACCATGAATCCATTTTCCTTTATAACCTGTGAACCGACACAACTATGTACAAATCATGATAATAACACAAAGTAATACTATATAGTAAACAATGTGTGTACAGAATGAAAAAGGGGCTAGAATACAAGCCCAACTGAAAGTTCTGGAAAAATGTGAAGTACATGTAAACTAGAATAGATCCTGTGAACACCTGCCAAGGATCCTACATGAAGGGTAGGTACAGCTCTTGAACGGTATTTACAGTGGTACACCACGTATAATTTCCACCTCTGAGCTACTTCTAATCCTGGTACCCTCAACCTCGATCAATGTTGTCTGTCATCTGCACCAATAACAACATGGTGCGGGTGTATCCCATGATGGGGTGACTTTAACGATACACAGTAGATACCCCAAGACACTCAAAGGTCTCAAAAATTCTACAAAAGATAAACCACAAAGCATTAAAACCACTGACAACCCTACATAGGTATATGCCCATACATATACACAAGTTATATAGTATACACATCTCATTCATGAGAAAAATCTAAGCACAAACCCTTAGCCAAAGTACAACTGTTCCGTAAAATAAAATAATACCATGAAGGTAGCACCAAAAAGGTAAAACCATGCATAAGAATACAATAATGTTATCCCTATGAAGGTAAGTACAATGAAGGTAACACAACAAAGGTAAGTAACACATAAGTAAATCCACATAGAATAATACCACCAAGGTATAACCATGATGGTAAGTACCACAATGGTATGCCACACAGAAGATTACCACAAGGGTAAAGGATCAGGTCACAATAGGTATAACATAGGTATGGTAGTAAAGATGATTAGATGTAACTGCTTATCTTACATTTTTAAGAGGTTGACCCTCATAGGATTCTAAATTATCATACCCACATAGGATTCTAGTACATCAGGCCCATGTAGGATCATAGAGTAGGCCCATTTTGATTTCCTAGAGTGGAACTTGTGGTACTATCGAACATAGACTTATATAGGATCCCAGTGCACAGACCCACATAGGATCCCTTTATCATGTTACAGCCAGCCACAAGGTTCTTGCACTAATCACTCTTGATTCTAGGAGGGTCTTCCCCTCAAGCCACATGTCTATACTCCAACTACCATGATTTCCCATGAAAAAGAACCAAGTGGACCTCCATGTGATAGGGGTCTCAATGAAATAGAAGGTGCATCAATCGGACACCCGGTCTGTATGTTTTTTCCCTTTTAGTCCCAAGGGCCTGGTTGGATTTGTGTGTGATCCAACCCGGTCGTACCCCATCATTATCGAAAACTCATCTTGGGTATATAAAAAGGGCCATCTCGATCATCGTATTCTATCTCCAAAGACGGTTCATCAAACGAATGCTCATAGCTCAAGATATGGCCGAAAGAGCTAAAAGGGTTCAAACTGGTCCGGGTCTGATCCGACCCGGTTCGACCACACCTGGGATGACCAAACCCAGTTCAGGACAACTCGGACGGGCCCGACCCCCTGGGTCCAACCCCGCCCGCTGCACGGCCCACGGTGTGGCCCACTCGGCTCGCCGTTGGCCGGGCGGCCCACCCTCCTTTGAACGGCATGATCCCGCACTATGCCATCACTGGCGGCCGACAGCAAGCTGCCCGCCCCTCCATATTTTCCGTAGCCTTACGCCGCGACCCGTGCATTCTAGGCGGCGTAGACGCGTGACACCACCCCCGTTACACAGTAGTCCGTGTGATGGTTTCCGCCCTAGCTGCACCGATGCCGATGGGTCGTGGCCCTTCACTGGTTGTGCGGTTGCGTCAGTGCCATCTTTGCAACCGATCGAAGTGTCGGTCATCGCTCCTGAACCTCACTAGTGCTGGTTGCTAGCGATGTTCCTTGAGTCACAAGGCGTGCCCCGGTGGCCCATTCTTCATTCCATAGACTTACACACTCGTCTCCAGGCATCTCCATTGATTTTAAACCACCACTATCCACAAACATTGCTGAGAGGTAGGGTCGTGTTTAGTTGGCCCAAACCCCCTATGTTAGAATGGAAAAAAGTGCCTTATTTATTCTGGAATCATGATTAACATCAAGAACAGGTAAGGGGTCTTCAAAATTACAAACCATACCTTGTCATTCATTAGAGGAGTCGAGAGTCAAAAGATGGAGTCGTTGAAGAACGTTGGAATTTGTTTCTTTTGTAAAGTGCTTCTGATTCGGGATCGTGGTTTGTTCCTCCTTCTTCATTTGAGAGGAAATGTTCTTCATTGGAGAGAACTTTTCTCCAAAATTCTCACAAGCTTATATGGAAACGAAATAATCCAACCCATCAAAAATGAAGAGCCAACTTATTAAAAAAATCTAACAATTAATTCAAGTTGACACATTTAATTTATTATAGTTGAATAAATTTATTAATTGGAGAGTTGAGAGGTTTTTTCCCATTAAGAGGTGTTTGAGGGGTCCCCACCCCCAAGAATTAAAATGGGGGTTTTCTAGCTTGGTTGGTCCGAACCTCCATAATTTAAAAATCGAGTTTATAAAAATAAAATAATTTTTTTTCTTTATTTTATTTTTATTTCCACAAAAAAAACACCAAAACTATCATTCACCCCCGACCTACCACGGTCGAGGTGAAGGTCTCTTTAAGCGAATAACGGAACTGCAAGTTCAACAGTGTCCTCAGATTTCTTTTCCGAGAACCAGTTCAAAAGTTACAAAAACCCTCTCACACGCATACTGAAGGTACTTTAAAAAAAGATCAGAAATTCATTCTGGGCACATCGGGGCTCGGAATCACATGTCGTCAATTTTCGTGGACTCATAAAATTCCCTTAAAATAAAAAAAAATTACATTGAATATCTTGGTCATTACAACAAGAATTTATTTTCTCATGCTCAACTCATTTTGTGGAATAGTGCAACATAAGAGATACATGGTGACTGTATTTTTCAAATTGGTTGTTTATTCTAAAACTAGTGGAAATGAGGGTCCTAAAATAGCTATGTCAGTAGCTAATTGTTTTACCTATTAGATGTCACCATTATCCAAAATGATGAATAGTAATGACACTATATGGGGAAATATGAATGATCGGGTCATCTTAGCTGAGATCTACAAGATATATATCCAGGCTTGACAAGGTGTCAGATTGAACATTCTATGTCTATGGAATGTGTGACACTTATGGATTAAAATTAAATTTATGTATTATCTAATAATTTTTTCTAAAAAATGGAATGATCCCATAAAATCTATTTATGTAGTAAGAATTTATTTGTTTGATGAAAAAATGAGATTGTCCATTAAGATGAAAATGGGTGATATAATTCTCGATGTCCACCTAGAGACCAGTGATGAGATCCTGATACTCTAACCTATTTTTCATGTAGCATTATTACAGTTGGATCAGGTATTATTAGATGCCTTGTGTTGGGGTGTTGAATATAATCCCCATGATAACTCTGTTGATCTTGGATTTTTTGACCCTCATACTATTTAGGCTCTAGGAGGTACCATAGAAATAAATATGGAAATACATCATGGCCGGATACACAAATATGATAACCACGTCTTTGAAATCAACATCCAAGGGATATTTTTCTTATTCCATATGGGAGGTATGAAGATATTTCAGTGCCTACCCATTGATGGTCTTCTACAAAATGCAACTGATGTCAATATAGTAGAGGATTCCTTCTTATCATGCCATCCATCTAATCAGAATGGAGAAATATAAGATATACTTCATTGGGTAAACACAATACACCCTATATAGTTCAGGATGTGGAAGATAATACCACAACTATTATACTATGACAACTATTATAAGGAATATCTTCATAAGAGGGGAGTATATAGTCTCAATGTCAAGGAGCATACAACTAAGATAATAATTTTTTTTATACTCTTCCCTCATTTCTCTTATAGTTGAGAAGGGTAGTGATGGACCATTCCTAGGCAGTAACATAGAGGACAAGGTGGTTCCCCAAAATAGGTGGCATTAGAACCAAAGGCTGTCATAGGTACTACATGATATCCTCTAATTCAGTTTGGAACTCGTCTTCTCATTTATAAAAGGTCACTTTTTTCTTGATCCCCAAATATGGATTTCACATTCGATCCAAATTCATGGAAAATTGATGTATTTAGTATTTGTGTCCTTAATGGACTCGCACCTCCTGGAGGTTTAACGGGGGAGGAATCTAATTGGAGGACATTATTTCCCATAGTTTAACCAAAAGTCCTTCATATATTACATAAATATTGATAATCCTCATAAAGGGAACACAAAAATTCTTACTTCAAGGCGGTCATCTTCTAGTTTTGGGAGTAGTGGAAGTTGAACGCATTCTTAAGGCCCATGTGGTTATCCCGATACTAGTGAGATTTGTCCCCAAAGTAATCCACATAACACTAAACCAATATTTGGATAAATTGTTTGAATATGAGATTCATATATCACTATTATGCGGAAATATAAATTTTCAATCTGATGGCCATAACCTGCTAGTAGATGGTCCATTGTGGAAGCCTAAGGGTTCTGGAATCCTCATTATCATTGGCCATCCCAATCTTGTTGTACCCAGAGTATCCAACCATTAAAGTGAGGTCCTAGAACTTTATTATATCATTGATCAATAACTCTATTACAGGTTGGGGAAAATAATATTTTGGACAAAACCCATTGAGGTCATTGAATACCATATTGAAATTGATATTCACATTCCTCTTCCCGATTGGGATAATGTTGGCCAGAAATCTGGGGTACTATAATTCAATAAAAAGTTAATTTTGATCATCATGTTGAATTTTTACTAGACCATAGCATCAGAAGTGGGGTCCATCATTATATGAGTCTTATTGAACCTTTGATGACTCTGTGGGAGGCTGAGATGGTGAACTGCAACGTGATGGTATAGCCTTGGAATCTCATAATATCACTAGGTGAATACATCATATTGCTGTATTAGAAAGGCTATATATTATTCATTATCATCTAGTGTCATAGATGAACTAATTATCATTAATACTGGGTTTTCCCGGGTACCACGGTTCACCTAGCATAGCTCATAAATGGTGGCCGAGACATCGAATTTTAATTCAAGAGTGATGTCTTCCAAATCATCATCATCATGTGAGATTGTAGAATCTGTGGGAGGATGTTTCTCTTTGGATTCAGTTGGCCTAGGGGTATAACTAATGCCTAAAATACACTTAACCAAACCAGATTCCTATTTTCAATATAGTTAACAAACTGTTTCGAGGAACTATCAAGAGCATCCTATCAACATTCAATCCTATTTCAATTTCATCGATATTGTTTTATTGTGGAACCCAAAGTGTTTTGATGCCATTTTTCACTGTTAAGAATCATGATTCATTCTACTAAGAAGATTAAATTCATTAAGGTGTACTATTACTCATCATTAGTGTGGAAATATAGAGTTTTATAAAAACAAGAATAATTTCATTACATAGGAATCATGATGTCAGAAAGAGTGATATATTGATTAGGGACAACTGGGGGACTCTTATTTAACTTATTCCACTAGTTCAAATTCTTCTGAGACATTGATGGATGTGAATTTGATGTGGATGTAGCAGTTGAAGTAGGTTGATAAAACACATGTGGTTATGGCCTACCTAAATGACCATATATGACACCATAAACCTTACATATATCCTTAATAGACAGTCTGTCATAATATTTCTACATCTCGCAGCTAGAATCCTTCTTCCATTCTTTATATCCTTTAATTTAACTATTTGGATTGGCAAAGTCATGGTTAACCTATTTGATAATGTCAAACAACTTGACTAAACCAAAATACAATTGGTTTTAGAGCCAATATTTGGTCAAATAGGATTCATTGATGGTGTATCGAAGGATCCTATAATACTAGAAATGATCAAGGATAATAGTGACTCTAACCTTATAGGGCCTCCTGAAATATTGAAATTTCTAGACTCTACTATCTTGGGAACAAATGAAATGGACTATGACCTAGGAAACCCAAAATGAGTAGGTTCCATTCATTCTATTTTGGAAGGGATTTATGGGAGACTGGCCTTGATGGGGGGTCAGAGCCACATTTTCAAATCTTGATGGATCTATATAGTGAGGTTGTTCTTGGTGGTTCAATGATGTTTGAGACTGCACACAATCAGGATGCACTTAGTGAATAACTTCTAGAAAAGGTTATAATCACTATTCCAACTCTAAAACCACTACATGAAATGTGGATATAATATGTTATTTTTCTGGACTTTTCAGAGGATATTGAAGAGGATACATGTGTGACTTCTATATAGTATTATGAAACTCATCTTATAGACATTGATCCTTTTCAGATAACTCTTAGAATACACCTGTGTAGTAATGAGTGATAAGGGTAGGGACCAACATACCTTTAATGTCCCCCATTTACATATTTAGTATTTATTCATGGATCCAGGGTATATTGGGTGAATATGGTGGCCTTTCCACTGGGTGAAAAAGATTTTAACATTATCATCAATATCATGCTTACACATAAAGTTGTCGAAAGTACATGTATTGTGCATAGTGATGCTAAAATTGTATAGAAACTAACAAAAAATTTCCTCACCAACAGAAATGGACCTTATGGGATGTTGTATGTACCAGAAAAACGTATGTCCTTCCAGTATCTAAATAAGACATCGGTGATTGGCTACCTCCTTCTATTCTCGGATCCCCAATATATGTCTACACCATGAAATAAATTGGAACATGTGTGGTAGTGGGACACCCATCCTATTGAATGGGGGGTAAATTGGTATTTCCAAAAATTTTCGGTCCTCATACATTTTCAACCCACACTTGGTTTTATTTCCATTTGGTAGGATTACCACCTATCTTGTCTATAGGGCCTCAAGGTGAGAAGTAAGACTATATATCATGTCCACATAGAGAGGATATATATCCATAAATGCATTTCTAGGATCATCAAACCATGCAGTAGGGATCATCCAAATTGAGATCTACATAGCCTGGATCATGAGGAGGTCCATTGTGAAAATCAATTGGGGTCGGTCACACATACCTATTTCGAGTTCCATTTCCCTCATCTTCCACTCATATTGCAAGTGGGGGTCCATCAAGTTAGAGTAGTGGTCCATTGATGAGGAGGTAATGATGCCCTACTTGTGTCAAATGGGGTCACTGAGGGTATTTCTACAATCTGTTCATTGATCTCCTATAAGATCATCAATGACCCTTTTATGCTCTTTAAGATGCTGATGAATGTTAGATACCATGAGTTATATCTATTCATTTAGAGAATACTAAAATGTGTTATAGGGGTTTACATTTCAATTAACATTTTCTATGTTATAACAAGGAGGCAGAACAATCTCAATGGAAGGATCTCTAAGGCAATGTGTCAACCTCTATACACGTGTCAGAATGCTTGCTGGGATATCTTCATGGTGGGTGCCACCCTTTAGGGTGGATTTTCCAAAGGTTACCCATCATCAGTTCTCTTGTTTATCGGATAACCATGAAACTCATTGAATTCCATAGTAAAAAAACTTGTACCTAGAGGGGACCCTTCATTTTTGGTAGATATGTAAAACTATCGGAAGAGAGTTTTGAAATAGAGTGAAACATATTGCCCCAATCCTCTAATCTTCACATGTTGATATGATTCTTCTATAACTAGGTAGAGAATTATGAGGATATTTACATAGGTTTTATTTAAGGTTCTAGTGATATCTATAAAACTCATGTATTTATATTACTTGGGTAACTACAATCTCAACCTTTCGGCACTATTGGTAGATAGAATTAACAACCTCCAGACTCCATGGTTATACCAACTGATAATCACAATGGTGGTGGAATATCTCCAAGATAATTTGGTAGAAACACAATACATAATCCTGTTTAATTGATTCATAGATTTAAAATTATAAAGATATAGGTGTTTATAACCCCACCGATACCTCATCATTGGAAAAAACCTCGCACTAGAACTATTTCCCAGTGGAAGGGTCATAATCTTGGTTGAACCATGCCACAATTTTAGAGGGACAAGATATGGTTGGAGAAACTGATGTAGAACATTTATTCAATAGGTTTATTGGATGATAATTCACTACACAAGTAAACCATCCTCTAAATACTATGATATATCTCAAGGGTAGTGTCAACCTCATCCTCACTTCCCTGCAAAATTCACCGTTAATCCCATTTTCATGTGTGAGTGTAGCAGCATACGATTGTATCATAGAGGATTTATCTCCATCTTAAGGTGTCAAACCTAACAATAAAATTGCTCCAAAATATTTGGTGGATGTAGATATGTCATAATCATGTTTTGATAGATATGATTTCCAATCCAACCTTTGGGAGGGAGCAGAATGTCCTCTACCTAAACGTATATGTGGAAGGATCTGGGGATCTTATGGACCTCAACATATGGGATCAAAAATATAAACTGTCATGCTCTTGAACCAGACAACAGAAGTTGGGTTTAAGGCTCTATCATCCCTTCGACTGTCACTCTATAATATGAAAGGTCAATGTGGTCAATGATAATTTTACACATTCAATGGTTCAACCTTCTGTTACATGAATTTTCCCTCAAAAAATGGCATGGTTCTTTAAGGTGGTTTATTTAATTAATATGGGGAGGAAATTGGTGCTGGTTGGTGTTGGAGAAGGCATGACCTCTACTTGGATTAGTTAGAGAATATGTAGGACCAATATAGTGGTTATTAATTAAGAGGTGGGACCTCTACATTGGTTGATGAGAGCATAATGAGTTCCTTCGGTCCCATAACCTTTTTCCTAGGATGGAAAATGATGACTTTTGGTGATTTTTGTGATTAAAAGAGTCCCCCCTGCCTTCCTATTAGTTTATTTGGGTCACAATACCATACGTCAAACGACGGATCCCAATTACCCAAGGAAATGCATTTGGAGGGATACGTCAATGGTGTTATGTTAATTAAGAGACATAGACGATACCCCATTATGGGATCAATTTTGGGACTTCCCCCAACAGTGGCATTGAGTGAAATGAAGTAGGGCCAAGGGGAGGGGATGAAATCAACCCACCCCATGGAATATGGGATCGGTCTATTCTAGCATTGGTGATGCCTGTTGGGATCCCTCTTCGACAGCTCCCAGTATGTATTCACACTTGAAATTACATGAACGTAACATAACTCTTGGTTTAGGTAATTAATTTATCTTATCACTCTAAAGAGGGAATCCGAAAGTGGATTTCATCAATAGGTGGGTGGTTTCCCCCTGTTCAGTCCTCAGGGGTAGTAGGGCTAATGAGGTGTTGATGCCTCTAGGTCCTGGCAGTCCACATCCCTGGTTTGAGTGACTTCTACCTTATCTTACTAAAATATGAGCGGGTTGATCACTCTTCTCTAGATGATTTTAGACGGTGAGATGGATCTTGGGTACCCAATTACTAATGGAGGTGTATATGACATGGAAGGGGTATAGTTTTTTAGGATTTTCGCATTATGGATCCTTCTATACATGTGACTATAAGAACTAGTATGAATACATTCTACGGATTGATTCTTATACGTAATGTGGATTCATTCATCAATAGAAGTAAAATAAATGTTATTTAAAATTAATTTTTTTTGTAAAATCATCTAAAATAGATATTGATCCATGTGGATCATGTCACACACTCAGGATGTCCAATTCATAGTGCCCCAATTTGAATGTGATTTTCCTGTTGGGACCACCATTTTCATGGTGGGACCAATAATATAATTTCATGGTACGATTACATGAAAAACTATTAATTTTGTATATGATACTAATACCCATGATTGAGGATAATTGTTTCACATTTAGTTGATATTTTTTAAGCTTTCACGAGGGTATCCTAGTGTGTCATTAAACACACAACTTCTATTGTACCACATTAATTATTTCCGAAGGCATGAATATTTCATCACTTTTATCATTCATGTATGCTACATGATATAAATGGAAGACAATATAATGGTTCCCCATCCTATGGATTGATCCTTGGAGCTCATTTCTTAGTCTGGGTCTCCCCCAAATATTAATTCGTGAATGTGGAACTCACTCTCGATGTCATATCTAGGTTGAAATTTTTTGATTACACTACTATAATCTCAATATGGAAAAATTCTTTGGTCAGTAGAGTATTCATGTTTGGAATCTTTGGTCTTGTCTAGACATTTTATATATTGGGAACTTATGAATCTTCCATTGTGGAGGGAGTCTCATACGATTATTCTTAGGCATGGAATCCAATTCACCATGTGTTGATCATGATACAATGAACTTCACAAGTGTATGCATTCCATTTCATTTACCTCAGGAATCGCATGTTTATATCCTATAATAGGTATTATGGATCATTGGATGGGTTTAGAATCTTTCAGAGACATGATGTGAATTGTTTTAATGTAATTTTGGTTTAGTATGGGCACATGTTTAATGTCATTCCGTGATAGTATGGAATCCAGTTTAATTTATTTTGGGGACAACATGATAGATGTATGTTTAATGTCTAGAGTGGACATGATGGGTGGAGTTTTAATGTATTGTGGTGACATGATGGGCTCATGTTTAATGTCTTTTTGGGATATGATGGGAATAATTTTAATTTCATGAGATGATATGATGGGGGTAGGTTTAATGTCTTGAAAATACAAGATGGTAATGAGTTTAATGGAATTCTTGGACATGATGGGTGTTGGTTTAATGTCATTCAGGGACATAATTGGTGTAGTTTTAATTTATTAAATGGGATGGATGAGTGAAAGTATTATTTCGTATTGGGATAGGATGGGAAAAACTATTAACATAGATCAAGGGGGTGTGTCACAAGGTGGGATGATGTCACACCTACATTTATCATGATCAAATAGCCTATGGTGACAAATAATGTTGGTTTGTCCCTATGGGGGAAAATGCCACACCATTGTTTACCATGACCGAACACCTTGTGGAGTTGGATCAAGGAGGTGTGTTCCTAGAAGTGAAAATTTAGAAAAATGGATTATCTATATTTAATCTTTTTTTCATGCATTTTTTTAATTATTGGATGGAGTTTTTTTGGAGCATGGTGTGGAGACGTCATCAGACATTGTGGCCCTGTGTGCCCAGAATTAATTGTTTAAATATATTAAATATATTAAATTCAAGATCATGTTTTTTCCTTAAAAATGGAATAAATTACAATGGTGGATTTGATCAGAAATATACAGCCTATTGAGTCCATAGCAATGATTGTACCCTAGGTGAATCCCAAACTTGGAACACGTTTTGAATTTGGGTTGATGAAAATTCAGTGGAAATTTTTTAAAATAAATTAATTGAAAAATTAATTTATATACTTATTTTACCTACATTATAAAATTATATTATTATATGCTAATGATAGATTATTTGGGTCAACTACCCAACTTTGGGGTAATTGGAGAGGGAATTGGATGAATATTCTCAAACAAAAAACCACTGAATCATGGATCATTGATCGGTGTGTAACTGAACATGTGGATTTCAAAAAATGATAATGATGTTACATCATTTTACGCAATAAAGTAATCCAATAAATCTAAGATACTATTTAGTTTAGATTTCCACTATTTTATAATTCTTACAACAAACATGCATTAATCATCTAATAGATTGATTCGATAATCGTTCACATTGCAGGGATAATTTAGATATATCTAGGAGTTGGGGAATACCTATATGATTATTTTATTATCTATTAATTAATCATTTAGAAGAGTTCAAATCATGGTCATCATGATCATTGGTTGAGTATCAATCACCATGTTTTTTTATTATGGATTAATTCCCTATTTCTTCAGTCATCGTGGGAAAATATCTTCGCCCACAGTTCGACAAATACTGATGAATCAAACTTTTTTCACCCACTTCGTCGCCAAAGGTTTGATATCATACATCCAGGCTTGGATAAATGATGATATTGATATAAGATAGTGGAATTTTTTCATAGATAGATTTTTGGATACCTTTATTTTTATCTTTGGAATACGATGAAAGATGACATGTGTGAATGATCACTGGATGGATTTGAAGGGTGAAACCTAGTGATTGGTCATTGTAAGTATTGAATGACCATGTATTTTCATTTCTAGTGTGGAGAATCATGGGATCATTGGCCAGAAGGTCGGTAGAATTTATGTGAACCTTATCTATGTTTCGTGAAAATGCCATAGTACATTGGGTGTATTTACTAACTACACACCATACGGGACCCCCTATGAAGAGATAAGGTTCCTATGAGAGGTTAGTATCACACGATGTGAAACCCCATTCACATGACCAATAACCTTTTATTGTGGAATGGGAGTTGATATGGGGTGGAACATGGGCATGAGCATGGCTAGTCATACACAAACAAGACCATCCATAGACAGACATGGTCAGGAAAACATAGGCTCAGAAACACCTTGCTCTTTTTCAGGGGCATAGACCCTAGAATAAGTCATGATACATGGGTAGGACCAAGTGGTAATGAGACATGCCATGTTACTCCAGTAGATTCCATTTACTCCATCAAAGAAATCTTGGATCCCTTATCCTCTTCTACTTTGACAAATATCATTAGGGAGTAATACCTAGATCCATTCCCGGTTGATTAGATTGGATTCTTGTGCATCAATTAGTTTAGTGATTCATTTAGTGGAAATTCTTGGATAGAATTGTTGGATTCCTTCCATGAGGCATAAATTGAGATCCTCTGTCATCATCTTACCCAAGGTGGAGTTCTTGGTATCATCCTGACCAACACTATGTGGATGTTGATCCCCTATTTACCAGGTTATTTCATTTTGAGTTATTAGTGTAACCCATGTCCTTGGGTGTTGTCCACATATATGTATTATTATATATATTCATATTGTATATACATTCTAATGTTGATGAATTTATTATCACCAATTTTGCACATTTAATTTGGCTCGGTCTTTATCAATCATATGAATGAATTCTTGTCTAATTATTTGAAAAGACTGGGGATGATGATTATATCATTGGATAAAAATAAATTCAGTCATAAAAACTTTATTTCAATGTTTCATACAGTTTGTATGAGAAATTTTGATTCAAAATATCATAGAGGAATATCATCAATAGATCATTCTATAGTGGATCAATCCATATAAAGATGATAGATGAATCTAGGGGTAAAGCAATAGATAAAATGTTGTGATTTGAAGTATAACCATTAACTGAATTAGATGGTGAATTTGGGGGTGTACAAGAAACTTTTGAAGGTAAATTGGAGGTGGAATCTACAAAAAAATTCAAAATGGGGGCAATAACCAAATACTGTATACAATCACCATCTAGTATATAGGATAATCCCTGATGGGATGAATAGTCTACCTGAAAATGAGTAGGTATTTGTATTGAACCATGAAAATCATTTTGACCAATAAAATTGATTTAAAACATCATTTTTTGATATTATTAGAGAAATGAGATTAGTTGATCAAGGCATTAAATGGCCATAGATGTTACATTGAAAAAAAAATTTAAATGAAAACCAACCACTGATTCTATAACATACCATGTAAATAAAGAATATAACATTTTCATATTTATTAAAATTTGTAAATTAAATATTTATTTTACATTAAAAGGGATTCAATGTTCAATGTTATACATAATACGCAATAAAAGGTTTCACTGAAAACATATGTTTCACACAATTTTGAGTTATACAGAAAAATATTAATACAGTATCATTATTTTAAATGAAAGTTAACGCATAGTCGTTGTAGTGATGGGAATGAACAAAAGTGACCATATTATGATTTAATATATTTCATAAATGTTATCATTTTTACCCAATATATTTTATAGTATTAAAATGAGAATGAATAAATATTAATCACGAAACACTCAAATATACTATAAAAGGTTTTTAAAGCCTTTTGTTTGCGAACCCTTTTTAAATATATTTTTTTGAAACTTTTATATGTTAGATTTGAAAAAATAAATATCCTATTTAGAATAAGGGAATCAATTATAACATTCGATGAAATTTTTTTATTTTTATGATAATGTTCATTTTTCAATGAATAGTGGAAAATACAGTATTTTAACTCAAAACTACCTTTTTATCTAATTTATTTATATGGTAAGATTATATTTTTAATTGTTTTTATTGGTTAAATAGATTAAATTTTTTCCATTTAATCCACTATTTTTTATTGGTAATAATTTCACATTGAAATTGAAATAAACATGTGTCAATATTTTTAATAGTTAATATTTCCTAAAAACACGCTCTTTGTTTTGACAGTGGGAATTAATTTTAAAATAATTAATGATATTTCTATGTTCTGAACTGGTTCAAATAGAAATCATTTTTGAATTCATAATATCAAATATATCATAAGCTGAATTTTTGGTATTTTTCTAAAAACCTTCAATTTTTGTTGAATAATGAAAACACTAAGTAGTATTTTAAAAACCGACATTTTCATGTAAATGAAATTTTACTGCTTCTCTGAATTAAATTTTGAAAATTTGAAGAACATGGTTGTTATCAGTATGTAAAATATGTTTCAATAATATGGAAATAATTTTTGTTGAATAGAATGTTTTGATGTTTATTTACCACGGTAAAAGGTATATAGGGTAATTCAAGATAAAAACAATATTATAATAATATAAAACATCCTTAACACTTGATCTAACCTTATTGCATGAGTAATGGACAAACAATAAAATAATTTGGTGAGTCTTTTTTTCCTTTTAAAGCCACTTAGGAATGATAATGATATTAATAACTTTTTATTTAATATAAAAATAATAATATCATTTACATGTATTATTTTGTTAAAAAAAATTCAATGTGGGTTTATATAATTGTTATATTTGACTATAAATATTCATCTAGAATATAGAAATATTTCCTACATCTGTGTATTTTTTATATAATATTTATACAAGAAATAAATAAAATTATTTATGACACAATAATGTTGGAGGGTTTAGCTCATTAATGAATGATTTAAATAAATAATATTATAAAGATTTAAACAATATCCAAAATCATTCAAATTATTTTTCAATGATTTTATTTCCAACTAATATCATCTTATATTCGACTTTAATAATTTTTGGACCTTCCGAAACCGAAAATCACTGTATAATAAAATAATATTTTCAAACTTTTCTACAGAGCCCCTCCTCCACCTTATAAAAATCCCTCACCTCTAACCCACTACTCATACCTCTCTATCACAAATTCTCATCCAAAATATTCCCAAATATTCTGCCATGATCCCTCTATTTCACCTAGAATCCTTATCTTAGGTACAAGGCACTTCCAAAAATTCTTTTGGTTCAAACCAAAGGGAGTTACATGATTTTAAGGAAACGTTTTCTCTTAAGTTTTTTAATTATATTTTACTTCTCCAACCCCCTAAAATATTTTTATACCTTTATTTTATAAAAAAAAGTATCATAAATATAAAATGTTTTTCTTATGATTAGGATTAATAATAAACTTCCAAAAACCTCCATCTAAAGGTTAATGAACTTACTGATTCTGTGGATGACAAACTCCAGCCTCTCGAAACGATGATTGATCAGTGCCCTCATACAACCTCTTATGGTGGCCATTAATATAGAGCTATATTTATATGTGATTTATATTATATTAATATTGTCTCTCTGCTTATTTATTTTTCATTTATATCATACCTTTATATATTCAACAATGTGTAAATGTGATAATTTCATTTGAGGAAATGCGGACTACCACCCCCTCAAAGTGATATGACTCGTTCATGCCCAAAATTTAATCTATAAAGGATGGAGATAATTAAAATATGTATGATATTACAAATTAATTATAATATACTAATTTATCATTCTGTATTTAGTCCATTAAATATGAAATTTAAATGAAGGTAGCGTTCATGCGTACGTACGGCTTACCATCTCCATGAACGGTGCATTTCATTTCTAACCTCCAAAAGTTATGTAATATTATAAATAAGAATATAAACAGAATATATATGATATATATTATATATAAATCACGAATATCATTTTGGAGATAATGAAATTTTGACCACATGGACAACTTATAATTATTTGAAGTACATTTTTTGACTCAAGTACCAAAAAATCGACAAAACAACCATTATTAACATAAATGATTGAATAATGTTAATAACATGGTAATAGGTGATATAAAAATAATAATAAACATGAAAAAGGTTCATAAGGAAGTAAAATTTAACTTTAGTTTATTAATCAGGAGATTACCGAACGAACATGTCCAGTCAGACATGAGGTAAGGGGTGTCTTATCTCACATTTATTTCCATGATATTTCCATGGTTCACCACTTATTTCTTGAATGGGGTTTAATTTGTACTGGAAATTGATATATATTATCATGATTCTAGTAATATTCATGGTATTATGTGATTAATTTTGAGGTTATTATCTTTTGGTCATATGACTCGATTGATTACAACGTGGTAAGGGTTTTTCATATAACTTTTTATTCCTGTGAGATTCAGGCTATGTTTTCCACTATTTCCTTTTTTGTGGGGTATGTACTGCCAATTATTGATTTCTTAATTTAATATAATTTAATTTATGGGTTTTTACATCTTCATTATATGATCCTTTTTTTAATGTGGTGTATATTTCTTAAGTTACCAAATCGATAAGGGAACTTTTTCTCCTAATTTCCATTCCATGGGTTAATCTTCAAATTCATTATTATGGAATGCTTTGATAATGTGTGTAATCATGGTTTATTTATTTATGTTGTAGCTTCCACTCCCCTTTGTGAGGATATACTTTTCATACACATAATCACTCTATTTATAAATTCTCAAGTAATCGATATGAACTTGATAAGAGTAATTTAAACTCAATTTCCATTCATTGAGTTAAACATCAAAGTCATGGGTTTTTTCTTAAACAGAACATGTGTGAATGTCCTATGATTGATTTGCAATGAATATTAATCATATTGCGTGTATTTATATTTTTCACATATTATTATGTAATTGATTTATCCTTAATCGAAGTATACAATTTTTATAATGGATTTCATCTCAATTTACATTCCATTTAGACATCATTGTTTTTATTACCCCATTCACTTTTATATGGTGTATATATAATCCCTTGAAATATTATATCTTGAATCCCTTTATTCTCATAATATTATGATTTCTGATTAAATGTGATTACTCAATTATCTTTATTGAACCGTCTCTCGTTTTGTTAAAAAAAATTAACTAAAATATCATTTTAAATGTTTAAAATATTTATTCATCTAAATATTTCTCATTAGTGTAGTTTTTTTCAAAATGGGTTTTAAGATTTATTTATATGGACATTAATGCTTTCATATGAAAATTCCTTTAAACATTTCAAAGTGGTATGAGACCCTTTGATTCAAAAATCTCATCATTAAATGTTTTAAATGATTAGGAAAATGGTTTGATAAACCATAGACTATGTCAATATCATGAATTGATATATTGTTATTACAATTTGGAAATGTTATATTTCCTTTATTATTGTTTTAATGTGTTGTGAATATGTTATGGGTATAGGGAATTGTTTATGCATACGGGTTGTTCTGTGATAAACCTAGCGCGGGTGAGATCGAGATAGCTCTCCAATGCATTGGTTAATGTGATAGAGGTAAATGTTAATGATTCTCTTATGATATTTGGTGAATATACTATGATGGTTATTCCAAATGTAACTCCCTACGTAGCTGGGAATGTTACAATGTATGTTTGATATGGATTCCACCAGTTACCTTTGTGATTTTTGATTTCTATGTGTTATTCATATATCTTATTTATATAATGAGGTATGTTATTAATGTAAAGTATGGTTTCATTGATTTGTATTTATTGATGGGTTAATGTTTTATATTATCATTTTATAACCCTTACTGTGATTTTTATACTCATCCCATGTTTTGAAATGTTTTTCACATGACTTAAAGATGGATAGAGTCAAGGATGGGATCAGGGAAAAGTCATGATGTATAAAACATGGAACTATATATGAAATTTTTTAAGAGTTTTTATTTTATTAAATAATGGAAACTAGGTAGAGGTGTCTACTTTGTAAATTTTTGAGATGTAATGTAATAGTTATGGCTTAATTCTCTAAAGAACTACACCTGAAAAGATCCTCAAAGAGAATTAATAATTTAATTAAAGATTATGTAATGTTATAAGTGTGTGTCCTTATAGTTGGTATCAGATGATGGTTTAAATAAAATTAGGGGTTAGGGTCTTTTTTATTCAGAAGTGAAATAACCATATTAATTAGAATATTAGAAAGAGTAATAGTTTTTTTAGAGTTGATAAATGGATATTACATTTTTGGGTGAAAAACGAAAGGTATTATATTACATTTGAGGATATCAAATGTTATGGTTATTTTACTGGAATTTGTCTCATTTTTTTGAATTTTTTGAAATTATATAATTTGTAAAAAAATAAAACATGCAGACTATGTGACAACTTATCACATCAAACAAATCTGTGGGAATCGCACCCATTAGCAAAGTGCAATAGAGATTTATCACCTACCACTAGACTACGTGAAGTCCCAGGTTAGTATCACTTGTTCTTTAGATAAATTATTTTATTGATCCATAATAAGTTGGTTTGGGATCATATGTTTTTTCAAATAGATATCCTTAGTATTGGAATATGATTTGTGGATTATGTGATAGAGGTTATTTTGGAAGACATTTTCTCTTTTTAGGAAACTATATGCTTATGAAAAATAGAAAACAACAGGAACTCATTTTTGGAGTAAGGGTTGAAATTTTATTTTGGATGAATCTATGTATTTATAATGGAAATAAGGTTATTTGGGTTATTTATGGAAATGACTAACCTATTATAGTGAATATGTGATTAGTTTAATTACTATTTAGTATGAGACTTTAAGAGTATTCTATGTTTTTTGGAGATAAATGTTGAGATTTACTATATAAGACTATGTGATTAAATATATATATGTATTGGGTTACAATCTGAGTTTGGGTTGCATTAAAAAAATTTAAGGACATTTTTTGTTGAATGGCCTTTTCTGAACATTCGGCATTGTTTGTCGGATTCTGGGGATTATGTGTAGTATTTATTTTTAGAAAATAAATTTTCTTTTTTGGGGATTATCTGATCTTATACTAAACATTTTTTTTGGTTGAATTATAATGACAAGGGAAATATATAGTTCAACTTTTGTGGATTATGAGACTCTCTAGATGTTGATTATAGAGCTTTTTATGTGACCAAGACAGTTTTTATACTCTTCATTTGGAGAGAAGATGAGTGTGTGGAAGGAATTTAGTAAAGGAAGAAATTCTGCAAGACTAGTAAGTATGTTTCACTATATTTTTAGATAAGCTCATAAATAAATTCCTCATATTTAGGAAAACTAACATAAAACAAAAACATTTTCCATTAACTTTTCCTAATGGGGAATCAAATACAATTTAACAAATCACATGTTTTTGATTTTCTAGCTGTTAACTATCTTCTGATCAGGTTTTCTACCACCCTCCATTAAACCATTATGGTTTTTTTCTCATCCATATTCATGTTTTCTATATGAAATCCTAGACTGTGTTATATCGTGTTACCTTTGTGTTTCTCTTTATTTCTTTTCAAGTGATATTTTTATTGACACTTTTTCTGATGTGGGAATTTTAATGATGTTTCCAAGCCAGATTTTAAAATTGCGATGACACAATTCTCTAAAGGGGGAAGGATGTAACATCGCAGGTAAATAAGGATTATAACTATTTTATATTTATTATAATTTATTTTTTAAATAATAATTTTACTTTAAAGGGGATTCTATGTTGGATTTCATACCTTATACACAACAACAGGTTTCATTGAAAACTTACATTGCACAAAACATTGAGTTATAATGAAAAATATTATTATTATTTTATTATTTGAAGTGGTTGTTAACACATAGTCATTGTATTGGTAGAATGAACAAAACATACCATATTATGAATAAAAATGTTTCTTAAATTTTATTACATTTACACAATAAATTTTAGATGCTTAAAATGGGAATATATCCAATATTAAGAATTAAATACTCTAATATTTTTTTAAAGTCCATTTCACGGCCTTTTGATGGAGAACCCTTCTTAAATATAGTTTTTGTCACTGATATATGTTCTATTTGAAAAAATAAAATTATTCTTTAGAATTGGGACATCAATATTATCTTTGGACTAAATTTTTGTATTTTTCTAATAATGTTCATTTTTAATGAATATTGAAAAATACATTATTTTAATTCAAAACTGCATTTTAATCTAATTTATTTATATGGATAGATTATCTTTTTAATTGGTTTTAAATTGTAATTTTATTATATTTTTACTATTTAATCTGATGTTGGTCATTGGAAGTAATTTCATTTTGATATTGGATGTAAACAAGTGACAATATTTCGATAGTTATTATTTCTTAAAAACACACTTCTTGTTTTGACAGCAGGAATTCATTTTAAATTAATTAATGAAACATATATGTTTTTAATTTTTTAAAATATACATAATTTTTTAATTTGGTATAACAAATATATCTTTGGATGAATTTTTGGTATAGTTCTAGAAACCTTACATTTTTTATAAATAGTGAAAACACTTAGTAGTAGTTAAAAAAAACTTTTCATTTTAGTGATATTTTATTGCTTCAGAGAATTGAATTATGAAAAAATGGTAGATATGTTTGTAATGATTAAGTAAAATGTAGTTTAATATGATAAAAATAATTATTGGTGAATAGTAACTTTTTACTTTTATTTACCAAAGTTAAAGATAAATTGGGTAATTCAGGGTAAATAAAATATTATAATAATATAGAATTAACTTAACACTTGTATTATCCTTATTATATGAATAGTGGCCATCCAGTACAATCCATTGGTGAGTCTTTTGGCCTTTGAAATCCAGTTTGGTAAGATAATGATATTAATAACTTTTTATTTAAATTAAAAGTAAAAATATCATAAACATGTATTGTTTTTCGAAAATAATTTTAATGTGGGGTTATATAATTGATATATTTGACTATAAATATTAATTTGAAATAGAATGTTATTTCCAACATCATGGTATTTTTTATAATATTTAGGTATCAAATAAATACAATTATTTATGACACAGTAACGTTGAAGTGTTTACCTCTTTAATGAATAAGTTACATAAATAAAATTTAAAAGATTAAAACAATAACCAAAACCTATCCAATTCATGTGGTATGATTTTATTTTGGAGAAGAGTCCTCATATATTTGATTTTAACATGTATTTTACATTTGGAAATGAAACATCATTATTCAATAAATTAATATTTTCTAACATTCCAAATGTTCCCCTCCTCTCCCATATAAAAAGGCATCCACTCTAACCCATTACTCACACGTCTCAATCCCATTGGATCATCCGTCCTCTGCCCAAATAATCTCTCATGATCCCTCTTTTCCACCTAGAAACCTTACCTTAGGTAGAAGTCACTTCAATAAATCCTTTTGGTTCAAACCAAACATAGTTACCCGATTTAAAGGTAACATCTGCTCTTAAGTTATTTTCTTTTATTCTACTTATCCAACCCCCTAAACTCATTCTATTCGGTTAATTTATAACATCACCAGTATCCTGAATATACTAGGTTGTTGTTACGAAATGGATTCAGACTACATTTCCACACACCTCCATTTAATGGGTAATTAACATATTCTTTCTGGGGACGACAAAGTAGTGGCTCACGAAATGAAAATTGTTCAGTCTTCTCCAAACACCTCTTATGGTGGAAATTATTTTGAAACTAGATTTATATGTGATATATATTATATTTATATTGTCTCTATGATTCTGTATTTTTTATTATTAGCATTCGTTTATAATATCCAAAATGGTTAAAGGCGATAATTTCACTTGAGGAAGGGAGGACTACCACCCCCTCAAAGTGATATGACTTGTTCATACCAAACATTGAATGTATAAAGGATGAAGTTAATTAAATTATATATTCTATTATAATGGAATTATAATATTCATAAGTATCATTAATTTTTCATAGAATTAAATATGAAAAAGAAATGAGAGTAGTGTTTGTGCGTACGTATGGCTTAACATCTTCATGAATGGTGCATTTCATTTCATGCATCCAAATGTTATATAATATTATAAATAAATATAAATAATGTATATATATGATATATATGTTATCTAAATCATGAATATCATTATGGAGATAATGTAATTTTGAACACATGAACATCTTGTAATTATAAGAAGTTCATTTTTGACTCAAGTACCAAATATCGACAAAACAACCATTATTTACATAAATGATTGAATAATGGTTATAACTTGGTAATACCTGATATATAAGTGATAATAAACTTGAAAAATGTTCTTATGTAAGTATAAATTAAATTAAATTTATTATTCAAGAGATTAAATAATGAATGGGTCATGTCGGACACGAGGTAAGGGGTTTCTTATCTCACTTTTAATTCCGTGAGATTTCCATTATTCCCCTCTTATTTATTACATGTGGTGTATTGTGTACTTTAATTTGATATATATTATCCTTATTACTTTTATATTCATGGTATTATAGGATTTATTTGGGGGTTATTAACATTTGGTCATACGAATCTATTGATTACAACTTGATAAGGGGTTTCATCTCACATTTTATTCCCGTGAGATTCATTCTATGTTTCCTACTGTTTCCTTTTGTGTGATGTATTTACCACCCATGATTGTATTAATTTTTTAGTATACATTAATTTATGGGTGTTTAAATCTTCATTGCATGAACCTCCTTTCATGGGGTGTATGCTTCGTAAGTTACCAAATCGGTGAGGGAACTTTTTAACCCAATTTCCAATCCATGGGTTAATCTTCTAATTCTTTATTATGTCAAGATATGATTATATGTGGAATAACTATTTATTTATTTATATTGTAATTTACACTCCCCTTTGCGTGGATATAAGTTTGATACACATAATCACTCCATTTATAATGTCTCAAGTATTCTATATGAACTTGATAAGAGTAATTTTAACTCAATTTCCATTCATAGAGTTAAAAATCCAAGTCATTGGTTTTGTCTTAAAAATAACATGTGTTATTGTCCCCTGATGTATTTTCAAGGAATATTCCACCATATTGAGTGTATTTATATTTTTCAAAGAGTATTGTGTAATTTATTTATCTTTAATCTAAGGATACCATTTTTATAATGGATTTCGTCTCAATTTACATTCCTTTAAGACTTGATTTTTGTTATGCACCAATTCACTCTTATATGGTGTATATATTGTCAGTTGGAATATTATATCATGAATAACATTATTCTAATGATATTATAATGTTCTTATTATACTTTATTACTCAATTATTTGAATTCAAGCATCTCTCATTTTGTTGAAAAATCATTAACTAAAATATCATTTTAAATTATATAATGATTTATTCTTCTAAATTTTTCTCATTAATATACTTGTTTTAAAAATGGGTTTTAGGAATTTATTATATAGAAATTAATGTTTTTAAATGATAATTACTTGAAAACTTTCAAAGTGGTGTGAGACACTTTGATTCAAAAATCTATTTATTAAATGTTTTAAATGGTTATGGAAACGGTTTGATAAAGCATTGATTATGTCAATATCTTGAAATGATTTATTGTGATTAAAATGTGTAAATTTATCATTCCCTTATGAATGTTTTTATATGTTATGAAATTGTTATGGTTATTGGGAAATATTTTTGTATATGGGTGGGTCTGTGATAAACCTAGGGTGGGTGAGCTCGAGATAGCTTTCCAATGCATTGGGTAACATGAAAGAGGTAATGGTTAATGTTTCTCCTAATAGATTTAGGGACTATATTGTGATTGTTTTTCCAAATTTAACTCCCTACGTAGCTGTGAAAGCTATAATGTACTATTGTTATAGATTCCACAAGTTAACTTTATGATTTATGATTTCCACGTGTTATTCATAAAGCTTATAAATTCATGAGGTATGTTATGAATGAGAAGTATGGTTTCGTTGAATTTATTTATTCATGGGTTAACGTTTCCTTTCCTTATATTATAACCCTTACTGATATTTTTATGTTCATCCCATGTTGTGAAATTTTTTTCGCAGGACTTAAAGATGAATAAGGTCAAGGATGAGATCATGGAAAAGTCATGTTGTCTAAAACATGGAACAAGACATGACTCTTTTTTAAGAGTTATGATTTTATGAAAAAATGGAAACTGAGTAGAAGTGATTAATTTGTAACTTTTTGAGATGTAATGTAATAGTTATGGTCTAATTCTCTAAAACTCTAAACCTAAAAAGATCCTCAATGTGAATTATTAATTTAATTCAAGAATGTGTAATTTTTTAAGGCTGGGTCCTTATAGATTCACCCCTAACCCCTAATTAATCTCCCACTATGTAGGGATCTATAGGAATACAAATAACAATTTTGGGATTATCATTATATTCTAATAATTTTTATTGTATCATGTATGAATCATGTAAAAATGTAAAGATCACTCCATAAAAAATGATTTCATGTCATATTGGAGTATAACTAGTTTTTTTTCAATGAAAAATCCACCAAAAAAATCATGTATATCCAATCAACAATATATTTTGGATCAAAAACACACATTATGATTCAAAAATGTTTCAAAAAAATATAGTATGTTTTAATATATTTGATGGGGTGAATTTATATAAAACCATTAAATCCTAGATAATATCACTAAGAAATATACAAACCTAAGTTTGTAGTAATTCATCAAATACACTCCTCTAATAAAAATAAAAAATTTAAAGGATATATGATATATATATAAACATTACAACATTCCCTTAATAATCAAAATATGTCCATAATATAATTCGTTCATCCACATTATCACTCATATTAAAAGATATTTTTATGTTGGTTTGTTTTAAAATATCATATATGAAAATCATTATCCAAATATGTCAATGATAATGATGGAATTCAAGGCCTCCGATCATCCTTCAATGTTAGGTTACCATTTTTATAGAAAAAGATATAATGATCACATATTTATTTATTGTATCCAACCAAATTATGTGAGGAAGGGAAATATAATAAGAAATTATATCCTAAATATTCTCTCAGAAATCTTATAATATCTAGAGTAAATCCTTATTTCTTAATGTTAATTTTTTTTATGAAATTTACATGTTGTCAAATGATCCCATATAAAAAAAATTCTATTGCTAGTTCACTCATTTCTAACAACGTCCTTGTCCAAATATGATCATGTCACCTGAGTTAAAATACACCAAAAATGAAACAATTATTCAAAAAATGTAGATTCTAATTTCTCACACAAAGAGTATATGAATAATTTTTAGTTGTGAATTTTCCTTATAGATAACTAACCAATATCATAAATAACTAAACTATGAAATATCTTAACAAATCATTAAATTAAACACAATAGTACAATGAAGATAAAACCTTTCCATTTACATGAATATATTTACAAATTCATGAAAATATATACACAACCATGTGCAATATTAAATAAATCTAATAAATTATTTATATATTTAAATTCTATGAATACTTATTATCTACTATAAGGGATAAATATATAATTAATATAAATTGTGATAAAAAAGATCCCCTTTTCTATTTCAAATCGAAATTATTTTCTTCGAAGACTCTAATAAAATAAAATGGAATTTTTATGAAAAAATATAATCATATGCATACAATGTTAACACATATTCATTGTGTTTAAATAAATCGATGTTATGACACTATATGACACTTGGAATTTAATATTTTTGAAACTGTGTATATATATTCCTCTTTTATGATGTATGATATAATTCTATCTGTAGTGTATATAAATATAAAACATAAATAAATAAATAAAACTATTTAATTACATCAATAAATAAATGATGAGAGGTACATAAACCCAATAATGATATAATATGTATAGAATAATCCTCCATGGAATGAAAAATGAAAATTCATTGTCAAATTATTATAGTTTAGGGAGTGTGATATGATTCATAGGATATCCTAGACACATATCCTATCTAGAAGGTCTCCCGTTCTTATCATAGACTATATCGATATATTCCTTACCCAACCCAATTGTGAAGGATGATGATTTAAACATTTCACATCATATCAATGTTTTATCATCCCATTGGAAAAAATATATATTTCTTATATCGACCTAAAATGATCTATATGCAGGGAATCTGTTTTTTATTTCAAGAAGACTCCCTTCTGATATAGATTAATTTACTATTAATATCATAGTAGACTCGTCTCTCTAGATATATTGCATATTTTATATATTAGGTTAACTTATTGATTGTGTTTTCATGAAACATCATGTTATCTATTTATTTAATTGAACCGTAATAGTACATGGTAGGCCATAATTAATTTCTCATGGAGATTTAAAGGTACATAGTGTGTTTTTTAATAGGATTAATTGTAAAAAATAATTAAAAATTGATTTCATTCAAAACAATTAAAAAGGGGATTTATATTGATTTTTAATATAATTAAAATAATTAAAAAATAATATTAATTTATTAAAATATGATAAAGGGGTTTTTATTCATAAGGAAAATATATTATAAAATAGTACATTTTGAATGGTATATTATTATAAATATATTATTTGGTTTAATACAATTATTTATTTGAGAATTAAAATGATCCTGTTTATACACTTATTCTTTTGAATGGTGAAATAAAAACCAAATTTTTACTCAAATAAATTTTTTCTAAGAATGTGTATTTCAAGGAATATTGAGATTTGAGATACAAGTGAATGTAAAATTAACATTGTTGTACCAAATTAGAACTATATTAGTTACACACATAAATCCATTATACAAATAATTAAGTGGTTATTTTTTTCATTTAATCTTATAGTAATAATATATTCAATGTATAACTATGTGATAATATAATTAAAATAAAATATTTAAAAAACTATTCCATACTACTAGTTAAATAATATAATAATTCCATCACTATATGTATATCTCACTTCAAAATATAATCCAATACATATGAGAAACTACAGAAAAGGTGTAAGCCTAAAAAGATATACATCATCAAAAAATAATAATAATATGTCTATATAGTTATTTTGCATTAATTTTTTATTGAGAAATACCATTAGCTACCACAAAATAAAATATTTTTACTCCCTTATTTGAACTAAAAAATGAGGAACCAATGCCATTGATTATATTTTGTATGTAATTAGAAAATATTTTATATGGAAAAACACTTTTTTCCTCATTTATAGAAAATATAATCTCTATTAATGGTCTCTGAAACCGTAGATAAACATTGTTCCTTTAGATCTATAGTTGGATGAATTTTACACATAGAGTATTTTGATTAATTTTATTAAATTTAATGATAAAAATGATAATTATTTTGGATTATATTAGTGAATATTGAAGTGATTAGTGGAAATTATATGTGTTTAGATGGTGGTGAAATTTTCAGGTACAAATAGACACCATCATGTTCCAGTGCATTATTAGTTTTTGGGAGAACCCACTAGGGGAGAAATCAGCTTATTTTTGGAATTAGTCTAGGTTGATGGTTATTAATAAGAACCTAAAGTATCCTAGACCCATGATTAAATTATAATTTAATGGTTTTTCATAATTACAAAATGTGAAACCTTTTGGGGTTTTCATCTTCATTCTACCCTATGAAGGGGAGGACAAATCCCTTTCTTACCAGTACCCTCATTTTCATTCATCCATCCAAGGTTTAATAGAATTGTTTCATTACTGTAAAATATCTTATCTTCTATCAAAATTTATTTTTGGTTTATCTTCTTAATTTTAATTGATTTTATTGTATTCATGTTTGGGATTGTATTTGTGATTCGACCTATGCATTGTGTAAATAAAATATGGAAAATTGAATTTTACATGATATATCAAAGAGTGGTTGAAAAAATGATGATTGTGTAAAATGAAACCAAGTAGATATTATAACCCAATTTTTTTTTAAAAAAGTTGGTATTAGGATAAAATTGATCGACAATTGTTTAGTGAAACATGATTATATTATATGTAGTATTGTCAATGGATTTTATGAGAGTGTATTCATAAATTTGGTTGTCGTTTAAACAATTCACTATGATTTAGTTAGAATTTTTTATTGTTCCCATTGGAGTTTATTCACATTAATTAAATTAATTTTAATAATTAATTGTTTCAGGATTTGAGCATGGGTTAGGGGATCTATTGTGTATGTATGATGGACACAAAATTGTATAGAGTTAATAAATAACATTCAAGGGAGTTTAAACCCCTTAATAAGATAGGTGGTCCCTATATTTTAATCCACGCATGTGATCATATGAAGTTTTATATGAAAGAGTTGGTGCATGAGCCATATTTACTCTTGAAGAATCCACCAAGGAAAAAACATACAAGATAATGATGTACGACCTACTATGAAAATGGCAAACACCCCACTTCGAATATAGTGAACATAGAACTACCTCTATATCATACTTCCTTGTGATTATAGGATTGGTTATCTATGTAGGATTCCAATTATTGTTCAAGGTAAGAGATTATTACATGGGACATAAATAGGGCTCTATTATTCACATTATGGTTATTCACTATAGGAAGGGTGTCTAAAAAAAATTTATTGATAAGATCACTATGTGATTGTTTTCAAATTATCATAGGATATTAGTAATTTTAATTACATGAAGGCCTAATATTTCAATTTTATTAACATAAGTGTCTTAATAATGCAAGAAATTAGTTAAAGAAAGGTTATAATGATTGGAATATACTACAATAAGATCATATGAAATAATACACATCTGTAGACTATATGATTGATTTAATATGAAGCACTCATCTACAGGCTTGTAATTTGGTATGAGTCTAAAGGAGACCTTGGGGAAATAAGATTTACCTAGTGGTTAATAGAGGAAATTATTGGAAACAAGTGAATCCTATATATTGAAGTGAGAAAACCTATCGAGGGTAATGGAATTTGATAATATGTCACCATACTATGAGTAATGATTCAAGTTATGAAATAATTCATTATGGTTTATGTGTTACGTGGTTATATTATAGATGTTTTTTTAACAAGGATGATGGGTTCCATGGATGTCTGATCTATGTGTACATGGTACTAGTGTATAGGTTGTATAAATTGATGTGTGGTATATAGATATGGAATTTGGGACATTTGGGAATTGTTTTTTACTATATAGATTCTATATAGAATGTTTTTAGTTATTACATGTGACTGATGTGCGATGGTATAACTGAGGGATATGTACATGAGGAGTCATACATGGATTTTTGTTGTTCTTCTCAATATATTTTGACACTATGGATTTAACTAGGATGTAATGGAACTCAGTGGAGATTTCTCATGACTCCTCTAATATTATAAAATCCATGGGTGGGTATTAGGATTCTTAATCATTGAATTATTTTTAATTGATTTAGTTTAGAGGGATAAAAATGTCCGTTGTGGAAATATAATAATGTACTTCTTATTAAATAAGTGTTTTATATGTAAATTTAATTATTTTGACCCAAAATTGATTTTTTTGAAGCTATGGGTTTGTATGTCAGACATTATGCCTCTAGTAACTATATGGTTCTTAAGGAGTTTGTAGTAATATACCTCTCCCATAATTGTATTATTATATTTTAATTTTTATACCTATCGAAAAACTATCCTCCAATAATAATTGGTTTAAGTAAAATGAGTACAATACACCAAATTAACCAAATTCTGAAAGTTTGAGTGTCATCATGGCCATTAGAGCATATGATAATTGAATATTGTGTAACTTTTTTATTGTTATGGTATGGTATATTATGTTGTTCATCCAATATCATATATTCATTTTAAATTAATATGTGGGATATGATGGTGGATGAATTTTGAGATTCATACACTCAAAATTTACATTCATCATGATGAATGTATATATATTTTGTTTTAGTTGATTTTTTGAAAAAAATATTATTGTGGATAGGATAGGATATAGGTAGTTTTATCGGGATGAATTGATGGCTACGAGGTGGGGTTGACAAAATAGTCTATTGAACAGTTCATATTTTTTAATTATATGACTCTAAAAATTAACATATATATTATTCCCTATTTGTGGGAAACCCATTATTATAGGTTATATTTATGTTATAATAATATTTACATTTTCATAAATTAATAATGGTGTTATTATTATGGATAACATTTTTCATTTTCATTAAAAATATGTTAAATTTACTTATTTTTCTATGATTGGATAAATAAAATTTTAAGTCTATATACTCATTATTATATAGAATAAAAAACCACATCTAGTTGAAATCCAGTTTTATATACAGGATTTCATGAGGTGATGTAGCATTCTTGTGATAATAAATGTTTTTAGGAACCACAATCTGGATGATACAAATCATATTTTAGCCATATTTTTAATTTGATTTAAGATTCTGGACCATGGTAGATGATATAAGATTCATTTATACAATGGATGTATGTAGGCATTATTCATGGATAACACATCTATGGTGGATGTAATGCTATTTAGGATTGGGGATTTTTGTTTTGTATTTCCTTCTTATTAATGTTTTTTTTCTTGATATATTTATTGTGTTAATAAGTTGATTTTTTGTTTTACGCTTTCATCAAAATGGAAATAGTGTTTCTGTTTATGTTTATACATGTAATATATATTTTAATAAAAAGTGTATTCTGATGTGTGATAGGAAATTGGTTTGTAAAAATTAATTTTATTAAAATTTATTTAAATTAATCTTATGATCATGTTTATAAAAATAATATTTTGTTATTTTAAATTTATTAATAAATTAATCTTTTATTAATTGATTAAAAATTGTCAAAAATGTTTATATAGTTACCCTAGATTTTTTTATATCAATATATCACAATTTTATGATCAATATTTTTATATGCATGTAGTTTAATGAAAACACTAATATGGATGGGGATGGAACTGAAATCAATTTTTATGGTTTAATAGACGCATTATATGTCCTGGGTATGAACTATTAAAGTCAAATAGTAACCAGAGTATTTATTAGTTCTAGGTTTTATAGATGTGTTGATTAATATATGAATAGGATTCTTGGATATAATTGAATATCATATATTGTATGGAGTAAGGACTTTGTGCTTCCATGGGTGTATAAGGGAATAATAAAACAAATTGTGGTTTTTCATAATTGGTATTTATTGAATCAAAATCATTTTCATTAAAAAATGGGAATTGGGTTGGTGCATTTAGATTCAAGGTAAATGTTTTCATGTGTGATATTAGAGTATTTAAATATTATATTCCCTAACACATGTAAACTAAATGGTTGGGAATTTATAAAAAAAATTGGTTCTCAAATTACATGGGGAATGTGAGGTTTGATTAATTTATCCTATCTTATTTATTTAATGATTTTGAGTTGATTTTAGGTCATAAATTTATATTTTCTCTCTTTAAACAATGGAAGGAGGGATGTTGATACTCTATCATAAATGTTATATGGTATTATAAATACATTGAAAACCCTAAACCATGAGGTTTTAGAGTAAACTATGATGTAGTTATTCTCACTAAAATATTGTTTAGGTCTCGTAAATTCATATTTTTGAGATAATGCCCATATTTTCATGATTTTTTCATTTATGATATAATATATCAATGTATTATCATGTGATAATGATTCATAATAATTTTGACGATACAATATAAAATGTTTAAGGAGATAAGTTTTTTATTATTTATTTACTTAATTATAATACATGTTTATAATGTTTTCTATAATTTTATAATTTGTTTAAATGTTTTAGTTCATTTATTAGTGACCACGGTGTCCTAAAATGGTTTCAAAGATCATGATATTGATTAAAAACATTATTAATCTACTATAAACTATATAAGTGTAGGTCTTTTTATCTTTCATTTCCCGTCATCCTATAATATAATGGTTTAAGAATACTTTTTAGAGAATATAGTCCTTTACAAGTGTTTGGGGATTTAAACATCATAATGGTACCCTATGTGTAATGAGTATCGTAGTTGATGTTTAGTGATCCTTATCAATCTCATGTTTAATATCATGGATTGACCGGATAATTAGAAAAAACATTCACATTAGTAATATATAATAATTAGTCTCAATGATGGAATTGGTTCTCTTAAGAAATATATTTTTTAAATTCCAAACCCTACCCCTGGACAAGTTTTATCCCTTAAAAAACATTAAGTTCCATTACAAGCCCATTATTTCCAGCTAGATTGAAATGCAATATGGATTAAGAAAATTTTATTTTCTTTCTTAGACCCTAACGTTTTCAATTATAAACGATCATGGATCTTGATATTTTAATGAGAAATAATCTATTTTAAGATAAATATAAATTACGGTTTTATGAAATCATTAAAACTATATCATATCCTCTAAAAATAACAGTGGAAAATGTTTTTAAAAAGAGTACATTGAAAATATGAATTTATATGACATGGGATATTGTTAATATTATTGTGAATAGTATATAAATATGATAAAATAAGACAAAAATAATGCAGTTGGATGAAATCACATCATGGAATAATGAGTTTAAATTTGAAATTATTGACCTAAAATAGAATAAAATAATCAAATTGATCCTGTAATTTCCATGGAAAGAGATTTCATGTAGAAATACTATGTTTTAGTTCCAAATAAAAAATTTCACATTTTTATAAATTTAATGAAAACATTTATATAAGGTCCATTATTTCTAATTTTCTCCCCATTACAATTTTTTAGGAATTAGAGGTTTCATAAGTGAAATTAGAGGAGTTTTAGTGGTTAAAAAAGTGTTTATTAATTTTATGTGTCACCAATCCAAGATGGTTTTTTAATTATAACAATTATGAAGATATAATTGTGGCTTGAGCATGCATCATTCCTTTTTTCACTAGAGAGTATTTATTTTGGATAAGATGATGACTATATGGTGATAGAGTTTAACATGACTTGTAAAATGGAATGTATTTCCATTTTTCTAAGAGTGATTTTGTGGGGATTCTCCTATGGGGCATATGGAAGGGAAAATAGATTGAGAGGATGTGTATGAAATGTATGATGTCTGTGGAACTTAGTGACTTCCACTATCAGACATGGGTATTGTGAGGCTCTTTATGCTATACATATTTGAATGGTGGGGATAACATGGATTTGGATTTTATCCAACACCATATTATAGTCCATAGTTGTGATCAAATTAGTTTAGATTTGTTTAATTTGTAAATGATCCATGGGATTAAAATTCCTAAATAACTAATCCAAACATTGATCAAGTGAACCATGTGTTTGTTGGTAGTCCACCATGTCATGGTGAACACTTCTAAAATTCCTTGATGATTAGAAGGCACAAGAAGACATGTTTTAAATTTTTATCTGTATCCCAATCCATTTCCGTACTTTATGCCTCCCATAACAATACATCTAAATCATATAGGTATTCTAACCCCTTGGTTCATCCATATCGATGTTTTAAGGACCAATGTACTCTCTTTTCTCACCTCATCTTCATTTTCCCAAATCATCCTTTAGAAATATATTATTCATAGTTGTTAACCTCTATTTGGGTAATTGAATAATTTTTATAATTATGGTTGATGTAATGTTTCATTGAAATTTATTTTTTTAGTTTTGATATGGTTTCCATCGATTATGGTCAATCCTCACATTTCTGTTATCGATCCAAGAATATTGACCATTTAATCATGGTCATGGATCTTTTACTTATCCATCACTTATATGTATGTTTGATGTAATTAGTACTTATCTCAATGTTTGAATGGGTCATATTTACATTAAAAAAATGGTAATCCAAAAAAAATTAGTCTCATGGTGAATTGAAATTTAAAAAATTATAAAATGTAAGGAATACAAATATTTGTTTCATGCCGGGTATAATTTTTTTTGTTAATCACATTTCAGAAGATAATGTTGTTGTCATTATATTAAGTATTTATCATAGAACATGAATTAAATCTCCTAGAATATAGTTCTATTTTTTAATCCCAATTTTTTTTAAATAATATTGATTTATCACAGGTTAGAGTGTTACCTTGTTTTCATAAATGTATATTTGTTAATACCCCTATCAACTAAAGAATTGAAAATATAAATATCACATGTTTAAAATAAATAATATTTCTCTTGTAGAATAAAATGGATATTAAGTTTTGGATATATTTTTTGTTTTATGTTTTTATACAGCTTCTAAATTTTTATTAATATATTGTGTTGTATGATTCTATAGTGTTTATATGTTTTTATAATGGTTAGTTTCATGAAACTACATCAATGATATTAAAAATTATGAAAATTAGTGGAAGTGGAATGAATGGTTTTTCAACTTATCTTCTTGGATTTGGTCATATGAATAATTATTGAAATCACTTTTACTTTTAGATATATTTATATAGTTCATTTTCATTCCAATTTATTAACAACATATTGATAATATTCCTTTTAATTCATGTTTAAATTTACATGGTTGGTTAATAAATAATAAATTTTTGGGATGAATGTGACCACTTCTTTTCAGGGAGGTTTGAATTCCTCATTTTTATAGCCTCAAATCCCTCATATGTTCATCAAAAATACGTTTTAATGTACTAATACTATAGGGATTTGGAGCCCCATTGTTTTTTGATGATAAATATGTGTGGAGGGAATTTATTGATTAGAATTATTTTGGAGCTACAATGATATTTAAATGGTTGGTTTGATGATTGATGGATGAGGATCATAGGCAACTGTGTTGGTTTATGTTGATAACAGTATGATGATTAATTCTATGTGCAATTATGTGAGATGTTGGGATGGTTGGGATGATATTGTTGAAGGGATTTATTTTCGACATGTAATTACTATTTAGTGATTGTTATTTAATGCATTATAAATTCTTCCTTCATTTTCCAATGGCTCAACAAAGAATAATCGATTTTTTTTCTAATAATGGGATATTGTTCAATCTTTTTACCATGACTGAATCCTTTAGTTTGTGGTTTAGGATATGTCTAAGATTACCCATGGTATTAGAGAATATATAATGAACTAATAAATTAGTGGGGTTGGATCATGGTTTTCATTAATAATGATGACATATATTATAATATAAGTAAGATAATTATCAGTTTCTTCAGTACATGTATTAAAAATATTTTTATGGGAAATGTTAAATTTAATTAATTAAAGGTTAATTATTTAATAATGAACTAGATTAACATATGTTTGTTTTATAGATAGACCATAGAAGTGGAAGTAGAGGGTCTTATGTGATGATAATAAAAGATGATTATAACACTTGTAATCTTCGTTTAGTTTGGTTGTTCATGATATAATTCTACGTCATCTGATTTCATACGAAATTGCACAAACATCTATAATGAAATCAAAACTCAAATGTTTTGGGGGGCGTTTTCTCCAACATTATATATGTAGATGGAATGGATTGGTTACTTCCCCCTTTCCAAGATTTTAACCCTATAAATTGATAAGTATGTGTATCCCAATCTATAATGGCTTACGATGTAGGTTACATTCTTATAAGGGTAGTGATGGGTCATGGTTAACTATAAATATTTTTGTGGTCTATATAACTTTATTAATAGAACATAATTTCATTTAGAAATTATTTTTTAATCCTTCAATGATGTATTTTCATGGGTCGTGTTGTCATGTGGTATAATGTATTTATAGAGGATATGAGGGCTTCTAGTCAAACACATAGATATTATTAGGATCTGATGATGATGATATATCACTCTAAAAATGATGTAGAAATTGTGGTGATACTATTGTATGAATTGAATAATGATCCATCGAAGGGATGAGCATGAGAAATAGTCATCGGGATGCGATATATTCAAAAAAGATGAGTAGTGGATGTGAGGTACCTTTTATATATATTATATTTCCCTATAATGGTTTAATTATTTTTTATATGGTTATTTATCCATGGTGACGATGGGAAAAAGATAGTATAGATCTTTTATTTAATGATTTATATTTATTTTTACATTCGTAAGAATTTAGTATGATTCTTTCATATTTTATAATAGAGTTTTAATAGAGTATCCCACTGAGTATACATGTCATTACCACCCTATATATATATAAATATACTTTCCATTTTAGTCAGAATAGGTTGGAGATTGGGTTGGATGTTACTGGCATATTTTAGTTATTGAGAAGATGTCATCATATAGTTTATTTTATCATATATGTTTTCATTTGGGAAACTTTTTGTTTTCCTTTCATTATATATTCAATATTAATTGAATTAGGATTGATTATTTACTATATAAATTGTGTTTTTATTGGCGCTTCTCATTTTACCTCTTAATTGATAAAATTTCTAGAGGGTAATGCCTCCATTGATTGAAATAGATATACCCTTAATAATAGTAAAAAAGTGTCTCCTATTAAGTGAATATATTGGAATCATTTATTATATTCCTTAATTATAATCCACAGTGGGATTCATTTTGTGGTATGGGGCATGATAGAGTTTTATTAGAGGGATGGTTCAGAGATGTGATGGAGTTTGAAATTAGGTATGTGTGAGGACACATATTTTCGTAGGGAAACTATATTAGCATGACTCAATAAGATCTATAAATAAGGGAAGCTAATAGGGATACCATATATTATGTCCACCAATGATATGATATAAGGTCTATCATGTTTATTAGACACGCTAAGTGATGCGATGTTTCTTTAATGGTAGACACCTACGTGAGAACCATGCATCATGATTGGTCTATGAATTTTTATTATTTGGGTAGAAAATGAACAATAGTATTAAATCAATTAAATATTTTTTTTATTTTTTCCTTATAATGTTATTATTTTTTTATGGTAAAAAAGTATGTGAGTGGTTTTGAGAGATATATTGAAATTTCTATTTATTATTTTTTCGTGACACCATGAGAAAGGATCTTCAAAATAATATTTTTAATTAATTTATTTATTATCTAAAAAATGAATACATGGGCTTAGTAACATTCTTTGTTGATGAATGTTTATCATTCAAAAATACCCTTTCATAATTCCCTTTTTGTGCTATGGTGATCCAAAGATAGAATCCCTCTAGTGGAGATCCACATGTGATTTTATGATCTTTGACCACTGTATCTTGATCTCTAGTTTCAAACATGGTGACTGAAATATATTACATTGTATGTTTATAGAAAATTGTTCATCAGGCTTGAAGAAATCTACCATGAGTTTCTAGTTCTAGAGGGGGAGATGAAGCGAGGTGTCAAGAGAGAATTCATTGTGTGCAATAATTATATCATTTGATTTCATCGATCTATAAACCACACAATAGACATAACTGTTTATTTTATAAACTATGTCTTACGTTAAAATAGTTATATAATTCCATGTTGGACATCAAATAATATGACACCATTTATTAAAACATCGTGCCACATAATATTAATAATAATAATATTTGATGTGCACCAACTTGTGAAAATTAATAAATAATATTTACTAGCATGTAAATAATTATTTATCACCGGATGGGATATTTATCCATTTGAACTATTTGATATTTAATGAATACTCAAATATATATTTTACATATAAATACATATTTCATTCACAAAATGGAGAATAAATATTTATAAAATATTCAATAAAATAAAAGAATGTATATTTATTAACATTACAATAGATAATAATTTATTAAATTTCTGAGATCAATATAACTTGAATAAAATTATTACTCAATATTGATAATAATATTTATTCTATTTATTATGTTCATATATAATTTTATCCAAAACTATGAAAACATTTAGTGTGTGGCCCTATAATATTAATACACATTTGAATTTTTTTGGATTGCCTAAAGTCCAAAATTACTGTCTAAAATGGCTCAAGGAACCCAATAAAAATAATATAATGTGACAAAATTGATGACTATATATGAGCAGTCACTATATAATTTAATCCCATTGTCACAGTATCTCATCGGTTCAGTATAATGATGAATTATTCAATAAAATATGCTTGATACATCATTCTTTGAATATATGATATACATCCATTGGTACACTGTGGATGTGGAATTTTGGGTGATGGATACATTCATATCAAAGGGATGATATATTATCTTCCACTAATATAGAATGGAAAATTCCTTCCTCAACATATCCATAAATGGAATTTCAATCATGACGCTCCCAACATTCCCTACATCTCACCAATAATAGGAATTTTGTTTTTAAGTAAATCTATGTGGACGAGTCATGACACGCACAAAGGATAATCTTAAAGACCAAGGACCATTACATACACTAGAAAATAATAATACCTAATAACACAGAAACACATAGAATTCATACTGGTGGGTATGTTTTCATAATCACCCCTATTGTATATTACCATGAATGAACTTCACGTGAAAATATGTATCTTCATATGACTACTCACACCGAATAGTATAAAAGTTATGTGTACTGAAATAGAACATTATACAAATTTATAATTATATTAATAATAATTTCATAGAACATCAATGTTCTTATCATAGAGGGGAACTGCTACGACCATATCAATGTGGAAAATACTCAAGGACATTGTTACTTTAATTTCATAGAGAACAATGAACAATATGTAATAATATATGTAACACAATAGTAATTAGTTTAATAATTATAAATAATTATAATTTTTTTTAATTAATAATAATGCTATAAATAATTATAATTTATATCTTTCAAATTAATTAATTTTATAAAAAAATAAATAATATTTTTGAGTATTATTTTTTAAAAGAGTACTTTAATATTAATATCTATATATAATTATTTTTACAAAATTAACTATTATGAATAAAATTTTTAGTTAAATATAATATATATATTTTCTATTTAATTATTTCGATGAATAATGTTTCAAATATATTCACTATTAATATGACACCCCAAAATTTAATTTTTTATTTATTCCTAAATAATTTAAATTCATTAGATATCATATATTCACTTAGTACCTATTCTCTATGAAACAATTCTTTTTTATAGTTATAACATTGAAATGAAACATAATTTTTCCACTTAGGTGATTCGAATTTTCAAAAAAGGACATACGATGTTGTAATCCAGACATTTTTAGAGTCTAATGTGATCTACTTAATTACTGGTGAATACTAAGTTTAACCATATCAAAAATAACATCACCTTTATGAATAGTAACTTGAAACTTTTGAATAGCACCCTCACCAATTAAAGTATAAATAAAATGTAGGCACCTTATTACCGTGATTGAATGTTTTAAAAATTCATTACTATGTGTTGAAATGTTTATGAGTAATACATATTTATTGATAATTTCAAATTACCATATTTATTTAAAATAAAAATCAATTTAATAAAATATATTCCTAAAAAAATATTTTTTTATCCATTTATTTTAGGATAATATTACGGGACCACGGTGAATTTTTCAAATTGTTATTAAATCACTATTAAAAGTAAAATTTGTATTTTTAAAAAAAGTGATGATTTTATTTATAAAATAAATTTCAAACATTTAGAAACTTATTTAGTCAAAATTGTTTCCATTTTTTAATATTAAATGTTTGAAAATTGATTGGGACAATTTTTTGGATTTTTCTGAAATACATGAATTTTATGTGAATAGTGAAATTCAATAATTTAAAAAATATGCTAAATAAATGAATATCTACTTAATAAATGTGTCCTGGATGATGTAAATTTTCATTGGTAATAACTTAAATGCACATATTACTATTTTTAATCATAATAATAATGAATATTTATAGTCATGAGCCAAAAATAATAAATTAATTGAAAAACCCTCATCTCCTCCACTATAATAACCATCCCTCAGTCCCTCTTCTCTTCTATCCTAAATGAACTGTTAATTACAAATTTTCTTCCCAAATATTATTCCCTAGTTACTAACCACCTCTATTATCCCATGTTCTTTCCAAAATACCCAATCCCCTTCTCTTAATGAGCTTCTAAAGGATGATATTTCGAGAGGTAAACCCTTGCCATTATTCTTTTAATTTCATATTCAATTTTTTTATATTCTTATCTTATCCTCACCTCTTATGTAAAAGTTATCATGATAATTTTTTTATCATCTATATAATATAATTATATAATTCTAAGTAAAGATACATCAATAATATCATTACTCTCTCTATTTTATTTTAAAAATGAAGTCATCACCCGGGAGGTGGCAATTTAGAACTTTTATGGATGACGAACCTCTCTTATTCATTTTCTTATTCAAGGTTGGTAATGAAACCATTTTTATGGTCGAAAAAGATTCTAAAATATTTATTATATATTATTTAATGATTCTATAACCACCATTTTTACATGATACTAAATAATATAACAAAACAAGTTGTGATCTAAAAACCGCCATAAAACTCCAAATGAATATCACTAAATGAATTATCTAATGATTCATCATGAGACCATGTAACCAAATTATACATATAACAATTTTAAATTATTTATGTTAATTAATAATATATAAATTCAATGATAAAAAATTATATCTATTCCACATGATCTTCTATAATTATAATCAATCAAACCGACCATGAATATGAAGAAATAAACACACTGAAATGACGAAATTCAGTCTGATAACATATCAAGATACCATAAAAAACGTAAGAAATTTTAATAATTTATATACATGTATAATAGGTTCTGAATTAAATTATTAATGTGTCTAATTTCCTATGTCAAGAACTTAAGTTCTTGTGTAGAACACATTCAAACATAAGGTAAGGGTTTTCTCTTCCCACTTCCATTTTTGTAAGATATTCCTTCTTCTCCAAAAATTATTAGGTATGGTGTATTTATACATCCCATTGATTTATCATATAATGAATATATTTATTTTCATGTTATTTAATTAATCATTTAATGATTATTAATTTTTCAGCATATGATTCGATTAATTACAAAGTCATAATGGGTTCTACTTGAACCTTCATTTTTTCCTTTGGGTTATTCCTTCACTATACATAACCAAATTTATTGATTATTTATTTTTTAATCATTATATATTATGTTCATAAGTTCCAAAATAATATATCTAGATCATTTCATCTTTCATTTGTCAAAATTATAGGTTTTAAAATAGTTCACTTCTAATGTATTCGAGATAAGTATTCTCGATTCAAGGCAACATCCCCAATTCTTACCCATTTTCAAGTTTACCATATATTCTATTTTATATAATAATTATATTTGTAAAATCACACATTTTTTCATTAAATTATTACATTTTTAATTACTGGTTTTACGAAAACAAACATTCCATTCTTATTTTAAATCTCTTTAATATTTTACTTAAGAAAAACTCAATAGGATTATTTTTAAGGCATCATTAAAAAAGTATTTCAATATTTCACTTAAATGGGACAAAATTTATACCTGAAAAATAATTCTAATGTATTTAAATTTTCATTTATAGGATATAAATTTTTACAATGTGAATATGTGACAAAACAAATGGTTTTTTTAAAACAATACTTTTTAAAAAAAATGGTTTTTTTCTCATTTCACATTTAATTTTATGATTTTTATGAATTGTTCACCAATTATTCCTTTCATGTGGATTATATAATTAACATTTATATATAAAATCGTGAGTATTATTATTTTAATGAAATTAGAAGAATTTGTTAATTAAATTATTCAATGTGGTATGGTATACATTGGAATGTTTAATGAACATTTTCCTCCAGAGTTTATCAATGATTTAATTAGGGCATTTTCATCTATGATTATGAATAAAACATTTCAATGGTGTATAGGAAAAAATTATCTAAATATATCTTTTAATAGACATATATGTAATGAATTGGACTTATCTTGTGATGGTTCAGGCCCGCTATAGACCCTCGATGCATCAATAGTTCTCATTTGTCAAAATAGAATTGTGTTTGGGGAAATGCCTTAAAAAGGTATTTCTAGAAGTCATTGATGAGGCCTCAACAATAGTTTTTTAATGTTTGGCATTTTAATTTACTAATTATGATATTATTAATAGATAAATATTAGATTATTCGACAAGTAGAATATCCATAGTGAAATTTCATGTGATTATTTATATTTAATTATTCATTCAGTTTTTATTAATTTTATAATATGCTGATGATTGTGTTTTAGTGGAATGAATTATTAACTTTTCATTATATTTTAGTATATCTATTGATATATAAATTACCCTTATAGACCATATGATCTCACCTCATTCTTATGATTCCTTTTCCCAGGTTATGATGAAGAAAATAATAAATAAGATTTCAAGAATATATTATATTTCAAATTTTATCATGTATTATTTCTGTTTCCAATGTATTATGGGTATCATGACTGTAATATGGTATTCCTAGATTACTATACTGATCGGTCCTTTGGGATTTGATTCCTTGTAATCATGTCAATATATTAGAACAACGCATTGGATCTGGGATTCTAGGGTCGGGGTTTTATAGATTGTATAAGAGGATGATCATCATCATCCTCAGAAATTAGATTTAGAAAACATCGGTTTAGGGAACATAAACCTATGATATACTTTTTGTATATGAATAAACTAATATATACTACTTTTTTTAAATTATATAATATTTGGATCTTCTTAGAAAATTCATCCCGATATTGATACCATAAGGGGGCAAGGTTCTGGCACATATATACCACGGGGTAATAACTCCAACAGGGTGTTCTGATCATGTCTTAGGGTATTCTAGTACAGGAAAATAGGCCGCACTATGAACATGGTTGGACACTCGTGTGGGATATTCTTAGGATAATTCACATTATTATTACATACCATTTAGAAGGATTTATAATTCCAAAGTAACCAATGTCTATAGTTCTAGGATTTACAATGGATGTATTTATATTATGTGATATACAATGATTAGATTTATACAAAAGTCATAATTTTATCAGCTAATATATTATAGGGAATTGTTTAGAAATGACTCCAAGATGAAGGAATGATAACTCCACTAATGAACATGATAAAATGAGTAAGAAGGATCATATCTTTCATTGTCTTAAGACAATCATTGGAAGGGAAATAGTAACCAATGTATCCTCATCATATGAGGTAATAATATCACATGTTAATATTATATGTAAAGAAATATATGGGTCCCATGGATTTTTAGGAATGAAAGGGATGGAAATGATGGAAGAGGAAAAGATGGATAAATGGAAAAATAGAATGAATGTCTTTCCCACATGTGATAAATGTGGAATGAATCGCCATAGAAAATGATTGAAGGGGATTAGATTTAGTTATATGTGTGGAGAAAAGGGACTCCCATTTCATGATTTTAAGGGTAGGAAATGGGTTTCCAATGTACAATGATAAAGCTTATAGGATATGGGAAAATATTCAAATCAATGTCCCAATATTCATATAAAAATACCCTAAACGGTGCTATCGGATAATTATCAAGATATTCTACTACCACAGATTAAGGGAAATAATTAATTTTTAAATTCTACAATTATTTCATGTGTATATTTTATCATTAATGTATAAGTAATATGAATTTTTGAAAATATGATGAATATATTATTATACTTTTTTTATTAAGTATTTGAGACCATATTTTGAATGGTACCAAGAAAATATATTTAGTATAAAAATCATTTTTTTAAAACATGATTTAGGGAAAGTGTCAAATACAAAGCTTATTTTAAATGTATTTTTATTTTAATTTACAATAATTCATTGTTTTGGGGTTTCCCAAGGGTTTTATGTAGAATAGGTGAGTTTTCATGAATTGGGCCAAACTGTGAGCCCAATTCCAGATTAAAAAATAAATTTTGTTTCTTTTATAAATTTTTCATTTTTTAATATAATTCACTAATTCCAACTCCTAAATGTCCTCCCCTGATATATTAACACCACAATTAAAATTTGGAGCTTTTATAATTCCATAACCAATATTAATTTTGGTATCTATTTAAGGGATTGGGCCTCCCCAGAAGCCCATAACCAGTTTTACAAATTAATTTTATTTGTTTAATAACCTATTCAATATTAAGTATTTATTGGTGATTCCAAGTCTCTGACAATCCCATTACACCCAGCCATGACCCCAGCCTCTTTCCTCCCTCTTTGGAGTTCTTAGGAATCATTATTTTGGGACGAATTTCTTAGGGTTCCTCAAATCATCAAGATTTGAGAAGGTATGTCGAGTCTTTCATAAATCATTTAATTTTCACCCTTCTTCCCCCATTTCAGTCCCACAATGACCTTCTCATCCCCATTAGAGAATCCATATCAGTGTTGGTTTCTTGTAGATCCAAATTTAGGTGTATTGGATTCGTTTCATTCAAGATGTTTCAAGTAGGTGTTTCTTTCCTTGATTTCATCCCCTTCTTTAGGGTTTCTTTCACCCTTTCATAAAGTTCCTCATGTCCAGAAATTGAGGTTAGAAACTAGGGTTTGATTTGGTGTCTTTTTGTTCATATATTGTGGTCTAGGGATAGATTTATATTCCTTGAGGTGCAGCGGTGGTGCGGTTTATGTTTCACACCATGTTTTAGGGGTTTACGCATAAAACGTAGGTGATTCCATGTGTATTCATTTCATGATGAGTTATTTTGATTGAATTACTTATTATGCATGTTCCTAATATTCTTTGTGTGGGGAGGGAATTGTTTATGTTGCATTTGGTAAATCATTTGTTTTTATAGTTTCATTTTAGCTTAAAATTGGGTGTTTTTCATTTACAACCCTTTTGGAATTATTTGGGTGTGTTTTATAACATATGAAATTGGTTTTAATAAATCTTGTTTGGGATGAAAATTCTGATTTGGTAGGGCATTGTTGTGCCATTAGTCCCTAAAGAGGTTTTTTGTTGGGTTTAAGGTGTAAAACCTTATTGTACTACTTGAAAGTGATTTTGAAAATGTGTGCTTTTCACATGGATCTTTTGTGTTATTGTATGAGTTGTTTGTATAACACTTGTGGTAGTTTAATAAATGTTTTTGGGGATATCAATTCTGTTTTTAATTTCTATTGGTGTGATTTTTGTCCTTGATATATGGTTTTGAAATGGGTTTTATGTGAAAAGCTTTGGTATACTCTTTAGAATTGTTTTATGAAAGTTTTGAAGGGTTGAATGATTTCTGTAAGAGGTGAAACCATATTGGAAAACTGTTTTGGATTGTTTATACTTTAAAATGGACCATTTTAAATGTGAATAGGTCTGTCATGTGATGTGTATCCTCTTGGAAATGTTTTATAAAAATGTTTAATGGATATACTGAAATGTGAAAGATGTGTGAATGTGATGTGGGCCGTTTGTGTGAGTTCGACGTGAAAAATGGATTTTACATTATAAAAAGGGTTTTATGAAACATGTGAGTGGGCTGTTATGTTTTATTTATCATATTTTTAGGGACTTTATAAAATTTTTAAAGGATGTGTTAGATTGTGAATGTTATGAAAAAAGTGTTGTGGGCTATTGTGGTGTGAGGTTGATTTCAAAATGCATTTGAATGAAATATCTTGAGGGCGATGCATGTTGCCATTTTTAAGTTCTTGGGTTATTTGTTTTTGGATTTTTACCTTTGTTATAGTCCTGGTGACCTGTTTTAGACTATGTAATTCAGTTCTGAATTTTTCTAAAACATTGTTTGGTTTGAAAAATCCATATTTGTTTCATTGGATTCTTTTGTTTTTTTATGATTATAAACTCAGGTAAATCATTCACAATTTTAAGTTTTTTGATAGCCAAGCACTTTTTCCAGCCCATGGGGATTTGGAACGCCCTTCATGCCTTGTCACGGGCATGGTTTGGTGCCAGTTTTAGTGGCGATCGATTCGGTTCGTGAAAAAATGGTATCAAAGTAGGTTCTCTCTCTTTGGGTCATGTTATTTGGGGAACAGTCGAGATAGAATGGAGTTAAGATTTACGTGACTTGGAATTTCGGTTATGAGTAGTGTGGCTCTTCACCACACATCATGAAGGGATTCAAGTCTCCAGGGGAAGTCAGGACCTTTCAGAGTCCTTTGGTTTTCTTGGTTTAATGATGATTAGGGGAAATGAAAAGAGAGTTGGGTTAGTGGTCTCAGAAATCTCGTAGGGCATGGAAACCCATGTGGTGCTAGGTATATTACCAAGAACACTCTCTGTGATAGTGAAGTGATTGTAATATGGCCGTCAACCATATGTCCAAGTCACCCACTAAAACTAGTTTCCTCTCGCATTGTCTTGTGTTCTTTAGTTTTGAAATCTTGGAACTTTGGTTTTAATGTGACTTGGTTTTAATAAGTGTAAAGTTTTTTTGAAATGATTTTCAAATAAATATGGAATGGATTTATTTATGAAATAGTGGAACTGAATTTTCAGATTTATTTGGAAATAGAATATGGTGTGCTTACACCTCCTTTTAAATCATAAACTATACTGAAGTGGGTTTTGAAAAAAGTGTTTCCAATAGTGTTTTCTAAACTATCATAGGGTGTTTTGATGGGATGAGATGATATGAAATTGATGTGAATAACATGAAATTGAGTACTTGTATAAATTTTGGTGTCTTTATGAAAACTTTAGTAATATTTGAATTGGGAATTGGATCTCCTGGTTAGCAGTTTTGAGAAAAAGGATGTGTTGATTGACCGTTTTTGTTTTAAAATGTGGAATGAATCTTTGTTTTAACCTTCGGTATTTTTGTGAGTGACCACATGCATGGGGTCATATAGGATAATGGATGGTTGATGGAATGACTAGTTGAGTGTCGGGACGGATATGAGGAGGGTGCCTGTTGTGGCACAAAAACATGCATGTGTGAGGCCCATGGGGTACCATTGGTGGATACACTTAATTCTAAACCGTTTGTTTTCAAAGAATTGGTTTTAAAGAAAAAAATGATATCTTTATGAATAGTTTGGTATGGTTTTTATTATGAGTTTTTGAAAATGTTGATGTTGTTGGATGTTTTGAGTCCAAGAACCCCTTCTGTTTGATCTTTGTTTTGGGTTTGTGTTTGGTCGGTAAGCTGTGTTGTAGGGATGGTTAGTGGTCTCTTTCGAAAAATGTTTTGGGATGCCTTTATGGTGGTTCCATTCATGTTTTTGGATCTGGTTTGTGGCATGTTTTGACCAATGGACCTGCTGGTTTGGTCCTTGGGTTCTATCATTGGATAAGGTATGCCCCATTAAGGGTTAATGCACAACTGAAGTGAAACCCGTATTGTTTCTCCATTGGAAAATCCTTCAGTTGATCAATATAAGGAATATTTTATCGATCATTGTTGATTGAGTCTACAACCATCCATTTAGATTATTTGTGGATCCTCTTATAGTGGGATCGTGATTGTGGAAGGTTGAAAGAGACCTTAGTTTCTTAATATTCATGATTCATCGAAGGTGGAAGTGTTCTTTGGATGTTAGTGTGGATGAGTGTCATGATGGTGTCTAAGAAGGCCTCTGGGTTCTTCATAGTTTCGTTAAAGAAATAGTTATTATTAAACCACCAATTTTGAGATTTCGGTCATGAGAGGATATTTTGTCCACTTCTTGGACTTGTCTGTTGTTTTGGGACTTTGAATGTGGTCATGTTCCATGTATTGTTTCTATCAATCCCAAGGGTCATGTTCGGTGATGCATTGTGATGTTGTGTACACTTTTGACTGTAATGGTGATGGTCACACAATACTCAAAGGTTCACTGTTATGTTTTGAGTATGTCTCCCTTGGGAAAAACATCAAATCCCTTATCTTATAGGAAGGCGTTTATATGTCTCCTTCCCTTCTGTTGTTTCTCACCCAATGAAACAAGGTGAGATGTGTGTGCTTCTTCTGATCTCATGTTTCAATGAAATGTACAGTTTTGGTAATGTGAGTTATGGAGTGTGTTATGTTTGGATGAACCCATCGATGTATGTGGTGTAGTTGTTTGTGGCCTCGAATGAAGAAGTTCCATATAGGGGTTTCCACATCCTAACTGCAAGGCTGAATATGCTTCAATATTTTGAGCTCCAGCCATAGGTCCAAGAGATAAGCTGGCGCGTTGTCAGGGGAAACCCCAGTGTCGTTTAAACCCTTGTACAATGTCTTATCATAAGTATGAAAGATAGTAAGAGTTTATACCTATGGTGTCCCCATATTTCTTATGTTGTTCACGTTCGGTGTAAATAGGTGGAGAGTCTTATTCCCATGTCATCACACAACGTTATTCCCCCCCCCCTTTGGTTTCCATTGAGTCATTGGAGAATTGATGGAAATTTGGCTAGAAAAGTTGAGAACATGGTTTTCACATGGTTAGTTCTAACCATGGTAAAAAAAATAACCATGCAGATATAAGGATCCACATAGTTATCGCACAGTTTCTCAAACTGTGCAGACTAACCGTGCGACCGTCCCAACTCCATAATTTTGGGGTCTTTTCATGTCGGCCCACATAGGTCAGTTAAGATGGTTGGTTCTTGTAGTGGGAAGACCAACCATGGTAATCAAGAATATTATTTTGTAAATTTCTAATGGATGTATACCCCTTGTACTAGGGAGTCTGTTTGGGCCTCCCCCAATTAGTGTCTTCATTCTGTCTCAGGGAAAAAAATTATGTTGTCTCTTATGTTGGGGAGCCCATTTGTGTCTCTTCATATGTGTAATTCATATTTTTCCTTGGTCATGTCTGGTAAGTAGGTATTATAATTAGAATATATCTAACTACCTACATCTTCCTTGGGTAAACATTGATATTGAAGAGTTCCCAATGGTTTAGTTTTTTTAGGGTACGTGTAACCTTGTTCTATGTTGTTGTTTATTGGGGTAAATTGATTGAGTATTGTTCAGATTGAGTTTGGGAAGTTTTTATTTGGGATAAAGCCTTAATGTACTTTATTTTTTCAGTAAAGTGGTTTAAATTTGGTTTTTGATAGTATTCCTTCCTTCATTGACCACTGGAGGTGTTTTGGCCTTTGGGGGAGAAACCTGGCAAGGTTGTACCTCTCGGTTTCTCAGTTGGGTTAGGTTGTGGCTTTGGCCTTGTTGTGACTTTTCAGGGTGGAAAGTTTTCATGGTGGGGAGAATTGTCAAATACATTTTTTTATTTTAAATGTATTTTTATTTTAATTTCCATTAATTCTTTGTTTGGGGGTCTCTAAAGGTTTTATGTAGAATATGTGAGTTTTCATGAATTGGGCCAAACTGTGAGCCCAATTCCAGATTTAAAAATAAATTTTGTTTCTTTTATAACCTTAATTTTTTTAATATTTTTTACACATTCCAACTCCTAAATGTCCTCCCATGATATATTAACACCAAAATTAATATTTGCAGATTTTAGAAATCCGTAACGAATGTTTATTGTGGTTTTTATTTAAGGGATTGGGCCTCCCCGAAAGCCCATATCCTGTTTTTAAAATTAATTTTATTTATTTAATAACATATTAAATATTAGTTATTTATTGGTGATTCTATGTCTCCCACGATCCCAGTACACCCAGACACGCCCCCAGCCTCTTTCCGACCTCATTTGATCTCTTAGGAATCGCGATTTAGGGACGAATTTCTTAGGGTTCCTCAAATCATCCAGATTTGAGAAGGTAAGTTGATTCTTTCATAAATATTTTAATTTTCACTCTTTTTACCACATTTCAGTCCCCGCATGACCTCCTCATCCCCATTAGTGAATCCATATCATTTTGGGTTGCTTGTAGATTCCAATTTTGGTGTATTTGGTTCATTTTATTGCAGATTTTTCATGTAAGTGTTTCTTTCCTTGAATTCTTCTCCTTCCTTAGGGTATCTTTTACACTTTCATGTAGTTACTAATGTCCAGATATTGAGGTTCGAAACTAGGGTTTGATTTGGTGTCTTTTTGGTCAAATATTGTGGTCTAAGGATGGATTTATATCCCTTGAGGTGCAGTGATGGTGCGGTTGATGTTTCACACCATGTTTTGAGGGTTTCAGCATAAAGGGTAGGAGATTCCATGTGTAATCATATCTAGATGAGTTATTTTTCTTGAATTAATTATTATGCATGTTCCTAATATGCTGTGTGTTGTGAAGGAACTGTTTATGTTGGATTTGGTAAAACATTAGTTTTTATAGTATCATTTTAGCATAAAATTGGGTGTTTTTCATGTGCAACCCTTTGGGTATTTTTGGGTGTGTTTTATAACATATGAAATTGGTTTAATAAATCTTGTTTTGGATGAAAATTATGATTTGGTAGGTTATTGTTGTTCCATTAGGTATTAAAGAGGTTTTTGTAATGGGATTAATGTGTAAAACCATATTGTACTTATTGAAAGTGGTTTTGAAAATGTGTGCTTTTCACGTGGATCTTTTGTGGTATTGTTTGAGGTGTTTGTATAACACATTCTGGTAGTTTAATAAATGGTTTTGGGTCTTCCAATTATGTTTTGAATTTGTATTGGTGTGATTTTTCCCTTCAAATACTGTTTTGAAATGGGTTTTATGTGAAAAGATTTGGTACACTCTTAAGAATTGTATTATGGAAGTTTTGAATGGTTGAATGATTTATGTAAGAGGGTAAACCATATTAGAAAACTATTTTGGATTTTTTATACTTTCAAATAGACTATTTTAAATGTGAATAGTTCTGTCATGTGATGTGTATCCTTTTGGAAATGTTTTATAAAAATGTTTAATGGATTTACTAAAATGTGAAAGAGGTGTGAACGTGATGTGGGCTGTTTGTGTGAGTGCGATGTGAAAAATGAATTTATTTTTTATAAAAATGTTTTTATGAAACAAGTGAGTAGGATGTAATGTGTTATTTATCATATCTGTAGGGACTTGATAAAATTGTTAAAAGATTTTTTGTATTGTGAAAGTTATGCAAAAAAGTGTTGTGGGCTATTTTGGTGTGAGTTTGATTTCAAAATGCATTTGAATGAAAAGTGGAACTTTTGACTTATGTGATGTACATGGTTATTTTTTGTTAATGTGTGATGTGGATGTGATATCTAAATGTGAAAACTATATTTCATGTCTTTTTGAACTAGTTTGAGCACAAAAGGGAAAACCCGGGTATCTAGGTGGTTGGACGTGTACTAGTACGCTAGTGAATCCGTGGGGTTTGGCCTCAGTTTCACATAGTAAGATTGACGCTTAAAACTCTAACTAAACTATGATGATGATCATTATTGGGGAACAATAGGTTATGGGTATGTTCCCTACTAGTGGCTCGTACATGAGAACATATATTTTTTGTGGTTACTCTCACCGAGATACAAGGTACCTGGGACCCACAACTAGCTAGTGCCTAGCGGTTATTTCCTATTTCTTGTTCTCATTAGATCCTTTATACATAAAATTGGAATACATTATATTTTTGGCTGGAAAATTCAGAATATTTTTTTTTATTTTAAAAGTTTTTATTCTGTAAATTAGCCCACATGAAAACTGTTTTTTTAAGTTCCATCTTTTAGAAATTGTAACTAGAAATTACATGTTTTTGAAATCATGAATGATTTTCGTCTTTGAATGTTTATCACATGGAATCTCTTAGTGGTGGTATCCTACTGGGAATTGGATCAAAACCTACATACACACTAGGGTGTAAGTAGACTTGGTTTTTTTTGTCGCAGGTTTGAGTACAACTCTTGTTCCAACAGTTTGGGTTTTCACTGGTCATTCATGATGTGTTGTTGTGGAGATGGCTTGATGGCGATGCCAATTTCCATGTTTATGTTCTTGGGCTGTTTTTTTGTTGAATACCTTTGTTATAGTCCTAGCGAGTTGTTTTAGACTATTTAATTCAGTTCTGAATTTTTGTAAAACATTGTTTGGTTTGAAAAATCTAGATTTGTTTCATTGAATTATTTTGTTGTTTTATGTTTATAAACTCGGGTAAATCGTTCCCAATTTTCATTTTTATGATACGTGGACACTTGTGCAAGCCCATGGGGATCGGGAATGCCCATTGGGCCTTGTCACGAGCATTGTTTGGTGCCAGTTTTGGTGGTGATCTATTTGGTTCGTGACAGAAAGAGAACCCTTAATATATTTGTGAAGTTGAGATAATGAAGAAGAATGGATTATTTTAATAATTACTGACTACCTTGAAACATATTATTAACCAATCAAAAAGTGGTCTATGATATCATTTATTGAGTTTACAACACTTTTAGATTTATGAAATATATCCAATAACATGTATCTTAATTAATTAATAGAGACAAATTAATGATTTGAATAAATTTTTATGGTACTTTGATATATGACCATTTATCAAGAGGATATATGATGAAGTTATTCACATGTTTGGAATTTTAAAAGTAAGAGATGCTTCATAGATAAGTTCATCATGGAAATATAGTGACCTTATTCCTAATGTGTTTAATAGTTTTATTTTGGAAAGATTAACCATTTATGATTCATTTAAGTTGATCATTTTATGAGTTTTTAAAGGTTAATGTATTATTTCACTACATGATGAAACCATTGCGATGAGATAATGTATATATTTTTCAAGGAACAATCAATGGATAAGACTGTGTTTTTCAAATAGAAACATATATTTATACAATTCTAGATTGGAATAATTCCTCACCTCTAAGAAAAAGTCTTATTTAAAAAGTATTCATATAATACTAATAATTGATAATATCAATGATTTTTTATGGTAGTTAATAGTTTTTTAGTAATCAAAATTTTTCTGAACATGTTCTCTACCACATTCCATCAAAGCATCATTGTTTGATTTTTCTTCCATGTCCAGGTTTTCACATCCAACTAATTATACCCCTTTTGAAAGTAGTTTTCTTTGTGAGAACCTAATTTTCCTAATCCTATTCTTACAAAGATATTTTATAATCCCTTTTTCCAATGTGGGTTTCCCGTAAGGGAATTTTCATGCATCAACCATTCACTTTCAATGTGATGTTTTGAATTGTGAGGAAGCAATTCTATTTATGGGGATAAATGTAAAAACCTTGTAATTTTTTAGTATGTTTAAATTATTTAAATTTTTTTGTTTTAATTAATAATAATACATGTAAATAATAATAATTTATAGCTTTAAAATTAATTATTTTTCAAAAGAAACTAATACAATTTTACATTGTTATTTAAGTGTCAAATAATATTTTAGGATGGATATTTATTTTTTATTTTTTTTACAAAAAATATTTTTTTTCAATATATTATTTAATTAAATATAATATATATTAGCTATAATATTTATTATGATAAAAAATAAATTCGGTTATGAAAATATTGAATATTAATATAATAACCCCAGATTTTGTGGTATATTTCGTCTTAAAGAATTTCAATGCATTAGATAGCTTATATGCACATAACACTGATTCTCTATGAAACAACAGTTTTTTATAGTTATAACTTTTCGATGAAACATAAATTTTCCACACCAATGATTTGAATTTCGAAAAACAATCATACAACATTGCGATCAATTAGTTTTTAGAGTTTAATAGGTTGAACATAAATTATTGAGAATATTATCTTGAACCTTATAAGTAGTAATATACCCTTATGAATAGTAATGTAATCGTTATGAATAGTAACATTACCAGTATGAATAGTAACTTCACCGGGAAAGTATAAATAAAATTTCTGCAACATATAAATGAGGGTGAATGTTCTAAAATTAAATAATTAAATATTGATATTTAGGGAGTAATAATGTAATGCCCCGACCCAAGTTACCTAGAGTCGGTGAATTATTTCATAACATTGGAATGATATGAGGAATCATGTCTCGAATGACCGATCAGTTTAGTAGCCATGGAAGTACTAGATATATTCATAAGTCTTACATTACATCATGAAATAAAAACATCAAAAAAAGTTTGTCCCCATTCTAAACACACTTTTATCATTAGCCTATCCTTGCAGGTCATTCATAAAATAATACTTCACATCCTAGGAAAAATAAAACATAGAAAGGGGTGAGCTCAGTTGCTCATTAAGGATAACAATATAGCGGAAAAATTCATAAATAAGTATAAACATTTAAGGAAATATATAAGACTAAAACAAAGTCCTTTTAAACATAAATTTCAGCATAATATGGAAAATATAAAATCAAATAATTCCATTTACTTAATCATGTGGATATTATATTAGTCAAATAATTACTTGCAATATCAATAACAACATTCATAATGATAGAATGCATAATGCCAAACTTCATAACAAAATAGTCAAGGCCTTGTGCCAATACTACAAATAATATTTGGTCTAGGCCTTGTTCCAAGACACTAGTTTGTCTCCTGAGACCTATTGATGCATCAAGGAGCTATAATGGGCTCCACCAATCACATACTATGTCCAATGCATTTCTCATATGAAAAGTTTTATACATAACATAAATATTTGTATTAAACCTAGCATACTAAATGTCAATAGTTTAACCATAAACCATGAATGGTATAAAAATAACACATCTATAGTCTAAAATATCACCAAACATTAATTACAATATAGAAGATTTGTATCATAATAAATCAATTTCAAACAAGTGTAAAATCCCTCAAAGGATATTGACATATATGAAATCAAAACTATTTGAGAGAAATATATATTTTTTTAAATTATTTAAAAGTAAAATAATTATAAAAGAAAAAATTTATTTATGAAAATATTCTTATAAGATTGTAAGGGATGCTTTGACGAAGTTATAATAGTGGAAAATAGCAGCACCTGCCGTATAAAATTTAAAAAACATTCTTACCTTAATTTTTTAAAAAAGGTCATAATGTATCTTGTTTGGAAAATGACGGAAAGATTCCATTCAAAACATATAAGGTCAAATAAGGGTATAAATGAATTTAAAACATAGATTAATAGATTTTAGAAATTTTTTGAAATACATTTGTTAGAAAACATGGATGTGGATGATAAAGAGACCCCAGTAGATACTTACATAAAAACAACCTTGGATAATAAAGAGATTGTGAAATTGACCCTTACCTTGTACCTTTCCTTAGTATATTGTATTTTAACCTAATTTATAATAGTTAAAAATTTGTAATTAAATAATAAAATAACTATATATATAAATATGAAATCATATATTATCCTCTAATATTGCTTTGTTAATAATATTCCAGTAGTATCATCATTTCAGGTGTTAACTCATTTGTTTTCCATTATATGGTTTGTTAAGTAATTCATGTTTGTTATGGATAGGATTCTTTTGATTCATATAAAGAATATAATTATGTTTATAAATATTATTTTTAATCATAAAATGAAAACTGTTCTTAAATGATTATGATTGGGAATGAATCTGGTTGCGTTTTTGGAGATGGTAATCTGTATGTACCCATGAGTGACAATATAATTATATTTATGGGGAAATACTATATAATGTGATGGTATATCATATATACTAAATCATTAAAATGTTATATTTATTATTTAAATCAGTTATACAGATTATTATACCCATACAAATAACGATGTTTTTGAATAACAAACTACACAGTGACGTGGAGACTGTAAGTCGTACACATGCATGTATTGGTGACTTTGTCATTCATATAATGGATAGAATATTGAATATGGTTATACCATTTTTATAATAAAATCACAGTATATATAATATATTGGAGTTATTTTTTTTAATGGAAACAACAAAGAAAAAGGAAGTGGAAGAAGAAAAGAACTTGAAAGAGGTGATGAAATATTTACCACTTTTTCGGGTTCTTCCTCTTGATTTGATTAAAAGGGCTATATTGGTTGGCTTTATGAACAAAACAATGCCTCTAAGATAAAGGGAGGAATGTTAGGATAATATTTGGGCATGGTTTGACCGATAAAAATGTATTTGGAGTGTGAAAGTAAGAGAAGGTGAAGTACCCTTTTATAAGAGAGGTGTGGGTCACTTTACAAAATGTATGAAATATTATTTTATAATAAAATTATTTTCGGTTCATAATGGCTCCAAAATGAATTATTTGTAGGATATGGTTACCATGGGTCAAAAAACACTTAACCTATAGGTTTTAGATAGGTTTAGGTCACCATATTAACCTTATCTTTTAGATTTAACTAATAGTTAAATAGATTGACATTTACCATGCCTCTTGGTATTTTTATATTATATGCTTAATAAACAAACAATATCAAGCCATGAGAACCCCATGTGGTCCTCTATTAATATATATGACGTTATCTAATTCATTTGACCGATCCTTAAATTTTGAGGAATATTATATCAATTAATAATATAGTATTTGTTTTAAAAACTGAATTATGTAAATTTTGACACTATTTAGTATTTGGTTTGTCTACAAATGATAACATCATGATTAATTTGAAAGAAAATTATTGAATCCACAATAATATGTCCTATTAAGATATAAAATTATTGTAATTCCTCAAATGTTTCAAATTACATTTATTTGGATATTTATAATATCAATTATTTTAATATTTCATTAATAAGGTAATTCTTGCATCATCATTTTGACATAAATGAATTAAATTATTTAATGTCTAAAAATTATAAGTAAAATACAATTATTTAGGAAATCATTTTATATTTATAATGATTATTTATAGATTAATTTATCTTATGTATAAACCTATATTATAAATTTTTACTTATTAAACATTGAACTTAACTCTTTTAATTATTCTTTAAATAAAATAATAATAAATATCCTATTCTAATCCAAGTGGACCGAAGGGGATCATATTTTATTCCTAAGGTTTTCATTGGTATAATTACACTTCTTCAATAGAATTATGATATGTTTTAGGATAATTATAATATCAATTTTACCCTTAATTACTGTATTTACTTTTAACTGTGGTAAATAAAAGTAAAACGTTACTATACACCAAAAATTATATTCATTTAATTTATGAACATTATAAATACTGATGTTAACCGTGTCTCTCAGATTTTTTAAATTTAACTCATAGAAGTGGTAAAATTATGATTTATGAGAATTTTCGAATTCTCCTAGGAGGTGGGTAATAGACGGTAAAACATTCAATAAAATTTTTATATATCTAAGCTTATTATAAATTGAATATAATGAATTACATTGAACTTATACAGGTATTATGAATCATTTTGACATAAAATATATTTAAATAAAATAAATTATTATTTAAATAAAATTTTGGGTTTAACCAATAACGCAGTTGTCTTCACTATTCATCAAAATGCTAATGTTTACAGAAAAATACCAAAAATTCACCCTAAGCTAATATTGATATTATAAACTCAAAAATTAATTCCAATTAGAATAATAATATCTATTAAATTTCAAAATGTTGGTATTACTATTCATAATGGCTAGTTTTATTGGTCGTAGTGTGTTAGAATATCAAAGTTGCGTACAATGAATGCTATTGCATTATTCAAAGGGAAACGTATTGTGGAAGTTTGGGGTGTTACATTCTCCCCTTATTAAAATAATTTCATCCTAAAAATTTCTACAATATTACAGCATAAAAAGATTTGGGAGGTTCTTCATCATATGTTCCTCGAGTTACTAAGTTTCCTCTTCCATTTTATGATTTCTCCATAGAACTTTCACCAGATAAGTCGTTCGGTTTCTCAACCCGTGTTCTCTTGTATCATGAATTCTGATAGGCTATTTACAATATGAAAGATCGAGTTTTAGTTCTAATTTTTCATAGATGAGTATATGCGTTGGGTATGGCATGTATTTCCTCAATAGTGATATGTGGAACACATAATGAACTTTGGAGAGACTTGGAGTCATTTCCAAAGAGTAAGCTACAACCCCAATTCGTTATAGTTTTTCAAAATTTCCAATGTACCTGAGACTTAATTTATCCTTATTACCAAATCATATAAGTTCCTTTAATGGATATACCTTCAAGAAAACTTGATCTCTTACCTAAAATTCCAAATACTTCCTTCAGTTATTGGCATAGCTCTTCTTACTACACTGAGATGCTTTGATGTGTGTTTGGATATCCTTCACGTTTCCATCGTTTCCTCAAAATGTTCTGGGCCTACATGTTTTCTTTCACCAACATCATCCCAACAAGTTGGTGTGCGACATCTCTTTGCATATAACGCTTCATATTGTGCCATATGAATACTTCAATGGAATCTATTATTATAAAAAACTTATACCAGAGGTAAATATTGATCCCACATACCATTAAAGTCAAGTGAGAAAGATCTCAAAATGTGGTCTAAGGTTTGAATAGTTTGTTCAAATTGTCCATCGGTCTGAGGGTGGAAGGCAGTGCTCAAACAAAGTTCAGTATCTAGTTCCTTTTGAATAATTTTCTAGAATAATGATTTAAAATGAGGATCACAATCAGAAACAATCGATAGGGGTACTCCATGAAGTTTTACAACTTCATTAATATATAGTCTTACCATACGTTCAAGTGGTAAATCTTATCTTGTAGAAAGAAAATGTGATGACTTGGTAAGACGATCAGCAATGACCCATATTGCACCATTCCCTCTAGGAGTCTTTAGTATCACCATGAAAAAGTCTATCATAATATTTTCCCATTTCCATTCAGGTAAGGAAAGTTGTTGCTTGACTCCTCTGGGTTGTTTCCTTCCAGCTTTCAATTTTTGACAAACCATACATCTTGACACAAAATCAGCAATCTCCCACTTCATGTTGTCACACCAAAAATATTATTTCAAATATTTATACATTTTAGTGCTACTAGGGTGTGTAGAGAAATTGGATCTATGAGCATCATCCAATAATTCCCTTCTTTGATCAGGTATATCGCGAACAGAATGCCTCTTCCCAAATTCCAAAATTCCATCTTTATATATGAAGTCACTCAATCTCCCATCATTCACTGCTTTAATCTTCTTTTGAAACTCCCCATCACTAGTCTGAGACCTCTTTATCTTATGTAGTAGTGATTGTTTGTCAACCATTTGTAAAAGTATTTATTTTTCACCTTCCATGGTTATTCCCATATAAATATTTACTAGATCCATGAAAATAGGATCTATTTAAACTCTCATCTCGTTCAAAACTCCATGATCAATTATACTCAAAGCATCTACCACCTTATTTTCCTTCATCCAGTGGTAGTGTATAGTGCGATAATAATCCCTGAGTCGTTCAATCCATCTCTTTTTCCTAAGGTTGAGTTCTTTTCTTGAGAAAATATACATCAAACTCTAGTGATCAGTATAAATATCACATATTCAGTATATATATACTGTCTCCATATTTTCCAAGTAAGGATTACAACTACTAAATCAATATCATGATTAGGATTTTTTTAGTAATGATTTTTTATATTTCGTGATGCATAGGCTATAACTCTATCATTCTTCATATGGACACAACGAAGTCATTTTTTTGAAGCATCGCTATAAATTACAAACCCATCGTTCTCTGATTGTAGAGTCTAGATAAAAGAAATGACTAATCTTCTCTATAGTTCTTCAAAACATTCTTCACACTCTTTTTTCCAAAAAAAATTAACCACTTTATGTGTGATCTTGGTTAATGGGTTAGACAACCAGGAAAAATTCTGGATGAAACGTTGATAATAACCTTCTAAACCAATAAAACTATTTACCCGAGTTACACTCGTCGGGTTTTTCCATTCCAGGATTATCTTGGTCTTTGAAGGATGAACAGAGATTCCAACCTTATAGAAAATATATCCATGAAAATAAATCTCCTAGAGCCAAAATTACCACTCTCTAAACATCCCGTATAATTTATTTCTTCCAAGAGTCTTTACAATAATGCACAAGTGATTTTCATGATCTTCGTAGATTTTGGAGTATACCAAGATATCATTAATACATACCACTAAAATGTCATCAAGATATTCCTTGAAAACTATATTCATTAGATCCATGAATATCAAAGGTGCATTACTCAATCCAAAGGGCATTACTATTAAATCGTAATGCCCATAACTAGTTCGAAATGTTGTTTTCAGATTTTCATGCTTCTTCACACACAACTGATGATATCCATAGCGAAGGTAAATCTTTGAAGAATATTGAGCTCTTTGAAGTTGGTGGAATAAATCATAAATTATAGTTAGTGGATACATGTTATTTATTGATATAACATTGATCTCTCTGTAGTCAATGCCCAACATCATAGATCTGTCTTTCTTCTTAAAAAAGGATAGGGGCTTCCCATTGAGAAACACTTGGGAGAATAAATCTCATATTACTCCATTCCATTAGTTGTTTCATTAGTTTCAAAAATTCCACAGTGTCCATTATATATGGGGTCTTAAATATGGGCCTTGAAATAGGAATTAAATCAATGGAAAACTCAATTTCCCAGTCCAGAGGATGTGCATGTATATACTCTGCAAACAATTCAACACATTGTTTCACAATAAGAACATACTCTACTCATACATTATTTTCCTCACCCATAATTATTTCATTACCTTCCTCCACAAAAATTGATTTTAGTAGAGCTATAGCAGGTGGATATAGATAATAATCAGGTGGTGATGTTTCTGCTCTAAAGATACGGTACTCCTTATCATCATCGAAATTACAACCTTCTTTTTAATACAATAAATATTCACATCATAGTCTGAAACCAAATCAATTCCAAGACTATATAAAATTCAATCATGGTTATGACTATGAGATCAGTAGATAAATAACATTTATATTCTCTAATGGGAACTGATTCACAAAAACATGATGTGATGATACTTCCCTTAGGTGTTTTGACTGAAAACTCCCTTGTTAACTCAAATTAAAAATATCTAATTTTCTTAGCAATCTAAAAAAATATGAAAGAATTAGATAATCCAGAATCAAATAAAGCATTGCCTAAACATGAGAAAACCATTAAATTACATTCCACCATGTCTTTCAGAACTTCCACCACAGTAACCGTGATCACATAAGCTTGGCCTTTCTCCCTTGGAATTTTCTGAGGTATGTTCCCATGGAACATAGGACATTTAAAATTGACAACCTCTTTCTTCCCCTTGATATCACGATCATGGTGGCCTTGTTCATCAAAATTGTAATAGAATCCCATTCCCTTTAGTCCAGTACCAGGGTGTTTCATCCTACATTTACAGCAGGATGGATACTCAACTTTTCTTTTATTCCACTTATTTTCATTTCCCTAGTGTTCAGTAGATCACTTCTTCCATTTATTTTCTTTAAAATAGTTAGAATTACGGAATTCTTTTTCTGTGTTGATATCACACGAGACAATATCATCAAATGATGAGAAGGATTTCGAGACTAATGCTCAATGGAGAAATGGTTTTAATGCATAAATGAATAGAAAAATATTACTTCTTGGGTTACTTATATATAATCTGCAGCATTCCTGGTTAACTTTGTAATGCTAGCCTTATACTTTGTGACATTCTCATCTTCATTTTTCCTCAGACTCAAGAATTGTCATTCCATATCTGCTCGTTGGTCAGGAGGAATGTATTTTTTATGAAAATATCTTTAAACTCTCTCGATTACATGAGTGATTCTTCTTCATATTTCTTCGTGTTTTAGATTAATGACCACCATTGATCTATATCCCCTATGAGGAGATAAACATCAATGACAACATTTTCCTTTTCACTACTCCCCGAAGCATGAAATATTTTATCTATGGAAATTATACATTTCTCTGATATTAATGGATTTGTACTCCCATTAAATGTTTGTGGTTGTTTCCTCATGAAACAGTCTAACATTGATCCTTCACACTGTGGATCAGGGTGCTCCATACGGGTAACAATATTATTCATAACCTGAGGGTGTTGTCTCAATATGGGGATATGCTGATGAGCACTAGTTGCATCACCATCTCCACTATAATTATCTTTAGTAGGATGGAAATCCCTACATGGATTACATGGGTTGATATGGTTTCCATTCATTCTAGTAGGCACTATTTCTAAACAACAGAATACACTATATTAGTTTATAAATCACAATTCAAAATTCCAAACATGTAAACCGGATAACATAAATTGAATAGTGTATGGATATAATCCATAATCATAAAAATATTTTCTTTAAGGAAGAATATACTAATAAACCCTTCATAATGGTTTGTAATGAAAATGAGAATTATCCAATGCATATCCATCAGGAGTGTCGTAACCACGAGTGCATCAAGGCCCTTTTTCATGCACCAGTTCCCGTTCGAGTCTACCTCAAAGTAGTTTTTTTGGGTTTTACCCCTAGGTGCATCTATGCCAGAGCCACCTCTACTTAATCGTATCCAGAAAAGATGTATTTCTTGAGAAACTCACAATATATTTACAGTACCCAAATTCATGGAAGTTCATCTATACTAATACTGAAAGTATATCATAGGGAGGTGTTCTCTAATAAGAGTTTTACTAAATCTGGTTTTCAAGGATTATACTAATCTTCATCTGATACAAACCATAATGCCCCGACTTGAGTTACCTAGAGTTAGTGCATTATTACATAACATTGGAATGATACAGTTTATCATGTCTTGAAAGACCAATCTGTTTAGTAGCCCTATAAGTAATAGATACTTTTATATGTTTTACATTACATATTGAAATAAAAACAGCAACAACATATTTTTCCATTTTGAAACACACTTATTTCCTTATACTATTCTAGAAAGTCAACCATAAAAATACTTCTTCACATACTGGAAAAAATAAATAATAGAAAGGGGTGAGCTCAGATGATTAGTAAGGATAAAAATATAGCATAAACTTTCATAAATAATTATCAATATTTAAAGAAATGAATAAGATTAAAATGAAAGCCGTTTAAAAATAATTTTTATCGCAATACGACAAATATAAAATCAAATAATTCCATTTACTTAATCACATGGATATTCTACTAGTCGAATAATCACATGCAATTTCAATATCTACATAATAATGATGTAATGCATAACGCTAGACTTCATAACCACATAGTCCAGGCCAAGTGACATGACTAAAAATAAGATTTTGTCAAGATCTTCTGCCAAAACAATAACTTGTCTCATGAGTCCTACTGATGCATCGCAGAGCTATTAAGGGCTTCACCCATCACTTAATAAGTCCAATTCATTCCTCATATGAAATGGTTTAAACATTGCATAAACATTCATATTAAAACTAGAATATGAAATGTCAATAATTTAAACATAAACCACGAATGGTATAAAAATAACACATCCATATTAAAACATATCACAAAACCTTCAATACAATATGGAATAATTTTATTGTAAAGAATCATTTCCAAACAACATTAAAATACATCAAAGGATGTTGACAGATGAAATCAAGAATATTTTTGAGAAATATCTCAATCTTTTTTTTGAAATCATTTAAAAGTCACATAATTATAAAATAAAACATTTATTTTATAAAATATTCATATAATCATGTAACTGATGTTTTGACGATGTTATAATGACAGAAAATAGCCGCACCCAACATATAGTATAAAAAATCATTATGACCTTAATTTTTTTGAAAAGTTAATAAAAAACCTAGTTTGGAAAATGACCAAATGATTCCTTTCAAAACATATAAGGTCAAATAAGGGTATAAATTACTTTAACTCGTTGTCTAGTAAATAGAAAAAATGTTTTGAAATAAATTTATAAGAAAACAAATATATGGAGGATAAAGTGGTCCCAGTAGATACATACATAAATTATTTTATTATATTATACTATAACTACATACATAAATATTATATGATATATGATCCTCTAATATTGCTTTGTTAATAATATTTCAGTAGTATCATCATTTTGGGTTTTAACTGATTCGTTTTTCATTATATGGTTGGTTACGTAAGCCACATTTGTTCTGGATAAGAGGTATATGATTCATATACAGAATGATATAATGTTCATAAACATTATTAATAATCATAAAATGAAAATTATTCTGGAATGATTATGACAGAGAATGAATCTCATCGTGTTAGTGAAGACGGTAATCTGTATGTATGCACGAGCGACAATATCATTATATTGAAGGTGAAATCGTATCAAATTGGATGGTATATCATATATAGAGAATCATTAAATTGATATATTTATTATTTACAGCAGTTATAATCATTATTAAACCCATCCAAATAATGAAGTGTTTGAATAACAAACTACACCACGATGTGGAGACGGTAAGTCTTATGCAAGGATGTACGGCGACTTTGTCATTCTTATGATGGAATGAATAATAAATATGGTGGTACCATTTTTATAATAACATCACAGTATATAGAATATACTATATTTATTATTTTATAATGGAAACAACAAAGAAAGAGGTCGTGCAAGAAGAAATAACTTGAAATAGGTGATGAAATATTTTCCCCTTCTTTCTGTTCTTCCTTTTTATTTGATCAAAAGGGATCCATAGGTTGGCGTTCTGACCAAAGTAACACCTCTAGGATGAAGGGAGGAAATATGGTAGGATATTTGGGCAGGGGATGGATGATCAAATTGGCTATTGAGGTGTGAAATTAAGAGAATGTAAAATACCATTTTATAAGGAAGGTGAGGGTCAGTTTAGGAAAAGCTTGAAATATTATTTTATAATAATATCATTTTTGATTTATAATTTCTCCAAAATGATTTATTTCGAGGCTAAGGTAGGTATGAGTCAGCATAATCTCAACAAATAGGTTTATACAGGTTTCGGTCACCATATTAACCTCATCATTTATATTTCACACTTAGTCTAATAGTTTGACATTTACCATGTCTCTTTGTATTTATATATTATATGGTTAATAAACATACTATAACAATCCCAGAGAATCCCATGTTGTTAAATATTAATATATATAACATTATATATGTCCTTTGGGCGAAATATATATTTTTATGAATATTATAACAAATAATAATTTAATATTTTTTTAAAAAACTCAATTATGTCAATTTTGAAATTATTTAGTATTTGGTTTTTGAGAATGTCATAACATCTTTATTAATTAAAAAAATTGTTTAATCAACCGTAACAATCCATATTAACCTATATAATTAGTGGAATTCATCAAATGTCTCAAATTTCATTTATTTGGATATTTATAATATCAATTATTTTAATAATTCATTAATAATGTAATTACCACATCATCATTGTGTCATAAATAAATTAAATTAATTAATGCTTAAAAATTATAAATAAAATTCCATCATGTAGGAAATATTATTAAATTTCAAATTAATATTTATAAATTATTTTTTCTTATGTATAATACTTTATTACAAATGGTTTAGTTATTAAACCTTGATTTTCACTATTTTAACTCTTCATTAAATAAAATAATAATAAATATTATAATCTATTCCATGTGGACCAAAGAGGTCAATATTTTATTCCTAATGCTTTTTGTGGTCGAGTTACACTTATCAAATAGAATTAGGCCCCAAGTTAGAGTAATTATAATATCATTTTTACCCTTAATTACCCTATTTAATTTCAACCGGGTAAATAAAAGAAAAAAGCTACAATTCATCAAAAATTATTTTCATCTTAATTAAACACATTTTACATAATTATGTCAACCATTTATCTTGTATTATTGAAATTAAACTCACAAAAGTGGTAAAATTATGTTTTATGAAAATTTGCAAATGCTTTTAGGAGGTGGGTAAAAGACGGTAAGTAGTTCAATAAAAATTTTATATATCTAAGATTATTATAAAATGAATCCAATGAATTACATTGATCTTATATAGGTATTATGTATGTATTTTTCACTAAAATATATTTTCATATAATAATTAAGTATTTAAATAAAAAGTTATTTTTAACCAAAAACGTAGTATTTTTCACTATTTATAAAAAATTTACTGTTTTCAGAAAAATACTAAAAATTCACCCTAAGATAATTTCAATATTCTGAATTCAAAAATAAAGTCCATTTAGAAAAATTAAATTTATAAAATTTCATAAAAGTGGGTATTTCTATTCATAACAGCTAGTTTGACTAGTCGTGATGTGTTTGAATCTCAAAGTTGAAGACAATGCAAGCTATTGCATTATTAAAAGGGAAACGTATCGTGGAAGCATGAGGTGTTACAAATAAATATTTAATTTCAATTTAAAATTAATAAAATTATTTAAAATAAAATTATATTTCAAAAATTGTATTTAAAAAAAATTAGTCCTGTAATTTTAGGAAACTTTTATGGGACCTTAGTTAATTTTTGAATGTATTATAAAATTATTTTAAAAATTAAAATCTTTATTATTCTACTAAATAATTAATTTTTATTAAAAAATATAATATATCACATATATAGAAAATTATTTTGATAAAATGGAGTATATTTTTTAATTCTACACATATAAAAGTGGATATGGTGAATTTTTGGGATTGTTGTAAAATACTTGAACATTTGGTGAATAGTGAAATTTGATAATTTATGAAATATTCTCAATAAATAAATTTCATCATTATTCATGAGTCAAAAATGTTTTAATTATCCATTGGTTGGAATGGCCAGAATAATTCCAGTTCCTTGACCGATGGGAAACTGGTGGCACCGCCCCTGAACGCGGATTCATAGAAGAACCCTTGTCACCATCTGCTGGTGAGAAGATCTGACAGAAGCACTGAAGGTGACCTATCTTGCCGCATGATCGGCACTCCACTGGGTCTTTCAGGAAATGTGGCCTTATATACAAACTCTTCCCGCACTGGTAGCACACCACCAGGCTACCAATAGATGTATCCCGCCTACTCTGATATCCTCGTGCAGTCCCCCTACGGCGCTTCCAGCTATCAGTCGAAGGGATATTAACTCTTGATCCTGAACCGCCCTGGATCGTAGCTCCAAAATCCCTCATATTACGCTATGTGATCATCGCATGGTTGACGATAGAGGATATCGATGTCAACATGAATATATTCACCTTAGATCGGTTGTCGTGCCTTAGACCACCCTCAAAAATTCAGGCAAGGAACAACTCATCTCATCCTGGAATAGGTGTGAAATGATGCAGCTCTATGAAGTGAGATGAATACTCTATAATTGTAAGAGTAACCTACTCCAGACTCATGAACACTCTGGATCGATCAGTCCTCAATGAATCTGGATATAAGTAATCATAGAATATGTATTAAGACTCATCCTAAGACATATCATGCTTGTATCCTGCCTCTAAGATCACTTTCCACCACCTCTTGGAAGAGTCTCGAAGCATGTCGGTAGTGAGATTAACCCTCTTCTCTGGAGGTATCTCCAGATGATCGAATATCATCATTGTGGATACTAGCCATGACTCTGCAGCCTTGGGTCCGCCATCCTTTGAGAAAGTGGGAGTATGATTCTACTGAATGTCTTGCATCAATTATTCCATCGACAGGTCAGGAGGCGGTGCTCTTTGAAAGGTCTGAATCATCCTCAAAAATATCTCCCTGAAATTTGTATCGGCAAATATTTTGTTTATAACAGCTGATGCCAAGACTGGCATGATGGGAGGATATTTAGGTAGTCCCTAATTAGCCATGTCTGGTGTTTGATCACCGCCTAGAAACTGGCGCCCAACCTGAGGACGTCTCAGCGGTATGACTCTGCAAGGTCAAGCACGCACCATAGATCAAGGTTATCATGGAATAGAAACTAGAAGTGTAAAGTGGGATAAAGTGAGAGAAATCACTCATGTTTTAAAAAACATTACTCCATGGAGTGTAAAATTCCTACAAGTCATGTTCATTTAAGTCATTTACATGAACGTGTACTCCTACCTAATCTATTCGTGTAACACCCCGAACACACAACGTGTTGTCTTAACACATGGAATATACTTGAATCCCCTTCCCCATCTTGATTCCTTCTACATGGTTAAGCCACACGGATCTCCTAGGACAAGACTACACGGTGTGTTCATGGAATACACGACGTGTTCTAGAAAATCTTCATTGGCCCATGTTGTTAGTGACACGACCTAACACACGGCTCAAACAACATGGTGTGTTCAAATCAGACACTCGATGTACGTGAAAGGAGAACACCGACCCGTGTTGTTAGTGACATGGTTGGGTACCTATGTCAAACTACACAACATGTTTCATCCTAACATGACATCTATAGCTTTATGGTTTATCCGTATGTGTTTTTAGTTACACGGGAAGACACAGGGTCAACCCTACACGACATGTTCAACTCGTACACAACATGTTCCCACCAGATTTACCCACTAGTGTCTCTGCCCACACGGCCTATGACACAGTTAGAGACTACACAACATGTACATAAATTACACGACATGTACTTCAGAAAAATAGTTTCTTCCTGAACAGAAGAACACATGGCATGCAGGAAAAACTACATGGCGTGTATTCTGGGTTTTTCCAATCAATAAGCCTCAGAAACTACTCTAAATCCCAAAAAAAATTAAAATGATAATCAAAGTGTCAAATTAAAATTTTTGAGGGCCTATACACCACACAAATCAATGTTTAGCATCTTAAACAGGTAATAAACAAGGATAACAGTGCAATGATCCACCAAATTCCGATCCATGAGGGCCCATAACACCTCATGAACCAAATTTGGCATCCATTCAAGAAAAAACTCAAACAATCAATGCTCTAAGTAAAATAAGGTATTCGTTCATGGAATCTATCACAAAAGCATGAATATTATACACAACCCCTACCACAAAAACATGCAATTGATAATGCACCCTAAATGGAAAGTAAAGAATACATGAGAAATGATTTCAAACAAGTTCATATATGATGAATGAGATGGAATAACCTCATCTCATTAGGTTGAGACAGAAATTGAACCTCAATAACATTAGCAGTAATAGTATAAAACATGTGGGTCACCCAACGGTGAAAATAAAATCAACCACAATGTTGCAAAATGAGAAAAAATTGCATTAAATGAGGTATATTGGCATTTCCATGTACATGAGTTAGATACTACTGGTCATAGCATATTACCACATATATATTCTGTTTTATCCCTAGATAAAGGCTCTAAACAGTATGTCAAGAGAAAATAATGCCTCTGATACCACTTTGTAACGTCATGGTTCCAAAATCCACCCAGAGCGCCCCGTACACGGTTGGTCACATGGCCTCAAGAAAATTTCCCCAAATGCCAGAGGTTGCCGACTAGTAGCGAGGGCCGTGGGTGTAACAGTGGAGAAACTATTCTCTCATGGGAATAATAACACCGCGGAAGGGAAAAAATACACAATAGCGGAAGCAGTAAATATAACAACAACAGTAATAGCGGAATATTGGAATAACGAACAACTGGATCCCACACACACCCTTATATATATATATATATGATGCATGGTACATATGTCTAGGAAACTAGTCAAACAAATAAAAATATTCGGATACAAACTTTACTAAACCAAATTACAAAAGAAACAAATAAATACCTTATCAGCATCACAAGACTATGCTTAGTCCCATGCTCTCCAGTTCCATAGCAAGTTATGTACCTGAAGTAGAAGGGTGATGTCCCTTGTCTATACCTACATCAATATAATCTATTTGGGCCCAAAATCATGGCCCAAATAGTGTGTGAGACTAAATCCTAGTAGGCAACCACCCCATGATCATTTCCTAACAGTCAGTGAATATATGATAGGTAAATGTACAGACGCAGTAAACAAGAAAGTACTTAGTAGAAAATAATTACACATATCAAAATCAACTAATCAAGAATGGTAACCCTCTAGGATGTGGACAGAGCCTATCCCCTCTGGTTTAGTTATAAGAATATATATAATGAATCTACGAGGAATCACTTACAGCCAATTACCCATCAAATCAAAAGTAAATAAAGACTCTCCGATGAAGCTCACACGGTCAATTCCCCTTATATCCCCAAAGGTCAAAGACTCTCTAACGAAGCTCACTCAGTCAATTCCCCTTATGTCCACAATTGGATCGAAGACTCTGCAAATAATATCACTCCATCAATTCCCCTTAGAGTTAAAAGTTCTCAAAGACTCTCCATGGAAGCTCACTCGGTCAGTTCCCCTTATAGTCTAATGTTCTCAAAGGATCACTGAGGAAGCTCACTTGGTAAATTCCCCTTATAGTTTAATTTTCTCAATGACTCTCTGAGGATGCTCACTCGGTCAATTACCCTTATAGTCTACTACACTAGGTTCTCAGAGCCCTGTGTTGGTCAATGAGCATATCAAGTTAAAAATCGGAATAGTTAAACCTCAATAACTACTTGGATAATCAGTCTACAACATATCAAGCATGTCAGAAAACAAACACTCCACCAAACAACACTAGGCCTGGAAAACAAGCAATGCGGCCAAACTGGCTAAGTAGACCAACAGTCGTAAATATAACATGCTTGGGCAACACATCCAAAGCATAGAGATCAACACTATTCATATCCAATTAACCTCTACACAAGAATACAAGCATGGAAGGAAATAAACTGGGGTAAAATGGTTAACACACAATACCCCATTCAAGGGTATTAGTCAAAATTACATATAATACTCTAATACATTCAACGGAAAGGAACAAATAATCTACCTTAGTGTTGGGAGATCAATATACTATGGCATCGGCCCTTGGATCGACCTAGAATGCGGTAGATCTTCCAAAACATCTAAAAAATTCAACACATGATATCTCATGAGAGAGGATAAAACAGAAGATGGTGCTCTACAAGAAGAGAGAACTCACCGATGTGATTCCAACGCAACCGACGATGTTCGATTTGGAGGACGGACGGTCGATCGGGGGTTTGTCAATGGTCCACGACTATACAGAGATCTCAGTCAAATGAGACCTTGAAGGAGAGAATTATGGTGATTAGACATGACCCTGGTGCGTTTAATGAAAAAAATAAAGTACAGGACATGTACTTTAGAAGTACATGGAGTATACTCACCATTTCCATACTCCACCTTAGCTGTCCTCCAGGGCACCCCACACAGCCGTGTGCATGGTCACTACACGACCAGCACCTGGAAACCTGTGGTAACCGAGTACACAGCGGGTACTCATAATGTAAACAACGTGTACTTTAAAAATTTTCTGATTTTCCTATTTTTCTCAAAAATGACCCGAAAATGAAAAACATACCTAAAATGAATGTCATGGTTATTACATAATCCTCATACAATGTAACCAAAATGATATATATAACCATTTAAAATTATTATTTTTAATTAATAAAATATAAATTCATTCATGGGGAATTATATATATTCCACATGAATTTTTTACTTATAATATGGTTAGCTGATATTGAATATAAATAAATGAACACATTATAATGATGAAATTCTATCATATAACTTTTCAAAAGTCCATAAATGAACTCCATAAAATTATAATAAAATATTTAAATGTATAATATGTTCTGAATTAAATTATTAATTGTTCTAATTTAATATTCTAGGAAATTAAGGTCATGTGTAAAGCACATTTGGACATAAGGTAAGGGTTTTTTTATCTCACTACCTTTTTTGAGATATTCCTTACTCACCAAAATTTTTTATGTAGGGTGTATGAATACTAACCATTGATGTATCATATCATGAATCTATTTATTTTCATGTTATTCAATATATCATTTTATCATTATTAATTTTGGGGCATATGATTCGATTGATTTCAAATTGGAAAAGTGTTCCATATGAAGCTTCATTTTTTCATTTTGGTTATAGCCCCTATATGCATTGGTAGGTATAATGAGGGAAAACATAATTGCAATTAAGCTGATCCATTACCCTAGTATTTTAGAAGTCTTGGATGAGGTCATAATAATTTTTTTATGATGTACGACATATGAATTCCCTCATTATGATATTAGAAATGGATAAGTCTTGTGATTATTTGACTAGTAATATAACAAGGGAGAAGATTCTTAGGATTTTTTATATGGAAGTATTCATTAAGTTTTTATTACTTCTAAATTATTCTCAAGATTATGTTTTATTGGTATGAGTTATTCACGTTTCTCTATTGTTTATGATATCTTATGTTGTATCACTTACCCTATCTCTGAATCTGAGATCACACATTTATTATATTCAATTTCCCAATGTTATGAAGAAGAAATCAATGAGTATGCTCTCAAGCATGTTGTATATTTCATATCGTGTCATGTTTTATTTCCTTTTTCAACTTATTATGGGTATTATAAATGTAATATGATCTTACAATACATTTAAACTAATCAATCCTTCTGTATTTGATTCCTTATAATCATACTGATGAATTAAAGTAATGCACCGAATCAACGATTCTGGGGCATGGGTGTTACAATATGTTTATTTAATATTCAATATAACGAATATATGTGTAATTAATAAAAAAATAGTTTTTCCTAATAAACCAACTCTAGAAAACGATAACTGAGACTAGTGACAACTAATTTTGACATTTAGTCCACTTAACCTCACATGATGATATTGTTTTTGATGAATGTAGGATTATATCAAGGGATCCCCCATATTTCCATCTTGGGATATACATCTCAATTCAACCTCACATCTCCGAGACAAATTCCTCAATAGATGATACTTCTGAAGTGACTTCTATATTTTCTAATGAGAACTTGGATCTTTGGCGAGATCTATTAATGGTTTATTATTACAATAGAGTGAGATATGATCATTACTACTAATTACAAATTCAATATCTTGGATGAAGTTGTGCATCCATGCTGCTTTATTATCTTCAGAATAAGCCGCAATATACTCATACTCTAATGTATACTCTACATCAACATCCAACTTCGAGATCTTGCAACTCACCGAACCTGTATTAAAACTAAAGATGTATTGTGTTTTGACTTCATGTCGTCTTAATTAGTTTGGAAACTAGAATATGTGTATCTTTCTATGAATATCTGATCATATACTCTTTGTACTAGGATCATATCCATAGTACAAGTCATGTACATATGGGTAATGTTTACCACCATCCAATTGTGGTAACCTGGGTCAACAAGATATCTTCCTCATGCACTCAATGCTTTTGATGAAATTTATCCAAGTACATAGCATAACATACAAGACTAACAAAACCTCTTAAGTTTATTAATTCCTTTATATTATGTTTCTTTACACATGTCTTCAGGCACACATTCATGGAGATGTGAATTCCATTTAAAGCTGGCCAAATTCACCTCATGGATTCTTCCTTACCGAATCTCATAATTGTATTTTCAATGTATGTACCTTGACCTATGCCATGTAGATTCTTTGATCTATCATGGTGGATATTTATCCCAAGAATATCTTCATCCATTCCAAATTATTTCAAAGAAATATCATTTATTAATCAATATCAAAATTGAATGTAAAATAGGTATTTTATTTCCTATGAGTAATATGCCATCATCATATAGTATTAGGAAAAAAACCACACTCTCACAAATTGTTTTGTAAACACAATGATCACATTCATTCATTAGGAAACCAAATTTCATTATGGACTTATCAAAATGAATGTCCCATGACCTAGATTTTTCATTAATCCATAAATGATCTTTGAAACATTCATACCTTGTTGGAATCCTTTGGATTCACAGACCCCCATGTATTTTCATGTCGACATATTCCTCAATATTCATATTAAGTAAATATATTTTGAGAACCATTTTAAAAATCTCATATTCATCGAAGGGTGTAATGAAATTCATTATTCTGATGGATTTTAGAATTTAAAATATTGAAAATGTTTCATCTTTGTCAATTCCATTAGGCTATTTAAACCCTTTTTTTAATAATTTGCACTATATATATACTAAATTTTCATTCCATTTCTAGTTTCATCTTGAATACACATTTTCAAAACTCGTGTATTTTTTCCATTTGGTAATATATAGTCCACTTATTGTTACTTATAGGTTTTCTGATCATTATTATCAACTAATAATGAGTCGCTATCACTGGTGACTAGAAAATCACAACTTTCTAGTTTATATAACCACTCTTTTACTCCTACATCGTAATTTTTTTGAATGGTTTCATCTTCCATGAGGGTTTGTAGAATCAGTTCATGTAATAGCTCTTCTATACCTTCAGCCTTTATTTCATCAAATTATATCTCCCTCCCACTATATATTGTGCAGAAGTTCTCCCTCTCAAGGAATATTGCATGCCTCTCCACTCTAAACATTTTATCTGAACATTTTTATAATTAATATCCCCTTATTTTCATAGGATACAATGTAAAGGGATACATTGTGCCTTAGGAGGAATGTTGGTTTCCAAATGTGTCCTTAACAAATTTTTCTCTTCCCCACACGTGTAAATTTGATAACATGGTTTTCTTCCACTATAAATTTATTATGACACAACATTTTTTGATTTATTTGGTAATTGGTGTAGCATGTGCACCACATATTATTATTCATATCCCCAAAAAAGGATAATGGAAGACACACAAGACTCTTCATCAATGTCACCATGTCCAACAAGGTGTGATTACTCCTTTCACAAACACTATTCTATTGAGGCCTGTAAGGTGGAGTGAGTTGGTATTAGATACAAAACTCACATATGTAATCATTAATGTCTTGATTATGATATACTACACCAAGGTCTAGGTGTAATTTCTTAATCTTATTACCATGAAGTTTCTCATAATAATTTTTGTTTTACCTGAATTTATCCAAAGAATTTGATTTATACAAAATTATTTATACAAATAAATATCTATAGAAATAATCATTAAATGTTATAAATTATGAGTACCAACTCCTTACGTCAAGAGGAAATGGTACACAGACATTTGAATTAACTAATTATATAATCCCTTTATCCCATTGAAAATTCCCATTAAATGGGGCTTCATTCATATTTTCATTGTAAACATGTGTGACATACAACTGGTGGTTTTAGTTAAAAAGAATGGTAATGCCCATAATTATGTAGTTTAGTCAATCAATTTTTGTTTACATGACCTAGTATTTTCTTCCGAGGTTAGGTATGATATGGGTCATCTAGGGATAATTCATTATCAATTGTCATTACATGGTTTGTGTAGTCTGATACAAATAGAACTTAATTTAATTGTGAATTACCAAATCATTTTTTATCATTATAATTGATGGAAAATTTATTTCTAAATTTGAAATTAAAACTATTTGTATATAGTATAGATATATATATAATGTTTTTGGTGGCTGTATGAACATAATAACTACATTTTAAAACCAAGATCATCCCAGCTGGAAACATTAGGTGGTAGTCACCAATAGAAATAATAGAATGTTTTGCTCGGATTGATACTCATAAATCGACCACCCTATGGCAATTAATATTGAATCTACTTGGTTCATATATTTGAATATGTATTTGAGCCCAAAAAGTATAATGTGATACCCAATTTTTAGAAACATTTAAATTTCACAAAATTATAAATGCACTTGAATCATCCCCAAACTTAATTGGATGTGTATAATTTTGTCCATTCGACCCTCTTCCCACATGAACAGTAGACAACATTTCTTTCCCTTACTTTCCCCTTGACCATCCTCTTATTTTAAGGTTGTGAATAATATTTGGGATTAACATGCTACACATTACCATTCCATTTTATCTCCATAAGGATAAAAGGGTTTTCATGATTCATATTGTTATCTATATAGTGAAGAATAGTATGTAGATCTGGAAGATGATTCTTAATGTTATTCATGTCACAAGTAAAAAATAATATGTAGAAGCTCTGAGGGAGTGATACCCAAATGAAGTCGGTGCCCAGTTCTTTGAGGATTTTAAAACCTTGTACCTATAATAACTCTATGTATCCAATGAGATTGACTATTTGAGGGACCAATGGGGAAACCACTCTAATAATTCCTTGAATGTTTTATTTTGAACTATTAAAACATTTCTATCTAGACCTCTCCTGGTAATGACTACTGAGGTGCTTGTGCTGTAATGCCCCAACACCTAAAGCTTAGAGTCGGTACATTATTAAATATCATTGGCATGATCACAAATAATTATGTATCGAACTACCGATTAGTTTATTATCCCAAGACATTCTAGATACATCCATAATATTTACACAACATCATAAAATGGAAAACAACAACAACATTGTTTCCATATACAACACTGAGATCCCATTGACTATCCCTGTATATCAGTCATAACATACCTTTTTCACATCCTGTGAAAAATAAAACATAGAATGGGGTGAGGTCAGATTCTTAGTAAGGATAACAATAATGCGGAAACGTTCATAAATAAGTACAAACATTTAAGGCAATGTGTAAGACTAAAACAAAAGCATTCTAAACATGACCTTCAGCGTAATATGGGAAAGATACAATAAAATAATTCCATTTACTTATTCAAATGGATATTCTACTAGTCGAATAATCACCTGAAATATCAATAGCCACTTTCATAATGGTGGAATGCATAATTCCAGACATCATAACCACATATTCAAGGCCTTGTGCCAGGACTACAAATAAGATTTTATCAAGTCCTGGTTCTAAGAAACTATTTTGTCTCATGAGACCTACCAATGCATAGAGGAGATATAGCGAGATCCACCTATCACATACTAAGTCCAATGCATTCCTAATATGAAAAGTATGAAACATAAAATAAACATTCGTATTAAAACTAGCATACGAAATATCTATACTTTATCCACACACCATGAATGGTTTAAAAATAACACATCCATAGTCAATCGTAACTCATTCAATACAACATGGGAGATTTTTTTGTAACAGATTAACCTCAATCGAGAATAATTAAGGATATTTACATAGATGAAATTAATCATCAAAACTATTTGAGGAAAATATCCCCCTTTTTCTAGAATACAGTTAAAAGACAAAATATTGGTCCAAAACCAGATTAAAAATATATTTTTAAACCAATGTCTTATATACCACATTGAAACCTTTAAAATGAATTTTTATTTTAAAACATTAATTTCCATATAAATAAATCCTTAAAACCATTTTAAAACATGGACATTAATGAGAAATATTTATAAGATTACATTTTTAAAACATTTAAAGTGATATTTTTGTTTGAGTTCCTAACCAAATGGAAGATGCTTGAATACAAATAAATGAGGTAATAAAAACGTTATAATATCTTGAGAATAATAGATTTCATTATATACTATGTCAAAGGATTGTATATAAATTATATAAAGGTGAATTGGTGAATAACAACAAAGAAGTATCAGCCGAATATAAATTGACATGAAATACCTTATAAAGACAGTATCCTTAGGTAAATGATAAATCAGTGACATAGTTATGTGTGAAGAATATAAATATATTCAATATGATTGGATATTCAGTGTAAATAAATCAGAGTGCATTCAAACATATTCTTGTAAAAACAACAACAAGGACATGGATGTTTAACTCAAGGAATGGAAATTGAGTTAAGATCAAGTTTATATCAATGAATTTAGAAATTATCAATGGAGTTATTATGTGTATCGAAAATATATCGATGAAAAGAGGAGTGTAAATTACTATATAAATAATAAATAGTGATTCTACACATAATCAGGTAGTAAAATAATCAATGAAGAATGCGTAAAGCCCAATGAGTGGAAATTGATATTTGAAATTCCGTTACTGATTTGGTAACTTATGAAACATACAACCCATGAAAGAAGGATCATACAATGAATATGTAAATATCCATAATTAAAGTATATTGCACCAATAATACAATCATTTATAGTACATACACCACACGAATGGAAATAGTGGCCAATATAGCTTGAATCTCATGGGAATAAAAAGTTAGATGAAAAACACTAACTTCATAGTAATTAATCCAGTCATATGACCAAAACATAATAACCACCAAATTAATTGTATAATACAATAAATATAAATAGAATCATGATAATATATATCAAATTATAGTTCACAATACAACACATGAAAAAAATATGTGGCAAACAATGGAAATATCATAGAATTAAAAGTGAGATAAGAAACCCCATAACATTTACTTTTCCATAGTGGAGGGTACGTTAATCTACTGTATAATGGTGAAATAATTGTTATTAAATTAATCAATAACCATATAAATTAACATGATATCATATATGATTTTCCAATATTTATATTTTAGTATTATCATTTTTTCGGGTGTTAACTGATTTGTTCTCCTTTATATGCTTGGTTACGTAATCCATGCTCGTTATAGATGGGATGTATCTTATTAATATTAGGAATGATATTGAGTCTTTAAATGTTATTTTTAATCATAAAATGAAAATTATTCTTGAATGGATACGAAGTGGAATGAATCTCATCATGTTCATGGAGACGGTAATCCGTACGCACGCACAAGCAACAAAATAATTCTTTTGATATTAAAATAATATATAATTGAATGTTATATCATATATAAATAATCATTATCATGTTTTATTTGTTATTTAAACCAATTATACGTCATTATTATACCCATCCAACTAATAATGCATTGAATAACCACTAAACCATGATGTGGATACGGTATGTCGTACATACACACGTATGGTGACATGTCATTCAAAGGAAGGATAGAATAATGAATATGGCTGTACCATATTTAAAATAACATCAATGTATATATAAGATACTGTATTTATTATTTTAGAATCTAAAAAACAACGAAAGATGAAGTGGGAGAAGAAAGGAACATGAAAGAGGTGATGAAATATTTACATCTTCTTCAGTTTCTTCCTTTGTATTTGATCAAAAGGGCTCAATAAGTTAGCTTTATGACTAAACTAAGGCCTCTAGGATGAAGGGAGAAGATTTTGGAGGATATTTGGTCAGGGGTTGGCCGAACCTAATGGCTTTGATGGTTTGAATTTGAGAAAAGGGGGAGGTCCCTTTTATATGAGGGGTGAGGAGAACCTTAGGACAAGATCGAAATATTATTTTATAAAAAATTCATTTTAGGATTCTAATGTCTCAAAAATAAATTATATAAATTATATGTCGGGGATGGGTTGAACACCACTCAACCAATAGGTTTTAGATAGGTTTGGGTAACTATATTAACATTATCTTTTAGATTTAACTCTTAGTTAAATAGTTTTACATTTACCATGTCTCTTTGTATTTATATTTTATATTATTAATAAACATACTATATACTACCAATATAACCCCAAGTTGTTAATTAATGACACAAATATCATTATATAAGTCTATTGGCCGAACCATACATTTTTAGGAATAGAATATCAATTATTAATAAATTAATTGTTTTAAAAACTCTTTTTTGTCAATTTTGACACTATTTGGTATTATGTTTTTACTAAATTTATAACATCATTATTAATTTTAAAAAAATCATCTAAAAAACCCTAACATGTCATATTAACAGGGAAAATTAGTTTAATTAAAAAAATTCTCAAATTATATTTATCTGGATATTTATAATATCAACTATTTTAATATTTCATTAATTAGGTAATTACTGAATCATCGTTATGTCATAAATAAATATAATTATTTAATGTCTAAAAAATATAAATAAAATACCATTATGTTCAAAATATTTTTATATTTATAATGAATATTTATAGTCGAATTTATCTTTTGTGTAACACTATATTAAAAATGGTTTAGTTATTAAAATTTGAATTTAACACTTTTAACTCTTATTTGAATTAAATAATAAATGTACTAATCTAAAAAAAGTGGGGCTAAAGAATAATATTTTATCCCTGAGGTTTTTATTGTCGAATTATACTTATCCAATATAATTAGGACATGTGTTATGGTAATAATAATACCATTTTTACCATTAATTACCATATTTACATTTAACTGTGGTAAATAAAAGTAAAAAGTTACTATTAACCATAATTTATTTTCAGCAGTTGAACCACATTTTACTTACTGATATCAGCTGTGTCTCTTAGATTTTTGAAATTCAAATCACGGAAGTGGTACACTTATGTTTTATGGAAATTTTCAAATGCTCTTAGGAGGTGGGTAAACGACGGTAAAAAGTTCAATAAAATTTTTTAAATATATTTTTATTACAAAATGAATCCAATGAATTATATTGAAATTATATAGGTTTTATATATCTATTTTGACATAATATAAATTTAAATAAAATAAATACTCATTTAAAAAAAAGTAGGTTTTAAACTATAAAAAGTGTTTTTCACAATTCATCAAAAATTGAATGTTTTCAAAAAATACAAAAATTTACCCTAATATAATTTTGATACTCCGAATTTAAAAAAATAATTAAATTTTATCAAATTCAAAACATAGAAGTTGAATTAATTAATTTAAAATTAATTGCAGTTGTCAAAACCGAAAAGCAGGTTTTTAAAAAGTAAAAACAATCAAAAGATTGACATGGGTTTATGTCAAATTTTTAATGCGAAATTACATATAATCACCTACATTGTATTAAATGATAAAAATATAATCTATGTATACTTCCAAAATATTCAAATACATAATTTAACAATATAAATTAATTCTATTAAAAAAGTGGTTTTCAATTAAAATTTAATATTTTTCTGTATTCATAAAAATATAAAAGTTATTAGAAAAGTGCCAAAAATTTATCCACAACAAAATTTTATGTGATAATTCTAAAAAATAATTTAATTACACTATATTGAATATATAATAGTGTGAAATATTTGTTTTAAAAATGGTTTTCCATTAAAAGGTAGTAAAATTTCATTTTTTGAAAAATAATTCTTTTATCTGAAAAAATTGAATTTGTTCTTATATTATGTCTAAGAAACTCTTAATATGGATTCTAAAATTATATGGAGTATTTAAACTCCAAAATTCAGTTAATACTATTCATAACTTCTTTTGAATGACTAGTTTGATAAGTTGTGGTGTGCTCGAACATGGTGTAGTGTGTATCACAATCTATTGAATTAAATAAAATAACTTACTATCAAATATTGGGGTTTTACATTCTTCCCCCATTTTAGAAATTGCGTCCTCACAATTTTAAAATTGGGCTTGTGAACTTTACTGAAAGTCCCACATTAGAAAAAGTGTCAATATAACTATACCTTTAATAGAAATAAATAGAAGTACAAAGGTCACCCTAGATAACCCACACTAGGATTAAATGTAAGAAAACATGGATATAGATGATAAAATAAGTGTTATGTTCTAGTTTGCAGTGATAGAAAACATAATTTGGAGAAGGTTAACGACCAGAAAACCACAAACTTGTGATGAGATAAACCGTCATTAGTTTCCCAGTAGCAAAAGTAAACAGGTAACATTTTCTATTTTATGTTCCATTTAATAATGATGAGGAATTTATTTATGAGATTGACTATGAACATAAAGAGATATACTTAGTTTTTAATTAGAGTTTCATCCATTAACAAATTTCCACCACTAACTCATCTTTTTCTTCAAATGATGAGTATTCAAGATGACTTGGTCACACCTGAAGTGCTAGAATCAACTTATAGATAATCACATAATCCACAAATGATAAACTATATATATTTACCGTATATTTAGAGATTAACCAAAACAAAAATGGTTTGAACAAGATTAGATGATCCCCAAAAAGGATAATCCTTTAGAGAAAGAAAAACTTATTTTAATTTTTAAAATTAAACCAACAATACTCGATGATAAATAAATACCATTAAATAAAAAATTGTCCCTATAATACATAAATATAATCCAAACTAATATTGAAACCCCAAACATAGAAAAATTTGATTATGCAATATTCCATGTTAAATTATATTTCCAAATAACATCGACTACTCTTAAAGTCACATGATTAAATGTAATTAACCAAATCACATATTATCTATGATAGGTTAATAATTTCCATAAATAACCAAAATTTCTATAAATCCTCAATAAAAACATATATAAAAATACATCATTACTCCTTGTTAGGTCCACAAGGCTGAATACCCTAAGAGGGGGGGTGAATCAGGGTATGACTAATTAAAATAAATGCTCTTTCTGATCTTGTTTCGCTGTTAAGAAAAACACTCTTCTCTCTCTTTCCTGTTGCACAATATAAACAGAATGTAAAGAAAGAACATGACACAGTAAATTTACTTGGTTCACCGCTAAGGGCTACGTCCAAGGAGCATACGCCGGTAGGTTGCCGGTCATACCAAATTCCACTATACTTCACTAGCTGTGGATTACAATGTTCGGGTACAGTCACTCTGTCCCAGGCTCACTGCCTTTGCAAGGTTTAGGTTCATCTCACTGCATTCCAAAGGGCCACTCCCTATTTCTCTCTCTCTGGCTCACTACTGGTGGAGAGGATCATCCACTTCCTCTTCCTAAGCTCACTACTCTAGAAGGTAATCCACTCACAGTTTATAGACCTGTAGGTCTCTTCATTTGCATGAAACAATGCATCTTCAACTGTTGATATATGCTATATTGAAGTCCAACTTTTATCCACTGATGAATACCTCTTTGCCTCTGAACACTGGGCAATTCCTTTTGGAAACACCTTCGCAAAGAACCATACTTTGCGAAGCTCCCAATTTATTGAAGCTCAAACAAGCCTTCGCGAAGCTCCTGCCTTTTTGCGAAGCTCTCTCGTGAAGAAATCTCGTGAGCTCTCCCACGATTCTCAAGCCGTCGCAAAGCAATGGCCCTCGCGAAGCTTACTAAGCCAACGCGGAGCTCGCATGATTCGCGGAGCTACAATAGCCGTCGCGAAGCTCGACTTTCGCGAAGCACACTGCATTCGCGAACCACCTCTGCGAACCGAGAGAAATGGATTTTCTATGAAAATTCTCTCTCTTCTCTCGAGGGGGTCATCCTCTATTTATAGGCGATTCCACTGACCCTCAAACATTCCACACGAAGTCAACGCCACGTCATCTCAAATCGTGAATCTCCGAAGATTCAGCCAGAATTATTTCCAAATCGCGAAGCTCCACGGCAATTTTCCATTCACGGAGCTTGACGTAGTCGCGAAGCATCACCGTCAACATACCTTCGCGCCTTCGCCGTGAAGCTCCCTCAAAAATCCAGTCACCGCCGCGATGCGCTTCAGCCTCTGTCGTTCGTGAAGCTTGACGTAATCGCGAAGACTCACCGCCTCCATTTTTCTGGTCTTCGTGAAATCTAATCCATGCATCCCATCTTCACGAAATTTATGCCTTTGCCATATTAAATTATGTTCTTCATGGAAATCCTATTTTCGCGATGCTCATGAAATTCCAAATTTTGGACCCCAAAAATTTAGCAAACACTAGGAAATGACGCCACCATGTACTGCTCCTTTGTACCGCCTCTAGATCGTCCTTTCCTTTGCCATCATTATTTGTTAACAAGGATTTTCAACAACTTCTTGGGAACTCGACAAATATCCATGGAAACCTGCTTTGTCAATAATCACAAACAACCCAAAAAATACTGCAAAGTTACCTTGAGGGATTTTTTCCCAACAATCTCCCCCTTTGGGTTTGTTGAAAATTCTTCATAACTCTTCTCAGAATGATTTTATGCACGTTGATACCCCACTGAGTCTTCTTCCAGTCGCTACCACCATTCGCCTCTTGCGATTCTGATAGTGTTCAAGGATTCACTTAACACGTACTCTAAGCCCACATTAGCAATGCTCGGTGTGAGAAACAAGAGTAGTATGAAAATTTAATCAATGAATCACTTCATGTCAAACACCAATTGTCGATTCCAACATGATACCAATTCTTAAAATGATACCAATTGTTGAACTACACTAATCCCAATTGGTGATAGCTGGACACCTTTTCACACCATTCCAACATCACTCTTCTGCTTTTATCACGATCCTCAGCTGTCGTGATATCTATGCTTTGGTCGATCACTTCTAGCATCGTCAGATTTAATACACTCCCCCTTTCTCATTTCTCCCCCTTTCTAGTTGCTCCACCTGTCAGCTTCTCCCCGTATCTGAATGATTTCTCAAATTTCCACAATGTCTCCCAATCACTATTTTCGACCACTTTAACAAACACTATTTTCTCCCCCTTTTTCAACGAACCCAAAGGTCACTCCTTTGGAGCATGTAACATAGTAGAGAACACATATCAACACATTAGGGAAAAACACATCATACCTCGGGGAGAGGGGAGGGGGCTCCCACATCCATACTATTTCAAGTGCGGGGAATCCACTAAACTCACAGATCTAGTCGATGCCTTTCAAATGCTTCCTTCGGTAAGGCCTTTGTCAGAATGTCTGCAACCTATAGTGATGTAGGCACATACTTCAACTTCATGATTCCCTACTCAAACTTCTCCTTGATAAAATGATATTTAATCTCAATGTGCTTTGTCCTTGAATGATGGACGGGATTATTGCTAAGATTTATAGCACTTGAGTTGTCACACTGGATTCCGATCGGAGACTTCACTTTAACTCCCATATCTTCAAGCTGCGGCTTCATCCACAATAATTGTGTGCATGCTTGAGTGGCCGCAATATACTCAGCTTCTGCGGTGCTCAATGAAATGCAATCTTTCTTATTGCTTAGCCAGGAAATACACAATCCACCAAGATAGAATGCATCACCTGACGTTGATTTTCTATCATCTGCTGAACCGGCCCAGTCTACATCAGTATATCCCAATAACTCTATCTGATATTTATCAGTATATGTTAAGTTGAAGTCCACCGTGACCTTGATATACCGAAGTATTCTTTTCACTGAGAGCATGTGACTTTCCTTGGGATTACTCTGATATCTCGCTGCTTGGCATGTGGCGAGGACAATATCAGGCCTTTTTGCAGTCATGTACAAGAAACTTCCAATAATTTGCCTGTATTATGTGATATTAACTACCTTGCCATCTTCATCTTTCGATAATTTCTTCCGGGTGGCAACCAGAGTCTTCATATCCTTGGAATTTTCCATTCTAAACCTTCTTAGGACCTCCTTGGCATATTTAGATTGAGAAATGAATGTTCCATTCCTTGCTTGTGTCACCTGTAGACCAAGGAAAAACATTAGCTCTCCAATCATTGAAATTTCAAACTCATTTTTCATGAATTCGGAAAACTGTCTGCAATGAGCTTCAACCGATCCACCAAATATTATGTCATCGACATAAACCAACACCATCATCCTTTGATTACTATCATTATTGAAATAGAGATTGTAATCAACTCCTCCACGCTGAAAACCAAGCTTCTTCAAGTACTGATCAAGCCTTGAGTACCATGCTCTTGGTGCTTGTTTCAGCCCATACAATTCCTTCTTCAGCCTGAAAACATTGTTCTCATCCTCATGAATGAGAAAACCATCTTACTGCTCAATGTACACCTCTTCTTCCAGAACCCTATTCAAGAATGTGGATTTCACATCCATCTGGAACAATTTGAACTTTATTTGCATTGCTATGGCCAAAAATAATCTAATTGTCTCCAGCCTTGCAACCGGTGCAAATGTCTCATCAATATCTATTCCCTCTATCTGGGAGTATCCCTTGCACACTAGTCGTGCTTTTTTCCGAATCACTGTGCCATCTTCATTCATCTTGTTGCGATAAACCCATCTAGTCCCGATGACATTCTTGTCTGCAGGCCTTGATACAATCTCCCATGTCTGGTTCATCTCGATCTGATCAAGCTCTTCGTTCATATCCTGAACCCAGTTTTCATCATCTGCTGCATCGGAAAAACATTTTGGCTCCACTTGAGATAAAAATGATGTTTTCTGTGATGATTTCATTCTTCGAGTCTGAACTGGAACTGTTTGATCACCAATGATATTCTTCCTATCAATTTTAGCTCGACTCCTTGGCTTCCTCGCAGACACAGACTTTACACTTTCTTCTTCATCATCAATACCTTCTTCTGAATCAGCTTCTGCCACTTCTGCTCCCCCTCGTGTTGCTACCTCATCATCACTTTCATCCAGGAACTATTCACTATGTTGTTGAGTATTCTGTTCATTTTCGACTATGGTGACATCATTGCTCTCAACAATTTTTCCCAGCCTCTTGTTGAAGCATTTATACGCTTTGCTTTTCCCGGAGTAGCCAAGGAATATCCCCTCATCTCCTCATACCTCAAACTTCATGTGGTTTTCTTTGTTGAGAATAAAACACTTATTTCCAAAGATTCGAAAGTATTTCAACGTTGGATTCTTTCCATACCACAGTTCATACAGAGTCTTCCCTTTCTTTGAACACAACAAAGACATGTTCGAAACATAGACCGATGTCAAAACTGCTTCCTCCCAAAATTTCTCTAGTAGGTCTTTATCAATGAGCATCGTTCTAGCCATATTGTTGATGATACGATTTCTCCATTCAACCACTCCATTATATTGGGGAGTTCTTACCGATTAAACTTGATGCCTTATCCAATGTTTCTCGAGATAGTTTTCAACTTGACTTTTTGTGAATTCTCTACCGTTATCAGTACGGAACTTCAAAATTTTCTGCCCAAGGATCTTTTTTGATTCCCTCCTATACTGCTTTATGAAACTTAGCACCTCTTTCTTATGGTTAATGAAAAATACCCAGGCCATTCTACTGTAATCATCAATGAAAATAATATAGTACCTTTTCCCATTTATAGCTCATGGTGAGATAGGTCCACATACATCAGCATGAACTAGTTCGAGCACTCTAGTTGATTTCTGTTCCTTTGGCTTGTATGTCTTTTTGATGATCTTCCCTTGTTGGAAAGAATCACACGTATGAGTGCGATCACGTGATAGTTTGGGAAGGTCTCTAGCAGCATCACACTTTACGAGATCCTCCATAGATGGTTGGCATAGATGACCAAGTCGCTTATGCCACAGCTGGTTTTCTTCCTCTCTGGATAAAAGACATGTATCTTCTTCCCCATCTACAAGGTAGTGATTTCCCTTTGACCGTTTTCCCTGCAAGATAGTTGCTCTATCTTTTCCTTTCACAACACACATCTTCTCAGTAAATCGGATAGAGTGCCCAGAGTTACATAGTTGACTGACACATAGTAAGTTATGACTGAGACCCTATATAACCAAGACATCAGCACGTCTCATCTCTTTGCCCCCAAATTTGGCTTTCCCTGAGCCAACAATCTTCAGGCCTTCATCATTTCCAAATTTGACAACCCCTTCTTTGTCATATTTGATGCTTGTAACAAGATCCTTATTACCCGTCATGTGGGATGTGCAACCACTGTCAAGGATCCAAACACCAGATCGATCTGATGCTTTAAGGGCAACCTCTGCCACCACGGCCTTCTCATTTTTCTTTTTTTTTGGTCCATAATTTTTCTTTCATACTCGTCATGGATTGAGACATATGTTCTTTCTCAGATTATGATGGACCAGCCTCATCTTGTGAAGCCGCGAATCTATTCTGCATTTTTAACTCACCTGTCGGTTTATTGACCTGCTCCTAGCGAAAGTTTTGGTTCTTCTTTGGCACATTTCTCTGAATGGTTGAAGTACAGTACCTAGCCTTGTTCCCAAATCCTCTGCACCAAAAACAGTGTCCTTCAAAATATGTTCTGGAAAACCATTCTTTGTTTGGATTCCATCTCTATTCTTGTTCCCTTCTGTGTCTCTTGTCTATGGAACACACATACTATGAATGTCCCATTTTCCCACAGCAATAGCACCTGATATAGGATACGTTCTATTGTGATACTTAAGAACTACGATTTTCCCTTTGGGATCTATGAATATTCTGATTCTGTTTTGTGCCCAAATCAACCTTCAATTTCGGGACGGGTGCTTGTGGTCTGATATTAACTGCCACCGATTTTTGTTTCTTATCAAGCCCTGAATCAACCTTAGCATTTGAGCTTTCTTGCTACTTCACTTCTGCTGAACTACGAGCCTCCTCTTTCATCTTCTCTGTCTTCTGAATGGCCTTCTTTTCTGATATCACATTAGGGGTCAAGATTTTTTCTTGATCCTTCATTTTTTGTCGCAGACTGACCACTTCTTCTTCAAGCTCTTTGATATGTCTGACCTGATCCTTTCCTGTGTTAGCCAAACAATCAATTTCCTTCTTTTGTTCCTCAATTTTAAGCTTATTCTCAACAATATTTTGTGATCTCTCTGGTGTTGAGGATTTTAGTATTTCAATTTCTTCTAACAGTTCTGACATTTCTTCATCCTGTTGTTGCATATAGAGTTTGGAATCCCGAACCACTTTATTGGCTTTCTTCGTTTTGGCTCTCCAAACATCTATCTCTTCAAGAGATGCTTCCAATTCGGCTTCCATATCAACTATTCCTTCAACTTCTTCTTCATCTTCTCCAACATCAGTTTTTTTCTTTTCCTGGGAAGTACCGACGACTGATACAATAGCATTTTGTCTATGATATTTACAATTTTCAAACTACTCAACCTCTTCATCCTCAGACTCATCTGAACTGTCTATTTCTTGTGAAAGAAGATTCTTCCTCTTGAAGAAATTTCTCTTGAACTGCTTCTTCCCTTTCACATAGGCTGATGATTTCTTCTGGGGAATTTGAACTTCATCATCATCATCATCGTTATCTTGACATTTCTTGGGGCATCTTGCCGCAAGATGACCAAGCTTTCCACATCGAAAGCATGCTAGTGGAAGCTTACCTTTAAACTTTCCTCTTCCTCTTTGCACATTTGAAGAAAGGAATAACATCACCTCATCTGTCTCTTCTTCTTCATTAGAATCATCAATGGTGAGTTTCTTCATGGCCTTGAATGCACCCTCTTTGGATTTACCCTTTTCCACAGTCTCGTTATCATCGTTTCTCATTTCATATGCAACAAGAGTGTTGTGCAGGTTATCCAATGTCAGTTCTTTTGGGTCTTTATCTTCCAAAACAGAAACTTTCGGATTAAACCGAGGTGGATGTTTTCTCAATATGCACTTCACAATTTTTATATCTTCGATAATTTCTCCAAGACCCCGCATATCTTCTACAGCAGCATTTACCCTGTCAAGAAATGCATCAACAAACTCATTCGGGTTCATTCTCAGATCTTCATACTTGTTCTACAACACTTGCAGCTTTGCCTCTCTAACTTTTGTATCCCCTTCATAAATATTCAAAATCCTTTCCCACATGGCATGTGACATTTTTCATGACATCACCTTTGTATATATGGGATTGGAAAGGGCTCCCCCTAAGGCATTGATTGCTTTGGAATCAGCATCCAACTCTTTATGCTCAGCTTCTGATAATGCACCACTGGTAATATCAGCTATGATACCATGCATAGCTGCTGAAAACACATCCATTCCCAAAGATCGGAAATAGTGTTGCATTCGATTCTTCCATATCTAAAAATTACATCCGTCGAAGATCGGAATGCCTATATGATTAGTGACATCCATTTGAGATAAGAACAACTGTCAACCATCCCTCTGATACCAATTGTTAGGTCCACAAGGCTGAATACCCTGAGAGGGGGGTGAATCAGGGTATGACTAATTAAAATAAATGCCCGTTCTAATCTTGATTCTCTGTTAAGAAAAACACTCTTCTCTCTCTTTCCTATTGCACAATATAAACAGAATGTAAAGAAAGCATATGACACAACAATTTTACTTGGTTCACTGCTAAGGGCTACATCCAAGGAGCATACGTCGGAAGGTTGCCGGTCGTACCAAATTACACTATACTTCACTAGCTATGGATTTCAATGTTCGGGTATAGTCACTATGTCCCAGGCTCACTGCCTTTGCAAGGTTTAGGGTCAGCTCACTACTTTCCCAAGTGTCACTCCCTATTTCTCTCTCTCTGGCTCACTGCCTGTGGAGAGGATCACCTACTTCCTCTTCCTAAGCTCACTGCTCTAGAAGGGAATCCACTCACAGTTTATAGACCTGTAGGTCTCTTCATTTGCATGAAACAGTGCATCTTCAACTGTTGATAGATTCTCTATTGAAGTCCAACTTTCATCCACTGATGAATACCTCTTTGCCTCTGAACACTGGGCAATTCCTTTTGGAAACACCTTCGCAACGCACCCTACTTCGTGAAGCTCCCAATTTAGCGAAGCTCAAACAAGCCTTCGCGAAGCTACTGCCTTTTCGAAAAGATCTCTCGTGAAGCACTCTCGCGATGATCAAGCCGTCGCAAAGCAACGGTCCTCGCGAAGCTTACTAAGCCAACGTGGAGCTCGCATGATTCGTGGAGCTACAATAGCCGCCGCGAAGCTCCACTTTCGCGAAGCACACTGCCTTCGCGAACCACCTTTGCGAACCGAGAGCAATGGATTTTCTCTGAAAATTCTCTCTCTTCTCTCGAGGGGTTCATCCTCTATTTATAGGCGATTCCACTGACCCTTGAACTTTCCGCGAGAAGTCAACGCCACATAATCTCAAATCGCGAAGCTCCGAAGATTCCTCCAAAATTCTGTCCAAATTGCGAAGCACCATGGAAATTTTCCATTCACAGATCTTGATGTAGTCGCGAAGCATCACCGTCAACATACCTTCGCACCTTCGCCGCGAAGCTCCCTCGCAAATCCCTTCACCGCCGCGATGCGCTTCAGCCTCTGTCGTTCGCGAATCTTGACGTAATCGTGAAGACTCACCGCCTCCATTTTTCTGGTCTTCCCGAAATCCAATCCATGCATCCCATCTTCGCGAAATTCATGCCTTTTCCATATTAAATTATGCTCTTTATGGAAATCCTATTTTTGTGATGCTCACGAAATTCCAAATTTTGGACCCCAAAAATTTGGAAAACACTGGGAAACGAGGCTACCTTGTACTGCTCTTTTGTACCGCCTCCAAATCATCCTTTCCTTTGTCATCATTCTTTGTTAACAAGGAATGTCAACAACTTCTTGGGAACTCAAAAAATATCCATGGAAACCTGCTTTGTCAACAAACACAATCAACCCAAAAAATACTACAAAGTTACCTTGAGGGATTTTTGCCCAACATTCCTCAAATGAAATCCCATAGTATTCTATTTTCCTTAGGCACATTGTATTCTCAACAGAGCGAACGTCTTCCAAAATAAAATTTATCAATTAATCCCCAAATAATTTTCATATACTTAGGATATCCATTCGTTAAGACATAAGATCCCAAATCAACTTATAATTGATCAATAAAATCATTTAACTAAAAATAATCACTCACACTAGCTAGGGACATCACGTAGTCTAGTGGTAGGCGATAAACGCCAATCTCAATAATGTTGTGGGTTCGATTTCTATAGCTTTGTCTGAGGTGACAGGTTGTCACACGGTTTGTGTGTTGTCCTTTAAAAAAATAATATTTTATAATGTTCCCAAAATGATATAAATTCCTCAAAATAACTATAACATAATTTCACCACAAATTTTATCTCAACCTCACATTTTCATCCCAAAATATAATAACATGTAATTGCCTCAAATTAAAAGATCATATAAACCCTAATGTTTATTTATAACTATATCAACAAAATAAAAGATAATTATTCCAAAAATAGAATTTTGACATAATAAACTGTGGGGTTACACATAATATAAATGTCTTCCAAAGTATTTGCATCATCAAAGAGCACTAATAATTTTAATCTTTTGACCATCCATTTATTTCCACATAGGTTCTTCCTTGGAAAAGGGGTTATCCTATTGAATTGGGCATTCAATCGGGTAATGCCCAGGTCCCCGACATTTACGGAAAATGACTGTAAATGGATTCTTGGGATCATTTTTATTTTCTTCCATAGTAATATTTATTTTTTCTCTGAAATTATTTACTTTATGTCCTTCTTTCCCACACATAAATTATTTCTTTGTTCCATTATGACAATTCCCTAGGTGTCTCCATCCACATTTCCTGCATGATGGAAATTGAGCTTTCTTTTCTCCATAGTCTCCACTGCTGGACCTATTATCATTAACTTCATTTCTGTTCTTTGTTGAGCCCGATAGGTGGTTAAAATATATGTTTTTTATAAGATTTTTGGAAAACTGATTTGTCATGAACATGAATCTCTTACACCTATCAACGTTCCATTATTTTTCTCATTTTTTTTGTCGTTCCCACCTTATACATCATGTTCAATGTTACTATGACTTCTTGGGAATCTATCCATTTTCTAACACAAGAAAGAAAAGTGTGAGTCATAAAATCATTTAGTGAATATCATAAAACATTATTTTCAATCTAAAACAACATATGTTTAACGAAGATTATTTATTCACAACTTATATAAAAATCATTCAAATCGGTTTGTAATGAAAATTTCAATTATCCTAAGAATATCCCTTGGGAGTGTCGTAACCAAGAATCCATCAAGGCCAGTTTTTGTGAACCAAGTTACCATGGGTCTTGCCTGAAACTCCTTGTCGGAGTTTTCACTCCTATGTGCATCTGTTCCAAAGCCGCCTCTACCTTCTCGTATCCCGATAGGGATATATTTTTTTTAAAAAAATCGATATAATCCCTAAAATACTAAAATTCTAGGATGTTCTTCTATAGTAATCCTCAACGTTTATCTTAGGGTAATGTGCTATAATCAGAGTTTGTCTAAATCTAGATTCCAAGGGTTGTAATAATCATCTTTTAATACCAACTGTAACACCCCCGACCCTAGAAGCCCAGTGTGGGTGCATTATTATGTATCATTGGAATGATCTCAAAAGATCAAGTCTCAAATAACCGATAAGTTAAGTATCCTTAGAAGTACTAGATACATTCATAAGGTTTACATTACATCATAAAATAGAAAACTACAACAATATTGTTTCCATAGACAACATTGAGATCCCATAGACTATCCCTGCAAGTTATCCATAATATACTTCTTCGCATCCTGGGAAAAAGAAAACATAGAAAGGGGTGAGCTCATATTCTCAGTAAGGATAATAGTAAAGCAGAAACATTCATAAATAAGTATAAACATTTAAGTAAATGTATAAGAGTAAAACAAAATCCTTTTAAACTAGATCCTCTGCATAATATGAAAATGATAAAATCAAACAATGTCATTTACTTATTCACATGGATATTCTACTAGTCTAATAATCACATGAAATATAAATAGCCACATTATAATTATGGAATACATAATGACAGGCATCCTAACCACCTAGTCAAGTCCTTGTTACAAGACTACAAATAAGATTTTGTCAAGGCCTTGTTCGAGGAAACTATTTTGTCTCATGAGACCTACCGATGCATCGAGGAGCAATAGCGGGCTCCAACCGTCACTTACTAAGTCCAATGCATTCCTAATATGAATATTTTGAAACATAATATAAACATCTGTATTAAAAAGAGCATACGAAATGTCAATACTTTATCCACAAACCACGAATGGTATAAAAATAGGACATCCATAGTAAAACATAACTCATTAAATACAATATGAAATATTTTATTGTAACATATGAATCTCAGTCAAGAATAATGTAGGATATTGATATAGATGAAAATAATCATCAAAACTATTTGAGATAAATATCACCTTTTTTCTTGAAAACATTTAAAAGTCACACTATTTTTCAAGAATCCCTTTAAAAATAAATTTTTGAATTAATTTTTTCTATAAAAATTGAATCTTCTAAAAGAAATTTAATTTTAAATCATTAATTTCCATATAAATAAATCCTTAAAACCATTTTTAATACATGGACATTAATGAGAATGATTCAGAAGAATAAATATTTAAAACATTTAAAATAGTATTTTAGTTAGAGTTCCTATCCAAATGAGAGATGCTTGAATAAAAAAAATTGAGGAAATAAAAAAATTATAATATATTTAGAATAACGGATTTCATTATATACTATGTCAAAGGAAAGTATATACACCATATAAATGTGATTTGGTGCATAACAAAAAATAATTTTAAAAGGAATGTAAATTGATTTGAAATTTCTTATAAAGATAATATTCATAGGTAACGAATAAATCAATGACATAATTATGTAATAAAAATATAAATACACTCATTATTATTGGATATTCAATTTAAATCAATCATAGGACATTCACACATATTATTGTAAAAACAACACCAATGACTTGGATGTTTAACTCAATTAACAGAAATTGATTTAAGATCAAGATTATAATAATGAATTGATAAATTATCAATGTAGTGATTATGCGTATCAAAATTATATCCACACAAATAGTAGTCGAAATTACTCCATAAATAATAAATAGTGATTCCACACATAATCTTGGATTAAAATAATCAATGAAGTATGCGTAAATCCCACTAAGTTGAAAATGAAATTTGAAATTCCCTTACCGATTTGGTAACTTATGAAACATACAACCCATGAAACAAGGATCATGCAATGAATATGTAAATACCCATAAATTAAATTATATCACACCAAGAACAAAATCATGGACAACACATACACCACAAAAAAGGAAATAGTGGCCAATATAGAATGAATCTTATGGGAATAAAAAGTGAGATGAAAAACCCTTAATTCGTTGCAGTCAATCGATTCGTATGTCCAAAAGTAAATAACCACCAAATTTAATGCAGAATTCCACGAATAGAGAGATAATACTGATAATATATTTCAAATTTAAGTACACAATACACCACATGCAAAAAATAAGTGGGAAACAATGGAAATATAACAGAATTAAAAGGAAGATAAGAAACCCCTTACCATGTACTTTTCCTTGGTCGAGGGTACGTTAATCTATTGTATAATGGTGAAATCATTGTTATAAAATTGTACAATAACCATATAAATTAATATGACATCATATATGATCTTCTAATATTGATATATTCAAATTATCATTTTTCAGGTGTTAACTGATTCATTCTCCATTATATTATTGGTTACGTAAGCCTTGTTTTTTATGGATGGGTTGTATCAAATTAATATTCAGAATGATATTAATTATTTAAAAATTATTTTTAATCGTAAAATTAAAATTATTCTTGAATGGATTCGATGGGGAATGAATCTCATCGCGTTCATGGAGACTGTAATCCGAATGTACGCACAGGCAACAATATCATTTTTTGATATTAAAATCATATATAATTGGATGGTAAATCATATATACATAATAATTATCATGTTATATTTATTATTTACACCAATTATACATCATTATTATACCCATCCAAATAATAATGAATTAAATAACAACTACACCACGACGTGGAGACCATAAGTCGTACATACGCACGTTTAGTGACTTGTCATTCAAAGGATCGATAGAATAATGAATATGGATGTAACATATTTCTAATAAAATAACAGTATATAGAAGATACTGGAGTTATTATTTTATAATGGAAACAAAAAAGAAAGTATACGAGGAAGAAGAAAAGAATATGAAAGAGTTGATGAAATATTTATCTCTTCTTCGGGTTCTTCATTTTGATTTGATCAAAAGGTATCCATAAGTTGGATTTATGACTAAAGTTAGGACTCTAGGATGAAGGGAGGAGAGTTGGGAGGATATTTGGGTAGGTCTTGGTGGACCCTAATAGATATGGAGGTGTGAATTAGATAGAATGGGGATTTCCCTTTTATAAGAGGGGTGAGGGGAACCTTAGAAAAACCTAGAAATATTATATTATAAAAAACTATTTTCGGTTTCTAATGGATGAAAAATGAATCCTTTAAAGGATAAGGTGGGGATGGGTCGGAAACCACTCATCCAATAGGTTTTATACAGGATTGGGTCACTATATTAACCATGTCTTTTAGATTTAACTAATAGTTAAATAGTTGGACATTTACCATGTCTCTTTGTATTTTTATATTATATGGTTAATAAACATACTATATACTTTCATGTGAACCCAATCTTTTTAATTAATGAAACAACTATCATTATTTAAGTGTTTGCGACGAATCATATATTTTTAGGAATAGAATATCAATTAATAATATAATATTTGTTCAAAAAAACTCTTTTATGTCATTTTTGAAACAATTCGGTATTTTATTTTTTCTAAATTAATAAAATCATTATTACCTTGAAAAAATTCATATAGCCAACCCTAAAATTCCATAATAACATAGAAAAATAGTGTACTTCATAAAAAGTCTCAAATTACATTTATTTGGATATTTATAATATCTATTATTTTAATATTTCATTTATTAGATAATTACTGCATCATCATTATGTCATAAATAAATTAAACTATTTAATGTATAAAAAAATATAAATAAAATACCATTATGTATGAAATATTTTTATCTTCATAATTAATATTTATAGTCGAATTTATCTTATGTGTAACCCTATATTAAAAATGGTTTAGTTATTAAACATTGAATTTAACACTTTTAACTCTTCTTTGAATTAAATAATAATAAATGTCCTAATATAATCCAAGTGGTCCTAAAGGGTCATATTTTGTTCCTAGGGTTGTTTTTGGTCGAATTAAACCTATCCAATAGTATTAGGACATGTGTTAGGGTAATAATAATATCATTTTTACCCTTAATTACCCAATTTACTTTTAACTATGATAAATAAAATTAAAAAAGTTACTAATTACCAAATTTTATTTTAATCTTATTGAACCAAATTTTAATTAATGATATTAACCATGTCTCTTGGATTTTTTTAATTAAACTCACTGAAATGGTAAAATTATGTTTTCTGTAAATTTGAAAATGCTCCTAGGAGGTGGGTAAAAGACCGAAAAAATTTCAATAAAATTTTATACAACTAATTTTATTATAAAATGACTCCAATGAATTATATTGAAACTATATATGTATTATATATATATTTTTACTTAAAATAAATTTAAATAAAATAAATAATTATTTAAATAAACAGTTGGTTTTAGACTATAACATAGTGTTTTCACTATTCATCAAAAATTGAATGTTTTTAGAAAAATACCAAAAATCTCCCCTAAGATAATTTTGATATTATGAATTCAAAAATTGATTCTATTTTACCAAATTCAAAAAATAGAATCTGCATTAATTAATATAAAATTAATTCCCATTGTCAAAACCGAAAAGCAGGTTTTTAAAACGAAAAAACTATCAAAAGACTGACTTGTGTTTATGTAAAATTTAAATTTGGAATTACTTATAATCACTTTAATTGTATTAAATTATAAAAATATAATCTATTTATACTTCCAAACCATTGAAATACAAAATTTAACACTATAAATTTTTTCGATTAAAAATGTTTTTTTCAATTAAAATTTAGTATTTTTTAGTATTCATCAAAATATAAAAGTTACTAGAAAAGTTCCAAAAATGTATCCAAAATAAATTTTTCTGTCCCAATTGTAAAGAAGAATTTAATTTAATTAAGATGAATATATGAATGTTTCAAATATTTGTTTTATAAAGGGTTTTTTATTAAAAGGGGGTAAAATTGCATTTTCTGAAAAATAAATTTTTTATCTGAAAAAAATGAATTAGTTATTATATTATGACTAAGAAACACATAATATGGATTCTAAAATTATATGGAATATATAAAATTAAAAATTCAGTTAATAATATCCATAACTTCTTTTTAAGGTCTAGTTTAGTAAGATGTTGTGCTCTTGGACTCGATGTTGCGTATAGTGCATGCTATTGAATTATAAAAAATAACTTATTATGAAATATTGGGATTTTACATGTGCATTATATACACATACATATTTTTTTAATATTTCTAGACTTCACTAGACCTTTAAAATAGAATATTACGTTGAACATTTACCATGTCATTTATATGTTTCTCTTAGAATAAGAATTCTTCATAACTCACTTCTGAAGCTGGAAGATCAGGAAATGTGGATTATATCGAATATGATTTCCATTCATAGAGAAAAACAATCCAAATGTATATGTATAATTATTGTAATTTACTACCAAATTAGAGGTTTTATATCTCCAATATTGATTTTAGGGATAATGTAGATTCTATGATTTCCATTTTATTATAAAGTTCAAATAGATGATTATTAGTAAATTTATTTATTACAAATTATCTGAGAAATGAAAAATAAATAAATTTTATTAATTTTTAAATATTCCACTATTTTATCATGTTCCAATTGACAACCCCACTTAACATAGTATTTTTATATTATTGGAAATTCTATTATCAATGATCTATATTTCAATTCCCATGACCCCAAAAGGGTTGGTCAAAATACTTGGAGGTATTTAGGTTGGAGGGACATTGAAAACAGTGGGATTGCAGCTCTAGGATCTGTAGAGTGGATTCCTCTATCGTAAAATCCTATGTACTATTTCCTCAAAACATCCCTCCAAATAACAAGTTTTCTTTCAAGGGGTACTCATCTTGATTTAAAATTCTTAATTATACCTAAAGCATTCACAATAACTACCCTTATAAAATTAAATGTCCAACAATGGGTTGGTTAAACACTTAGTTCTATAGTGTTCCATTCCTAATCAATTAATGGAAGGTAGTGTCTAAATTAATATTTAATTGAAGTATTTATATTTATTATGCATAAATTTTATCTTTTTTTATTGTTTACGTGTCTACTTAATATTAATTGTATATTCCATACATAATTAACCATTTCATATAATACATTTACACATAGTTTATTTAATTAATTTTCCTTTTTGAACATTAATTCATTTATTTATGTGATAATGACCTCGTATCTAAAAAATAAACAGTTTCACATAAATAAATAAATAAATAAACCATTACATAGTTGTATATTATATTAAATTTAATAATAATACATTAAATCAACCTATGACACAAGGTGAATAACTCATTTTACCTTTCCTTGTATGAGTAATAGACTTCCACATGTACACATATGTTTGATGTTCTTTTCATCTTCTTGGTTCAATCTTAAGCTGCTTCCAAGAAAATTGGATTTCCCGATTAATTACAAGTATTTATTACTCACATTTGAGTTTGGGGAATCAATGGATTTTTTTAATGGGGTCCCAAAAATATCCTTGGACATGCAGGACATACATAATAATGTGGGGAGGGATGACACAAAAGGGAATCATTTAATTTAATATTAAATTATTGAAATCTGTTGAAGTAAATTAAATTAAAACATCTAACATATTCATAGGTATTATTCATGATAATGAATAGTCATACAATAAATGGTTATGAAAAATTAACCAACTATTATTCATTAGTTATTTTTAATTTTGTTAAGATGAACATTATTTAATTATGTAATTAATTTCGTATCTTATTAATGACCATCTGAACACTATTGGAGATACCTATCAATTATGGATTTCATGGAAAATCAAGAGAAGAACCAATAATGTCATATATTTATAATAATATATTAATTGATAATTTAATGTTATTTAAATTAATTATTAAATTTTCAAGCACAGCGTGGTGTTAGAATCAATAAAATAATTTTTTATTTCTAAAATTTTCAATTTTATATAATTTTTTTTAATTGGAGACGACACCTAATTTACATCCAACGAGATGTTGAATACCATAATAGTTGTTTACTGATGGTACACTCTTGGGTCTACGGTGTGTACCTCGACATGACTATGTGGCATGTACAGACCAACCACACAATATATTTTACATATTCCATGTGTCTGAGATACACGATTTGTTCATTATTGTGTGTCTTGGTGGACTACATTGTGTGTACTGCCTAGATATATGTTGTGTATCACATAGTGTTTTGTTTCTAATTTCTAAAAGAGTAGATTATAATGTTCCATAAACATGGGATTTTAGGAACTAACCAGTGTGTAAACAACATTCACATCATTTATATCATAAATTCTCAATGTTTTCTATCTCATGTGGTTTTGATCATGTATAATGACTACATATATATAGCATGATTTACACCACCAACAAGTATAGACTACAGGGCGCGTACACGAATACATTCTTAATAACCGAAAAACTATGTGCTCGGTTTGTCATTCAACATTTATAGTTCACCATGTGTAATTAATTCTTATAGCTCTATGTAGCCCTTAGTTCGTCCATATCCAACTCACTTGGTCATATGGTGGGTACACCATAGTACATTCCATGTAACCCTTTCTTGCTGAAAAAATGGATGTTTCCCAATGACATCTTCAACTATTCTTCATTTATTACTAGACCATTATGAAAATGAAATTCTGATTGAACATCATCTATATGACGATTTATAATGATTACAATTGGATTAAAGAACGAATTACATTATATTAAATACTAAACACAATTTCATATAGATCAACAATCAAACAAATGAATATAAATTCAATCAAGACTCCTTTGATATCACATGTTGGTTGATGGTGCAGGGGACACATGCAGTTGTGGTTGATATATTAAAATATCATTAAATTATGATTCCCATAAACAATTAACAAGGATCATACATGTCAAAATATAAATAAATATATTTAATGTTGATTGGAATGATCACCTGGGCTTAGAAACTTTCTTCGGTGATAAATGCTGATCATCAAAAGAGACCCTTTTGGATTACATTCATTTCACTATGAGGATATAAGTATAGAATTCTTTTTGGTGGTGTACCATGCCTGATACTATGATATCTGATCAATTCCACTCACTCGATGAGTCATACGACGGTGATTTGAATTTTGTATTTGGTTCATTTTTTATCTCTCATTCATCAGTCTTGAAAAAAATATCAATTTTTTTCTCCATCTTGAAATAGATAAAGAGAGAAAGGATTTGAGAGAGGGAATACATTGTATGCAACAACCCTCTATTTTTCATTCACTGATATATACACAAAGAAATCCATTACCATCTATTTATAGAGCTACAATTTATGATAAAAATATAATTTCATTCCATTTCAGCTGATAACTAAAATTATTACCCTTAATGAATCCCCAAGCCACAAAAACATATATGATTGATATTTCTTTCTAAAAATATCTGAAATAAATAATTCATTCCACCGTGGACATGGAATTTGGGGTTACTATTCTATTCCAATCATAGGGAAGAGATATCATGTTCCATAAATTTGGAAGATACAAAACCTTCCCCAAAGTATCCATTAACATAATGTCAATCAAGACACACCCAACCCACCGTACTTCTTAAGAACATATGTAGTGGTAGTTTTTTATCAATAAATCAATGCCAGGGTGTCATGACATGCACAAATGATAATCTTAAATTGTAAGGAAAATTACCCATGCTAAAAAATAAGAATATCTGAAAACCATAAAACATGCTGAATTCCTACTGGTAGGTCTATTATCTAAATCTCGCATCATTAAGACTACCATGAGTGAACTTATTGAGAAGAAGTCTCATCCTCTTATGATTACACAGAAATGAAATTATAAATATTAATTATTGAATTATAGTATTTTATCCAAAAAATACTATATTAAGAATGTTATTAGAACACCTGATGGTTTTAGTTATAGTATATAACTCCTATAACCTTATCAATGATAAATATACTCTACAAAATTATTATATTAAATCCATTAATAATGATGAAAAATATAAAAATATATTTTTTATAAATATTCAATACATTGAATACACATGTAATCAGAGTACAAATAGTGGGTTCTAGAATCCCATATCCAACAATCTTTCACGGGTTTATGAGTACTAGTGTTTTTTCTTTAATAGATATGGCTCCATGTCGATGTACCCTTTATCTCTCTGACAAATAAATTCAATATAATATCATGAATGTTCCTCATAGAGTAGAGGTTAATGAATAAGAACCTTTGATGTGAACACTAAAAGTGTCTTGGTTATATGGTATATCTACCTAAAAAAATCACTATTTAATTTTGGGTAAAATATGAGTGTCATGTTGAGGTGGAGATATAATTTTTTTGAATAATTTTCACAGTGAGAAATGTTTCCCTTTTGGTGGGATGATACAATAAACGTCAGTATAATTGTGGTTGGCTTTTTACTTATAGATCATTACGAGTCAATTGTTTCATGTGACTAGATCAGGGATCATTTTCATGTAATGTATTTTTCTTTTATCCCATAGTAATTTCTCTAAGAGAATATCATAACCCTTTGATAGGGAGGTTACAATGTTTTTGAGTGAATTATCCAATCTAAGAACTTCTTACATTTTTTTTAAAACATAATCTTCATGTTGAGTCTAGGGTTATGAATTTTGAAGAATTTATGAATTAAGTTATCTAGAATTAGGTCACTCCATTTATATTGAATCCATATACAATGTTTTGGAAATTTTAAGAGGATACTAAGAGGACCTTGACTATTATCGGATTATAATGAGATGGTATTCACCTAGAAAACCCATAGTGTAGATTTGTGACCAAGTGTTCACTATTACCTATCCATATGAACATGTTTCACTCATCAAGGTGAATTATTTAGCACTATTAAAAACATTTTATATAATTTTGATGTTCATAGACCCCTTCCTGTGAGTCAAGCATACATTATTTCTCTTCTAGGGGTAACAGTCATCAGAATTTATTGTTCTTGACATATCTCTATAGTCATTTAGATGTTGGTGGCTGAATTTGAGCTCAAAATTTGTAATATATTCAACTAATTTAGTGAAAATGGTAGGTTATGCATATTTTATTTATTATATCTTTGATGTGGTAGGAAATGTTCTACCCATGTATATACATCAGCCTCTAGAATAGTAGGAAAATCATTTCTATGGTGGTTTTTCAATTAAATATAGAGAGGGATGTGAACAAGGACTTTCTACATTGCGTGATTTAGTGTTTCGAGTATCATGTGATCCCGAAGTAATCTAAGGTATTGTGTTCCAATTTCCAACATGGGTTTATTCTATTTTTTATTTTTTATCTATAAAATACATTATTTCACCATTTTTATTCAATGTTGTGGGACATGATGTGAATAGGATTATAATATTTTTATCATTATCTATATTAGTTAGAGGCTGAGTAATCCAATTTTATATGATTGGTGATGGTGAATCGGTTGTTGGGAAGCATCACTCTTATAATTTTTTTTATGTTTATGGATACATCCATGAAACACCATTGTCAGGAAGAATTTTCTTTAGTTAGAGAAGGATATCATGGATTTACAAATGTCGAATGTCATATTCAACAACACTGACAATGATAAGTAAATTTTATTTATGGTATGGAACACTAAAATAGTTTAGAATCATGGTCTACATCTATATTCATTATTAGTTTGATTGATGTTGAGTTCTTGGTATATGCAATCAATTCTATTTCCCTAGGTTATTGAAGATCACCTTGATGTATTTATTGAAGAGGTTTGTAGTAATCACCACCAATGAGAGAGACAATTTAGGAAAGACATATAACAATACTTCTATTTAATATTGATTTCATCATATTAGATATTCCCTTATGAGTTGTTAGAGAAGCATATTATATTTAATCATCTCTTTAGGATTGGATTTATTTTTCCCAGTGTGACTCCAAATGGATACATCATTATGTTTTAAATTAAATAGGTTGATATTTTTTAGTTTTGTTATTATTTATCACAATTTAAAAAATATTATGGTTAAGAACCACTACCATCATCCATGAAAAAACGATTTATTTGATCTGTTGAAGGTATCAAACTTGTTCTGAAAGATTAACTTACCATTTTACTGCCAACAAAGGAGGGTAATGGATGATGATATCCCAAAGAGTACATTATGATATTTTTATAGGAATTATAGAATTATTATGATGCCATTCCGTATAATGAATGATAATATTTTTTCTTCATGGTTGATGAATTCCATAATTTGTGATTTTGCCGATTTTTTCTTGTTGGCCTCTTTAAATTACATCCTTCAGTTTTCTACATCTGAGTAGAAGAACACAGAGAATCCATGATCTATGTTTGGAAATTATTTTGTTTTATTAGCTATTCCAAAAGATATCAATGATTTTTTATAGGTTTTGTGAATTATTTTTCCTGGGGAATGCTATATACAAGGATGGTGTTATTATTGATTCTTTAAATATTATGGCTGTAGTATTTAGGGTATTCCCAAAGAATTATACAGAAGTGAATATTTTAAATTCATTATATAGTTTTTATAGAATTTTATAACCTAAATTTTCTCATACTCTATGTCTTATGATAGTTTACACTAAAAGGGGTTCAATGTATTTTTATAATAACTGTGTTCGTGATAAAATAAGCATTTAATGTGCATTCTAGGAAGGCCATTGTTTCATCATCTATATGAAGAGTGTACTGTGTTCGAAGATTCCAAAAATTATTTGTGTTTTGGATTGGTTAATGTGTTAATACTGAAGAGGAAAATATCCTATGTGTCTCAATAGTTATTGAATTGGGAATTTATTGATAAACCAGGGATCAAGATAATGTTGTGTTGGTGTTTTATACAATAGGGTTCATACATTACCTTATTATTGAATGTTTTGTGGTATTAACATATCATAAGATACACAATTATTTCTTTTTACAACATTATTATCATCTTTAATAGTGATGGTGGCTGGATTTCATTGAGGAATAAAATGTTTAGATTTACATTACATCCATCTGTGGTATTTTTATGGCTGATTCCTTGTGTATGAATTCAAGAGGTGGTTTTGTGGGTTATTATAGAACTATTAGAGGGACCCAGAATAGTTTGTAGCCTTTCACCTTGACATGGAAGAAATTAGTGGTTGATAATTTCATTAAAAAGCCACAAAAAAATTATTTTATAGTTTTGCAAGTGTAGATGTCCTAGGAGGTTGATTTTGAGGTTGTGCTTTTTCTTATTTGATTTGTGTCTGGTCATGCACCTAAGGGATAGTATGAGGATAGAAAATATCATGATATGTTTTTGGGAATTATTTTTAGGCCATCTAAAATGTGAGAAGTGGTTATATTAGAGCTCTATATCTCAAATTTTTGAGACATCTTAGTAAGCTATAGATTTATCATAATTTGAGGAATTATTTTTTGGTGTATGGTCTTGATTGATCAGTTATTGAGTTTATCTCTTATTTTTTCGTCTGAAGAAATTGAATGATTGGAATTATTTTCCTCTATATTTTTTAAATATATTTTTAATTCCTAGTGGATGATAGATAGAATTTAAAAATAAATTTTCACCAGTTTTACCAGGAACTATGGTTTTCAAATAATTAAAAGAATGATTATGGGGTTCATGATGTAGTCAAGTCGCCTATTAGTAATCAAGGTGTATATATTATTAGAGGAATTCTGAAGATGTTCCAAGAGGTGACTTTGGGGATTCAATGGTTTGTTAATTTAATTATCTCTAATCATGGACATCATTTTGCCTCTATGTTTGTAGGGAACTCCTATGTGAATTTGTATCTAAATTATTCTTTATTATATCTTTTTACCTATAGACAGAAAAGAAAATATAGGGGACTATCTAGCATATAGATTACATGATACGAGAAAGTATTCATGTTTTTAGAGGTATTAGTGTGTGAAACCATCCACTAGTAGACATTCCATAAAATACATGATATAAAAAACTAATAGTACGGTACCATTCTAATTTCGGTATGGTTGGTCCAGATGATCTACATAATATTGCAGAGAGGTTACAGTGTCATCTGTTCTTGCACCAGAATTTTTTTAGTGTATGAAAAAGATGGTATAGGTGATCCCAAAGATACTTATGGCGGTACAAGATCATTATATATCCTTTCATAATCATTGGAGGTTCCCTTGAGAGTTTGACTATAGATCTCAAATTTTCTTAATAGTGTCTCCTCATCATGGGAAATAATGATTTCTTTCATGAGAGTCAGATTTTTCTAAGCAACATTAGGCCTTTTGAGGTGTTGGTTGAGGTTTTCATCGATGGTGATTAGTTTTTACTAGCCCCATAGTTTTCCTAGATTCATTATTTCTTCTATGATTATCAACTTCATCTACATCTCTTTAATTACATACACATCATCGAACCCAATTGATATTTAGGACTATCTGAAGAAGGTTTGGTATAATATTGGTATAATATAGGTTTTCGTATCATAGATTAATGGTGTATTAATGTATTTAACTTGGAATTGGATTTCACAATTTTACATAAAATACCACATCATATTCATATTTCTTTTATTGTTTTCCATTTTTTTGAGAAGATGTGTTCAATCTTTTATTGATATATTTTTTCCTTTCATTTTTATAGAAATTGGATGTTTATATTATATTCACACATGTTATTTTATTAATGCTTGAATTGTTATATTTTCCTTGAGATTTATCCTCATTGGGTGTTTTTTATACCCACATTCCCTTTCTACTGAGTATTGGTTTAAATTATAGTGGATGATAATTGTTTATTTAATTATCCAAGGTAATGGATGTTATGAATAAAGAAATTTATAGTATGTTTTCTCAAGGATTTGATATTATGGGATTTTTTATGATTTCTAGTGCCTATAAAATAATTTCACTATTTTATGAGCCACATCAAAAATGTGGAAGGAATGGTGCTGGTAATGCTGAATATAGCGTGGAAACATGGGTGTGGATGATTTGTCTTATCCATGGGTGTTTTTAGTCTGGATATAGTGATTTTAATTTGGTACCAGAGTGCATAATTCATATAAAAAAGCCTGATTATACATGTTTTATGGTGTTATTTTTTAGAGTTTTTAATATGATACAAAAGGAATGGAAAGAACATGAGAGGAACTTTTGGGGAGGGAAGGATGGGAATGTTACTTGAATGTTTAAATTATTAGTCATGGGTCGTGTTATCTTCACCATGTAATATTTTTGGTCATGATGATTACAACACAACATGGGTTTTGGAACCATGACATAGTATAGGTTATGGATGTTGTCAACTATATTAATCTTTATTATCAATGATCATGATATATAGATTTTAAAATCCTTAAAAACGTGATAAAACTATGTCCAAGGAAACCATGGGTTGTTGGGAGTTAACTAGGATATGGTGAAGGATTATAGGATACCTATATAAAAGGAATTATTGAGTAGACATGGAATGGATTTTCACTCCATCCCTTTATCATGATCTAACCTCTATACCTCTCATCACCCTCCAACCACATCTCTAGGAAATTATAACCCCTGTTTCATCTAGATTGATGGTTGATGGATCTATTTACTCTATTTTCTCCTCTCATATTAATGTAAAATGTTCTTCTATCTTGGATCCATTTTTTCGGGGGTGGGTTCCTTGTCTAATGAAAATTAATAGGTTAGTCATGATTGTAGTTTCCATATTTGGTTTTTGGGTTTTTTCATTATTATTGGTAGTGTTTCCTTTGATAATGGCTCTTCTTTATTTCGACATTATTTATTATTAAATTTTTAACCTTCAATTGAGGTAAGTGAATATTTAATACCCCATTTCATATGTACAAATGTTAATTAATCATGATTTACGTCTTTTTCGGAATCACTTTGATTTACATTAATAAGACAATAATATAGAAAATGGAATCCCATGATGAAATATTTTATAATTACTTGGAAATTATATAGAATAAGGAAAATAGTTTCATTCAATTATTTAATTTCTTCATTTGTGTTAATTTCATATTATGGCATATTATTTTAGTCATTATCTCCAGGACTATTTTAGAACATTATTCACATTACCTGTATTTAATAGATTTGATTCTTTAAATATTAATAAAATTAAAATTGTAATAGCATGATGTTGTGTTACATACTTTTTTTGTCTTATAATGATAGTTTTTAAACAGTAGTGATGATTTAATTAAAAATGGAATGATAAGAAGTTCAATATAATAAAAATTTCCTTAATAGGATTAAATTAATGGTTCTGTTTTGAGATCTCTTATGTTTTATGATTTTATGATACCTATTAATGTCTACTATGATAGTGTGATATTTGGTTGGAAATGTTTTGTTGTTGTATGCTTAGCATTTTTATATTCATTAAATTATTAAAATAGAAGGAAGAAAAAAATAATTAATGGATGTGGAGGGTTTTTTTCTACTACTCATCATTGATTTGGTCATAATAAATAATGCATGAAAGCATTATTATGGTAAGCTATGGTTAGCTAATTTTCTTATGTTTCCCTTCTAGTATAACATATAATTAATAAAGTTGTTATTTAATGATTAAATTAAAATTAAATTTAATCATGAACACTTTTTAGTTGTGAATTATCCCATTAATACTATTATAGGCATGAATGTCAACATTTAATAACTTTATTTCCATCTCCCGGGTGTTGAAAATATTTCTGAATATATGTGTGGTCTATGATTAAGATCAATGTTGTGATTGATTTATATCATTATGTGGTTGGAATGTTTGGATGAATAATTGATAGGAATCCAAGAGATATTTTTAATTTTTTTGATATGTAATATTCTATATTCCAGGGCTGTAGATATAGTTTTTGCCAATCCTGATGAGATAGATTATATTGTACATAATTGTGTGGTACATAGGGGAAATTTAGATGACATCATAGTGGGTATTTATAAAAAATGGTGTAAATTATTATTTATGATTTCTTTTTATGTTCATAATTCTGGTTTCAAGGCATTTTGGCTGGAGGAAGATTAATTTCTCATTTTCCAACTATGAGAAACATTTAATATTATGCACCATGAGTGATTCCTCTATGTGGTAGCTTATGATGATCCCAATACTACACAGGTGATTAAATGATACTATATTAACTGATAAATGAAGAAGGATTTTTATTAATAATCGAAAATAATGATGAAATAATTTAAAATATATAAATGACAATTAATAGAATCACTAAAACAAGGATTAAGATATTATAAATGCCAATGAATGGAAATTTAAATGTAACTTAATTAATTGTTAATTAATTAATAATGAATTTTAACTTATAATTTTATTGATATACAGTCCAAAAAGGGAATATCATGGTCTTGTACTATGATATACACAGATGATTCTAAGGCTATGTAGTTTCTATTAGTGCAGTTGTGTGTGATATTATTCCGTATTACATTATTTCATAATCTACCCCACAAACATCAGTAGCGAAACTATAACCCAAATATTTTCGGGGAGATTTATATGAAACCCAGGATTATTGATGGAATTTATTGATGAATTCTCCATAAACCCAATTTTTTTCTAGACATAGATGAGTGGCTGTATCCTTGGAAATAATTCCCTACAATGTAGGATTATTCCCTACGAGTTATGTCATGGCTCGTGATTTACTATACACTTATTTGTGGGATATGATATACTGAGGTATAACACAGACACACACACACTCACACACACATATATATGCGGATGTGGTAGTTTTGGACATCCACATATGAAATTTTAGGGGATGTGATATATGTAGTTATAATTCATTTTCAGAGGATATATTGTCTTCCAATGATATAGTTGGTTACTTTTATGATATGATGATGACGTGATGTTTCAATACATAAGATGTATCATTGTTAGTGATATCATTTCATGAGGTGAAATGGGACTTATATCAGAGATCCTCATAAGACAAATCCATGAGGGAGTGAGAGATACAATCCAATGGATAACTGGAAGACGAGTACCTAAATATATATATATATATATATATATTACATTTTTATATAATTTTTTTATTCGATTCATTAATTGATGAGTTGATTATAGTGAGTATGGAAAATGAACAATGTTCATGTTCTAGTTAATATTTTGGTTTAATTTTTTTAATCACTATTATTTAGTATGGTTCTTTAAAATTATAAACAACAGGATTTATGTAGAATACCACTTGGAATATGTGTTATGAACACCACATATATAGACAAACAATTTGTTTGGTTAGTAAGAATTGGTTGTAAATTGGGTTGGACATAATTGGATTAAATGAGTTGTTTGGAAATTATATTGATTTTTTGGAGTTTATGGAAATAATAAAGTTTTAATTTTATCGTCTTTCGATTTAATTTATATTATATATATTAAATTAAATTAATTTTGAATAACACTTTCATTTATGATTTTTTTTAGAAGATGGTTTTTCTAATATTATCTCTTTTTCCATAAACATAATATAGGATAATGCCTTCCAAATGTGGGATTAATATATCCTTAGTACCTATCAAATATCCATGGATTAATTGAGATGGTATTTTAGAGTCATTATCTCCCTTCCATAATTTCCATTCCATGTGGGATACTTGTTGATGGAGGATATCAGTACATCTTATAATTGAATATTCCTAAAAACAATTATATAAGAGGGTCTGGAGGGAATCCCTCCATAATAAAAAGTGGATTTAAAGTGTAAAAATATAATTTTATATACATAGTATATATTTAATTTTATAATTGGCTATATATATATATATGGTGTTTTTAATTTTTAACAGAAGAAAAATAATAATATTTTATATTTAATATTGAAATTTTTTATAAATGAGAATATGAATTTTTCAAATTAAGGGAATTATTTTTTAGATTTATTTAGACTATTCAAAATGCAGGTGTTTCGTATCAAATATATAAATAATTTCAAATATGTGATTTCTATTTTCTATATAATTAATACTTAATATGTTAAATATTAACATGATTTAAAATGATTCATTACAATATCACATAATTTTAAGATATGATGGATTAAATTTTTCATTCCATTTAAAATAAATATTTTAAAGGTCTAGTATTGAAATAGGCATGAACTTTTATATGAACTTATTTATATAATTTCCAAATCATATACAAATATTAGTAGGTATTTAAAATTTCTCTACATGTTAATCTTTCATAAATGTTTCTCCCATGTTAAATTATATCAATAATTTTTTATTTAGAATTTTAAATTATTTTTTATTAATGAATTAATGTGTTATATTATGAATTTTTATATTCCCTTATTTAAAATCATTAACTATTTATCAATTTCATTTCATTCATATAATGAGATACATTATATGTATGAAATAAAAATGGAGTTATATTCTACTATGACTATAATATTTTATTGGTTATTAACAATAAAGTAAATGTTATGTATCATTTATAAAATTTATTTTATAATACTATTTTTACGTAAAGGTAACTCTTGGGTATTGATCCATGGATATTGGGAATTTCTATTTAACAACACTCTATCATTGGTGTTTATTTATAATCAAGAAAATTCATGGTTGATGACTTGTCGTACCAAGATTTCTTTTATAATGATTTTTTTATTATAAACCATTTAATGAAAGGGTATCTTGAAATTTTCTTAATGGATAAATATAGTTATGTATAGATATATTTTACTTTTCTTTTTTAGTATGTAACTAGATTCATTTCTTTTAAAAAATTTTAAACATTTATATTTTTTAGAAGATTAATTTCTCTGAATATTTATGATACAATAATTAAATCACTAGAAAAATGAATAAATAAAATAATACATGAGATAATATGGTGAGATATATAAACCTATTATAATTCAAATCATTATATTCTTTTCAATATAAAAATGATTCAACAAGACAATCACCAAAATGGGTAAGATCAAAATAAATCAAAATAGAAAAGAATTGTCATTTTTTGTGAAAGAAAGTAATGATTGACCATAATGAAGATATGTGACCATATTTAAGATGATATATATATTAGAAATTTCTAAGAAACCATTATATTTTTAAAAAATTAAAAAACTAAATTATAATTTTTATGATGGATTTTGGAAGTGGGTTTTCCAATCAACATTCCCAGTTTCATATATGATATTATTATTATAATAGTTCAACTTATTATATATGTCTAAATAGGAAGATCAATATATGCCTGGAAATGAGTTAAATATGGATTTCATCAAACTAATTGATATTATTTACTTATTCTATTGTACTTAATATCAGTTATAATAAAATTATAAATTCATTATAAAATGATCTAAAATCTGATAGACACATTACATAATATTTTATTGTTTCTAAAAATTGAACCATCTCCATCAGACATGAAATCGAGATCAATTCATGACATATAGAAGCTTTCTAGATTAAATTACATAAGAAGATAAAAAATATTACAAATAATTCTTAAATAATATGGACATATTTTATGAATTAGATTAATACCTTATAGAGAATTTGAATAGAGAGCCTTCTCACAATGTAAAACTATAATATTTTTAGATTCATGAAAAAAAATCCATTAATGATTTTATAGAAATTATTTATATATAAAATGATGAAATAAAATTCAATTTTCTCTCACGTAGTTAATATGATTAATTATTTTAATTAACAGAAGAGATTGGGGTCTCATTTTATGGTGGATCTAATTATGTACTTAAATCAATATTAATTATCAGAATGTTTTATATAATTTGGTTCATTTTAATAAATGTTGACTTATTATAATTAATTATTTTTTGTAGAGTTATGTGAGATATAGTATATCTAGGATATGATGTTATATGTAATGTTAATATTTTAAAACAAATAATGATGATTAAATTGTTATTTTTAATCCAAGGTCACTAAAATCTAAATAAGGTGTTTCATATGTGGGGAAATGATTATATTAGGGGTGGAAATTTTCAGAATACGAGAATTTGTTTAAGAAACTCCATTCATTTTTATTATATTATAATGATTTTCTAGAGATCAATTGTTTTGTTCTTAATGGTATATGACAAATAATGAATATTTCAAAACTATTGTAAATATAAAACATAATGAAATAAAAGAATGGACTAATAAATATTATTATTTTCCTTAATATAACGTAAAATTTTTATTACTATGGATATCCCTATGAAAAATGAATACATCAAAATAAAATTTATATAAATAAAAGATATGTGTTTTTATATTATTTTTTCTAAGATGATAACCGATTCTTCTTGTTTACAATTAATTTTTTTGAACAATATGAGATGATGATTTTGATAAATATAATTTATGATTCATCTAGTTCAATAATGAGTTAGATGAGAATAATATGTTTACTTTTTTGATCTAATATATATGAGTTTATTCAAAATATTATTTAAGAATTGAAGGAAATTATACAACCCATTAACTAGAATATTTAAAAGAATAATGTCATCTATTAATGATATTTCTGTGAAAACATATAATAACAGATTGGACATTATATTTAATGGTTTATTTTATATATAATACATACAAAAATTTATGTTATTTCCTATCATACTATAGTTTATACCATTGAAATATACATTTATTGAATTTTTAAATTCTATATTGAATATAGGAAATAGTTTTGGACTTAGAGACGATAAAAATACAAAAAAATAAATTATTATTCAAATAAATATAATATGATTTTCACATTTTATCCAACTAGATTTTATTATTATTATTATCAAAAAATAATAATATCTATAGTTATATAATATTTGTTTTCACAATGATCTAAAGGAATGTTTTGAATGAAAATATAGAAATGTAATTGAAAATTATATATATATATATATATATATTGGAATTTTTAAGTATCTACATACTGAAATATAACAAAATCCGGATGTTGGATTGTGTGATATAAAGAATATTTAATTTTATGTCCATATATTTCAATATACGGATTAGGAATACATAACATCTTTATGATAAAATATTATATATATTGTAATTATTTTTTAAAAATTTATATATTATATAAAGAAGTATCATAAACAATTCATTAAAAGACTCTTGAGATATGTGATAATCCTAATGATTTTTATTCTACTACACAAATTGTTTTCTAAGTAGACCATGTTGGGATACATATATACATATTTGGCTAGAGATATAACATATAGGAAGTCTACATATGGTGGATCATTCTTTTTTGTTGAAATTAGTTCTTCAGGGAACAAAATGTATCATATATCAAAAAAATTGATCACAGTTAATGTCAAATATATATGAGAATCCAATCCATTTACACAATTTATTTTATACATTTAAGAATGTGAGATATGATAGATGTTGTTGTGTATCCACATAAAATCATATTTGGTGATCAATGTGATGGTTATCTTTGAAAGAATACAATAATACAGTTATCATAAAATATATTTGTTACTTTAATCCATTTCATCAATGAAAATGTGGCTACTAGTTCTGTATAGCACTAAAATAATTTTATGAAATAAACAGTTGAAAAAAGTTCACTAATGAAATGGTATGGGGGGTTCTTCTCTTAAAATACACATATATATTCTTCCTTGAGATCGTACTTAAATCTATGTGAAATGAAACCCTCCAAAAAATAATGATTAGTATTATGTTTTCAAGGTGGGATGAAATAATGCAAAACTCTATATCAATGACTAAGGGAAACCATTTCAAAAGTGTATAGTGAGCCACATAATAATATAAACCTATGGTTATTCTTATACAGGGGATAATTAAAATATAGAATTGAGTGGGTATTCATCTATATTAGTTGGCCATAATCTATTCACAAAAATAGATATATCTCTATAAAAACAATACCTTAACATGTAGTGTGGTGTTAGAATACCCCTTATATGAGAATGTTTTTTACCTTATGGATTAGTTAATAAACTTATTTAATACTAAAATTTTTTAATGTGGATTAAAAAACCAATTAGGGGGATTTAAGTGAAATATAGAAATTTTTAAGGATTGTATATTTTATCAATTTTGTTTGATTTTATTAAGAATGCTTAAATTGTTTTAGATCTATTTTGAATGATTTTTATTCTCCTTGGATAGCCCTTAATTGATTGTATTTATTCAATGGCTTTTTTATATAATCTATAATTTTGGATTCATAGTGAATTTTATCTATGTCAAATCTCAAATGATTTATATTGTAGATCATAATTTATTTGAGAGAAATGACAGTCTTTTGTGGTTATTTCATAAGAATTATATTTTGACCATGTAAACAGAAAATAAATAAAGAAATAATAATACATTGATTTTTTTTCAAATACTTTTTCATTGGGTATAATATTTTTGGGTTGTGTATATAATACATTAGTGTTTGATAAATTTGAGATAATGTATATAATTTCAGAGTTTGAAACACTCATACTCTTGGGAATAATACTTCATGGATCATTGAATAAATATTGAAGGAGTGTAAAACATTTTATTCTCTAATTAGAAATTTATTCTTTGAATTTAACTTTGATATTTCATTAGAAATTAAACATAAAATACTGATAATTTCCAAATTTGTATATTCTATAGAAAATAATACACTATATTGGTAACAATGATATTAAGTAATTAAATAATCATGAGTCAATTTTGATTCATTGAAAATGAATGATTAGTGATAATCATATCATAATGAAATAGATAGCATCATTGGAACAAATATATGATGGATAACTTCAACTAAGTTATTTCAATTCTTAAATAAAATAAATAAAATACTTCTATATTATATGTATAACGATTATTTCTTGTTCTTAATTTCATAAACTAATAAAAAATGATTTGTTAGTATTTCAAGCTATTTAATAAAGTAATTTGAATTTTCAATAGATTGAATGGTTTCAGAGATTTTTTTGAAATGAGAAATCAAGTAGATCTAATTGAATCAAAATGGAGATCAATGATGGGTTTTTAGGAATTTACAAATACATGTACTTGTAATTTTTATGTTACTGGTCATCTATGTTCTTAAGATTTGTTATCTACATAATATAATAATGTAAGTATAAAAATTATGTATGAAAGGGCATGGGTGAAAAACCCCTAGGAAATGGATGGGGTTGATTTCTTAAATGATCAAGGGTGATAAAAAATAACTAATTGATCATTTCACTTTTTTTGGAGGCCAAAGACATACTATAAAAACCTATTTGAGTATATTAAAAATGAAATTAGAATTAATATTTTTCACCTGTATATAAACTGTATCTTTAAAGATGGATATTATGTATACCGAGAAATGGATGAAAAGGGTGCATGTAAAAATTGGATTCTTTTTTTATATAATGATGATAGTTAATACATAAGGGAAGAATAGGTAGTGTTTTTCAAATATATTAGTCTGTGAAATTTTTATAGAGAAGAAGAAAAACCTTGATGATATGTATCTAGTAAGAAATAACCAATTATATTTTCATATTTCCATCAATTGATATACTAAATGAAATTATTCAGAATAGTATTGTATTAATTGCAACACTAATTTATTTAATGATATTTTGAAATATTAGAAAATACATGGTAAAAATATGTAGATTTATCCTGTAACATTGAATTATTATAGCATTGAAATTTTATATTATTGTAATTATAGAAGTATTAATCTCATGATTAATACAATGAACCTTTGAGAAAAATTAATTGAATAGTGGATAAAAAGTTAACATATGTTTTATATAACCAATTTGGTATTATTTTTTGACATTGGACCTCATAATAAATTCATATTATTATAGTTCTCATGATGTATTGACAAAACACCCCCATTATATGCATATAGTTTTCATTGATTTGAAAAGGAATATAATAATGGTTGAAGAGATATTTTATATAAATGACCTGAAGGAAAAGGGGTGTGTGTGAGGTATATCAATCTCATCCATGACAAGTATAAATATTGTTTTAATCATTATATATCTCTAGTATCTGACATTATAAACATTCCTTCCTCAATTAGACTGCATAAATGTTCAAATTTGGTCCCATAAAGTTTTTATTTGTCCTTATATGTACATACAAAAAAATATTTTCAATGAGATACCTATAAATATTCTTTTTACGGATGATATAGTTCTCATTATAGAATTTAAAGAGACTAATAATTTAATGTTATATATTTGAAGAGAGATGTTAGAATTTAATTTATTCTATCATAATAGGGATAATAAGGGCTTTAAATATTGTCATTTTAGTAATGTACCTTAATGTAACATTACACGAGATAGATTGTGTGACCAATTTATTTCAAAAGTTAATTGTTTTCAATATTTACACTCATTTCACTAATGTAATAGAGATATTAATATAAATTCTTCTCATATTATTCAAATTTGAGGGATAAAATAGGGAAATTATTATATTGTACATTATGATAATAGAATTCATTTGACATTTAAGGGTAATTTTAATAGCACTAAAAATAAACCAATTATACTATATGTTAGGGATTTTGGTCTTTTCACTAGACATATTGGACAAAAGATATGGATTTTATCAATAAAAATATTAATATACATATGTGGGAACACTAAGATGGAAAAAAATAGAAATAAATTTGTTTGAGGGAAAATTGGAGTGGATATGATTCATGGGATGATGATGGAGAGTAAATTAAAATAGTTTTGAAACATTAGATATACTATGAATATACCTATTAATAAGAAAAACATAATGAAAAAAATAACTTATTATAAAAGGAAGTGGTATCACTAAATTATACCTAAAATAAAGGATTCATGGTGATTATATTCTAAATAGTTTCTAGGAAATATGGTATTCAATAGAGATAATCATATATTTCTATCTATATAGTATACCCCATGTAATTTGGTGTAAGGGTTTTCTATTGTTGTTGTGGTGATAACCTCGGTAGTCATGGTTCTTAGCGATATGTGTTGAATCATTGCTTAATATCTATATAGGAAGGAAGAGGAGTATCATTCATTGTATTATATGAAAATTTAATTTTTTTGATGTATTTATGAACATGATCTATTCGTTTTTTTAATTTAATATGAATTATCTTGTATAAACATCTTAAAACCAATAGGATATAATGAACATTAATAACATTTTGAAACTACCCTACCCACTGGGATTGGGTATTATTGTAAAAGTATAATATCTATTGAATATGATAACAACTCGTTGTTGTTAGGTCTTGGCTCTCAAACCAAGACTTGTCCTGATAAAAATAATTGTTTTCCATTTTTAATTTTTTCCCTTGAATCTCGTTAAATTGTGAGTGTTTATCAAGAGAATATAATATCCTAATTTATATTAGGGGTTTATTTCAAAAAACAGAACATTAAAAATAAAATAAACTACAACTAATTATTCTCCATACACTTTATAGTGGTCTATCCTTTCCTAGTGTAGGTTTATAAGAAAATTAAGTAGCACATTATGTTCATGTATGTCATGTTTTACAAAGCTTACGATAGGTAATTTTTATCTTTGGCATCAACATCAAACATATTTATATACACCTCACTAATGGAAATCTAAAAATACTCACATACATGGTTCCCATGTACAATAATAAATAATTAATCCACACTAATAGATAATAGATTATATCTCATTATGTAATTCTAGATATGGTAATTGCTTAAATTGAATAAAGGAACTCAATTTCCATTCATTATATTATATATAGAGACAAACCCCATACAATTGATTCAATTTTAGAAAAAGAATTTCTTTTGTCCCTTATTATAACCAGTATACTAATATATACTATGAGGGATGAATTTAGGTGTTTTATTTTTCTTTTATCTCACTGGATAATTTCCTCATAATAAAATATGTGATTTATTCATTGAATATTTTTATTCAATCAATCATACTAGATATAAAAAATGGAAAAAATTATTTAAATGGTTTACTACAAAGAGATAGTCTAAAGGACATATTCTAACAATACATCGATGTAATAGGTAGTAATACTACTCACGTAATTTATTATAAATATTTAGGAAGGGAAAATTTTCAATAATACGGGAACTCCCCATTGTTTATTCTCTACATAATGTGTTAAGATAAGGGATCAACGTGAATGTAGAAACATGGATATCTTCCAATTATTCATCATTAAACATAATGTGGACAACAGACCCACCAAGGGTGCCCTAGTTTTCCTTCTTCTTATTCAATTATTGTTCATAAAGGAATATCTCCATTATAGCCTCACTTTTTCTACATAATTTTATATAGACCCTATTTTCTTTTTCTTTTTATCATTTTAAATGTTTTTTTCATCTTTCATACAGAATAAAGAATTGCTATATTTTATGTATTTTCAAATATGGAAGCTATGTGAAATCCAAATAAAAAATTTCCCCTTTTGAATTCATTATGAATATTCATAAAATAATATAAGGAATAATTTCATCATATCTAAAACCATGTTTTATCCATTTTATTCTCAAATTAAATCTCATTAATTAATCCCATAATTCATAACCCTAATTTCTCATAATCTAGACATTCTTAGTATATTATCTTCCACATGATAATAATTTAATATCATGGTCTAAAATCCCTTAAAATATGTAATATTTTATTATTTATTTTATTAAATAATTAATTTTGTAATCTCATTAATAATATTAGCATATATATAGACATGAACTGTTAAGCTGTGATGTATAATGAAAACTCATTCAAGAAATCTGCATGCAAAAATACTTTATCTAGGCTCCATTGATTAATAAAATACATTCATGTAATGTTTTCCAAAAATTTCCATGTGAATTCATTAATTGGTCTATAATTATCCACATATCAGGAAATGACCTGTAAAAGTTTCATTTGAACTAAATCCATTCCACGTATGAAAAAGGGAATGGCCCTTATGATTGGACGTAATGATCATTAGGATGTTGAGATAAAAAATGGAATAATACTTATGAAATTTACAACTAAACCTTATGAAATCATTTCACCCTTATGAAATCAAGTACATGAAAATTAAATATTCTTAATGTTGACCATTGTGAAATATTATTTTTATATTTTCTATAACCTTAATAGATTGAATCATACTAAATGAGTCTATTGAATTTTAAAAAGTATGATGACCCTTAAAAGATTACCATGAGGAACCTTATAAACTCAAATTTTTTCGGATATGATATAACAATAAAAAAAAAAGAAAACTCTTAAAAAGTGGCAGAATTACCTGTAAAATTTCATACTTATTCATGAAATGGCTCTTCTAATTTTCCTTTTCTAAAAATCCCATTCTTATAAAATTATGGTATATCCCCTATGATATAAGATGACCACATTAAAATAAATATTTAGAAACCAAATCTTTCATCAATTAATCACAACAATCATAAAACTCCTCCATGAGAATCCATTTCTAATAAAAAAGCATTGAAACTTTGAAAATGGATAAATCAACTCACCCCTTCTATTAATTCCGTAATATATATTTGAAGAACCATGCATAATCCTTTTATTGTAATAATTATTGTAATTGATAACAATTCCCATTTAATATGGTGTGGTTATAATAGTAACTTCATATTAAGGGAAAAGCCACACTTGGGGGTAATAATTTCTAATAGTATGGGTCTATTAAACATTATTTACATACAAACCACATGGAGTTATACTCATTTGAGGATATGGGACACCCATAAAGTTCTTTGGTATGAAAATATGATTCAATAGTTTGTGTAGATCTGATAAGACACATGGTTTAGTGGATGATCAAGGTTTATAATATTAGATTGGATGTTAGGTATCCACTACATATTTTGGAGGTATTTGAGTACATGGTGCCTAGGGATAGATACTATAGTTATTTATAGGAGATGCCTCTTAAGGGAGTTGGATAATGAGAGAAGAGTGTCACCGTTTAGTTCAACTTCAAACCATTAACAAATCTATTATCAGGTATGGAATAGATAAATTGATAGGTCAAGTAATTTTGAAAAGTGCAATCAAACCTAGATTAGATTTTATTTGATATTATTGTGACACAGTCTTTTTTATCTATTTTTCTAGTTAAATATATGGTTATTACTAAAGAGTACCTATATATAGGGTTATCAATGAATACTACCTAAGGTGTGTAGTCTACGGATATCTAGATAAGAATTGAGTTTGTTATCAGGATTATTGAGTATAAAATTTACAATTATTTCATAATATTATATATACACAATTTAGATGTGATCATTGAGATTCATTAACTGAATCACTATTAATCACACATCGGTTATTATAATTTTTAATTATTATTATTATCAATAGATTGTGATTTTTTCCATATCTATGTGATGTGGCTATATCAGTTGGTCATTTAGGGCATTGAAATTAGTACCTTGGTAGAATCACGATTGATTTGTCTAGTTTTTTAAATGATAAATAGGTATTATATCTTGCCTTTTCCCATATTTTCCAATTTAATTAATGTTTTTCCTAGTAATTTCTTGGGGATTACACCTAATAGAGAGATCCTATTTACAATTAATCATATTATTATGGACGTTATATCCCTTCCTCTTCATGGTATAACTACCAAAAAAAATTTGGATCCAATGTGTCAATAAGGGGATCCTAAGGTGATTGGTATTATTTATGTGAGATAGAACCCTTGTGGTACACCTACGTTGTTCCATGAGAATATTGACACATATTAAGGTCCCAAATTCTTCTATCAATTTTTTTTCCATGATTAAAATATATAATGTTCTTATTGGAATCCTAGAGTGGGTTTGGTGGATCTTAGAAGAATAAATATATCTATAATTGGAATTCAAATATTGATGTGGTTTTTCACAATGTGGGATAGTATTTTCTAGGAAAAGTGCAGGTTGGTTTGTGTGATGTTATTGAAAACATGAATGATTATATCATGGAGTTAATAAATGAAGTGGTAGTTTTGGAAAATCAGTCCCTAAAAATTCATGGTGAGGATATGTTGTTCGTCATGTGAGTTAAAACAATTATTTTAGATTCATAGTGACTCATTTTTTAGTGATCCTTAGACTCAATACATTCATAACATGAATAACCGATTCTTAGTGTAAATTTACATATTGAATAATGAATATAAACTCCATTATAAACATGGGATATCTATAATTTCTCTGAATACCTCTATATATCCAGTTGCTAAAGGTCCCCAATAAGTGTTTTTTTTAAATCTCATTAAATTAGGATATATTCATGAATTCTTTAAATTGATCAATTGTGATCCAAGGGGAATTTTCCATATTTCCCTTATGGTTTAGTCTATGTTTGGATTTGTTTTACATTTTTCTATCATACCACGAAATATAAGTTTACTTCCTTAATTTCTAGAGGAGATATTTTGATGTGCAGTTGTGTCTTCATGTTGTGGCATCCATATGGACATTCATTTAATTTTGGTAGAGTGGATTATATATCTAATCTTGTTACTCCACAATTTTTTATAAAAAATTAAAAATCCTAAGGTAATGGAGTCATGTAGTCTCTTATTTATTTTAAAATTTGAAATTATCCTCCTTTATCTCATTGGATCATGGTTTAATTAACATTAATATAAATTAAAATTTAATTAAAGAATGATTTTTATTTTTGGATTGTAGATATTTCAAGGGTTCACGCAATTATTAATGTTTTCCTCTTGATTTTACATATAGTTTGATATACCTTATTGATTTTTTTCTTTATCTTGTTTGTTATGCTTTGAAATTGATTAAATAATGTAATTATGGGAACCCTTTATGAAAAAAAATAATTTTAATTGTTACAGTTATCCATATTATTTGTAATGAATTTAAGTTATGATTCAATCATTTTAATATAATTTATTAGTTATTTATAGATTATGAATTAGATTACAAGTGGTTGTATCATATGTCAAATGAATTGATTAATTAAAAATGATAATGAATTTTAATCTTATTAAACATAAATATATTGAGATTTTTGATACTATGTTTAGTATTCTAATATATTAATATTCATTTATCTTGAATTAATTTGAATTGTTCAATAGCATTCTTAACATGAAACACTAATCATTAAGCGTAGTACTATAAAAATAGTATTATTTAAATCATACCAATATAAAATATCCATTATATTGGTATATTAATATGAATAATAACATTTTTTAGAAATAATTTAATACATTCAGTTAATGAAAATAAATTTATGAATGGGTATTAATTTTTTAGTAATTCATTACTTGCTTCAAAAATTTATTTCCCCACAATATGTGGTTTATTAATTTTCTGTTTGAAAATAATATATTTATATTTAAAATTATTGCCAAATATATTTCAAAAAAATAACTTCATTTTGGAAGTTATCATGTCGAAATTATTTTAGTGTAATTTTTTGTAATTTTTGAATATTTTTATTTTTTATTAATAGAGGAAAATAATTTTTTATTTTGATAATTTTCAATTCATAAAAAATATTATCATGGTAAAACAATATTTGGAAAATAATATTATATCATTAATATTTTTATTAATAAAGTATTTTTGATTTGAAATTTATATATTTTGGATTTTAATATATTAAATTTAACAATTAATAAAATATTTTTTAGAAAACAATTATTCAACGTGCTTTGTGTGTTTCATTTTAAATTAAATTCTTTCGCTAATGTGAATCAAATTTCATTAAATGGATTCTAAATATGAAATTCTAAATTCTAAAAATTTTAATGTCTCGTTCATTTTCTATCATATTTAATAGTAAAAATAATAAACCAAATTCAACATAATTAATGTTTAAATGGTTTTTTCATGGTATTAACTAATAGATAAAGGTATTTTTTCCAATTAAACATGTCTAAATACAATTTTTAGAAATAAATAATGCCCAAAATATCCTAAATTTTAAATATTTTCATAACAAATATATTGTTCATGAGAATGATCTTATAATAGTTTATTCTTTTGGGAAATCTAAATGGTTTCATATGCCCCACTTATAAAAGAACACAAATTCCCTATCTTATTTATACAACCTTGATCCTTTAATATTATCCAATATCTATGAAACTATCTCCCAAAACACTTATCCAAAATCTATATGTGCTGGTCCTCCCAAATAACTAATCCTAGTGTTTTTAATAGGACCCCAAAAATAGTTCATTTAACGATGTGGAAATCACCTTCACAGATCACTTTCATTTTTCATATTATTTTCCCTCCGTTAATAATTTTTTATTTCTTAAAAATACGAATTTATATATCTAAAAAATATATATATATTTTATTATTAATATGAAACCATCACTATCCACATTCTTTTCCATCAAATTGGATGCAAAATTATCACTCATGTGTACATGTGGACTATCACGACCACGTATTGATATAATTCACATTCCATAACAATAATTCATGGATTGTTATTATAAGGGATATAATTTTGATATATTATATCTATTAATACCTTATTATATTTTAATTATACTATCATATCTACCTACATTTTTTCACATCCTATGAAAAATGATAACACCACTTAAGCGTATGTGTGGACTACCACCTCTGTAGAGAAATGTGATTATGTTTTCATATTAGATTTACATGGATTGTAAAAATGATAGATTCAATAAATAATATATATATATATATATATATATTATGAAAATTAATTAGTAATGGATAATTATAATTTATTGTTCTTTCATTTCATCATTTATTAAGTGAAAACAACGTCCATGTGTATGCCTAACCTACAGTATAACAAAATATATTATTATATATATAATAAAAATATATTATATTAATATCATTATTAAAAAAAATTATTATAGAACCACGATCAAATTTCAACGACCAAAACTACAAAACCAAAAAATACATGAAAAAGAAGAAGTTATAACAAAAAATAGCGATTTTAATAAATAATACTAAAGAAATCAATGATAAATGGTTTAAGTTATTAATATGTGGAATTATTGCTAATATTATGGTACTAAAGGATTTGGTAAATAAGTATATATTTGTTATATCAAGTTTTTTTATCACATACAAGGGTATTCATACCTTAGATATGTGTTTAATTAGAACTCTTGTCATTATTTTGAATTGTATATTTTTATGTCTTATGGAGGGTATTATTTGATATTTCTATCGTAAACCTTATATATGTTATCTTACTATGTTAATTTCTACAAATTAAATGTTTTCCCATCACTTTAATATCTTTATGTTTTAACTTTATGTATTTTGAACTCGTTTAAAATGTGAAGGGATTTATATCATTCCATTTTCTAGGTATGCCATTTATAAAACTGAGCATCAGAACTTTTTATTCCTGAGAGTAGATACCACAAATTTTCTATTAATGAAATTGAATTAATTTTATTAAAACAAATCTAAAATAGAAAATAAATTATATTATAATTTTATTGGAATATAATTACACTAATTTTAATAATAATAATAATTAAAATATTATTATATTTATTATTAATATTTTTGTCTTTATTATTATTTTTATTATAAGATTAAAATTAGGAATCAGGGAAAAATATTTGGGGATATTCTCCATTTTCCCCCTCCCGGTCATGTGACCCTCTCTACATGCTTCTACCTTCAGTGCGCACCCCACACATATAGTACACACCTCCCAAGAGCTCCCCTTCCTCGCACAATAACCCTACAAGGAGAACCTCCCTCTGTGTGATCCTCCTTACAGTGATCCCCTTTGACAAAACCCCTTAGGCATGATGCACCGCTTGTAAGAAACCCTATAGTGTGCATGCCTCCCTCTCACACGCCTCTTTTTTTGACCAATTTCTTCCAGATCTTTGGGGATTCTATTTGATTCCTCAAGGAATAGTCATAGGCTCCCCTCCCCTCCAACGCTTTGCATTTTTTCTCACCCATAACCTACCAAAATTCATTGGAAAAAACCCAAACTTATGGTGTGAGCAATTTTTTTTATTTTTAGGTTTTTAAATGCCTCTCTAGGGTGATGTTGGTTCATTTTCTATCGACCTCCACTGATGTTGAGGATGTTTTGGTAAATTTAGTCCATTTTCTTCATTTTTTGGTGAGTTTCTAATCCCATAGTTTGTTTCACACCATAAAATTTAGGTCTATAAATTGTGTTAAGATCCCTTGTAATTTTTTTTGTAGTGCATTGAATGGTTCCATGTGGTTTTTGGTTTTCACCACCTTTTGAGGTAAGGATTTCATTTTGGTTCATAGTTTCACACAGCTAATTATTTGTCATTAATGTTATTTGAGTCCCTATAATTTAATATTAGGTGTTTTGGTACTTTCCACATTTATTTTAAGATCATGGTATTTTAAATTTAGTATGATAGGCTTTCCATGATGGTTATGAGTCCCAAATAATTGTTTTAGTTATTTCTTAACATCATTCTGGGTACACATGAATATACCGAAGTATGAATGTATTTAAATATATATATATATATATACACACAAATATCAACCATGTGTGGGTAACCTAATGGTGCGGGGAACACATGTGTTGGATTTAGAATATATATATATATATATATATATAAACATGGATGTGCATGCGTGTGAGTGGGAGACTACATGAGTTAGAAAGCATTGGCCTGGTTCTTCTTTTGAGGTTGGGTCCCTTTCCACGACACATTAATTTAGTAATTCATTAATTAATTATTTAATTAACTATTCTGAGATTTTAATTAATCCAGTTTGGTTTTCAGTTTAAAATATTCCCAGATAATGTTAGCGAAATAAATTTTTTTATATGATTGGTTTGATAAAAAGTCAATTTTTTTAATAAAACCTACCCAATGGAGGTGTGCTTCCATTAAGATAAAAATGTAGATATATACTTTTATGATGTATTCCTTATTGCCTAACTTTTTTTAATGATTGAGTTATAATTGATCAATGTCTTGTATAGGTGATTGAGTCTATGTAATGTAGTTGCTGTGTCAAAATTATTTAAATCAAATGGTTGAGGTGAATGGAAGGTATATAATTAATTTAGAAAGTTGTTAACTTCCCATAAACATAACGAACATGAACCCATTATAAATTGTACTTAAAAATAATCAATTCCCCATGACTAAGAAACTTCGGTGAGAATGACCTTTAGTAGGATGACTCTTACAAAATGGAATGTTTAGAACATTGTCATGTTTTATAAACTGAATAGCGTGTCTTATATTTGTGGAATACTAGTGTAAGTAATATTACTTTTTCCTATTTATTTGGTCAATTATTTCATGTTGCGTCATTGGGATTCTCACTGTAACATTTCATGGAATCCTTATTATCACGTATTAAATTTTTTGGTTTGTCTTCTAATGTCTGATGTGATCATCACATTCAGAGAAACCCAATGGAGTTGGTTTTTATTACCTCTAAGCCACCCCTTTGGGTGTGACCAACCTAAATCTCCTAATTTTCTAATGAATTTGTTTTTCACCTCAGGCAAGTGTGTGGTGCCATGGATTAATGATTTAAATTACTAACATCTTTTACAATGGGAATTAAACCATGGATTTTTTCCCCGTGGATTATTAATATGCATTGTTATTATTTTTTATCATTGTGGATAAGTTTGTGTATGTATATTATTGGTGCCAAAGTGTTTTAGATTGTTTTATTTAAATACAGGGAAAATTTTGATACCATGAGACCTTGGGATGTCATTGATGACATAGGGTTAAAGGAATGCTAATGTCATGTTATTTTAGTTGCATTTCATTGTTCGAGATTACGCCTTGTAGATAAACCTATTTATTGATCCTTCTTTATGATTATTTCTTATTTCCTAGTTTTTTGACTTAGATACTTGACTTATATTCATGCTAAATTCCTTATTCCATCTTGATGGATAGGTTTGGATCACTTGATATCTTGAATAACTTATGGATCATGGTTCTTGTCCGATAACATGGTTGATATTTAATGTATCCATGTGGAATATGTGTTATATGGTTTCCCTATAATGTTCCTTGGTTACATGATTCAATTGACGTGGGAAAGGTGAGAACATGGGTTCCATATTATGGACTAATGGATAGACTCTCTTGCTCGGGTGGTTATACCACAACATGTCTAGGGAGATTCTTTGGCATGTCAGGTGAAGGCTTCTCGGCTGATTTATTATACTCCTGAGTGATACCGAATCCCTAGGGGTGAAACCATGTACAGACCTTTTGGAAATATGGATATGACATTCCTTGGGTGATACTTAGTCCTTTAGTGACATAACATGGATGGACTCAGAGTAACCATGCCACAAATGATACCATGGATTCCAAATGGATCATGTGGGAGGGACTTTGTGATATTGGATTATATCAGATGTACCATAGCGATACCTTTGACTCTTTTTAGATCTCCAGGGATGGGCTCAGAATCCACCACTAGATTTTATGGTTATAATTTAATTATTTGTTTATATATATGTGAGATGAATACCTTTTAAAAGAAATAAGTTCGTTATTCATTTGTGACACTTCTCCGTTTATTATTAGCACACTTGGATGATGGCTTGTGAGATAGAATCCAATCAAAAGCACATGGTTGGGGGTATTCATTCTTGGAGTGTTGTACTTATATTGACCCTTGTTTATATATTCATCCTTTCTCAACAATACTTTTCAGACATTTGGATTAGTCTAAAGTAGGTATTAGGGATGACTATTCAATTAGGAACCCAAATCCAATTGATATTATTTAATTTATAATCTTTATACATTTAATTTATATGGAAAAATTTTAATTTCATAATTCATTTTCTCGATTGGACTAGACACCATGGTTTTTAGTCGATTTAGGATTATATATCACACCCTATTAAAGTAGCCTTGGTAGTATACTTGACCATATATTTATAGGATCTAGGTTGACTGATACATTACTTGTATCTTGGATTTAGGAGAAAATGATTGAACTTGAGCTCAAGAAGCTATTGGAGATTTCTTGTGGGGAATTTCTATCCTTTTATTGTTATTGTACTATGTTTTCATGCATACTATTTTGTTTAATACTTTAATTTATGTATCCTCATCATGAAATGAATTCATATTTTTTATAAAATTTTTATTAAATAGTTATATTAATGCTTCCGCAGATATCTAAGTTTCACTATCTGTCTTTCGTTATTTTATTTCATTTATTTTCTACTTCCACTAAGTGTATTGTATTTATATTATTTAATACAAATATGAAACTCTGATATGAGGGTATAGTCTCCCCAATATCATCTCCTGAGACCCAATCTTTTACTCGACAACCTCTGTTATACAAGGAGACTAGCTTGAGATCACGTGACTCACCAGATGAGCCACAGTCTTAGAGTTGAGTCGATTCATGATATCCCATAATTACTCTAGATCTTAAAATAATTTTTGTTACGAAAACCAAATTTTCTTCTACGTAGTATGAAATATTTTTTCTGTCCACATTTTACTTAATATTTTGATGAATGGTTTTAATATTATGAAATTATTTATAAAATAAATTTTTAACAATGATTTAATTTTTAAAAAATGTTTTAAAAGGAATCACATTGATGTTTCTCAAATGATATTATTATTACATTTTATAAAAAATATCAAAGGAATCATGGTTTTTACACACACAAAATGAAAAAAAAATTCCAATATCATAACCGTGTAAATTATTTAAATATTTCATTAAAATTTTCTAAGGTTCCTTTAAAATTTAATGTTTCTCTTAATATTTAGATAATTTCTTGATTTTAAATATTTGATTTCAATGAGAATAATGACTTTTCCTCAAACTAAATACATATTTTTATTACCTTAATCTATGTCAATATAATTTGATGAATCTTACGATATAATAATGATATTCTCTAATTATAACATCCAAAATATTTCGTTATATGATTTATATACATTTTGATTAGAGAAATTATTGACATAATATATTTATGTTCATCCAATACTGATAGTTATTTATTGTTATAGAATATTTATAATGTTTAATTTTTATTTAGTTGATGAACGCGTTTTAATTTTTAAGTGAAGGGGGGTCCCACTATGTAATTGTAAGTCTCAGGAAATAAAATTGTTTTGTTATTTAGCTAAGTCCACACCCATTTATTTATATCTATTGGCCAGGGCCTTGGTGGAAAGATTACAATTCACAACATTATATATTCCATCATTAAAAATTTATGTATTTACTTTCATGTGATTATTTGAATAGTTATGGTACCCAGGGATATTTTTCAAGATAATGTGATTATTTATATAGAATTATTTGATAATAATTTATTCCTACTATATTATTCATTAATAAATTTTTTATGTTTGATTATAGTTTTTTCAAACCATTATGGAGGATCTGAACTCACCTTTGTCTTATGTTTCCATTCCCCTATAAGCCAAGAAGTATATTGTGATTGATATATTACGATAATCTAGATAGAATAATATTGTTCTCAACAAAAATTATTTACTGTATTTTCTATTTTCAAAGGTATTGGTGATCAAGTAAATATCTAGATTACGAAGACTACTAAAATATATAGTCTTTTGGTATGTGATCTCTTATATCTAGTACTAATTTAGTAAATTTACTACTATCTCTAGACTACTTGGTCTAGGTTCATTATTGATTTCATTATATAATTATTAGTGGAAAGCTTGTGAACTATATTTAGTAAAACATATTTTAGGGAACAAAACCCGATTTATGAATTTTAGTATCAGTCTAAGTATAAGATATAATATTAATGTTTTGGTTAGGTATATATTATTTGTTTTCACTAAAATTTATTCCCTTTATGGATTCTATAAATGGATGTGGTTTTTCCATAGAGGAATTTAGGTGTAATAACACCAAAAAGAATTGGTTAAGTATATATCGTCCATCATTCTAGTGAACGGTGTGTGTGCAATTACTACGAACCTAGATTGAAAAACCTAGGGGGATATTCATTGGTTAATTAAAACTTTCTATACCAAAATTATTAATTATATGAAAATATTTTCTTGATTTGAAAATATATCTAATAAACACAGATTATGATTTTCAGATCAATTATGCATTAATCTTTAATTAATGGAATCTATTTTACAAGTTTCTAATTTATACATAATGATTCATAATTTTTTCCTAATATATTGTATTATATTACTTATAAATAGAACAAATAACAAGTAATAGAAACTCTTTCAATGCATGTATCCTATGTTGATATTTCCTACTTGGGTAAGATAATGAATCTTGAGCTGGAGTTAGAGTTATCAATAAAAAAAATTATAACTATATTGGGGTATCTCAATCCTTTTATAACCAATATCTTTACCCGTATAGATCATTCTGATGGTCATAATCACAGTGTAACAATGTTATTCCATTTTAGTTTAAAAAAACCTCCATAATTTAATAGAACCACAATCCCATTTTTTTGCAATGTAATAGCTCATTAGAAATATATTTAAATTTTTTATAAGTAATGAATTTAAAAAGTTGTTCATTGTAATTTATTGTATCATAAGGGATGTGGATCAATAATGTACATTTATTCAAAACACAATGGGAGGGGAAAGAATAACAAACATGGAGAGGATGTATTCTATGGTACTTCTCATATAAAATGATTTTTATTATAAACAATTAGTGGATATATATATAGATAATTCCATAATCTAAGGATGAGGTAAAAGTAAAACTTTACAAAGTATGATTATAAATATAAAAGGATATAAATTCTTGTTTCAGACTCTGTACATAATCCCAATAGCACTATTTAACATTTCATTGATGGTATTAAGCCAATATATCAATGAGAACTACCATCCCTAAAATTATAATCATTTGATGATATACTATAGTATTTTCTAAACCGGTAGAAAATATTATTGATAAAAAGGGGGGGTTACACAAGTCTAAATTAAGGAATTTTTATGACATCCCGAGTATAAAAAGGGATTAATTCTGAAGGGAGGTCATCCATCCAATGTAATTCGTGAACAATACCAAGGTTGGAAATCCCATCAACAATTTTGTTGGCTTCATGGTAGGCGTGAGTGGCGATGAAGTTCTTCTCAATGAGAGAATTCAAACAGTCCATCCAGCGGGCAGTAATTGGCCATGCAAGGTGAATGGTACCATTCAAGATGGCCTGAATGATTGTAGTAGAGTCGCTCTCAATCTAGATGTTGTTCCTGCTGTGTAATTTGTAAAAGGGGATGGCATGGATGACACCCATAATCTCAGCTTCCAAAGTAGTGGAGGAACCACAAGATCCATAGAAGCATCCATGAATATGGTCCAGGTGATTTCTGAAGACAGCGCCACAGCCCGCTGGACCTGGGTTGCCTTTGGAGGCTCCATCCACATTGATTTTAATCCATCCCAGTAGTGGGTAATCCAAAACACTTCAAGAGTAGAGTGGGGGTGAGGGTAAATCCCCTCCACCCCAACACGCCTAAGGATCCCAAAGTCACTAACAGAATTGTTGCAGTGAGATTTTTGGATAGAGGACACTTCTCGAATAGCCATGATGATTCTCATTATCCCTGCATTAATTTTAAAAGAATTAGTGTGGAAAATTAATTCATTTCTACCATAACAGATAACGTGAAGAAGTTCCGCATCCACCTCCATGAATAGGTTTTTGATTTTCTGAGATGTAGACAACTCCAATCATTTCCGAATCTGCATTTTTATGTTATACTATACTGTTATATCATGGGGGAGAAATAATTCTCCAAGTCATAATCATTTGATGAAATGTAAGAGAATAAGATTATGGAAGAGAAAAAATTGATAATGAATAGTAGATAATATAGAGACCATTTTGTTTCATACATATCACATTTCCTAAATATAATGAAAAATAGAATAAAATTATTAGAGAAGAAGGATCCAAAGGATTAGTCTCTTGCGAAAATTAAGTACATACAAAAAATTTACTAAATAAAAAATAAAAATTTATTTAATTCCATATTCTATAGCTTCTTATTCTCCCTTGAAATTTATTTTTTATATGTAAACACATGAGGATATACATCAATGGAGGGGTGAAATAAATTCCCACTAATGGAATATATAATAAAATTTAACAACATATGATGAGGTGAGAATAATAATTATCATCATTTTATAATCATAGGATAAAAATCATGAGTGTAAGCATTATAAAATTCCATGGAATGTGGAAACACATATAAATGAAACATCATGACATAATAGTCAACTACTTCACATAGTAGTGAGAAAATATAGCATCATATTCACACATATTTCACTTTACTAATGAGATAAACCAAATTTTCCATTTCATTAGAGTGCTATATAATTCTAGAACACCTCTCACAACATAACATTTACTTTTCACTCTATAATTACATATTCACCCACCACATCATAATACTTACATTATCATTCGTGACACAAAACATGTAAATCAATATTTAACATAGGATAACCCATAAAAAGAAATGCGTTTAATTTCATAAATAATACAATCATAAACATTGATTTCCAAAATTAAAGAGGGAGGAACATACTTGATATATGAATAACCAACCATGAGTGAAGTATAAACAATCTAGAGTATTAAGATGTGTGTTTTTTAAGATGTGTTATTTTGGAATACATTGTATTTGTCATAAATTCAAGTAGAAATAATTAATATCCCATAAAAGATAATATAATTATGAATAAATGATATCTAATGAATACCAATAACTAAAATGGGGTGAAATATTTAAATTCGAATGAATGATTGGTGGGTTCATGAATTCCCCTTTCCTTGATTCTGAATGCTTCCTTCGCATTAATGTCTAATATAATTAAAATAGAGCCATATATTTACATTTATATAACCTTTAATACCTGAATTTAATTCATTGTGCTTTTATTATGTTCTTTTATGTTCTCTTGAATGAGTTATAGAGATTAATTCCATCATATGAGGGTGTTCCTTTTTGTAGTTTTCAGGATCTGTCCAATTATATACTTTAATGGACGTTCATTTAAAATGAGGATAAATATAAATAATTTTTATTCTATGTAATTAATGATATTAGATATTTTTAGATGATATTATAAAGAATTTGTTTATATTGTTTAAAGAGTAATCATTAAAAAAATATAATGGTGATCGTTTTCAGTTAATTTGGGTGGTTTTTCGATCAAAACGAACTCATTTTGTGTTATCATTTAGTATTATATAAAAGATGTCCGTTATAGAACATAGAGTTGGATTTAAAATACACATTAAATTTTTTTCAACCATTTAATGGTTTATTAACATCTGTTAGGTCCACTGGGTTAGATACCCTAAGAGTCGGGGGGAGTGAATCAGGGTACGACAGATTAAAACAGCATCCCCTATTGATCTTTTCTAGATGTTAAGCAAGACCCTCTTCTCTCTCTTTCCTACAGCAAAAGTATAAAAAGAAACTAATGCATGCACAAGACAAAGTTATTTTTTACTTGGTTCACCCTCAATAGGCTGTGTCCTAGGAGCATACACCGACAATGTGCCATTGTACCAAATCCACTAAAAGCGCACTGTTGTTTACAAAGATCCGGACATATCACATCTATTCCTAGGATCACTGCATTAACAATGTTTTAGTTCAGATCACTACTTTCCCAAGGGTCAATCCCTATCTCTCTCTCTCTTTGGCTCACTGCTGGTGGAGAGGATCACCTTCTTCCGCTTCCTTTGCTCACTGCTCTAGAAAGGATCCACTCATAGTTTATAGACATGTAGGTCACTTCATTATCACAAATGAATAAATCCTCTATTGTATGTATATTCTCTGTTGAAGTCCAACTTTCACCCGAAGATGAATCTAAATTTGCACCGAAGGTATCGGGCAATCTTCCAGCATCCACGCAGCCCTGAATCACTGGTATGCTTCAACCATACTGGTCACCCTTCTCCAAGCTGATGCACAAGTCTCAGCATTCAAGTTAAAACGGGCATGCAAGTTCTCCTCAACCACTTGCACGACGCTATCTTATTCAACTCCAAACATGCGCGACTCATACCCTTTTACGCCCAAACAAATTTTTCCATGCAACCATAAACTGTCACGCTTATTCATAACCGGGCGAGCAAGTGTCACCAAATCACTCGTGTGACACCCCCTTCTTCAACTCAAAACATGGACGATCCCCTTCCATTATTTCCCAAACCACTCTGGACGTGCCAAAATCAACCGGCACACAACTTATACTTGAGTGACCACACCACCACTTGTGCGACCACCACACCAGCACGATGGGAGCTCTGATTTTCTCTAGGTGTTGATATCACTTACAAATTAGGAGAGTTCAACCTCTATTTACAGGCATTTGGACACCCTGTGCAATGGAGGGCAAGTCTCCTCTCGTCGCACAAGTCTTTACACTCAAGTATCTTCCGCACAAGTCACTTGCGCGACCAAACATAAAACATGGGAGCCCATTTTACATTTTCCATATTTTTATGCACTGATCTTGAAAAAAATATGGCATGCATGTTTCCTTTCCTTCAAGACAACGGCGTGCAAGTCCATTTTCCAAAACCACTTTTATCCATTTGTAGATTTCCAGGCCCGAAAATTTGGCAAAAACTGGAAAACAGCGCCACCTTGTATCTACTATTTTTGTGGTTCCTCCAAATCAACCATTCCTTTTTCAATGTTCTTGAATAAAACATGGATCATTTACCTCATCCCTTGAACTCGAAATGACACCATGAAATGCCATTTTACAACAAATTTGTATGTCATGGTTTGCTTTGTCAAAAATCACAACATAGATGTACACATTGTCAATAAACACAATCACCTCCAAAATTCTTCAATGATTCCTTGAGGGATTTTTTCCCAATAAAATTTGTGATCGTGTTAAGGGAAAATGAAAGTGAATCTCGCATGATTTCAATAAATTAACAGATCAAAGACAAAAATTTTATTTTAAAAATAATAGAGAGGGAGGGGGAGGGGGAGGGAGTGAATTTTAACGGTGAATATTCTATCAAAATGAAATAATTTTATCACCACAAACATAATAGAGTAATCATGAAATTTGGATAATGGTAGGTGGGGAGATAATAAGAAGATAAATGTATTTTAAAAGAAATTAAAGGAAACAGATAGACGATTTACCGCTTGAATTTATCCCCATTAAGAACCACCATAGGGAATGGTTTTGGTATTTTGATGATACCAAGAGATCCAAGACATGAATGAGGGGCTACGAAAAAGTATTCGGCAGAATTTAGGCATATAGATTTTAACTTCGTTTACCCATACTGGGCTATGTCCAAGGAGAATACAATGGTGATGTGCCACTGTACCAAATCCACTAAAGAACACTATTATTTACAATATTTAGGCTAGATCACTTCTATGCCCAGGCTCACTGCCTTTACAAGGTTTAGGGTCAACTCACTGCTTTCCTAAGGGTCACTCCCTGTCTCTCTCTGACTCACTGCTGGTGGAGAGGATCACCTTCTTCTTATTCCTTTACTCACTACTCTCGAAAGGATCCAGTCACAGTTTATAGACCTGTAGGTCTTTTCATTATCACAAATGAATACATCATATGTTGTATGTAGATACTCTGTTGAGGTCCAACACTAGAAAAAACGCCACCTTGTATCTGCGCTTTTTGTACTTCCACCAGATCAACCATTCATTTGTCGATGTTCTTTAATCTAACATGGATTGTCAACCACATCCCTTGAACTAGACATGCCACCATGAAATCCCCTTTGTCAAAAAAATTTTATGTCATGGTTTTATTTATCAACAATCACAAGACAGATGTCCACTTTGTCAACAAACACAATCACCTCAAAAATGATTCAATGATACCTTGAGGGATTTTTTCCCAATAATCCCCCCCTTTGGGATTGTTAAAAATTCTTCCATAAAAAGATATATCATTAATTATTCATCCACCATTCGCCTATTGAGATTCCAATAGAGTTCAAGGATTTACACAACACATATTCTAAGCCCACATGAGCAATGTTCGGCATGAGAAAAAAGAGTAAATGAAATGTTCATCAATGAATCACTTCAACTCTGACACCCAATTTTGACACCAAACTGATACCTATTTTTGTAATTATTCTTACCAAATTCCAACACCACTATTCTGATTGTATAACGATTTTTAGCTGTCATTATATCTATTCTTTGATTGATCACTTCTTGCATCACCAGATTTAATACTCCCCCTATCAAGCTGCTCCACCTATCAGCTTCTCCCCCTATTTTTCATGATTTCTAAAATAGCCACACGGTCTCCCCCTTAAACAGTCAATATTTTATGCCCTGTTGTCAATGTACACAAAGGTGACTCCTTTGTAGTCTGTAACAGAGTAGAGAAACCAAATCAGTACATTATGGAAAAACACACATCATACCTTAGGGAGAGGGGGGGGGGGGTTCCATATCCACACTCTTTAAAGTGAGAGGAGTCGACTTAACTCCTAGAGCTAGTCGATGTATCTCAATATCTTCCTTGGGTATGGACTTTGTCAGAATGTCTACAAACTATATCTCTATAGGAACAAACTCCAACTTCATGATTCCATGCTCAACCTTCTCCTTGGTAAAATGATATTTATCTCAATGTGATTTGTCCTTGAACGATGGATGGGATTTTTACTATGATTGATAGAAATTGTGTTATCGCACAGGATTCCGATCGATGAATTCACATCAACTCCCATATCTTCAAGCTACTACTTCATCTATAATAATTGTGTGCAAGCTTGAGTGACCGTAATATAATCATATTCTGCAGTGCTTGATGAAACCCAATCCGTCTTCTTACATAACCAAGCAATACATAGTCAAACAAGATAGAATACACCTCCATATGTTGATTTACTATCATCCGCTGAACCGGATCAATCGGTATCAGTATGTCCCAATAACTCTATCTGATATTTGTCATTATATTTTAAGCCAAAGTCCATTGTGCCCTTGATATTCTGAAGTATTTTTTTCACTTCAAGCATGTTTCATTCCTTGGGATTACTATGATATCTCACTATTTGGCATGTGGTGAAAACAATATTAGGCTTTGTTGCGGGCAAGTACAAAAAAATACCAATAATTTGCCTATATTCTGTGATATTAACAGCCTTGCCATCCTCATCTTTGGTCAGTTTCGTTTGAGTAGCAACTGGAGTCTTCATCTCCTTATAATTTTCAATTCCAACCCTTTTAGAAACCATTTTGGAATATTTGGATTGAGAAATGAATGTTCCATTCCTTCCTTGTGTCACCTGTAGACCAAGGAAAAATGATATCTCTCCAATCATTGACATTTAAAACTCACTTTTTATGAATACAGATAACATTCTGCACTGTGCTTCGTCTGATCTACCAAATATTATGTCATAGAAATAAACCAACACCATAATGTTTTGAATACTGGCGTTTTTAAAATAGAGATTGTAATAAACTCCCCCACTCTGGAAACCAAGATTCTTCACGTACTAATCAAGCCTTTAGTTCCATACTCTTGGTGATTGTTTCAGCCCATACAACATCTTCTTCAGTATGAAAACATTATTCTCATCCTCATGAATGAGAAAACCATCTGTATGCTCAATATATACTTCCTCCTCCAGAACCCCATTCAAGAATGCAGATTTGACATCCATCTGGAACACTTTGAACTTCTGTTGCACTGTAATGGCTAGAAATAATCTGACTGCATCCAGCAATGCAACCGGTGAAAATATCTCATCAACCTCAATTACCTCTATTTGGGAGTATCCTTTACACACTTTTCATTCTTTTTTCGAACCACTGCACCATCATAATTCATCTTGTTGCTATATACCCATTTAGTCTGGGTGGCATTCTAATATGTTGGTCTCGAAAAAATCTCCCATTTCTGGTTCTTGTCAATTTAATCAAGCTCTTCATTCATAGCCTGAACCCAGTTTTCATCATCAGCTGCATCAGTAAAGCATTTCAGCTATACCTGAGATAGGAATGATGTCTGCTGCAGTGACTTAATTCTTAATGTCTGAACTGGAGCTTCCTGATCACCAATGATATTCTTCCTATCAATTTTATCTTGGCTCTTTGGCTTCCTAACAGACATAGACTTGACACTTTATTGTTCATCATCAGTGTCTTCTTCTGAGTTAGCATCTTCCACTTCTGATCTTCCTGTGTTATTATTCTTTTCATCACTTTCATCAAGAAACTGTTCACTATTCTGTTGAATATTCTCTTCATTTTCCACAATAGTGACACCATTCCTCTCAAATACTTTTTCCATCCTCTTGTTAAAGAATTTTTATGATTTTATTTTTCCTGAGTAGCCCATAAATATTCCCTCATATCCATGTGATTCAAACATCCTATGTTTTTCATTGTTGGTAATGAAGCACTTACTTCCCAATATTCTAAAGTATTTCACTATTGGCTTCTTTCCGTACCACATTTCATACGGATTCATTCTTTCCGTCGAACACAACATATCCCTATTATAAATCTAGACTAATGTCAATACTGCTTCCTTCTAAAACTTATCTGGTAGGTATTTTTCTATAAGCATTGTCATGGCCATGTTGTTGATGATCAGATTTCTTCTTTAAACCAATCCATTCTGTTGGGGAGTTCATACTGAATACACTTGATGCCTTATCCCATTTTTCTCGAGATACTATTCCACCTGACTATTTGTGAATTCCATACCATTGTCTGTACGAAACATCATAATTTTCTATCCAAGTATCTTTTTAGATTCCCTTCGGTACTGTTTTAGGCATATGAACACATCTAACTTAGGGGTAATAAAAAATACCCATGCGATTCTTTTATTGTCATTAATGAGAAGAATGGAATACCTCTTACAATCAATGGCTCTTAGTGAAATAGGTCCACACACATTAGCATGCACAAATTCAAGAACTCTTGTAAATTTATTTTCCTTTGCTTTGTACATCCTTTTTATGATCTTATATTGTTGAAAGGTGTCGTATGTATGTGTGTGATCACGTGATAGCTTAGGGATGTCTCTTGCTGCTTAACACTTTACCAGATCTTCTAGAGATGGTTGACGTTGACGGACAAGTCATTTATGCCACAATTTTTTTTCTTCATCTCTGGTCAAAAAGAACATATCATCTTCTCCACTTACAGGGTAGAGATTTCCCTTTATTCTTTTTATATGTAGAAACATTTTCCCATCTCTTCCTTTAACAAGACACACCATCTTAGTAAACCTTATAGAATGTCTTGAGTCACATAGTTGACTGATACTGAGCAGATTCTGACTGAGGCCTTCTACTACTAAGACATCATCATGTCTCATATCTTTTCCCCCAAACATGGCCTTCCCTGAGCCAACAACATCCAGGCCTTCATTGTTTCCAAATTTGAAAATTCTTTCTTTGTCATATGTTATGCCTTTAACAAGAACCTTATTATTTGTCATGTGAGAAGTGCAACCACTATCAATGATCCACACACTAGAGCTATCTAATACCTTAAGGTAAATTTCTGCCACCACATCCTTCTCATTCTTCTTTTTTTTGGTGCATATTTATGCCTTCACACTCAGCTTGGATAGAGACTTATATTCTTTCTCGGAGTATGATAGACCAACATCACCTTGCAAAGCCGCAAATCTATTATACATTTTTAACTCATTTGTTGGTTTATTGATCTGCTGCATATGAATGTTTTGATTATGCTTTGGCACATTCTTCTGTATGGTCGAAGTGTAGTACCTAGCAATGTTCCCAAATCCTTCGCACCAAAAATAGGGTCCTTCAAAATATTTTTTGAAAAACCGTTTTCTGTTTGTATTCCACCTCTGTTCTTGTTCCTTTTGATATCTCCTGGCTATGGAACACACATATTGTGAATGTCCCCTCATTCCACAACAATAACACCTGATGTAAGGTGCATTCCTTCATGTTACTTCTGCACTCTGAGTTTCCCCTTGGTATCTCTTAATATTATAATTTTTCTTTATCCCCAAATCATCCTTCAATCTGAGGATGGGTGCTTGCGGTCTGACTTCAATTTTCACAGATTTTTGTTTTTGATCAAGACCTGAATCAACCTTAACATCTGAGCTCAATTGCTTCTTCATTCCTGCTGAACTACTAGCCTCCATGTTCATCTTTTCAGTCTGATGAATGACCTACTTTTGTTATATCACACTGGGGGTCATGAGTTTTTTTTATCCTTCATTTTTCATCGCAGACTAAACACTTCTTCTTCAAGTTCTTCGATACACTTGACTTGATCTTTCTCTTTTATATTCAATCCATCGATCTCACTTTTTCTATTCTTAAATCATGAGTTTATACTCACTAACATATTCTGAGTACTCTGGTGTAGGTAACTTGAGTATCTCATTTTCTTCCATCACCATAGACTTCTCTTCTTCCAGCTGCTACATATAGAGTTTGGAATCGTGAACAACATTTTTAGATTTCTTTGTTTTTGGATCTCCAAACATCTACCTCCTCAAGTGTAGCATCTAACTCAGCATGAATATGTATTCTACCTTCAACTTCTTCATCTTCATCATCACCTTCAGTTTCGTTCTTGTCCAAAGAACTACTGAAGACTGCCACCATATCATTTTCTCCACGATCATTCTAATTTTCAATCTCATCATCCTCTTCAACCTCAGACACATCTAAACTGTATATTTCTTGTGAAATAAGATTCTTCTTCTTGATGAAATTTCTCTTGAACTTCTTCTTCCCTTTCATATAGGATGATGATTTCGTCTTAGGAATTTCAACTTCATCTTCATCATTTTCTTAATGAATCTTTTTGGTGAACCTTGCGGCAAGATGAACAACTTTTCCACATCTAAATCAAGAAAGTGGAAGTTTCCCTTTGAAAATTCCTTTTCCTAATTGATGATTTGAGGAGAGGAATGAAATTACCTCATATGTCTCTTATTCTTCCTAAGAATTATCAATGGTGAGATTCTTCATGGACTTAAATGCCACCTCTTTGGATTTCCCTTTTCCACAGCCTCGTTATCATCGTTCCTCAATTCATTTGCAACCAAGGTACTGTGCAAATTGTCCAGTGTCAGCACTTTTGGATCTTTATCTTCTAGTATTGAATCTTTCAGATTGGACAAATGTGGAAGATTCCTCAAGATGCGCTTTACAATCATTATGTCTTCAATGACTTCTCCAAGACCTCACATATCTTCCACAACAATATTTACCCTGTCAAAGAATTCATCAACAGACTCATTCAGGTTCATTTTCAAATCTTTATACTTATTCCATAGTACTTGAATCTTTGCCTCTCTGACCATTGTATCTCTTTCATATATATTCCAAAGCTTTTCCCACATGGAATTTTATATTTTGTTTGACATCACATTCATATAAGTTACATTGTATAGGGCTCCCCTAAAGCATTTATGCCCTTGGCGTCAGAATCCTATTCTCTTCACTCGGCCTCCGATAATGGCCCACTGTTGATGTCAACTGTTATACCATGCATTGCTGCTGTGAACATATCCATTCACAAATATCAGAAGTACTGTTGTATCCGATACTTCTATAGCTGAAAATTGTTTTCATCAATGATTGGAATCCCTTTATGATTAGTTACCTTTATTTGAGAGAGAATTACAGATATAAACGATTCCATTTGATAGCAATTGTATGGTCTAGTAGGTTAGATATCCTGAGAGTGGGGGTGGGGGGTGAATCAGGGTATGACAGATTAAAAAAACTGCCCCTATTGATCTTGTCTAGCTATTAAGAAAGACACTCTTCCCTCTCTTTCCAACAAAAAAATTATAAACAGAAACTAAAGAATGAACAAGAAACAATGTTTTTTACATGGTTCACCCTCACTAGGTTGCGTCTAAGGAGAATACACCAGCGATGTACTGATGTAAAAAATCCACTAAAAGCACATTACAACTTACAAAGCTCGGGATAGATTACATTAATTACCTGGCTCACTACATTTGTAATGTTTTGGGCCAGCTCACTGCTTTCCCAAGGGTCACTCCATATATCTCTCTCTCTAGATCATTGTCGGTAGAGAGGATCACCTTTTTCCTCTACCTTTTCTCACTGCTCTCGAAAGGATCCACTCACAGTTTATAGACCATTAGGTCTTTTCATTATCACCAATGAATACATCCTCTATTGTATGTAGATTCTCTATTGAAGTCCAACATTCACCCGTAGATGAATCTCACTTTGCACCGAAGGTATAGAGCAACATTCCAGCTTCCACACATCGCAGAATAATTGTCGTGATTCAACCATACTTCACGCCCATCTCCAACCCGGTGTGCATGTCTCAACGAGAATGTTAAAATTGGTGCGAAAGTTCACCTCAACCACTTGTGTGATGCTAGCTTCTTCAACTCCAAACTTGCGCGACTCACACCCTTTTACGCCCAAACCAATTTTGTCCTGTAACCAACAACTGTCATGCTTATTCAAAACCTGGCTCATATGTGTCAAAAAAAAACTTTCACAACACCCCCTTCTTCAACTAAAAACATGGACGACTCCCTTCCTTGCTCTCCCAAACCACTCTGGATGAACAACAAACAACTGGCGCACAACTTCTACTTGTGTGACCACACCCCCACTAGCATGACCACCACACATGTGCAACGAGAGATCTGATTTTCTCTATATGTTGAACTCACTTATGAATGTGGAGGGTTCTACCTCTATTTATAGACATTTGGACACCCTAAGTGATCGGGCACAAGTCTCCTCTCGGCGTGCAAGTCTCCCCTCTGCGCGCAAGTCTCTGTCGCACAAGTCACTTGCGCGACCAAACATAAAACATGTGTGCCCCTTTTCCCTTTTCCATATTTTGATTCTATGGTCTTGAAAAACATATGGAACAAAAGTTTCCTCTCCTTCAAGACAACGGAATGCAAGTCCCTTTTCCAAAACCACTTTTCTCCGTTTGCCGATTTTCAGGCCCTAAAATTTAGAAAAAAACTAGAAAATGATGCCATCTTGTATCTACTATTTTTGTACCACCTCTAGATCAACCATTCCTTTGTCGATGTTCTTGAATCAATCATGGATTGTTAACCACATCCCTTGAACTCGACATGACCCTATAAAATCCTCTTTGTAAACAAATTTGTATGTCATGGTTTTCATTGTCAACAATCACAACACAGATGTCCACTTTGTCAATAAAAACAATAACCTCAAAAATTCTTCAATGATACTTTGAGGGATTTTTTCCCAACATCATCTGCGATGGTGTTGAGGTAAAATGACAGTGCATCTCACACGAGTTCAATAAATAAACAGATCATAGACAACAATTTAATTTTTAAAATAAAATAGAGAGGGGGGGTGGGAGAGAGAGTGAATTTTAACGGTGAATATTCCATCAAAATGATATAGTTTTATCACTTCAAACATAATAGAGTTATCAATAAATTTGGATAATGGTAGGTGGGGAGATTATAAGAAGATAAATTAATTTGAATGGAAATTAAATGAAATTGATAGAGGATTTAGGGCCTGAATTTATTCATATTGAGAACCTATATAGGGAATGGTTTTGGTATTTTGATGATACAAAGAGATCCTGGACATGAGGGAGGGACTACGAAAAAGTATTGGGAAGAATTTAGGATTGAATCAAAGATAGATATGTGTGGGGAGAAGAGGGTCTGTGGGGTTGTATTTATATTGATGGAGAGGGTTGTTTTCTCATTATTTTATTCATTGGTTTATTAGATTACATCAATACTGTGAATAGTTTGATAATTATATCTAAATATATTAAAATATTTCAAGATGATTTTATATTTTGGGCTTAAATCTAAATTACATCATCAATGACTCAATATTTCATGTATTTAGCTTTTATTATTAATACTCATTTTTACTATTCATCAAAAAATAATGTATTTCCAAAATATTCCCAAAATTCAACCTACCCATTTTTTCTGTGTAGAATTAAAAATTGAACTAAATTTTTTGAAATTGATTTTCTATATATGATTAATTTAGTGTCAAACTAAAATATACATTTTCTTGAAAAATACAGAATTTAAAATTATTACTAATTTTATAACACTATGAAAAATTACATAAGGTATCATAAAATAATCTTTAAATCATAAGACATTAAAATATTAATTAAAGAATAAATTTGAAGACAATAAATTTTCTTTTAAATTATTATATTAATAATATAATTGTAAATAAATATTTTTTACTTATATAATCACCAACACTTAATTAATAATTTTTAAAACACTTTTTACTTATAATATTATATAATTAAACCATAAATTTATTTATAAGATTCCTATATTTTATTAATACATTTAAGGATGAGGATTTTATTCATTTGGCTGTTTTACTATTCATGAGGTTCATTTTACTTTTCATATTGTCCTTTTACTATTTAATTAGTATTAGTTCCTTAACCTCCTGAAACACATATTATTTTGTTAATTATTCAATTTTTATGATTTTACTATGGTCCCTATGTGATTTTATATAATTTACAGTAAATGAAATTACTATAATAAGGGAAAATCCATTTATAAAAGTTTGGGACATTCCATTTTTCACCCATATGAAATTTCACCCTTGAAATTTTGTTTTACATAAACAGGTGAGGGTACCACTCCTTCATCTTCTCCTCCATTTCAGAAGATACTTGTTTATCCTTGCACTCCATCCACAACAAATTAACATTATGGGTTTTCATGTGGTATAGAACCTTTTCTATTTGATCTGAAATTTTTATTTTCTACTCCATATAACATATATCATTTTCTAGGTATACCACCTCAGAGTTCAATACATGTGAGGGATTTGGTATATACTTTCTCTAGAGTGATACATAGAACACATCATGAACAGGATCAAGATTCAACAGAAGTTCACGTGGATAGGCCATAACTCTAATGTGATCAACGATACCAAATGTGATAATGTACCTTGGGGTTAGCTTCCCTTTCTTTATATACTGCATGAATCTCTTCCATGGTGATATTAAAATGATCACTTTATCTACATCATCGAACTCCAAGTCTCTTCTATGGTTGTCACCATATCTCTTTAGCTAACATTTTGTAGCTTTGTTATGTTGATGGATGGCTTGGACTTCCAATATCCATTATATTATAGTATCATACCCATGTAGCTTCATTCCACCAGATCCATAAGAAGTGATTTGAGTTCTACAACACTTTCCATAAAGATCTTCATATGGATCCATCTTAATACATGTGTGATGCTATTTTTGTATGAGAAAATGACCAATGGGAGATGTTGATCCAATCATACATTGAATTCTAAAGTGATTTCTCATAGAATATAATAGAGAAACTAAATATTCCTTTTAGATTGGACATCAGTTTGGGGGTGATAGGTTTTGTTGATATTTAATTCAGTACAAAAATAATGTTGAAGAATCCTCCAAAATTTATATGTGACCCTATGATCATGATCAGAGACAGCCGAGTGTGGAACCTCATGCATTCTCACCAGATACATTACACATATCATTTCAATTTAAAAAGGTGAGAGATATTCCCCCTAATGATAATTTTGGATTCTTTAGTGTTCTGGTCCACTATAACCCATATCAAATTATTATAATTGGATTTCTTCAAGAGCCCCATGCCAAATTACATAGAAACATTCTCCCATTTCCACATTTTTATAGGAAATTGTTTCATCAACCCATTGTACTTCTGTCACTCTTCTTTAGCATTCTGATATATCATACACCTTGAGATATAGTTTGGATTCTCCTTCATCATGTTATCTCAATAGATGTGTTATAATAGATCACTTTACATATTGGCACTCCCAGTATGGATAGTGAAAGTTGAGCTACATTAATTTTCCAGTAGCTCCTCTATCCAAAGTGATGAAGGAACAAAAAGCCTTCTGCCCAAATCAATCTCACCAATATCATTGATATGGAACTCTTATAGCTTCTCTTACATTACTACATTTACATTATTTTTTAACTCTATATCATCCCTTTGTGCTTGCATAATCTACTCTTAGATAGATTTTTGGGAAATATTTTTGGAAAAGTAGGATGTATTTCCTATTATTATAATTTCCAAGTCCATTCATCATATATCCATGAAGATAATGCCATTCTAAATCCACAACATGGATAGAGTAGTAGTTTTTTTCTAATAAATGTGATAGATACATTATTTTCCTTTCCATAATGACAGATAATAGAGTAATTATAGTCTTCAATTAGCTCTAACCATATATTTTGATGCATTTGGAGATCGTTTTATCTGAATATATTCTTTAGACTCCGATGATCATTATATATGTCACAATTCTAAACATAGTGTTAGTTCTACCATATTTTCATGAAAAAATAGATATTAAATCTAGATCACCTATAGGGTAGTTCTTCTCAGGGATAATCAGCTTTCATGATTCATAGGCTATCACATTATCATTTTTCTAGAGTACACAACCAAAAATGTTCTTGGAAGCATCACTGTATGTCACAAAACATTTTCTACCTTTTGGCAATATGAGTATATGTGTAGTGATAATCCACTTCATTATCTCATAGATCCATTCCTCATATTATTCCTTCTATACAAATTTTACCCCTTTCACTATAAACATAGTTAGTGTGCTTCAATATTTTGAGAAATTGCACATAAAATTTGTAATAGTACCCTGCTGAGCCAAGAAAACAATGGAATGATTTGAAACTAGGGGGCCTTGGCAATTACATAATAATATTTTTTTTGAAGGGTGCCTAGAGATTCCCTCACATGTGATCACATATCACAATGTTGTGACTTTCTACATCCAAAATTCACAAATTCTGTATTTTGCGTACAAATTCTCATTCCATAATGTTGCTAACAAAAGCATTAGAATTTATTCATGTAACTTATTTATCTTGGAGTAGATGAGAATATTATCAATAAACACTACAAATTTTTTTTGTGGTAATGTCTAAAGTCTCAATTCATTAAATCCATGGAGATTTCATGGTAATTAGGAAGACCCAAGAGCATCATAAGAAACTCATAGTTCACATACCTAGTATAGAAGGTGTTATTCTAAATATATTCCATATTCACATTTAGTTGATGATATATTGAACATAGATTCACTATATATAAGTACTAATCTCTACGTAAGTGAATAACCAAGTCATTAATATTTATAATAAGACACTTGGTCAATAATTTCATATTGTTAAGTTCCCAATAATTGATAAAATTTTTCATTTATTCATAATTCTTCATGAAAAGATCACTTGTTCACCCAATGGTGATGCACTTGAGTATATGAAACCATTGTCCAAATGCCCCTAAATATACTTATTTAACACCCTCAGTTTGATATTATCCATCCCATCAGGACTCATTTAGAAGTACTAAGCTCCCCATAGGTGATCGACCAAGTCATTAATCCTTATATGAAGACACTTATTCATTATGTTGATATTGTTGACTTCCCAATTATTGATATAAAATTGCATTCATTCATAATTCCTCATGAAAAATATCACTCATTCACCCAAAGGTGATGCACATGAGCATATGAAAACATTTTCCAAATTCCCATAAAGATAATTCTTTAACACACATAGTTTGATAGGATCCATCCAACCGAGACACATTGAGATAGGAGTAACATCGTGTAAGAGTTCTATTGCTAACTTTACCTAATTTTCTAGGGGGTCTGGGTAATTATTCAGGAAATACATCATTATATTCCCTCATGATGAGAATTTCCCCTTAGTTGATAAATTCCTTGGACTCAACCATTTGAGGGTGGTATGCTTCTTCATAGGGAATCAACAACCACACTGTTGATGTATTTTCCAATGTAGATTATTAATCATTATTTTATTTGTAAAGAATAATTGTATGGTTCAGAATATGAAAACGTTTTTCGTTTCCCTACGATTTTATATGTTCTCTATATAAAGAGTGATAATAAATACCTTATATAGAACTGAATTACACTAGGGTATGTATTATGAGATTCATTGGATAAATCTTCCTACAAACACCAACATTAGAAGATTCCAACACTTGGGTTGAAATTATTTACCCACATTATGTTTTTACAGATATCCCTACTTCAAGGCATCAGGGCATTGATTCAATTTTTTTGAGAAGACTGGAAATGTATAAAGGAATGAGTAGAATGATAAAAAAATCACACTTTTACCATTCATGAGTGAATAAGTTGTATACCGTGTTTGAATTCATTTTCATGCTCCACGTGTGTAATAGTTATGGAATAATCCTTCCCTTTCTCATTTTTAATTGGTGGTTGTAGATGTCCATTACCCTCGATGACTTGTGGTTTAGTGAAATGTCTTGCATAGTTCCCTTACTCTCTATAGTTTTAGCATTGGACAATCGATGGTTCTCTTCTTTCAACCCATAGATTTTCTTGCTTCATTATGTATTATAATTATTCATGATATTAGTGAACTTCTCTCCCACAATTGAATAATTTTCATATCCCTTTGAGATAGTTCCATTGATTCTAATTACCACATTTCTGACATGTGGGGGTTGAGTTCTCTTTCCAACCTTCTCAATAGATCCTCTAACATGAAACTCCATAATTCATTTCTTATCACTATAGCCATGAGTCAATTCTCCAAACTCCATACCCATTTTAGATCACATCAAAGAACTTCTTCATAACTACCGAAGTCTTGAATTTCATGAGCCTTTGAATGGTGTGGTTTTAAACCACTAAAGAATTTATCTATTTTTCTATCATTCTTGATATCAAAACCCAAATAATACCTTGAAATCCTAGTGAAATTATCTTCATTTGATATATTATATTCATTTTCCTTTTTCATAATTTCTATGAATTGTATATCCATCTTTGTATGAAATGTTTTATGGAAATACATTTTTAATAAATATTATATTAATGTATTCTCATTCAATCTCTTAAATTTCATCCTTCAACTTTGGGTTCTTAATAAATGACTACCATTGAACGATCTCTCCATCTAAATGATAAACAGAAATATTCACCATCTCCATCTCAGATTAGTGAATAACCGAAAATAACTTCTCAATCGAATAGAACCTCTATTCTACAACTACTGGACCCAATGATCTAATAAAAATTGACATTCATTACCTCATAAAACACATGATAGCTAGTTGTTCCCTCTTAGGTAAAGAAAGACGTTGAAAATTATTAAGGTTATTGTTCATAAGTTGAAATAGCTGGGTAACTATCTCCATGAAATTTTGAACTCCACCTCCAAAAATAGAGGGATGTCATTTGGGAAATTGTGGCATTGTACCTCGCATGGGTTGTTCGCCTGGTTTCTCCTACTTCCAACCATTTTTATAGAAATGGTTAGAACAAATCATATGTCAACAGGTCACATGTAAATAATAAATTCCATTGTGTATTTATGTATAAAGGCATATCTAGTGGGGTAAATATGTTTAGAATTTTCTAATACAAACCTTCTTGGGTGTTTACTTATACATAGTCTCATATTATGGATTCTTACTATGTTTCTCTAATAAAAATTCCCAAATTAGTTAAATCATCCTATGATACCAACTATAGAAGCCGTGTGTTTAATTACATATAATATTACACCATTTTAATGAAAAAAACATAAAATTATTACCCAATGAACATCCACTGGTTTAGTATCATGGGAAAATTAGGACCATACAAAATGTTGACAAAATAAAACAAAAAATCATTTAATTCCTTCTTCTCTCGCTTCTTTTTGGCCCCTGAATTCTCTTTAGTACATTTAATAACCCAAGAATAGATATCAATGAAGGGGTGATATAAAAGACTAATAAAAGAATAAATATGACCATTGATCAGTATAATATGGGGTGATCATAATCGTTATCATCATTACATTGGCATAGGATCATAATCATGAGAATATGATTTACGAAATGGTATGGAATGTGGAAATGCATAAAAATGAAACATCATGTCTTAGTTGTCAAATTACACACATAATTGTGAAAGAAGCATGCATTGTGTTCACACATATTTCAATTTATTCATCAAATACATCTAATTACCCTATGTAATAGAGGGATATATAATTTTGGGCGCACCCTTTACATCATAGTATTTACATTGCACTATATAATTCTAGGCACTCATGTCACAACATGTTGGTCAAAATCCATCAGGGTATCATTGAAGCATTTTGGAGGTGATTGTGTTTGTTGACAAAGTGGACATCTGCGTTGTGAATGTTGACAAAGAAAATCATGACATACAAATTTGTTGACAAATGGGATTTCATGGTGTAATTTCGAGTTCAAGGGATGTGGTTAACAATCCATGTTTGATTCAAGAATGTCGACAATGGAATGGTTGATCTGGATGAAGTATAAAAACTGCAGATAAAAGGTGGCACCATTTTCCAGGTTTTGCCAAATTATTGGGCCTGGAAATCGACAAATAAAAGAAAAGGTTTTTGGCAAAGGGACTTGGAACCATTGTCTTGAAGGAGAGGAAAATTTCACACCCTTTTTTTTTAGGATTAGAGCATCAAAATATGGCAAATGGAAAAGGGGCACCCATGTTTTATGTTTGGTCGGGCAACTGACATTCGCGGTAGAGACTTGCGCGCCGAGGGGACACTTGTGCATCATTGCATAGGGTGTCCAAATGACTATAAATATAGGTTGACCTATCATCATTCTGTACGAGTTCAACACTTAGAGAAAATCAGAGCTCCCATCGCACAGGTGTGGTGGTCTCGCAAGTGGTGGTGTGGTCGTGCAAGTAGAAGTTGTGTTCCTAGAGGGGTTTGGGTGAGGAAGGATGGGAGGCGACCATGTTTTGAGTTGATGAAGGGGGTGTCGCACAGTTTGTTTGGTGACACATGTGCACCAGGTTTTTAAGAAGCGCGACAGTTCATTGTTTCATGGAAAAATTGGTTTGGGCGTAAATTGGTGGGAGTCGTGAAAGTTTGGAGTTGTAGAAGCAAGTGTTGCACAAGTGGTTGAGGTGAACTTGCACGCCAGTTTTAAATTGCGCGCCGAGACATGTGCGCTGGCTGGGAGAAGTGTGCCAGGTATGGTTGAAGACCAGCAGTGATTCAGGGATGTGTTAAAGGTCGAAGATTGCCTAATACCTTGGGTGAAAAGTGAGATTCATCTACGGTTGAATGTTGGACATCAACAGAGCATCAACATACAACATAGGATGTATTCATTAGTGATAATGAAAACACCTATAGGTCAATAAACTATGAGTGGATCCTTTCCATAGTAGTGAGCAAAGGAAGAGGAATAATGTGATCCTCTCAACCGGTAGTGTGCTAGAGAGAGAGAGACAGGGAGTGAACCTTGGGAAAGTAGTGAGCTAACCCCAAACCATGTAAAGGCACTGAGCTTGGGCATACAAGTGATCTATACCAAACCATTTAAACAACAGTGTGCTTTAGTTGATTTGGTACAGCGGCACATCACCGTTGTATGCTCCTTGGACATAGCCCAGTAAGGTTGAACCAAGTAAAAATCTATGTGTCTTCCTGCTTACTTCCCTACATTGCATTTAAGGCATCATCATCAGAGAAAGAAGAAAATAAGTGGTCATAATAAACACCCAAGTGAAAACAAAGTTACCTTTTAAATAAATAGGTCAAGATCCAGTGGTGTAGGAAGAATTTTGGAAAAGAATATCCATACACCGATTCACCCCCCTCTCAGGATATATAGGCCCCTATTGGTCCTAAAAATTGGTATCAAAGGGAAGATTTCTTTTATCATATTTGTTAGCTAGCACTGGGTATAGTCAATTTTTGTGGTTAAATCAGTCTACTCATATCTCGTTGTGCCACGGAAAAGGGAAAAACATCAACGAAGAATCAGAAGCTAGGTGATATCCCTCAGTGTGGAAGTGTTTATGGGAAAAGTGTGATTCAAATAAAAGAATAAAACAACTTACTGAATGAAGTCCAGGGTAAATCTGATAGGGAAAAGATAGATTTACTCAATCATGATGTAGGAGTGAGTGAAGTACATGAACAACAAAGTGATACCGAAACAACTGTTGATGAAGTAGTTTTATGAATAAGGCCACCAGTAGATGATGTCAACATGACATAGAAATAGGATCGAAAATTGGATGAAGAAGTTATATCTAAAAATATCCGGATGCATGTATTGGAAATTGAGTTCAAAATGCTTAGAGGCTCAAATCAAAGGCTTATTGATGTGGCCACTGACCTAAGGGAGAAGGATGATTCTTAAGGTGAAAAAACTAACAAAGATTGATAAATGAATGTAAAAAAAATGATGGTGATTATGAAGAGATTCAAAAGTCATATGATGTTCGGTATCTGAAAGCTATAAATGATGATCTAGAAACACATTTGTTTGAAGATGTTCGGTAGAATAAAAGGCTACAACATGAGAATGATTATGTCTGTGAATCTGTTTCTCAGGAAAAATTGAAAGTAATGGAGCAAGGTGACATGGTAGAAAATCACACATGAGAACTAGAAGATGAGATGAGTTTTGGAATGAATCTTACAAGATAACTCAATGCCCAAATTGAATAAAGGGATATAAAGATTCATATGTTGGAAGAAGAACTAGAATATGTGAAGAAGGAAGTGGAGAAATCCAATTCTAGAGGTAAGCCTAAAATGAACGATGCCTTGAACTTACTATTTTATTATGCATCGGCAGGTGATGATGAAATGAAAAGTAAATTAGTTATTTCTGAAAAGTGCCAAGAACAAATTCTCTTAGCTCAAAGACCATACTGTTTGGGAAATAATGGTATTGGATTTGATGAATCACCACCCATTCATGATAGAAAGAGAGCTGTGAATTGTTCCGGATGTAGAGAAAATACTATAGGTGTTGGAGAAAGGCCTAATAAGATGTGTCATGAGAAATCAGAAAGAAGAGTCCCTCGGAGGAAATAATTCATTAGGTTCTATTACTGTGGAAGAATGGGACACACCATGAGTTTTTGTTAGGAATCTAGGGAGATAAATGTCAGAATAAGAAGTCAAGATGCATCAATATCTCGACAGAGAAATGATGAAATAAGGTATGCCTCTGATAGAAACTGTATTATATGTTATGATTATGGGAATTTTTCAAGACATTCCAGCAAGAAGAGAGAAAGAAAGGAGAAAGAACTCGAAAAGAGATTCTCAACTCCAGGGGTGCATGATATGAAATTATTTAATGGGAGACAATGTGGTAAGGTGAAGAATAGGCTTAGATTCCCTGTAAAATCACAAGGAGATAAACAAAATGTGTATCAATCACACTCACTAACGCTCTCTAATAATGAACATAAAAAAATATGGATAGAAAAGGTAGGAAATGCTATAGCTGTGAGTAAGAAGAATGTACATTCTATGAAGGACCTACAAACAATGAAAAATAGTGTTGTGAATCATGTATCTGATAAAAGAAAGATGAACAAAGAATTCATTGAAAAATTCGAATGTCATGTTCTGTAGAGAGAAGTGGAGGAAAGAGAAAGACCCTTGAAATGGTGGAATTATAAAGGGAAGATGGAAAGTAGAGATATTACAACTCAGAAAAGTAATCAAGGGAAATAGAATTTTGGTGAAACATCAAAGACCAAAATGTGTACTAGTGGGTTTAAACCCCATGTGGTGAGAATGGTCGGGCCTGCAGAATCTACATTTCAGAAAAAGACTTAGCATGCGGGAAATGAATACTTAGTCATATGTCCAGAGCAGTTGAACTTGGCTAGGATGCTAGAAGAAGCAAAGATAAAGTTTGAATATCTGCAAGAAATAATCAATGTTTTGACCCATCAGGACCAACCAAAATCTTCTTCTTGAGGATTCCATAAGGACCCCTCTCACTATGTATAAAAATTATATTAACTGATGATTAAAAAGTTTCAAGTTTTAGGGAGATATGATCAAATGGGACGTGGCATCAAAATATGCAAAGTGGTAGGGTGATATGATTTAGATTTTTGATTGACTCAAATCAATTACCAATGTTTAAGAAGAAAGAGAGTATTAGGGCACAATAGGATGTTATTGTGTTATTAACATTGTTACTTGTTTCCTACACTGATTTTCAACTTAGTACGCTTAGTGATTTTGTTAATGGCTCAATTTCGAGTGGATGATGAGAATAGATGATGTAGGGGAAGAAGAATGTTTATAGGTCTAAAAGGTGGGCCTAATCTGGGGAATTATTGCACAACATTCGGAGGGAATTCAATATCATAATCAGATGCAAGATCTATCAAATAAATAATTGGATTAACTTGCTCAGGTGTTGTCTATTGAGAGAATACATATTATCGGAGAAGTAGAAAAAATCATGCTTATCATGCTTATCTATATTGTTTTAACAATTTGGGATTAGCTAACTATTTTCAGGATGCCAAGAAGCGGCTAGAGAGTATCAAAAAAATTTCAATATGAAGATCAGAAAATTACTTGAAATAAATGACATCATGGAACAATGACATAGTGAAAAGTTTTTTTTGTAGAAAGTGAGGATGTGGTAAGAGACTCATGGGGAGTAGAAGTGAAAATTCTAACTCAGAAGAAGACACTGATGATGAAAAAGAAAGTGTCAAGTCTGTGCCTGCAAGTAAGCCAAAGAGTCGAACTGAAATTGATAGGTAGAATATCATTGGTCATTGGAAAGCTCCAGTTCAGATAAGAAGAATGAATTCACTACAATAGACATCTTTCCTATCTCAGGTAGAGCCTAAATGCATTACTGATGCAGTTGAAGATGAAAACTGGGTTCATGCTATGAATAAAGAGCTTGATCAGATTGAGAAGAACCAGACACTAGAGATTGTTTCGAGACCAGCAGATAAGAATGTCATCAGGACTAAATGGGTCTTTCGCAACAAGATGAATGAAGATGGCACAATGGTTTGAAAAAAGTCAAGGCTAGGGTAAAAAAAATACTCTTCGATAGAGGGAATATATATTGATGAGACATTTTCACCGATTGAAAGTCTAGAGACAATCAGATTATTTCTAGCCATAGTAGTGAAACGAAAGTTCAAAGTGTTCCAAGTAGACGTCAAATATGCATTTCTAAATGGGGTTTTGGAAGAAGAGGATTACATTAAGCTGTAATATTGTTTTCTCATTCATGAAGATGAGAATAAATTTTGTCTGTTGAAGAAGGCATTGTATGGGATGAAACAAGAAACAAGATCATGGTACTGAAGGATTGATCAGTACTTGAAGATGCTTGGTTTTCAGTGTGAGGGAGTTGATTAAAATCTCTATTTTAGCACCAGTAGTAATCAATGGATGATGGTGTTAGTTTAGGTTGATGACATAATTTTTTGCGGATCAGATGAAGCTCAATGCAGATAGTTTTCCAAATTCATAAAAAGTGAGTTTGAAATTTCAATGAATGGAGAGCTAGAGTTTTTCATTGGTCTACAGGTGACCCAAGGATGGAATAGAACATTCATTTCTCAATCCAAATATGAAAAGGCTGTTTTGAAATGGTTTGGAATGGAAAATTCCAAGGATATGAAGTCTCCAGTTGCTACATAGACGAAACTACCCAAAGATGGAGATAACAGGGTAGTTAATATCACAGAATATAGGATAATTATTGGAAGTTTATTGTACATGACCACAACATGGCCTGATATTGTTTTTTCCACATGCCAATCAGCTAGATATCATATTAATCCCAAGTAAAGACACATGCTTTCATGGAAAATAATAATTTGGTATATTAAGTTCATGGTGGACTTCAGCTTGACATATAATGAAAAATCATAGAAAAAGTTATTGGGATATACTGATGCTGATTGGTCCGGTTCAGCGGATGATAGGAAATCAACATATAAAGGTATATTCTATCTTGGTGGAATATGTATTGCTTGGATAAGCAAGAAGCAGTATTTAATTTCATTAATCACCATAGAAGCTGAGTATATTGTGGCCAATCAAACTTTCACAAAGTTATTATGGATGAAGCAGAATGTTGAAGATATGGGAGTTGATGTTAAGTCTCTGATCGGAATCCAGTTCGATAACTCATGTGCTTTCAATCTTTGAAAAAATACCATCTAAAATTCATGGACAAAGAAAATTGAGATAAAGTATCATTTTATCATAGAGAATGTTGATCAGGGAATCGTGAAGTTGGAGTATGTGCCTATAGAGATAAAGGTTGTAGATATTCAGAAAAATGACTTACCCAAGGAAGCTTTTGAGAGACATCGATAGGATCTGGGAATTCAGTCGAATCCTCACACAAGGAAGAGTGTGGATGTGGAACCAACCTCTCCCCAAGTTATGATGTGTTTTTCCTTAACTTGCTGATATGTGTTCTCTACTCTGTTACAGACTGAAAAGGAATGACCTTTGGGATCGTTGACAAAGGGGGAGAAAAAAGTGATTGTTCAAAGGGGAGACCGTGTTTTGTTTGATAAATCATAATTGATATGGTGAGAATTGGATTGGTGGAGAATCGAGAAAGGGGGAGAGCAATGAGACCTGGGGAGAGTGTGATATTTGACAATGCTAGAAGTGATCGATCAATGGCCAGATATCACGATAGTGTAGGATTGTGATAAAAGCAGAAGAGTGGTGTTGGAATGCGGTAATATTATTAACAAAAATTGGTATCATTTTTCTGGAAATAGTCATTGTTAGAGTTGAAGTGATTCATTGATGAACTTTTCATTTACTCTTGTTTCTCATGTCGAGCATTGCTCTTGTGGGCATAGAGTATGTGTTGAGTAAATCCTTGATCTCTATCAGAATCGCAATAAGAGAATGGTGGATGAAGATTTTACGATGTATAGTTTTATGAAGAATTTTCAACAATCCCAAAGGGGTAGATTGTGGGGAAAAATTATGTCAAGGTGTCAATGAAGCATTTTTGAGGTAATTGTTTTTGTTGAAAAAGTGGACATCTTTGTTGTGATTGATCAAAAAGAAAACCATGAAATAAAAATTTATTGACAAAGGGGATATCATGGTGGCATGTCGAGTTTAAGGGATCTGGTTAATGATCCATGTTTGATTCAAGAACATTGGAAAAGGAATGATTGATCGAGAGGCGGTACAAAAAGAGTAGATAAAAGTTGGCACTGTTTTCCAGTTTTTGCCAAATTTTTGTGCCTGAAAATCGACAAATGAACAAATTGGTTTTTGAAAAAGGACATTCATGTTGTTGTCTTGATGGAGAGTAAACTTGTGTGCAATATTTTTTTCATGATTAGAGCATCAAAATATGGAAAAGGGAAAAGGGCTGCACAAAGTTTTAGGGTTGGTCCCGCAAGTGACTTGTGTAGCAGAGACTTGTGCTCCGATGGGAGACTTGCGCGCCATCAGATAGTGTTTCAAAATGCCTATAAATAGTGGTTGAACTCTCTTTATTCTGTACGAGTTCAACACTTAGAGAAAATCAGAGCTCCCATCGCGCTGGTGTGGTGGTCGCGCTACTGGTGGTGTGGACACGCATGTAGAAGTTTTGCGCAAGTGGTTTGTCACGCATCCAGAGTTGTTCATGCGAGGAAGGAAGTGAGTTGCCCAAGTTTTGAGGTGAAGAAGGGGGTGTCGCGCAAGTGGATTGGTGTCACTTTCACGCCAGGATTTGAGGAGGCACGATAGATGATGGTTTCCTGCCAAAATTGGTTTGGGTGTAAAAGGTTGTGAGTCGCGCAAGTTTTGAGTTGTAGAAGCTAGTGTCACGAAAGTGGTTGAGGTTAAATTGTGTGCCAGTTTTAACTTGCACACCGAGACTTGCACGCCATCTTGTAGAAGGGCACCAGGAATGGTTGAAGACCGATAGTGATTCAGGGCTGCATTAAAGGTGGATGATTTCCCGATACATTCGGTGAAATGTGAGATTCATCTACGGGTGAAAGTTGTACTTCAACAGAGCATCTACATACAACAGATGATGTATTCATTAGTGAAAATGACAATACCTGCATGTCAACAAACATAGAGTGGATCCTTTCTAGATCAGTGAGAAAAGGATGAGAAAAATGGTGATCCTCTCCACCTGTAGTGTTCCAGAGAGAGAGAGACATGGAGTGACCCTTGGGAAAGCATTGAGTGGACACTAAACCTTGTAAAGGCAGTGACCCTGGGCATACAAGTGATCTATCCTGAACCTTGTAACCATAAGTGTGCTTTATTGGATTGGGTACAATGGAACATTGTCATGGTATGCTCCTTGGACGTAGCCCGGTAAGGGTGAACCAAGTAAAAATCTCTGAGTCTTCCTACTTACTTCCCTGCATTGCATTTAAAGAATCATCATCAGATAAAGAATTAATGAAGTGGTCATAATAAACACACAAGAGAAAAAAATGTGACCATTGTAATAAAGTGGTCAAGATCCAGTGGGGCAGAAAGAATTTCGAAAAAAAATATCCATACCCTGATTCACCCCCCCCCCCCCTCTCAGGGTATATAGGCCCCTATTGGTCCTAACAGAACATAATATTTATATTATCAAGCATGCAATATAGGATTTACATCAATCATGAAAATAAAATAACCTATGGAAAGAAATGGGTTTCATTTAATAATGTATAAATTCATAAAATTTGATCACCCAAATGAAATATGGAATAATATACATGATATATGAATCAATAGCCAAGATTTAAGAAGAAACAATCTCGAGAAGTGGATGGTCTATTTTTTGAATGAATAGTTCATTTGGAAAACATTGTTTTTATGAAAATCACAATTAAAACCCATGTATATAAAATATAATAAAAGATAATGGTTAAGAAGAATGATATTTTTGAAATTAAAATGTTAAAAATGTGATGAAATGTAGAAAAAATAGTGAAAGAGAGTTGGGTTTTAGAATTCATCTTACTTTTAGTCTGAATGCTTCCTTCACATTAATGACCCATATAATCACATAAGATTAATTAAAAAATAATAATAAACGTGTATACATTAATCTGGGTCATTATGTTGTTATTATGTTATTTATATGGGCCATAGGAAGAGTAAAATATTTTTATTTCATTTTTCATGGGTGTTTGTTTTCTTAGACATCATGGTCGGTTCACTTATATGCATGAATGGAGGTTCATGTAAAATGTAGATAGATATATCGAATTGTTTTATATGTTATTAATGGTATTTCATAATTTTAAATCATCTTATAATCAATATTTTTATATGATATGAGGATAGATCATTTGATATAATATAATTATGATCATTTTAGGTTAATTTTGGTGGCTTTTCGTTCATAATGAATGTGATTTTTATTATCATTTTGTGTTATGAATAAATGTTATATATATATATATATAAAATATTATCATAAAAAACACTTTAAAATATGTTTTCTACTATTTCATCATTTTATTATCATCTTTGAAGTTGTTAATGTAAAATTAAATTGCATCACCCATGATGCTGGTAAATGGAGACATCACGGACGAGAATTTCATTTTTAAAATAAAAGAGATAAAGCACCTAGTTTAATGTTGAATATTCAATTAACATGATATAATTAAAATTTATAATATATAATGGAGTGACCATTACATTTGTATGAAGGTACGTGAGGAGATAAGAAGAAAATATATGAAGTGGAAAGAATTTAAACGAAGTTGAGAGAGGATTTACCTCTTGAATTTATCCATCTTGAGAACCTCATTAGGGTATGTTTTTGGAATTTTAATGAATCTAAGAGCTCTTGGACGTGGGGGAGGGATATTGAAGATTATTGGAGTTAATATAGGCATGGATCAAGGTTTTATAAGTGTGAGGATAAAAGGGTGTGAGGGAGGTATTTATAGTGGAAAATAGGGATGTTTTCTGGTTATTATATACATTAGTTTATTATTTGGGATCAAGACTGTGAATTGTTTTATAATTAAATATAAATAGATTAAAAAAAATAAAGGAGTGTTATATATTGTTTTCTTACATCTGCCTTAAATCATCTATGACTCCATAATTTAGTTATTTAGCTTTTATTGTAAATTATCATAATTGAATGTTCATCAAAAAATCAAGTATTTAAGAAAAATCCCAAAAAATCATACAAACAATTTTCTCATGTGTAGAATTGAAAAATTAACCCCATTTTATGAATATAAATTCTAAATTTGAGTAATTTAATTTTTTATTAAATCATATTTTATTTTGAAAATACTGATTTAGAAATTATAATTGATTTTATATCAGTTTGAAAATTTTTCACCGTCGGATAAAATTATCTTAAAATCATAAGACATAAAATTTAAATTTATGATGATGTTTTATGAAAATAAATTTTATTTTAAAATATTATATTAATCATAAAATTTTAATTAAGTATTTACAACTTATAAAAATACCAACAATTAATTAATAACTTTTAAAATAATTATTTGTATATAAATTGATATAATTATACAAAATTTTATTTATAAAATTCCATAAATTTATTTATACATTCACCGGTGAGCCTACAATTCATTTGGCTGGTTTAATATTTATAGGGGTCATATAACTATTCCTAAGGTAATGTTACTATTTCATCAGTATTGGTTCCTTAAATTCTAGGAATACTTCTTATTTCATTTACTCAACTTTTCTAAAAAAATATATTTTGGTATATAAGTGATTTTATGATATTTATACTATAGGTAATCACTATAAGAAGTGAAGATTTTATTTATAAATTTTAAGATATATATAAATTAAGGGGTATTTACTAGCATGTTATATATTTGTAAGGAAAGTCCTTGCTACATGCTTAACAATAAAATGGGGTTTCTTCATGTGAGGGAATAAAGGTAATTATGACCATGAAGTCAATTGGAAGGGAGATTCCATTAATATAGAGTGATTTTAATGTATGTATTTGAAAAAATATTCCAACCAATTACCATAAAATTATGATATATTACCGTAAAAGAGGGAAATGGGATAAGGGAAAACTTATTTAATTACTACATTAGAAGTATATGTTCATAGTGAAATAGTTTACAGTGAATGTATCTTCCACACCAATATTCATAATGTTTTATTTCAATTAATTCCTACCCATGTTTTTATATTTGAATTATTTAATATGGAAATAATCGCCACCTCAACAATTAGATGTTGAGTTGAAATTGGAAAACTATAATTTTGGGATGGTGACATCTCATGTCTATAGATCTACATTGATTAAATTTTGTGAGAATATTCTATATATTGGCCTTTTTAGTCTTGCTCTTGTGGAATTTTACAAAATTTTCATATGGATTTGATATCTTTGTATAAATTCCCTAAAATATTTCTTACAAGGGATGTATCATTTAATATTCTGAATCAAAATTATGTCTTTTATTTTTTCAAGTATGAACCTAAACAACCAATGAAAATTAATTACATTATAAGGGGTTTTCAACAGTTTCAGGAGGGATATTTATCCTAAATGGTTTAGGAGAAAATATATATTGAGAATATTAATATTATTTGGGAATATGATGATATTTTTTCTGATTTAATTCCTAGACATCCCTAGAATCATGAAGTTGAGTTTCCAATAGAACTTATACACAATGATTTTCAGATTTCAATGAATCTATATCCAATAGAACAGAATAAGTTATAGGAATTGAAGGAGGTTCTCCATGAGAATATAGAAAAGGGATTTATTTGGAATAGTACTTCTCTATGGGGTGAAATTGTTATTTTTGTTATAAAGGAAGAATGACCCATGCATTCTTCCATTTAATATCAATAACATAATAAGATCACTATTAATAAAAAGTATCATATACCCCCTATTGATGACAAGTTTAATCATTTTTTAAGAACATGATATTTTTCAATGATTGATATATAATCGAGATATCATCAGATAATGATCATGAAGGAGTATATACCAAAGATAATCATCCATATGATGCTTGTTGTTAATGAATATATAGTAATTCCAATGATCCAATTATCATTGTGGATTTAATAATCTGTTCCATTAAATACTACCTTGGTCAAATAACGGTCGGCTTCCCGGATTATATTATTATATATTTTATGATAAATAATGATGATGGATGATATTCGATAATTTTTTAATGACCCTTAGTAAGAATAAATTTATTTTTATGTCTTCCAAGTGTGAATGTTTTTTCAATAAAGGTTAATTTTTTTATTATTTAATCTCATGATTGGGTATATAGGTAGATCCCATAGTGATATAAGTTATTGAAAAATGCCCTAAATAAATAGAGATAAATAATATACATGGTATCCTTGTGTTGGATAGATATTATCAATACATTTTGAGAGATTTCCCATGACTTTCTAATCGACTCACTAAGTTGACTCTAAAAGGAATTATGTTCTTTTATCCTGATTAATGTGATGATAATTTCAAATAACATAATTTATGGATGGTTAGGGAATCTATGTTTATTGTACCCTATTTTAGTGAAATTTTAGTGATTAATAGTGATTCATCAAATATGGGACTCATATGTATTCTCAAGAATAATGACATAGTGATAGAATATTCCTCTCACCAATTAAAAACTCATTATCGAAATTACCTAACTCATGATTCAGTGATGGTAGCCATAATGTTTTCATTGAATATGTTGATGCATTCTATATACGGTGAAATGTGTGATATATATGTTGATCCTAAATAATTTAATATATATTTTCAATGAAAGAGTGGAATATGTACCAAAAAAGAGTGTTGGAGTTTGTCAAAGATTATGATTTCTCAATACATTACAATATTGGAATGGAAGAAAAGGTATTTATTACATTGAGTTGGAAATAACATTATTCTTTTTCTATGATGAGGCGTCAAAGAGATCCAATATTTAGATATTTTCATGATTTGGATCACGAAACAATAATAAATGGGGAGAGATATTACCTTTCTATTATGAATGTCTAACCATCCATCCATTGGTGGATTAAGAAAGAATGTAAGGAAGATGTAGAATGATAGAATATGGATTGAAATGTTATAAGATTAATCCATGATATGGCTGGAATGATAAGATTTAAAAGTGGTATGTTTCTTTATATTACCAGATATGATGAAGGAGTTGTTAGATGATGAACATTGTACATCATTCCTTATTCATCCTAGAATTAAAATATGTTAAACGATCTAAACGGGTATTTTCATGGATTAAAATGAAAATAGATATTTTAATATATGTAACTCGATTCCTAGTATGCCAATAAGTTATTTCTTAGACACTGAGTTCGATGGGGATATTATAATTATTACCCATACAAGAATAAAAATGATAAAACACAACTGTGGATTTTTTCATCAGACTCCCTAAATCATCAAAATTATATCAGGTTTTTTGGGATTTATTCTATCATTTTATGAGTTCAACAATAATCATTACTATTAGATATTATTTCTCTCATGATTTTTTTTCTGATTATACATTAAGGAAGTGGTATCGTTTTGTGGAGTACCACATTATATTGTCTCTGGTTGGCATCCAAAATTTACTTTGATGTTTTGGATTAGTATTCAACAATATCTTTATATATAGTTGAGTATCATAAATACTTATCATCAAATGATTTATGGTTAGTATTAGAGGAACATTTGAACATTTTATGACATGTTGATAGATTTCTCTATAAATCTCACTGGGGATTGGGATGAAATCATTCGTTGGGTTTAAATTTATTACAACAATATATTTCTCTATAGTTCTCTTATGACTCATTATGAAAACCCCAATGGTGTGAAGTCAATCACCCCAATAAGATCGAATAATGATGGAGAAATAAATCTATTTGTATCTGATCAATCTATGTAAATGGAAGACAATGACATAACTATTAAACATCACATAATGGATGATTAGATTAAAAAGGTATTCTATAATCATCAATGTGATCTATTGTTCCATGTTGGTGAGAAGATATTTATTTAAATTTACCGTTTGGATAATGAAGTGAGATTCAAAAACAATGTAATGTCCGGTCATAGTTATATTTTCATCTAAGATATTCCTAATCATGTTAGGATGGTATATAATATTATAACACATCCAACAGATCCCTATAAAGTTTATTTTATGTTCCATGAATCTCTCTTGTTGAAGAACATACCTGATCCCTCAAATCAAAATAACACAGAGGTTTTACCACTAGTTCATTGTATATATTATAAGGAATTACCAAAATAAATATTTTAACATAGAGATCAAGTTTTTCATAATAAAAATATTTACTTGGTTATATTTTGCAAGTGGAATAAAAAATTACAAGATCATACATGGGAACCTGAGGATGGGATGAAGAAAATATATACTAATTTTTTAATATTAGAGAGATAGAATTTTGAGGGAAAAATTAATTTTATTGGTGTTATCATTTAGAACCCAGAGATTTTAATGTATTTTTTATTTAAACACTATGATGTGTTCAATAGAATGTTTAACACATAACACCAATAATTTAGTGAACGACTACAAAGACATTTTTATTTAGAAGTGATCATTAAAAAATAATAGTTTAATAGACTATTATAATATGAAAAAAACATATAATAAAATTGATTTAATTTTTTAGTTAAAAAAATATATTTTCAAGTAAGTATACAATTTTTAGTAATGTATTTATATGCTTTAAAAAAATATATTTTTCATCCAAAATAAATTTTATTGATTTTTATGAGAAAATACTATAATTAATTCCTTAAATATTATAGAAAAAATGTTGAAAAAATTAACATAATTTTTTAAATCAATGTGTAAAATTTATCTTAATGTGAATTTTCATTAATTTGTAGAAACAATTTCTTTTTCAGTGAATAGTAAAAAATAATTATTTTTATTTTAAATAGTTATTTATTTTAAAACATTTAAATGGGTAAATTTTTTTCTAAAATTGTTTACAATGTTAAATTATTTATATTATATTATTAATAATCAAATAAATGTCATTAGAATTAATTTTATTTAAGATTTTACTATAAACATATTTCAAACATTAGAAAAAAAATTTCTAAAAAACCTATTTTCATCGAATATTTTGGCATTATTATTAAATAAAATTATTCCAATTATATTAATTTAATTTGATAAAATAGATTCCATGTATTTAATTGTAAATTATATTTTTTATAAAATTAAATTTTCATTTTTTCACAGTGAATCATAGAAATCAGAAAAACAATCATCACGGTTATGGTTAAAATGGGTTTTTCGAGGGATAAACCAAGAGATAAAGGTATTATTACAATTTATATTTTCTAAATCATATTTATGGTAATATTTATATATAATAATATCCCAATTTGGATCCTTTTTTTTATTTTAAATCATTTTTCTTAAGATTTATTTAATTATATATTTATATTTTATGTAATCTCAAGTGTGACCTCTTCCCCACAAAAAAAACAAAACCCCCTGCATATATTATTTTAAACATCCTTGATCAATTTATATTGATTAATTCCTCAAAAAATATCTTTCAAAATTACAAATCAATGATATATAGGTTTTTATCCTCCTAAAAGACCATCCCCGAGTCCTTAATTAGAGATCAAAAGGAGTCCGTTCAATGAAGAGGTAATCACAATAGCTAATCACTTTATTTTTAATTGATATTTTACCTAGTATAAATCTATGTTTTTTTATTATATTATAATAAAATCAGTATGTAAAATATAATTTAATGTCATAATGACTATAAAACAACCATTATCGAACCTATTTTTCATCAAATGTGAATCAAACGTATCCCTTGAGCGTACGTGTGGACTACCACCTCAACGTAATAATATAGGTCATTTTATAGAAAAATGATCCTTGGATGGTTATACGATATATTTAATGGTTTTATATGATATTAACGACATATTAATTCTTATTTAATTGTCATATAATGTCTAGATTCTTACATTGCAATCATTTTAATAATGACAACATTGCTTGTGTGTATTAGTTGACTACCAGCTCCACAAAGAAATGCGATGTGGCTTTAATTATTGATTTCAAATGATGATAATAAGGATATATTTAATCAATATATATATATGAAATATATTATTTATTATTTATTATATTATGGTGAATTATTATTTACCTTTCTTTAGTTTCATCTGTCAAAAAATGTAAATAACATTCTTGCGTATATACGGTATACCATTTCTTTGAATGGTGTAATTATTTTTTCTAAATTCATAATTTATGGATGATTATATTTATATAATTATTATTTATGATATTAATATCATGATTAATGTTATGAATCTGATGAAAACATGATCGATGTTAGAGAAAAAAACTAGCAAACTAAAACAGCAATGATAAACAAAGCAGTTGTCACCAGAATAGTTATTTTAATATAGATTTTAAATTAAATGGGTGATAATTTATTATAAGAATATAATATATGGTATTATATATAATATTTTGTTTTTTTAATATATATATATGATAAACCTATTTTTATATAAATGAGGTTCAATTATATACAGAAGAAGTTAGACAAGTGATAGTTTTTTATTTCACAATATCATCATTATTTGGCATTGTATATCATTAAGTCTTAATTAGGGGAATCATTTTTTTAATCATAAAATAAATATATTTTTCAAATTCTTGTTATTTTTTTAAATTATTTTTTTCTTTTCATTATCATATATTTCTGAAATCAAGATATTGAAATAATGTTTATATGGAAGACCTAGTTTTTCAATTCAATAGGGAATCATTTCAACTCACGTCTATATTTTCCTTAAAATTATTAAATTAATATTTTTAAAATTTTAAAATTATTTATTAAATAAATTATTACATATTTTTAAATTTGAGATTTTATTTTTATAAAGAAATTTCTTTTTGTTTTATGAAAAATGTACTTTTAACATTTTAATGAAAATCTGAAAAGAATATTTGTTTTGACATACATGGAATTAATGAAATTAAATACTATCTTAAACACCAAATGATTTGATGAATCATTTATATTTTTTATATGATCCACTTAGAGAAACAAATTTCTTAAATGTTTCAGAAAATCTTATGATTTTAATTATGTTATTTCAAATTTAAAAAATGGTATTTTCCTCAATAAAATTTCATATGATATTTTTAAAGTATCTACATTTATTTAAATTTATTTTAATTATTAATATATTATAATGTATACATACTCTAATGATATAATCAACAATATTATCTCTATAGATTATTATCAGTTCTATGAGAGAAATTACTTACATTTTTTATTCTAGTTATTCCAATATAGATAGTTATTGATATTTAAGGGATATTTATTGAGTTTTATTGATTATTGATATGATGAATGAACTTGACTTGTGATTATATGAGTGTGTTTCATAAATATATATCCCCTTGATATAAAATTAGCTATATGAGACAAAACAGGATGGGTATTTTCCAGAGGCTTTACCCATTTATCAAGAGGCCTTGGCCACGACTTTGATAGTATGTAGATGTAACGACCCAGGTATTAATAGAATAATACATTATCATATCTACTAATATTTATGAGTGAGATATTAATTTTATTTTAAATAAGACAATTAGTTTGATAGCACACTCAACATGAATCCAAAGGTTTCTTTGAAATCTTACGTTGCACACAACTTTGAGTTATAGGGAAAAAATCTAATAATACTATTATTATATTAATTGATAGTTAACACCTAAAAATTTTATTGGATGGAATTAAAATAAATAACTTAAATAATATTATAAAATTTCTTTAAAAAAACACAATAAATTTGAGATGCTTAAAATAATAATGAATCTAATTTTAAGCATGAAGACTATAATATTTTTAAAAGGTTATTTTACCGTCTTTTGATGGAGAACCCTATTTAAATAAATTTTTGTCACATTTATATGTTATATTTGAAAATTTAATATTATTTTTTAGAAGAGTGACATCAAATTTTAAATTGTATGAATTTTTTTGTTTTTTTGATAATGAACATTTTGAAATGAATAGTGAAAAATACTAAATTTTAATTCAAAAATGCCTTTTAATATTATTTATTTATATTTTAAAATATTAAATATAATTTTTTCTATAGTATAATTGGATTATATTTTTATCATATAATACAAATTTGGTCATTTATGTAATTTCAATTTGAAATTGGACATAAATCCATGTTAATCATTTGGTCGTTTTTACTATGTAAAAACACGTTTTTTGGTTTTGACAACAAAAGATAATTTTAAATTAATTTTTTGAAAATTCAATGTATAGAATTTGGAAAAATCTATTCCATATTTGGAATCATAATGATCAAATTTTCTAAATATGAGTCTAGTATTTTTAGCATTTTGAATAGTATCTTCATTAAATATTTTATTTACTATGGTTAAAGGGTAAATCTGGTAAATAAGGGTAGAAAATTATATTATAATAATTAATTACGTTAACACATATCCTAACCATTTTATATGAGATATGTATTAAAACGGGAATCCGTGGGTCTATTTTAGGATCCCAAGGAGCCACTTGTGTGGGAAAATTTCATTTAATTACTTTCATGATAATGTTAAAGGAAATATTACATAAAAATATATCTTTTAATAAAAAAAAATTATTTTGTGTTATATAAGTGATATCTTCTACTATAAATAGTAATTATAATTCTAAAAAAAATTCAAACATCTTGATATTTTATTTATAATTTTGATACATTAAATAAATGAATATAATTACGACACAATGGTGTTAATATGATTTCTTCATTAATTAAGGATTCAAATAAATGGTATTATAAATGTTAATATAAATGTAATTTTGTTATTTTTATGTCATCAACGAATGTTTTGGATGATAGATACATGTTATATTTCTATTAATGAATATTTTTCACTGTAATCAAGTTGTTATGGATTTTTCATAAATACATGATTTGAATTGTATCAAAATGGACATAATTGATATTTTAAAGAAGAAAATATTTTATTAAATGTTATAAAATTATTAAAAAACATAGATTCATCAAAATAGTTATAATAAATAAAAAAAATTATTATTTAATCTTTAATTTAATATTTTTCATGTTTTGGTAACTATTTGGATTCTCTATGTTTAAAAGGATTAATAAAATGGTCAGAGTAAAAATGGGTTAAATAAAAAGATAAGGATAAAAAAATCCAAAAACCTATCTAATTATTATTGGAAGATTTTATTTAGACATATATTCATCTTATCATCGAAATAATCTTATTTTTATTCCTTTATAAATGACATATAATTTAATTGAAAATAATATTTCAAGATATTCCTTATGTGCCCCACCTCCCTCAAATAAGAGGCCACCACCTATTACACTTACTCACACCTCTCAATCCCCCTTGGATCTTCCAAAATATTCCCAAATAAACTCCCAAAACCTCTATTCTCCACCTAGAATCCCAACCTGCTGAATAAGGCAATTAATGAAGTCATTTATCTAAAATACAAAGTAGTTACCCGATTTAAGGTAATGTATTCTCTTAGCCTTCTTCTATTTATTTTCCTCCTCCAACCCACCTAAAATATTATTATTCCATTATATTATAAAAAAAATTATCATGGATATATTTTAATTTTTTATGAGATGATTCAAAATACACTTCCACACATTCATATAATTGATACATACATACAGTTTTAGTGGATTGTGAACTATTGCCTTACGAAACGATGACTGTTCAATTATCACTTACCGCCTCTCATGTTCTCCATTATGATGAAGTGGAAATTAAATATTAATATATGATATTTATTTTATATCTATGACTCTTTAATTATCATTTAAAACATACATTTATTTTTTCATGTAGTATAAATACGATAATTTCATTTGAGAGAGTGCGGAAAACCGCCCCCTCAAAGTAATATGACTCGTTCATGCTATTCATGGAACTTATAAAGGATGGAATTAATGAAATTATGTAACACATATAACATAGATATTATAATTTACGTATAATATACCAATATATAATTCAGTTTTAATTTTTTAAAAATAATAAAGAACTGAATGTAATGTTCATGTGTACGTACAGTTTACCGTCTCCATTGACGGTGCATTTTATTTTATTATATCAAAATGATATGGACTGTTCTAAAGAATATATATTTTGTATATAAATAAATATATACTGAATATATATTATATTTGTATCCTAGATACAATTCTGGAGATAATGAACTTTTGACCAAATGGACAATTTGTAATTATAATAAATATATTTTGGACTCGTGTACCGAGCATCAACAAAAAGACCGATATGAACCTCAACAATTATATGACTTTTATAGCAAGGAAATAAGTTATATAAAAGAAATAATAATCTATAAAAACGTTTTGAATCTTTTATAATTAACTGAGGTTTGTTATTCTAGGAAATAAATAACGAACAAGACAAGTCGGAAACAACGTAAGGGAACCTTTCACCCTCCTCTTTTAGTCCAAGTCTTATTTTGTGTTATGTATTTTAATTTCCATTTTCTTATGTTGGGATATGTTCTTATAAATCCTTATTTATGTACATTTTATGTTCATGAGAAGAGATACCCTTTTCTCTCTCATCAACTTATTCTTTTTATTTTTATGTGATGTCTTTAGGCTGCTGAATTTTCATAACGGAATTTCAAAACATAATCTCCACTCATTGGGTTTTATGCATACTTCCTTGATGATATAATTCAAAGACTATGTGTGGAAGAACTATTTGTTTATTTATGTTGTAATTTCTGCTTTCCTTTGTTTTTATATATATATCCAACACATAATAATCCCATTGAAAATTTCTTATGTCATTTATATGAACATTGTAAGGGAAATCTTAGCTCAATATCCATTCATTATGTTAAATATCCTTGTCATTGGTTTTTTCTATGAATATTACTAAATGACCTCTGATAATATTACAATAAATATCCACTTATATTGCGGTATTTATATTTGTCACACATAATTATTTCATAGATTTATCTTTAATCTAAGGATATTAACTTTATAAGGGACTTCGTCTCAATATCCTTTCATTAAGGAATATATAAGTTTATACATGACCTTAATCTAGAAATTGTATCATTAAACCGTTTTTCTCTTAATTTCATTCAACAATTTTCAAAAGGAATGATTTGTTTTACGTAGAATTTTACTAAACAATAAAGGAAATTCTTTTTTTAACGTACGCGGTGACAAAAACCTTTCATGATTATGATTGGGTTATTGGGAATTGTTTACATATACGGGTGGTTCCATGATAAAACTAGCATGGTTGAGTCCGAGATAGCTCTCTAATGTATTAGGTAACATGATAGAGATAAGCATTAATGTTTCTACTAATAGATTTAGGGGAATATATTGTGATGGGTATTCCAAATGTAAGTCCATATGTAGTTGTGAAAACTACAATGAAATAATGATATGGATGCCACATGTTACCTTTATGTTTTTTTATTTCAATGTGATATTCATAAATCTTATTATTTTTTGAGGTTTATTAAAGAGATTAGGTTTTCTAATTGAAAAGAATGATTAAATTAATTTTCTTGTATTGATGGGATAAAGGTTTCATTCCTTGTTTTATAACCCTTAATGAGTTTTATATGCTCATCAATTACTTTTTGAAAAACATTCACAGGGTATAAGTATGGTTAATGGAATCGAAGAATTAAATAAGATTTATATCAAGAAAATAATTCTTGTTTAATTTAAGGCGTTTTCTTATTGTGAAAATAATTGGATAGTGTAGTGGTGTCTACTTTGTAATATTTTGAGATGAAATGGAATCGTTACAACCTATTTCTCTAATACTATAAACCTGAAATAATCATCAATGTGAATTCCTAACATAACTGAAGATTATGTAATTTTTATGGATGGGGCCTTACAGTTGGAACTAGAGGATGGTTTAGATAACTTTTGAGGTTTGGGTTTTATCTGGATGTAGCTAAAGGATCCTAAAAAACAAAGAGGGTTTTTATCATTTGCATACTTTCGGAGGGTTAATTTAAAATAGGTTGTTTGAAAAAAAACCAAAACCATAGAGATATATGGAGGTTGTTGTATTGGAGTAATATAAAACATTTATTGTTATCTTTACCAAATAGAAGATTATTTTTTACAATAATTTGTTTCATGATTAAGTATTGATTTGTTTAGAAGATTATAGATCATTTTTAAATATTCAAGCAAAGAGATATTGCACAATATTCTTATCCCTGTTCACCAATAAGATCAACACTATTATGAAAAAATCTAATTCAAATTATTTTGAAATTTTATTGAGTATTGAAATTACCATCATGAAACTGTGTGAGTTATCCAATACCAACTCATTTCTAAAACAATTTTATGGGACATGGTATCTTTTTTATATGAATTCAAGATATTGACTTTTCCAACTATATAGAAAAGTAGAGTTATTGAAGAGGAGTGAACTTTTACATTTTGAAAGTATTACAATATGCTTAAAGGCAAAGGGAACATCATGAAGGTCATGATATCTTGATTCAAGGTATTTTTTATTTTTTTATCCATAAATAATGACGAATATTTAGATTCGTATTTATAAATGATGATGATATTCAATCTGTAGGAATGATGATTTTAGAAATTAGGTTTAAATGCATAGTTAAGGGATTATGAAGAGCCCTGAATGAGTAATAAATCATCATATAAGGGATTCATGAGTTATGGTAGATTGTAGGATGATGAAATGTTTAAAAGAATTAATGCTCTTATGATTTTGTGATTAAATTTGGAGGAATTTTTATAATATGTGTAACCCTAATGTTTGATATGTGAAAATGTTATTCAACTAAGAATTACTTTTTCTTGTGGGAAAATAATGGATAACCTTAGGTATTCATATGATCTGTTTTTAAGGGGATTAATGGTTATTACATTTTTGGACGCAAAATGAAAGGTATTCGATAACCTTTAAGGATAATGTATTGTACGTTAATTTTTTATGAAATAATACAATTTTTTAGAATTTTGTAAGGATGATATAGTTTTATAAAATGGACAACCAATAGGATGGGTGACAACTCGTCGCGTCCGGCAAGGCTGTAGGAATCGAACACACAACTGAAGGGCAACAAGGGTACAACCCCAACCCATGGCCTACGTGAAGTCCCCAGTTTGTATGACTTATTATTTTTAGTTAAATGATGTTATTTATAACGAATAGGTTTATTTGGGATTTTATGTTTTATCAAATGTATATCCTTAGTACAAAAAATTGATTTGGTGATTAAGTGATAAAGGTTAATTTGGAAGAAATTTTCTCTTTTGGGAACACTATATGCCTAAGGAAATTAGAATACATTAGGAATTCAATTGAGGTGTAATATAATAATTTTATTTTTGAATATTCTATGTTTTTATTGTGGCAATATAGTTATTTAGTTTATTAATGGAAATGATTAACCTGTCATAGATAATATGAGAAGTTAAGAGTAGCTGATGTTATTTGGAGACAAATGTTAAGATTTTTGTGAAAGACTATGTGATCAAATACTAATGAATTTTGGGTTTCAAACTTAGTTTATATTATTTTGAATAATTAAAAGGAAAATTGTGTATTTATTGGTCTTTATTAATATTTGGGATTAGTTTCTTCAATTTTGGATATTAAAAGTAGCATTTATTTTTTATAAAATATTATACTTTTTATGGATTATTTGATAATTTACTAACAATTTTGGTTTTGGGAAATGTATAAAGAAAGGGGAAATTTATTGTTCATATTTTTTGGATATTTTTATCCTCTTGAAGTTGATTCTAGTACTTCGGGTGTGACCAAGTCATCTTGAATACTCAACATTTGGAGAAAAGATGATATTTTGGTAGAAACATATTAATGGATGAAATAATACCTGAAAATTAAGTATATCTCCTTATGTTATATGTAAATATCATAAATTAAATCAACAAATTTATGAAAGGGATCATAAAAATAACTTTTATAAGATTAATATTCTTATTGGGGGATCAAAGACCGTTTTACCTATCACACGTTTTTTGTTTTCTGGTGGTTAACATTCAACTAACCATTCTTTCTATAACTCTCCATTATAACTAGAAACATAGTATCTCCTCCATATCTATATTTTCATGGAATACTGGTGTTAGTTATCTCAGGTAACATTTTCACTTCACTTTATTTCATTTAATGTGATAGTTTTATTGAATCTTTTTTCCATGTGGGGATTTCAATTATGTTTCCACGCCCGATTTTAAAATTATGAGGACATAAGTTCCAAAATGGGGGAAAGATGTAACAACCATGATATTTATAAAATTATACATTTTCATATATATTAATATTTATGAATATTATATTAATTTTATTTTAAAGAGGACACTTTTTCTGATAGCGTATTCAACAAGCAACAACAGGTTTCTTTGAAATGATACGTTGCACTAAAGTTTGAGTTATACCAAAAAAGTAAAATAATAATATTATTATTATATTAAATTATAGTTAATGCCCACCAGTTTTATTGGTGTGGCTGAACATAACTAACTACAGTATGATTGATAAATGTATTTAAATTTATCCAATTAATATTAGAGGCTTAAAATAAGAAATAATCCAATTCTGTGCATGAAAAGCTCTAATATTTTTTTAAAAACATTTTATCTCTTTTTGATGGGGAACCCTTTTCAAATATCATTTTATCACTTTTTTATGTTATATTTGAAAAAATCATATTTTTGTTTATAATCGGGACATCAAATTTTACATTGGAAGAACATTTTGTATTTTTCTGTTAAAGAATGTTTCTTAATCAGTAGTGAAATGTACGGTATTTTAATTTAAGACTACCTTTTATTCTAATATATTTATATAGATAAATTGTACGATTAATTGGTTTTAATGTGTAATTGTATTATATTTTTATCATTTAATTCAATATTTTTCATTGGAAGTTATTTCACTTTTAAATTGGACATAATAGCATGTTAATGTTTTTGTTGTTTTTTACTTCTTAAAAACACACTTTTTTGGTTTTGATAATGGGAATTAATTTTAAATCAATTTCTACAAATTATGTGTTTTGAATTTGGAAAAATGGATTCCATATTTTCAATAAGGATTTACAAATAATTTAAATAGTTAAATTTCATTTATAGACATTATGAATAGATATATCAGTAAATATTTTATTTTACATGGTTAAAGGGTAAATCTGGTGAATAAGGATAAAGATAATATTATAATATTATTAAATTACCCTAAAAAATGTTCCAAACCTATGGGGTGAGTTGTTTCTGACCATGTTCATCCTTGGGAATATTTTATGATCACATGGAACCACTTGAGGGTGAAAATGATATTTAATTATATTTAATTTAAAGTTAAGGAAATATAACATAAACATATATCTTTTACTAAAACAATTTTAATATGAGATAATATATGTGATATATGCGACAATAAATAGTCAATAGAAAGATAAAATTATTTTATTCTTCTGGATATTTTATGTTTAGTTTTTATACATTATATAATTTAATTCAATTATGACAGAGTTATGATCCAGAGATTGATAAATTAATAAAGGATTCAAATAAATGATATTATCAATGTTAAAATAAATGTAACTTCCTTATTTTGATGTCTTCGACATTTTTTTATGATATATACATGTTATTTATTTATTAATGTTGTTTTTTTGAAGTAATCAAGTTGTTAGTCATTTTTAAAAAAGTATGATATGAATAGTTTCAAAATTAAAATAATTCATATTTTAAAATAAATAATATTTTTTAAAATATTATAAAATTATAAAAAATCTAATATTCATCCAAATAGTTATCATAAGTCTAAAATTTTATTATTTCCTCTTTAATTATAAATCTATCATTTTTTGGTAACTATTTTGATTCTCAATGTGTTAAATGCTTGATAAAACGGTAAGAGTAAAAAGGGTTAAATAAAATACACAAGGATTAAAAAATTATAAAAAACCTATCTAATTTTTCTTGGATTGTTTTATTTAGACTTATATTAGAACTAATATAATTTGAACTCATTTATAATATAAATAGAATTTGTAATAAAAAAAATTCAAGATATTCCATAAGTTCCCCTCTTCCCTCTTATAAAAGGCCACTAACTATAACCATTACTCACACCTCTCAAGCCCCCATGTATCATGCATCCTTTAAAAAACATCATCTCCCAATATACCTCCCATACTCCTAGAATCTTTAACATGGGCATAAGACATTTCAATATTTCCTATTAGCTTAAATCAAAAGGAGTTACACCATTTAAGGCAAGGTCTTCTATCAAGCATCGTCCATTTATATTACCTATCCAACCCCCAAAACTAATTTTATTCCATTATTTTATAATATAACAAGTATATTAAATATAATAGGGTGTTTTTATTAGAATAATTATATATAAAATTCAACACACCTACATATAATGGATATTAACATAATATCTCTGTGGACGGCGAACTACAACCTCACAAAATGATGATTATTCAATTAAATCCTACCTCCTATGATGGTTACCATTATGATGTAAATGAAATTAAATTTGATAAATAATATATTTATTTATTAAAAATACTTTTTTAATTATCATTTATATCATACCTTTATGCTTTTCATGTTGTATGAATAAGATAATTTTATTTGAGGAAGTGAGGACTACCACCCCTCAAAGTGATATGAATCATTCATGCTATAAATGGAAGATATAAATGATGGAATTAATAAAAACATGTATAATATATATCATATATAATATACTGAAAATATAATATAACTATGTATCATTATGTTTTCATTCCATTAAAAATGAAAAGGAAATGAAAGTAGCATTCTTGCGTACGTACAACTTACAATCTCCATTAACGGTGCATTTCATATTCTTATATCCCAATGTTATGGTCTATTATAATATTTATATAAAATGGATCTAAATAAAAATATACTGGATATATATGATATTAAAATCCAGATACAATTCAATTGATAATGGAATTTTTACCATATGGACAATTTGTAATTATATGAAGTTTATTTCTTCTAATGTACCGAACATCGACAAAAAGACCAATATGAAAATGAATAATTATATGATTGTTAAAGAATTATAATAATTGATATAAAAGTAATAATAAAAATTAAAAGGTCATGAATCATGTATAATTATATTATTTTTATTAATTATGGAGATAAAGAATGAACAAGGCAAGTCGTACACAAGGTAAGGGAACCTTTCACCCTCCTCTTTTAGTCAAAGACAAATTTTTCATTTTGTATTTTAATATTAATTTTTTATGTTGGGATATGTTATTATATATCCTTATATCTATAAATATTATGTGCATGGGATGATCGAGCATTTTCTCTCCCATCAACTCATTCAGTGATTTGTTTTTGTGATGTCGTTAGGCTGCCGAATTTTTTTATGGGAATTTATATTCTCATTCCCTTTTCAATGGGTTTTACGCAAAATTTGTTGGTTATATCCTGCAAATATTATGTGTGGAAGAACTATTTATTTATTTTTTTAAATTTCCACTTCCCTTTATGTGGATATTCTTTTGCACACATAATCACCCCATTGATAAATTCATACATTATTTATTTGAACATTGTAAGGGAAATCATATCTCAATCTCTATTAATTGATTTAAATATTAATTTCACTGGTTTTTTATAAGAATATGATTTAATGATCTATGATTTTTTTATAGTTAATATCCACTTATATTGGATATATTTATATTTCTCACACATATTTATATCATTGATTTATCCTTAATCTATAGATATAATCTCTTTAAGATACATCATCTCAATATCCATTCATTGATGTATATTTTGGTATATAAAAGACCTTATTTTTTAAGGTGTTTAATTATACACATTTTCATTTAATTTCATACACCAATTATAAAAAGGATACTTTTGTTTTACAAAGAGGTTTACTAAACAACTAAGGAAACACATCTTTATTTAAAGTATGCGGTGAAAATAACCTCTCTGTTGCTGCAAATATTATTTTATATTTTGATTCTTTAACAAGGAATAATGTTTTTAAAAGGAATATAAATACCATATATCATTTTTACGTACTTTCGTATTGGAAATGGTTTTGAAAATGCATTGATTATGTCAATATCTAGATATTGATATATTGTTATTGTAATGTGGAAATAATATCTTTTCATAATGTTTGTTTTATGTGTTATGATTATGTTATGGTTCTTGGGAATTGTTTTCGTATATTGGTGGTTCCATGATAAAACTACAGTGGGTGAGCCCTGGATTTCACTTCAATGCATTTTCTAACTTCATGGTGGTAAATGTTAATGTTTCAATGGATATATTAATGGAATATACTATGATGTGTATCCCAAATATAACTCCCTACGTAGCTTTGAAAGATAAAATGTATGTATGATATGCATGCCACATGTTACCTTAATAAGTTATGAATTCTATGTTGTATTCATATATATAACTATTTTCTGAGGTATGTTATGGATATAGTGTTTTCTGATTGAAAATTATGAATTCATTGATTCTTATGTGTTGATGGACCAATGTTTTCTTTCCTTGTTTAATAACCCTTACAGATCATTTTATTCTCATCCCATGTTTTTAAATGTTTTCAACATGGTATAAGTATGGTTTAGTGAATGGAATAATTCAAGAAGACTTATTATAGAAATGAATTAATGTTTTATTTTAGGAGTTTTATTATTGTGAACAAATGGATATAGTAGAATGGTCTACTTTGTAATCTATTGAGATATTATGTAATAGATAAATCCTACTTCTCTATAAATCTAATCATGAAAATATCCTCAATGTTAATTCTTTACATAACACAAGATTATGTAATATTTAATGTTGGGGCCTAATAGTTAAAGACATGTGGAAATATGAATTCCATCAATATAAAATTATTTATTAATATCCATGTGATTATTTCCATAGTTAGGATATCCATCGATATGTTTCACGATCATGTGATAATTTATATGGTGTTATTTTATCATCATTTATTCTTTTCATATTTTTTCGAATTTATTTAATCCATGTTAGTTCCCTTTGTACACATACCCTTAATGAGAATCGGTTTCACACATTTGTTTTGTTTTCTTTTCCCATGAATATTGGATGTATAATATGATTGATTTGATAGGGTATTCTATTATGGATAATTATGTTATGAAAAAAAATACTTTGTTGTACTATATGTTTTTAAATGTATGTATTATTCAATTATATATCTAGTTTTCAAAGACTATTAATCTTTTTGTTCACTAAGGATGTGATTGATTGTATCAATTACCAAAGTAATAAATAAGCCACTGGATTTGGTCTAATATTGTTGGGTTTTTTAAAATTTTTCTATTTACACCCACATACATTGGTACAAGATTGTAGATGCATTGTTAACTATTTATTGTATTCTTGCTACATTGAGTGATTTATTTGGATGTGGAGCCTATGCATATAGAATGATATGAGATTTGGAGGGTTCATGGATTTATATGAAATTTGTGAGGGTGATTATTGTTGTGCAATATATTTGTTTCATTGATCGTAGATGTTTGATGACATGCATTGGGGTATCAGGAATGGAAAAATGATTAGTAGTGAACGGTGAAGTTGGAATTTCCCAATTTATATTTAATTTAATTATAGTGTTACTTTTTTTAATGATTTTCATTCATTGGTGGTTTGATAGTTGGTTTATGTGAATCATACATTCCATTCGACAGTAATTAAAACATAGCTTTGTGCTTTATCTATTAATCCCATATGGTATCTTTAGATAAGTTCAAAAGTAAAATTAATTATGAAATTGGAATGAATATTAAATGATTTAACCCATACGGTTGGTATTTCAATGGTTGACTCAAGATAATTGATTGGTAACTATGTAATACAAAATGTTAAATAGAAATATTTATATTTTCCAAATGTGTTATTATAGGTTATCTAGTCCTTAGGAGTTATGGATTTTTCACCAATGAGACGGTAAATATTGTTGAGGATAATGAATGTTGTTACACATTATGTGGTTTTTGAGCTATATATATTTTCCTTATGTTATGTGATTTTAAATAATACACCACTGATGTTTTTAGGGTGTGTAAAACCCATTGGACTCTAGTTGGTGTTTTCCTCAATATCCAGGTTAGTGAGGGAGAACGGTTGACTACCCCCACTCACTCACTCTCATATATGGGAGTAATATTATCTACATCTATGACTGGGGTTTCTGAATTTTATATGTTTGAAGAGGGTTTTAATGGTCAATTGTTATTTCATATACATGTATCTCCAGATATAATATCCTATTTATAATTATATGTATACTATGTAGGTATTAGGATGGATTCAGGTATAGTATATTTTCTACCAGTTGTGGTGGATTTAAAAAACTACTCGGTTATTATCTAGAGGCTACGATGAAAAGGATAAAATATGATGCATGATGTGTAGTTTTTTATTAATTTTTCTTTGATGCATGTGTCTTGTTGGACATAAATGGTACATGTCATGAAATTTGGGGAAAGATAAGTAAAGTAGCAGGAATGAGGTAGAAGGGCTTCTTCACATCTATATAATATTGGATATTATACTATTACATATATGCAATACTATAGTGACACAAGACTTTTACACAAATTATATCGTTCTTCGTAACATAAATATCCTCAAGACTAGTGTAATTGAAAGACTATTATCATAAAATATTGAAAGAAATATAGACCATTAAATCCTTATTTTATTCTCAATAAGGATCATATAAATATATTTGATCGTATAATACAACGTATGATAAACTATGAAATACATAAATGAAAGTGGTATGCTTAAAATAACAGTAAAGAAATAAACATGATAAGAAGATGATAAATGTGATTCAATGGTATAACATAATATCATAAAAGAAAATCCTCAGGATTATTCACATGGAAGTACAAAATAATCAACATGATATCCCAATATCATAAAAACATAATAAATTTGACGAAAACATGAAATGTGGCATAAAAATGAGTTCGGGATAACTTATGAGAATCTATCATGTGGAGGACAAAGTCTCATAATGGATTACCATTAAATTCTAATCCCATACATAACATCTAGTGAGACAAAAGCATTACACAATGTGTTAGAGTGCTATATGGGAACACCCAATATAGCATGTTCATGATAATGTGTGCTAGAAATATGAAATAAATTATAAGGAATATATAATATAATTACTCATGGAATGAAAATTTGATGTATAGTTTTTCCTCATACCATAATAAAAATTGATTTATTAAATAGGGTATCTGATAAATTATCCTAGGGAATGAATTACCACATAAAATAATGGGTGAATAAGATACATATATGAAGAATTATGAATTGTATGATTACATTAAATATAGATAAAAAGATAAATTTTGAAAGAGATCGAATGCTCATAACTAAAGGAAAAGGATGGTTTAGAGAGATCCATTACCTAGAGTCTGATACATCATGTTTTTTATTTATCAATCATAATAATAAAAATATATTAAATAATTATGTGTGATATTTTTTATGTGTTTATTATTCTTATATTATTAGTTATTACCATGTCACATTCAATCACTTGATTAATTAAACTTATGTTAGACTGTTTGATAATATTTGGATCATATGTACAAAATAGATTCAGTAGGCCAACTATGATCTATGAGGCCATTATTTCATTGTAAATGGAATAATAATAATCAAATATGATAATATTTATACATAAATTATACTTTTAAAATAATCAATGATATATGGTTTTATAAAATGACATATGGTATAATCATAAAGATGGAAGTCCATATGTATGCATGAGTATTGATTCCATTTTGTAGTGATCATGATAATAAGAAAGTAATATTCTCTTTATCAATAAAAATATCATTAAATTATAAATATGTTATTACTTATTGAAATACACAAATATATTCCATCTATGTGTTGTGTTAATGAAAAATGATTCCTGTCACTTTGTAGAGGTGGTGTTCAATTTATCATCTCATAAAGGGCTTCATAAAGATGTATTTTTATTCTGGAGTGAAAGTCATTGTTGAATAAGAACCCAAACAGATGAGGATTTTGATTCCATCCCAGTTTATTTCCATCAAGGTTGATCATAACATATATTTTTATTTTGGAATAATTTTCTCATTCTATCCATTACTGTGGAGTGATAGGACATATTGATGTTTAGTTTTTTTATTTAGAGCATGTTGGTGGATCTTCCGAAAATTGTATGTAAATCCCATTTCTTTGTCAGATATAATCGATAGTGGTGTTACATGCAACCTTAATACCATTATGAGTTATATCATTAAAAGTTCATCAAATGTGAAAACCTCACAAATTTAAATGAAGATAGATGTCCTTATGAGAAATTCCACCCCATGTTATTTAGATTTTTTTTTTCATTTTATTCATTTGATGTATAATATGATAATATCAGGTGATGTTTTTCTATTTCCAAATAATAATGGGTCTTAGTAATTCTCTCCTTATACTTTATCATTCTTTCTCTCACTTACAAACATAAAAGACACATTGATGTATAATCTAAGATCAACTTTTTTAAATTTTCCTAGAAATTGTTCTATTAGAAATATCGATACATCCTCATGATTATAGTTTATATGGAGAAGTTATAACTATATTAATCATTAAATAGATCATTATTTATCTCATTATTATATGGAAGTCATATACAGGACGAAAATATTACAGCCCCTTCTTTATCAATTTTGAAATACTAGGATTTCCCATTACTTATGGAACTTATCTTGTTCTGAATTTACACATCATCTTGATGAGTATCCTTTATCATTTCTAACAGGGATGGTTGAGATATAATTGGATAAAGTAGTAATCATTTTTATTCCTTCATGATTCCCATTTCCATATACTTATATTGAATGAACATTTGATACTTATAAATTATATTCAATTATTATGTTATTTAAACATTCCAAAATTGTGAATCATCCATTTTTTTGCATTCCCAAGATGGTATTGGATTGGTCATCCAATTTCCTTGATCTTATCTTTCCACTTTTGATGGTACATTTTAGTATCTTTATGTGTTAATATATATTTCAGTCTCATATGATCTTTTTATATTTTACACTTCTCCCAATAGAGATTATGTCCCCAGATTTCCCACACAAAGAACACGAAATCCAACTCTAGATAATGTGTTATATAGTGTTATTCATTATCAATCAACTACCTTAAAGAAATGGTAGAATCACAATCATTATATATCACTATAACGCCCAAGCACTACTTTGAACATTATCTATATACTATAAAATAATCCCTACTTAAAGGTAGTTTTAGGATTGGGACAGTGATTATCCTCTTTCTAAACAACTAAATGCTCTCTTCACATTCACTATTCTAGAAAAACAATTCCCCTTATAATTTATCATAGTAAGTGAGTTTGAAAATCAAGATAATATTCTCACAAATAATCATTAATATCCATCTATTATATGGAAACTAGAAATCACTAATACATATTTTGTTCATGGACACTCTTCGATTGCCTTTTTCTCAGAAAGGGTATACAGACATCTATTTTCTAGTGATAGTGTGGCCCCATAATGATACTTCCATCATACAAAACTCAATGTTATAGTAATCTACATATAGATTTATAATTCATGAATTATATATAAAAATATTCAAATTATACTGACACTATTCATTTCATTTGTATTATATCAGAATATCATCTATAATGATGTCCCAAAAATTAGGTAATCTTCAAATAATCTATTCATTAATTCCATAAAGATAAGTTGTGTTTTTTTAGTTTGAAAGGTGTCACTAGAAAACCATAGTGTCTAAACCTTGTTCAAAAGGCAATTATGGTAATATATTCCCTAGTCACCCTTAATTAGTTGCATCCCAATTTAAAATCAAACATAATGAAATACTAGTACCCACATAGTTGATTGAATAAGTCATCAATCCCTATATGTCATGACCCATCCCTCGGGGCCCATGTCGTGACTACCCCAATCCCACCATCTATAGTGTAGGGGATGGTGAGTAGCACCAGAAAGGCATATCCATAAAATGGGAAGGCATTTCTATTATACCTGTACAAACACACAGTCCTAGAACACAGCAAGATGCAACCACGAAGTAAAACTGGAGTTGTAAAAGTGTGTACATAATGTAAATGGGATGGAATACAACCCCAACTAAAAGATAAAATACAATAGAAAATATATAACATCTCTTTAGATCTTCTTCCAAGGATTCTACCTAAAGTTTAGGTACAACTCATCTTCGTAGATCTCCACATCAACTAGTCATCTCTGTGTATCGCCTAGTCCTGGCTCTTGATGTCTATACCAAGATTCTCTTCCATTACACAAGACACAACAAGGTGCAGGAGAATCCCGTAAAGGGGTGAGTATAACAATAACCAGAAGGAAACATGAGAACCTCGATGTTCTCTCAAAATTCCACAACTAAAACCATAATGCATGATCTCAATTACAATGCACAAATAAAAAGACTATGATCAAACCAAGTGTAAAACACAAAGATCAGTGATAAAGATGATTAGTCTTAATCTATATCATTTTATTCAATTAGGAATATCCAAAACATAATCACGTAGAATTTGTTCTATTGTCTATTCACAGAGGTTCAAATTTCATTGAGTAGTGATGGGCCACTCTAAGCCTGGTCCTCATCGGGTCATGCACTACTGATCCACAAATGTTCTCGATAATTATGATCCACACGGGGTCACTAGAATGCGGATCCACGTAGGGTCACTATGATGAAGATCAACATAGAGTCTCTAAGATGCTGATCCACACAAGATCCCTATGAAGTTGATCCACACAGGGTAGGTATGATGTTAATCCACATGGGGTCGCTATTCAATTGATAGTCGGCCATAGGATTCTCCGCAGTCAATGGACTTGAGTTTTATAGAATCTGCTCCTCAAAATACCGATTGTGCATAAAAATCCACTTCATTATACAATTGAGTAATCCAAAGGACATCCTTGTTGTAAGGGTCCCAACGGGAATGACAATGCATTAATCGGACGCCCAGTCTCGGAGTTATAGGCATTTCAGTGTCAAGGGCAGGGATGGATTCAGGTTCAATCCAACCTGAATATAATCCAACATTCTCCAATACTCTAGTGGAGTATCTAAAAAGGACAGACTTGTTCTATGTATTCCAGTTCTATAGATAGATCATAAAATGAATATATTATTTGTGAGATATGGACTTTTAAGTGCATCTGAGCCGAAGATGGTCTGGGTCTGGTCTGACCCGCCCTATCCTCAGTTGACACGACCCAGTTCGGGTAGACCCGACCTGGCCCATTTCGAACCTGTTTGGCCGGCCTGAGTGGGCTAGGTTATGGAACGGCCAACCTACCTTGACTGGGTACGGTCCTCCAGCTAGATGACCTACGCGAAGGGGGGTCACTCCCCCTTCCAGAATGGCTAAATGACGTTGGGATTTGAAACGGCGGTGCAACGTGGCACCACCTTCTAATCAGCTAGACATGTGGGGTGCCATTCCCTTCCCTTCTGCCACGACCACTTCACTGCGGCATGCGATGTCATGCTGCCATCCGTCAACGTGGTCGGCTGAGATCCAGATGCCCCTATTTCTATAGTAGCTCGATGTTGCGGCTGCCATCCATGGCCCGCACCGACAGATCTTTCATGGGCCACCGAGTGAGCTCTGTTGATATGTTTTCCCTTTCTAATGCACTTTATGCTCTCCAAGGCTGTTTTCGTCACTGCGAGGCTACCAGATACAAGTTTCCTACAATTTTGAAATTATTCTCCAATGTACGAGACAAATACCGAAGTAGTGGAGGGTATGTGCCTTGTTCTTTTGGAACGTGACATCGATGTTGTCATTATAACAAGAAATAGTAAGTAATTCGACATATATAAACTAATACATCATTGATTTATTATTCTATTAATTTATGATTAAAATAATAATATTCACTTGAAATTAAATAAAACCCCTACCTCAGATTTGGAGAAGACGTTGCAGTTGTTGAAAAAGAGTCCACGCTTGTTGAAGCTGTAGGTATTTTTCAGATCAGGTTAGATTCCTCCTACATTGTCTTCCAACTATCAGTTATTCACTGGTGGAAGATGTCGTGGTACTTCATCAATGGTTCCTCACATCCATGTAAAAAACCCAAGCCCAAATCCTCATTTAAATAGATGGGAAGGGTGACTAAAACATCGAATGATTAATATGGTTCATTAATGAATGAAACTCTTAACTCTCAATGGTGTGGTTACAAAATAGAAGTTTCATTCCATTAAATGTCTTGACAACTCAGTGGTCCTACCACCGCTTCTCAACAATTGGTAGAAAATAAAACTAAAATTTCTATTTTATTTTATTATTCATCAAAAATTCATAAAAATAACTTTTTCACCCAACCAACTACGGTTGATGTTATGCCTCTCTTAACCAAATCCCGGCACATTGGATTCAACGGTGCCCTCAAAATTATTATCCAATAACTGGTTCAAAATATAGAAAATGTTGACTACACATTTAATGAACGTAACATAAAAAAGTCCAACAATCCATTCTGGGCACACCGGGCCTTGAAATCAAGCACCATCAATTTTTACAGAGTCTTAATAATCCCAAATTATTTTAAGAACATATATATTTTATTTCTGTGTATTTACATTCTTCCCGCCATAGGGATATTCATCAATGAAAGCTACAAAAAACTAGGGGAACAAATGGGGGTACTAAGAATGTATCTGAGTCACCCGCTAACATATGTCCTCCTGGAGATTCCCGTGCATCCAACGAACTTACACCAGAGGAATTGACCGCCAATGAAGGACATTCTCTTGTCGATCATCTATCTCCACCGGGAACTCCACAAACATCAACCCATTGTCGATGTCCAAATCACCGTAGTTGATAATGTGTGATAGATTTTTCACACACGTCCATATTGGTGACACATGGAAAACATTATGCACATTGTGCATCTATGGTGGAATAGATACATGGTATGCCACCTTGCCTACACTACTGAGGATCTGAAAAGGTCTGATGAACCTTGGATATAGTTTGTCGCCTAGGACAGACCTCAGTAATCCTCATCGGAGTGAGACCAATAGGAAGACACGGTCTCCCTCCACAGACACTGAGGTTCAATATCTCCTGTCGACATAAGTCTTTTTTTGGCTCTTTGTACTATTCATCCTCTCCTAGATGATCTGAACCTTCTATGTGGTAGCTTATACTAAATATAGACCCATAATCATTGACTCCCTTGGGTCTGTCCAACATATTGGAGACCTCTAAGGTTGCCCGTACGAGGCCTCAAATGGTGCCATGCTGATGATGGAGTGATAGATGGTGTTGCATGAGAACTCCACCGGTGGCAGTTGGTCCTCCCAACTATTTCCAAAATCAAGGACATAAGCACAAAGCATGTCCTCGAGTGTATGTATGTTCTATTCCATCTGACCACATGTCTAATATTGAAAGGCAGTGCTCAAGCATAGTTGAGTCCCAAACACCTCATGTAATATCATTCTCAATTGGGATGTAAAACAATAGTTGTGATTTGTGACAATTTTTGATGGCACCCTATAAATCCATACAACATTTTTTATGTAGAGATTTCACAAATTCTCTACTGATCCATGCCATTGAATGGGTAGGAATTGGGTCGATGTGGTGAGTCAGTCAACGATCACCCAGATGGAATTGTGTTCATTTCATGTACATGGTAGACTTTTCATAAAGTGACTTGATATAACATACCTCTTGTAACAACCCAAACATCTAGAGTATGTTTCCCTATGAATAATGTAATAGCCTGCATTGTACGAAACATCGAGATTCTAACACACCTGACCAATCAAACTAGCCATTAAGAATATTAATACCCACTTTTTTGAATTCAATAAATTTTATCTTCCATAATGGACAACATTTTTAGATTAGGAATATCGAAATTATCTTAGGGTGAATTCTTGGTATTTTTCCAAAAACTAGCAATTTTTGATGAATAGTGAAAAACACTGAGTTATAGTATAAAAACGAATTTTATTTATATAATTATTTATTTTATTTATATTTATTTTTGTTAATAATAGATACATAATACCTATATATTTTAAATGTAATTTATTGGTGTGAGTTTATACTAATTTAAGATATATAAAATTTTATTGAACTATTTAACCGTCTTTTACCCACTTCATAAGAGCCTTCGAAAGATTTAATAAAAAATAATTTTACTGATTTTGTGAATTTAATACCAAAAATTTGAGAGGCATAGTTGATATCAGTATGTAAAATATAGTTCAATAAGATAAAAATTTTTCTGGTGAATAGTAACTTTTGACCTCTATTTACCACGGTTAAAATTAAATAAGGTAATTAAGGGTAAAAATGATATTATTGTTACCCTAAATCATGTATTAACTCTATTGGATAAGTGTTATGCGACATAAAACAAACTTAGGAATAAAATATGACCAATTAAGTCCACATGGATTGGATTAGGACATTTATTATTATTTAATTCAAAGAAGAGTTAAAAGTGTGAAATTCAAAGCATAATAACTAAGTCATTTTAATACAGGGTTATACATAAGATAATCATGATTTTAAATATTCCATGGGAATCTAAAAATATTTCCTACATAATGGATTTTATTTATATTTTTTAGACATTAAAAAATTTAATTTATTAATGGAACAATGATGATGCATTAATTACCTAATTATTGAAATATTAATATATTTGATATTATAAATATCCCAATAAATATAAATTGACACTTTTTATGAATTCAAAAAAAATTTCGAGGATAATATATCTTGTTAGGTTTGGTTAGATGAATTTTTTTGGAAGTAATAATGCTGTTATGAATTTACAAAAAACAAAATACCAAATATTGTCAAAATTGACATAAAAGTGTTTTTAAAACAAATATTATATTAATAATTGATATTGTGTTCGTAATAAGCTATGGTTCTTAAAAAAGACATATATAATTATATCTGTATCATTAATGAACCAAGTAGGGTTTTATTGGATGTATATAGTAATTTTATTAACCATATTATATAAAAATGAAAAAAGGCATGATAAATGTCAAACTATTTAACTAAGAGTTATATCTAAAAGATAAGTTAAATATAGTGACCAAACCTATATAAAACCTATTGGTTGAGTGTTTTGCGACACATACACACCTTATAATTTAAATAATCCATTTTTGAGCCATTAGAAACCGAAAAAAAATTTATAATAAAATAATATTTCTAGCTTTTCCTACGGTGCCCCTCACCCCTCTTATAAAAAGGTACTCACCGTTCTCTCTAATTCACACCATCTAAGCCATTTGTCTCTGCCAAAACCTTCCAAAATACCCTATAAACTATCTTACCTTAATCCTAGAGGCCTTAATTTAGTCATAAATCTAACCTAATGAGCCCTTTTGATCAAATCAAAAGGACGAACCTGAAGAAGAGGTAAATATTTCATCACCTCTTTCAAGTTCCATTCTTCTTCCACTTCCTATTTATTTGTTTTGTCCATTATCAAATAATAAATCCAGTATCTTTTATATAATTGTATGTTATTATAAATATGGTACACCAATATTCATTATTATATCCATCCTTTGAATGACATGTCACCGTACGTGCGTACGTACGGCTTATCGTCTCCACATCGTGGTGTAATTGTTATTCAATACATTATTATTTGGATTGGTATAATAATGATGTTTAATTGATGTAAATAAAAAATTTAACATGATAATGATTATTTATAAATGATATACCATCCAATAATATATTATTTTAAAATCAAAATAATGATATTGTCGATCGTGTGTACGTACAAATTACCGTCTTCACTAATGCGATTAGATTAATTCCCCATCATATCCGTTCAAGAATAATTTTTATACTATGATTAAAAATAATGTTTAAAGACTTTATATCATTATGGATATGAATATGATACATCCCATCCATAAAATATATGACTCACATAACAATGAATATAAATAAAAACAAATCAATTAACACCAGAAACGACGATAATACTAAGATATTATTAACAAAGCAATGTTAAAAGATCGTATATGATATAATATTAATATATATGATTTTTTTATAATTTAATAACAATTATTTCACCATTATACAGGAGGATAACCTACCCTCGACCAAGAAAAAGTAAAAAGTAAGGGTTTCTTATCTCACTTTTAATTCTGTGTGATTTACATTGTTTGCCACTTATTTATTGGGTGTGGTGTACTGTGTACTGCCATTTGATATATATTGTCATGATTCACTTTACATTCATGGTATTCTATGATTCATTTTGTGGTTATTAACTTTTGTTCATACGACTCGATTGATTACAATGAAGTAAGGGTTTTACATCTTAGTTTTTATTCCCGTGAGATTCCTGCTAGATGGGCCTCTATTTCCTTTTGTGTGGCGTATGTATTGTCCATGATTTTATTCTTGTTTTAATATAAATTAAATTATGGGTATTTAAATATTCATTTTATGATCCTTCTTTCATGGGTTTTAGGTCTCATATGTTACCAAATCCGTAAGGAAATTTCAAATTTCAATTTCCACTCAGTGGGATTTACACAAACTTCATTGATTATTTTACTCGAAGATTATGTGTGGAATCACTATTTATTATTTATGTAGTAATTTCCACTCCCATTTTTGTGGATATAAATTTGATACACATAATCACTCCATTGATAATTTCTCAACTCATTGATATAAACTTGATCTTATCTTAATTTCCATTCATTGAGTTAAACCTCCAGGTCATTGGTGTTGTTTTTACAAGAATATGTGTCAGTGTCCTATAATTGAATTACACTGAATATCCAATCATATTGAGTGTATTTATATTTTCCACACATAATTATGTAATTGATTTATCCTTTACCTAAGGATACTATCTTTATAAGGGATTTCATATAAATATACATTCCTTTGAGACTTCATTGTTGTTATGCACCAATTCACTTTTATATGGTGTATATACTGTCCTTCGACATTTTATATCATGAATTCCTTTATTCTATAGATATTATAATGTTTTTATTACCTCAATTATTTGTATTCATGAATATCTCATTTGGTTAGGAACTCTAACTAAAATATCATTTTAAATGTTTTAAAAAATTATTATTCAAAATCTTTCTCATTAATGTCCTTGTTTTAAAAATGATTTTAAGGATTTATTTATATATAAATTAATGTTTTAAAATTAAAATTTCATTTAAATGTTTTTAAGTGGTATGGGTTACTTTGATTTAAAAATCTATTTTTAATGGCTTCATGAAAAATAGTGTGGCTTTAAAATGATTTCATGAAAAGGGGGAATATTTCTCTCAAATAGTATAGATGATTATTTTCATCTATGTCAATATCCTTCATTATTCTTGATTGAGATTAATATTTTACAATAAAATCTTCCATATTGTATTGAATGAATTATGTTTGACTGTGGATGTGCTATTTTTATATCATTCTTGTTTTGTGGATAATGTATTTAGATTTCGTATGCAAGTTTTAATACGAATGTTTATGTTATGTTTCAAACTTTTCATATGAGGAATGCATTGGACATTGTAAGTGATGTGTGGCACCTGCTATATCTCCTCGATGCCTTCGGTAAGTCTCATAGGACAAACTATTGTCTTGGCATAAGGCCTTGAAAAAATAATATTTGTAGTCTTTTCACAAGGCCTTGACTAGGTGGTTATGAAAGTATGTCATTATGCATTCCATCATTATGAAAGTGGTTATTGATATTGCATGTGATTATTCTACTAGTAGAATATCCATGTGAATAAGTAAATTGCATTATTTGATTTTATCTTTTCCATATTATGCTGAAGTTTATGTTTAAAAAGATTTTGTTTTAGTATTATACATTTCCAAAAATGATTATGCTTATTTGTAAAAGTTTCTGCAATGTTGTTATCCTTACTAAGCATCTGAGATCACCCCTTTCATTGATTTATTTTTTCCAGGATATGAAGAGCTATATTATTACTGACCTGCTGGGATATTCAATGGGATATAAATGTTGTCTAAGGAAACAATGTTGTTGTAGTTTTCCATTTTACGATGTATTATAAAACTTATGAATGTATCTATTACTTCGAAAGATACTAAAATAATCGGTATTTCGAGACTTGGTATTTTCTGATCACGCCAATGATATGTAATAATGCACTGACTCTGGGCTTATGGGGTCGGGGAGTTACACCTATTCCACTCTGGTAACTCAAGTGGATGAGCTAATCCTGCTGGTACCTGATGCTCGACCTTCACTTGCTGAGAAGTGATGAATCGTGATATGATCTCCTGCATCACTTCATTCATCCCTGACCACCAGTACTAATGCTATAGGTCCTTGTACATCTTCTCTACAGCAGGATGTACTTCCTCATAGGATTTATGGAACTACATTAACACCTCCTCTCATAGATTCATTGGAAACATGGTGAGTTCTCTTAAGTGGATGATGTGCTCCCCACCTTCATAAAATCCATTAGGAGCTTATCCTGATGATATCTGAGCACATTGAGAATCCCATTTTACGTCCCCTGGTTGTGCCTCTATGACTCGAAAATGGAGTGGTGGAGTAACTGTCATAAAATAGAGATAAGATTCTTTATCACAATCCACAACGGATAATTGCAACATGGCTAGTTGCTCTGTCACCTCACACATCAATTGTAGATTGGACCTCCGGCTGAGTCCATCTACCACTGACTTCCCCTTCCTAGGAGTATAGACTATCTCAAAGTCATGGTCCTTGAGGAACTCTAGCCATCATCACTGCTTCATGTTCATGTCCTTATATGAGAACATATATATGACCTTCTTGTGATCAGAGTAGAATGTAAAACGTTTAAAAATCAAGCAGTGACACCACATCGTCAGTGAAAAGACCATTGCTTCTAACTCAAGGTCATGTGTAGCATGGTTCTACTCATGCTATCTCATCTTATGTGAGTTGTAGGCGATCACCGCTCACAACTGCATCTGGAAAAAAACCTAATATAGTCCCTAATGCATCTTAGTAGAATAAATACCTGGCACTCTCTTCTAGTAGCCTCTAGATGGGGGCACATGTCAATCTCTTCCTCAGCTCTTGAAAACTCTGATGGCATCCCTTTATCCACATGAAGGCATAACCCTTATTTTTTGAAAGCTGAGAAGGGTTCTGGAACTCTTGAAAATTTGGTTTCGAATCTCCCATAGTACCCATCAAATCCCAGGAAACTTTGTACGTTAAAACACACCTTGGTGGATCCTAAGTAGGAACTGCCTCTATCTTCACCTGATCCACTGCAACTCCAGCCTCAGATATAATGTTCCATAGAAAGTATACTTCCAATATCTGGAAATGGAACTTCTATAGTTTACCATAAAGATAGTTACCTCAGAGTGTATCAAGAACAATCTTCAGGTGTGTGGCGTGCTCCTCCTCCGACACTGAGTATATCAAGATGTCTTCAATAGAGAATACCACAAAGTTATCGCAGTAAGTCTGTAAGATCATGTTATTGAGTCCCATGAAAACTTCTGGAGATTTTTTTTATGTCGAAGGGTATCATGAAGAACTCATAGTAGCCATACTGACGTCTGAAGGCTATCTTCAGTATGTCCTCATCTCGTACCCTAAGATGAGGACAACCAGATATAAGGTCTATCTTCGAAAACCATCGAGCTCCCTTTAATTGGACAAGAGATCATAAATCATCTTGAAGGGATATTTTTTCTTCATGGTCACTTGGTCAACTGCCAATAGTCCACCCAAATCCCCAGACTCCCATATTCCTTCTTGGAGAATATAATCAGGGATTCCCATGGAGAAACACTGGCCCTTATGAACCCATGCCTTTGCAAGTTCTTCAATTGTACCTGTAACTCAGGAAGCTCTATGGGAGCCATATGATATGCTGGTGTTGATATCTGTGTCATCACGGGGTACATGTTGATGTAGAAGTCTTCCAATATATGAGAATGTAGTTCTAGAACAACATCTGGAAATACATCAGTATACTGGTCCACCACATTAGGATAACATAGAATCCTTGCATCAACTACTCTGATGTAATGGCCAGCCAACTAATGTGTGATTTGATTCACCCTCCTCTGATAAATTCCATCATGTACTGCAAAGGTTCCATTCTCACTAGTGAAGAAAAAAATGATCCCTTCATCATGGAAATGCCACACTGTCTTCCTGAAACAGTCAATTTGAGCACGAACCATGGATAACTAATCCATACCAAAGATTACATCGTAAGTCCTCGATGCCGCTACTTGGAGATCCCATCCAAAGATATCACCTCCTAGAGTATTCTCACACTACATACACCAGTGTGTAGTCATAAAATCCTCTTATGTAGGATAATCTAATCACATGGATTGAGCCAATGGATCTACTGAAATATCTCAACTCTAAACGAGATTCGTGGCATTTAAAGAGTGGCTAAAACCTATTTCACTATATACTGCTGCTATGGTGGAGTAGATACAGATCATACCAAGAATCATCTAAAGAGAAATGTGGTAGAAGGCATCAGCTACCTGAAGTTATTCTCATCTATTTCTGCCTGCTCCCAACGGTCAAAGGGGACCACCTAGAGGTGGTGGCAATAGAACCTCAAATCATTGACCATCGCATGCTGCATGGGCTGCTTCTCTGCCACATTAACCGCCCTGAGGACCTCCTAGATGTAATCTCTACCTCTAACTTGGTAGTCCCTCGACCATCTTTTGATCATCAGTATGGTGGGTCGGGTAGTCATGAGCCATGTGGCCCTACCCACCACATGTGAGGCACAATTTTCTCCTCTGGTAGCCTTATGAACCTCATGAGCTCTGCACCTCCATCCCTACATACTGGTGTCATCCTCTGGATGGAATGGCCTGCTTGACATCTGTGTTATCTACCTACTGCCTATTATAGATGACTCGTCTAACTACTGTCCAGTGGTGGCTCTCCCCATCAGAACCTACTCATCTACGAATCTCTCCACCAATAATGCACACTCGAGCACTCTATCTAGTGTCAGAATATTGATTGATATCATCGACGCTCTAATCTCCCACCGGAGATCCTTCTAAAAGGTTTGGGCCATGAAGAAAGGGTCTTGTACCATGTTGGTGGAGTAACGCGTGAGATCAGTGAATCTCACCGAGTATTGGGATACTATCAGGCTGCCCTGTTGTACGTGTAGTAGTTCTTGAATACACACAGAGCATAGAGTCATTGGAATTAAAATTTCTCTAAAGAGGCTCTCGAAGTCTTCCTAGGTGAGGGTCGCCTCATCATGTAACTTGAGTGTTAGTCTCCACCATCTCCCTACTGTGATCATGAATAATCTAGAAACATGGAACACCATATGATATGATGGTGTCCCAAATAGGAGAAAAAATAGTGCCAGAACCTCCATCCAGTCCCCAATTACCTGTGATCTACCTCGCCTCAAACAATTATGGGCCTCTACAACTGGAACTTGTCCAATGCACACAGTCAATGTGCACCATCCTCTTGAAGGGCTGGTGACAACATCTTCCCAATGGGTAGTGGTGATGCAGGTGCCCCACCATAAGGTGCTATCGTTGTAAGAGGGCCCTGCACCGAAGCCTCATCGCTCGGTGGGCCATCATCGTGAACACACTCTGAAATCTCGTTTGGATTTATATGTGGAGGCATACTAAAAAGAAACAAGTGTTCCATGATCAATAATTTTCATTTGGTGAGTGGAATAAAAATAGATAAAATATAAAACATTTTCCAAACAAACGCAATTTATGTTTTTGTGCTCTAAGTCGGAAATCATAATTCAGGGTCTTCGTGTATGGATACACCGACCACCGCACCAACACACGACACCCCGAACTAAATACTATACTCAAAATACTTAACAGTATTTCTCTATTGGATGGATCGAAGTCTTAGTTCTTTAGTTGAGTTGACTCCTCGGATACCACATTATCACTAACCATCCCCTGGGGACCATGTCATGGCTACCCCATTCCCGCCTTCCATAGGAAAGGGATAAACGACATACACCGGAAAGGTATATCCCAAAAACGGGAAGGCGTTGATTTTAAACCTATATAAAAACATAGTCCAAGTATAGAACAAGAATGAACCATGAATTAAAACTGCATTATTAAAACTGCATTATTAAAACTTTGTACAGAAATTAATGTGGTCGGAATACATGCCCAACTGAAAGATACAATTTAATAGAAAATAGAGAACTACTCCTGAGATCGTCCACCAAGGATCATACCTGAAAGGGTTGGTATAGATCATCTCCACATCTATCCATGTCAACCATTCCTCTCTGTGTACCACCTAGTCCTTGCTCACGAAGCCTCATCCAATCTTCTAGTCGTCTAAAAAAGACACAACAGGGTGTAGGCAAAGCCCGTGCAGAGGTGAGAATAAAAATACCCATTGGGGACTGCGAGGACCCCGAACGTCTCTCAGAATTACATAAATAAAACCACAAAACATGATCTCAATCACAAATCACAATGAAAAATACTTGACTCAAACTAGGTATACAACTCATCGATATAGAATAAAGATGTTTAGTATTAAGATATATCATTTTATTCCATTAGGAAGTTCTATAATTAAACCAAAGTGAAGTTGTTCCATTTTTGATCCAAAGAAGGTCGAATGTCATTGAACCATGGCGGTCTATTATAAGGCTGGTCCTCATTAGGTCTCACACTACTGATCCACATAGGTTCTCTTGAATGTTGATCCACACAGGGTCACTAGAATAATGATCCACACAAGGTCACTATGATGATGATCCACACAGGGTATCTATGATGCAGATCCACACAAAGTCTCTATGATGCTGATCCACATAGGATTGCTATGATGAAAATCCAAATAGTTTCTCTACGAATATGATCCAAACAGGTTCTATATGATGTTGATTCACACATGTTCACTCTCCAATTGATAGCCTGCTACATGATTCTCCACTCTCAGCATGATTGAGTTCTGTATAATCTTCTTCTCAAGATACTGTTAGTGCCTTAACTACCACAATGTTCCACAAAGGAGTAGCCCAAAGGGCCGCCATGTCCTAGGGGTCCCAATGTGACAAATAACATGTTGATCAGATGTCTGGTCTATGAGTTATGTGAATTTTAGTGCAGAGGGCCCGATTGGATTCGAGTTTGATCCAACCAGTCTCTACTCCAACTTTATAAAAAACTCAGTTAGAGTATCTTAAGTGGACCGTCTAGTTCCAAAGATTCTATTGCAGTAGATGGTTCTTCAAATAGATGACTTCTTTATGAGATACAAACTTTTAAGCGTCTCGAGTCCAAATCGTGTTTGGGTCCAGTCCAACCCAGTCGGACCAATATAACCCTCTCAATCCTAGGTCGACCCGACCTGGTACAGGTTCGACCTTGTCCTGACCCGACATAACCCAAAATAGATGGGCATGGCGGGCTTGCCATTAGGGTTGTAGACTGGCCCAAACTGAAGGCTGGCATGGTCTGCTAAACCGACTACCCGCACAGAGTGGAGTCGCTCCCCCTTCCGGAACTGATGAAAGCTATTCAACTTTGAAATGGTGGCGGCACGTGGTGTTGCGTCCTGGTCAGCTTGACCCACAGGGATAGGGTACCTTCACCTCCACTATGGCTTCGACACCATGGAATCCTCACCGCGGCACGTGACGGTGCACCGCCTTCCGCCAAGGCGGTCGACTGAGAGTCAGTCTCTCCTATTGTTGTCGCACCAGTGCGTCAAAAGAGGATCTTCTGTGGGCCACCTGGTGAGATCTGGTGCTTTTCTTTTCCATCTGATGTTTCCTATAGGCCTCCTGGGTTTCTCCCATCACATCTTGGCTCCCGAATTCACGTTTCCACCATGTTGGAAATTCTTCCCCAAAGAACGAGACAAATGCTGAAGCGGTAGAGGGTCTGGGCCCTGTTCATTGCCCGAACCCTCCGCGTTATTATTATAACAAGATGGAGTAATAAATTTGACATATATAATCATATACTTCCACAATTCATCATTATTTTCCTGATTAATGGAAAGAAACAAATTCAATTGATTTTAAATAAACCACTACCTCAGCTTTAAAGAAGCCATCGTAGTTGTGGAAGAAGAATCCATGCTTGACGAAGCCGTCAACGTTGGTCAATTCGAGTTAGATTAATCTGAGATTTCCGTCCAAGCTTCCATTCTTCATTGGCCGATGACTCCACAGTACTTCTTCATAGGATCCTCACTTCCATGTGAAAAACCAAAGCCCAAGCCTCTTTTAAATAGAGGGGATGGGTGATTAACACATTGAAAGATTAATGAGTTTCATTAATGAAAGAACCTCATAACTCTCAATGGTTTGGTTACAAAACAGAAGATTCAAGCCATTAAATGGAATGATAACTTAGTGGTCCTACCATTGCCGCTCAACAGTTGGAAGAAAATAAAAATAACATTTTTATTTTATTTATTTATTCTTAAAAAATCCGTAAAAATAAAATTTTCACCCCACCTACTGTGGTCAATGTTAATCCTCCCCTAAGCGAATCCAAGCACTAATGATTCAATGGTGCCCTCATATTTTTAATCTAAGAACCAGTTCAAAGATAGAAAATTCCTCCTACACGTTTATTGAACCTACATTAGAAAAATATTACAAATCATTTATGGTTACACCAAGCCTCGGAATCAAGCACAGTTAATTTTCACTAACGCCTAATAATCACAAATAATTTAAAAAAAATTATATGTAACTTCAAGGTATTTACAATAGAGGGGGATAAGTTTTCATTCTAGTTATTTTATTGAGTTTATGATAATAAATCTTGGGGAACATCGACCAGATATTAATCTTGATGAAGAGGAGTTGTGTACCCCATGGTGATATGACCGGTCATATAAGTCCCTTTTGTAGATTCTCTTGCAACCTCTTTTTCACCTCTTAAAACATAATGGTGGTCCTTCCTCAAGGATTATTTGATAAGGGAAGTGATATAGGTATAATTTATATTGAGAAATAAAAATATCTATTTGGAGGAAGGCTAGGAAACTCTTCTGAGAATACATCAATATAATACCACACAAAGGGAATGAATTCCAGAATGATTCTATCATTTTTAGAAATCATTGTGGATAGATATTATTTATCACAAGAAATAATATCCACGCTTGAGTAGATGATTCTTCGGGAGATTCATCCTCCAACTAAAACTTTTATAGAATCACTGAATGACAAGGGATATAAAAAGTGTTCTCTATTTCTCAAGTATTGTCGTTGTCTTTATATATGGACAGACAATCCTTTCTTAATATAACTTCAAAATCTAGTAAATGAAGGAATAAAATATTTTCTACAATATTATGTCCTAAAAAATTGATTGGATAGAAGTTATATACATGTGATGCAACCATTTTTATATATTCTACTCTCATAGATAGGTCAAACCCCATGTTATTAAGTTGTGTGAGAATAGTTCCACTAAAGTTGAATTATATGAAAAAATTCCTTGAAACAAAATCCAAATGTATGTTCGCTATTTTTTAATGAATAACTAGTGTATATTTCACCATATCTTGTTGTTGTTGATTGTCTATAGAAACCCTTGGATTATAGGATTATCTAACACAATTATAGTATGTCTTCTATTTTAATCAAAAAACTAATGGGTGAGTGTTGATATAAACCTTTTTTCCTTCTTCCAAATTACTGGTATTCTTCATTTTCCTTAAGAACCTATATTCTTGAAGCCCTTCTTTTCCACATCGGAAATACCTCCTAGTTCCCTTTAGATGGTATCTTTTAATCTTGATATCACACCATTCACAAGTTGTAAGTTGGTATTTCATTCTTACATTGTATTTATTTAATGATACTCTAGAATAAAACTTGTTTTAGATTATTATTTTTTGAATCCCATGAGACCACTTCAACTCACCAATATATGTATCAACATTTTTGAAAAATAGGAATTCTCTTAAAAAATATAAAATTATCACATAAAAATATAATTTATTATAAATGGATGTATTCCAATAACTAACATATCCACCTTATTTTATTTTTTATGATGACGTTGGATACATACCATGAGGGCCTTGGGATGATTTCCTCACATACCTTGATAGACTCACTGTCTTTTTTCCTCAGTCTGAGGAACTCCATTTCAATTTTAAGATAGAGAGTCGAGGGAAGATTTTTATTAAAAAAATCTAATGTTTCCCCATTATATTATCATTATACTATTCGTAATTTTTTTTCATGAATAATAAATACTATAAAATAGGCCTTTTTCAATGCTAAGAATATGATTTACCAGCTCTAAAGAAGAACTGACTACACTAGTGAGATTAAAAGCTCGAGTCTTTTATCAGACCTGGTAATAAAGATGATAAGGGTCATAATATAATTTTCTATAAAATAACACCACACCACTAAAACACCATGAGATAAGAAAAATAAATTATGAATAAATAATTTAAATGAAAGGAAAATAATCCATGATTGTTTTCTCAGTTTTGATAATGTGATGTGCATTTTAAACTAAAATGATACATATATATTAAAAAAGTTATCATTGAGTCATACCAGTCATGTCATTAACCAGATTGAGGTGATGGTGATTTTAACTCATTTCAAATGTCATATGGACCATTTTGCTAAAGTATCAACACAATCCAAGTGTGTTTTCTTTGTTATGAGTACATCGATTGTCCTTTTTTTACTAAAATGTCATCTTAAAAAGGAAACAAGATCTTTGAATCATACTAGTCACATCATGATATATTTTGATGAGAAAATGATTCCTAAATACCAAAAATGACTTACGAATAATTATAATAAATTATAAATACAATTTGATTGTGTTTTATCTGTTTTCAATGAGCGACACATTTTGAACTGGATTGTTGATTTTAAATTTATAACGAACACATTGAGTCATACTAGACACATCATGCATTAGATTGAGCTGAGGTTGATTCCTATAGGTCAAAAATAAATTATGGACTATTTTCATAATGTTTGAAAATAATAAAAATTCATTTTCATGGTTTTGATGAGGTGAGTTGTCCTTTTATACTAAAATTGTTGTCAATGTAAGATAAAATTACGTACATGGAATCATATAGGTCACACCATGTATAGGATTTAGGTGTTGAAAATTATTACATGTCCCAAATGACATGTGGATTGTTTTCATTCTATATCAAAAAAATATGAATGTTCTTACTCAATTTTTAGTATGTTACATGTCTTTTTTACTAAAATGTCATTTAAAACTGGAAACAAACTCTTTGATTCATATTGATCACATATTGTATTAGTTTGGATTTAGACCAATTCCTACACATCCAAAATCCCTTATGAATCAGTTTCGTAAATTATAAAATAAATATGAGCAGGTTTTTTTAGTGAGAACCAGTTATTTAATTGAATTGTCGATTTTAAATTGATAATGGTCACACTGAGTCGTACTAGGCACATCATGCCTTTAATTAAGGTGCATATGATTCATACATTTCATAAATGACTTATCTATCCTTTACCTAATGTATCCAAATAATATAAATTTTTTATTAGTTTTTAGTAGGTCGGTTGTCCTTTTTATGAAAATTGATGTCATTTTTAAATAAGAAGACGTAATTTAAGTCATACCATTCACACCATAGATTGAACTGAGGAACTGATGATTCATACACAAGTTCAATGACTTTTGGATAATTTTCTTAATGCATCCAAAAATATGAATTTGTTTTGACTATTTTGAGTAGGTTAGTTGTTAGTTTTATAAAAATTGATGTCATTTTTAATTAAGAACATGAACTTGGATTCATATTGGTTACACCGTATATCTGATTGAGTTATTTATATTAATACATTTATCATATTACATATGGATCATTTTCTTAATGCGTCAAAATTTTCCAAATGTATTTTCTCAATTTTGAGTATGTCGCTTATTCTTTTACTTAAATGTCATTTTAAATAGAAAAACACACTTTTACTTTAATATTCACATCCATTATCAGTATTACATTAGACTAATTCCTACCCATAAAAAATGACTTAAAAATCAATGTAAAAAAATTTCAATAACATCTAAGATTGTTTGATTTATTTTTTATGAGTGACATTTTGAACTAAATTGTCGATTTTAAACTAATAACCGAATCATTAAGTCATAACAGTCACACTATGCGTCGAATTGAGTTGTGTCTGATTTCTATACATATTCGATGACTTGTGTATCATTTAGGTAATGTAACAAATCAATCATAATATTTTTACTCAGTTTTGAGTATGCCTGTTTTCCCTTTTGATAAAATTAATATGAATTTTAAATTTTAAGATGCACTTTAAGTCAAACATGTCACACCTTGTGTCATATTTTGGTGTAATTAATTCCTAAACATCCCATAGTTTTATCACAATTTTAACTGAAAATGTGACCACATTTCTATTGTATTTTTATGTTGAAATACCAAAAATAAATATTTATTTGATTTTATATCCAATTAACCATTCTCATAATTGAAATTTATAAGAGTAGATTATTTCAACAATGAGAATGGTATTTCAACGAATAATATTTAATAAACATGTATTGATTTAATATTGACCAAAAAAAGGAAATAATAATTAAAAATTTGATAACATTGGTAGAAAAAATTAATTTTTCTCATGAATGGAATGTAGATTGCAGTAGAAAGAAAAATATGATTTCCCAAAATTTAATAAAAAAACTAAATAATTATTAGATAAAAATTGTTATGATATTAACATACAAATATCAGATAATATGATGAAAAAATTAATTAAATAAGTAGTAGGAATTCACAATTTCCTAATGCTAGTATGCATTGTTGATGAACTTATTTTTTTCATTATCTTATTTAGAGGCTCGAAATTTAATCCCTCAAGATAATTAGAAGCTTCAAAAAAACAACCAAAACATAAAACAGAGATTACACTTTTACATTAAAATAATAATTATTTGAGTAATAAAGAAAATAAAAAAATTAACCAAAATTTTGTCATAATAAATTTATTCTATGGTTATTTATTTTACTGTGCAGTCGTTGTGAACCATAGGGATATGTAGATGGTAATGAATGAATAATGATAAAAACACATATTGATCTCACAAAACAATCAATCAATTCATGAGGGGATGAATTGAAAATAATATACATTGTATCTAATATTTTAATTGTCTCTAGGAAAGTAAATATATCTTATTGGGTTCCTAAAACATTCATTTTGTATAATAAATAAATGAAAATACATAAGACATTCACTGTTATTGGTGAATTTCTCCCATTTGAGTGAATTTATGGCATTGTAATTAGATATTCCTAAGGGTGGAACTAGAAGACAATGTTAAATAATTATTTTTAAAAAGAATAATGTAAAACATAGATAGTATTTATGAGATGTATGATGAAAATAAATGATGTTATTTTTAGAAGTATTATTGGGTGGGTTATCATTTACAATATGGCTATATTTTTATCAACCCCATGAAATACATGCAACGGTGAAATCAAAGGAAAAACCTTCATTAGTGATTGGATGGTTTTTTTTAAAACTAAAAGGTATAAGACTCTACATAAAACCCTAATTTTTTCTAAGGTGATCCTAAATAATATAGTGAGGCTAACAAGGGTGATAATTATATCAAATCCTGGAATAAGAATCCTTATCTAAATAAGAACAATGTGACATTAGGATTTTGATATGAATAAAAAAATAAAGGCTTCATATGGATCAATTTTTTTGTATAAATTGATCAAAAAAATGTAAATTAGTTTAAAAAATTACTCAGTTTGTTAGTTATTTTTTTGTCCCAATTCTATAAAACTCATAACATAAAAGGTCCTTGTAATGAATTTTAATGAAAAAAAATTTAGTCATGTACTTGAGATTGTCACAACTATTTGGAACCATATTACCTCTAGAAGGACGTAAAAAATGTCTTATGTTTAATTTAATAAACCTTAAAATTCAATATAACTACAAATCCATAGTGAACAAGCATGTCATTAAATTATTAAATGAAAACTAATAATTTTTACTTGAAGTGGTATTCTAATTTTGTAATTATTTTATCAATGAAAAGTAATTTTTATTTCAAAAAAAATTTTTAGATTGAAATATATTTATTAAATTTACATCAATCAATGTTAGTATTTTATTTTATCAAAATTAGTTAAATATAGTTGTATAAGATTTATTCTTTAATTATTGAAAATATTCATTTAAAATTTAAATAAAAGAAAACATTTCACACTAAAAAGTTACTTTTCAAATAAAATATCATATTTAGAAAAAATTGATCAATCCTAAATGATTGAGAAGCATAAATTATTTCAACAATGTTCACTTTATCTACTATACATAATTAAACAATATTTTATTTTATAAAACACCATGACACTAAGGTTTTACTAGGAAATTAATCATTCAAATTGTTAATTTTATTACAATATTTCAACCACAAAAATAAAAATATTAATGAATTTTTTTTCAAAATCAGAATAATACAGTACAAGGATTATAGAACCTTAAACATCATTAATTTTTTCTTTTTATAGTATTTAAGTCAGGCTATTTATATTCAAACTGAAATATTTCAAAAAACAAAAACCGATAACATTATATTTTTTAAAATAAATTTTTTGAATAAATAAGATGTCATGTCAAACATATAAAATTTTTTTCTCATCAAAATTTACAAATTATTTGGAATTATTTGGTTGATAAATTTCATAAGTGAATTCTAATTCAATCCCATGCCTCATAAAATTGTTCATAGTTATCCTAAATAAATCCATTAATATTACACCATATTTCATTTCTCATTATCCTATGAATAAATTTCATAAAAAAACAAATTACATAGTCGTTCCCATATGTCATATATTTTATCATCCTTTTTTTGGAAATAAATCAAGAATATCCTTTAAAATAGAATGGAATAACCCTAAATTTCAGTTCCGCCTCACTCAACCCTCACAGTGCCAATAACTACATAAAATAATATAAGACGCCAATGACATTATATATTTCATCATCCAAGTGATTTATAATGTAATATTCCTAACAAAAGAAAAAACAGACCACTATATAGATGATTTTTTCCAAAGTTGGTGACTATAATGAGGTATATTTCATCCAATATAGGTACTGGAAGTCTATTATACCTCAAAACATCATGACCCAACACTGGGTCTGATATATTTCAGGTCGCACAGTACTAATGTTGTCCTAAGAAGACCCATAAGATTTTGGGGAAGACGATAATTCAATATATCTAAAAATAATGAATTTTGGTTGTTTTATTATAGGATAGTGGAGCTAGACAAGTTGGGATACATAGATGTGGGATGAGTTGTATTATGGAATAACTGATGGAAATTACAGATATATAAAAACCAAGATTCTGTTCGAGCCGCAGTTGCATTCAATCGTTGATTTACTATGGAATTGGATTCGATCCTTGGAATATTTAGATCAATTATTCTAACATTGATTTGGGCATGGATTCGACAAATGAAGAGAACCAACAATAGGTTTCTTCCATAGAGAGCTTCAGATAACATGAACTAGTTCATGATGGTTAGGGTTCATAAAATTGATATTGAATCGTTTATCAACACTTCGATAAAATAATTAATAAATATACCCTTTATCAGCGCTAGGTTAATACGTTATGATAAAATGAATATTTATCATAGAATTTTTTAGCACTGGAATGATATAGATTTTTCACCATGAAAAAATAATTAATAAATATTTATAAAACTATTTTTTAATAAATAGAACATTTTATAATGATTATAGTTATTATATATAATTAAAATAAAAATCATAATAATTTTTATAATATAATAATTTTATAATTATTTGTTAATATAAATATTTAGTTATAATAATATAAATACTTTTTTTAAATAATATGTATATAATTATTTATATTTATATAACTATATATATACATATATAGAAACATAGTAAATTTTACAAGTATTTAACTAAATTTATTACAATTTTACCATTATTTATCTAATTGTATAGGAATTTTTTTTAAAAAATATTATTGGTCTATATATAATTATAAATGTATAAAAAGTGTAAATAAACATTTATAATATATTTATTTATAAATATTTTATTCTTAATGTATTTTTAACACTAATAGTTCATATTTTATATTATGTTCTTGCATGAATAAAATGAGTACAATTGATTAATTAAGAATGAGTACAATATTGAAAATTTGAAGAAATTATATTAATATATATCATTAAAAAATTTGGATATATATTGTAATAAAGGTAAATACATTTTGAAAATATTAAAACAATGTAAATAAATATATTAAAAATAAATAATATAAATTTATAACATTTAAAAAAACCGTGTGTTTGTATTTATATAAAAATTCAATAATTATATATATGTGAAATCAATAAAATATGGTTGGTCATGGTTATAAATTGAAAAATCAAATGTGTTTCAATTATGTTTGTTACCCGATGCAATTAGTGAGTCTTTTTAATTCATATTAATTTTTAATTATAAACCATTAATCACTAAATATATTCCTATTCAATGTAAATAATAAATAATATTTTTTATTATACTAATCATAATTTTATACATTAATACATATCTATAAATTTATTATATACAATTAATTAAAATTATCAATAATCATCTATTTAATACAATGTTTAATATTTTTCACAATTTTTTTATTTTTAATTTAAATTTGTTAAATTTTCATTTATCATATATCTTTATATTAAATTCATACTATTTATTAATATTTATAATTTATATATATAATCAATTTCATTATTTTTATCAATTATTTTTTAATTACTAAAATTCGAAATATTTTTTAATAAACCATTTTAAGTTTTTTATATATTTAATTATTTCATTATATTTATGTGGATCATTATCATCCCCAAAAGGAACGAATAATGCATTCCTTTATGTGTTCTTATAATATAGTTCATATAAATTGTACTCTATATCAGTGCTTAAAATAAATGGTTGATAAAGGGTACCTTTTATCAGTGCTCAAAATATTACACTCATAAATGGCCCATTTATCAATTTTAAAAAACTGATAAAGGGTTAAATTTATCAATTCAATATTTAGTGCTGAATAATATTCAATTTATCAGCAATATTTTGTAGCACTAACAAATTCCAATGTAGTTAAAGACATGTTTTGTAGTATTGAGTGTCCACCACTAATCAGATTTTCCCTCAGTGCGATAAATGGACAACATGAATTTTTTTGACTCTATACATTAGATTAAATATAATATATTCTTAATGGATATTATAAAATTTTCTACAATATTGGTATTAGAGGATCCACTAAAAGTATGACACTTTTTTGTAATAAAATACTCAATTATAACTTACTCATTTTTTGGCAGATGAGGGAATTCCATGTGATTCTTGTTATTATTCAAAACATGAACATAATGATAAAGTAATTCCCTGAAATTATCATATCCCTCTGCCGCTAACCTAGAAATATTTTGGGTGAATCATAAAATTACATACCAAATTAGTTGTTAGCACATTTTCTCATACTTCTATCCATTAACTGAATAGAATTGAAAAATAAGACGATAATACCTTAATATATAAAAGGGAAACATATAAACATAGAAGTAATAATATACAAAGGAATATTATAACCTTAAATATGAGTCTCTATATTTCATTATGATTACGAAATTTTCTCATGTGGGCGACTGGGGTGGTTTGGGATGGAGGGGTTTGGGGTGTGCATCGCGGGATCAAGTCCCCCATCATGTTTTCAATTATTGCATTTGTTGTATGTAAAAAATTATTTATAAGGGAACGCATATATGTTTCAATATTGGTTTTCCATTTTAATGCAACCTATTAGGTATTCTATAGAAATTATTTATAAGTGGATGTCTCTATGTGAAATTATTCATGGTCAATGGTGGAATAAGATGTGACATAATTATAGATTTAGTGGAAACCATAAAAAATAAACAATCAAATTAATGATAAAACTAATATAATGAATGTAATTATTCATGAAATTAAGTTATGCATGGAAAAGGATAATTTCCATAAAGCATCTAGGACTCCTCTTAGTGTACGGTGTAATGAATGGGTGATTAATACAAATACTGAATAAAATTCTCAGTTTGAGAATATTGAAGTCCAAAGGATGGGGAAAACCAAAGGATTCAGTAGATTTTCGGAGAACATTGGGATATACAGAAGATGAAAATACCAAAGATTATTATGGGGGTCTTCGGGTGTAATTAAGAAATAAATTAATCCAGAGTCAAGTAAAAGGTTATACAAAAATTATTACAAAATGTAAACGGATGTCAAACATAGAGTTATTGTGCTAATGTTTTTGTATAGTAAGACACACTATGAGTGCATTTATACAATATTAAGTTTCATCAAAAGAAGAATGACCTGATGTAACCATATATCTTCTGATACAACATTAAAATGGAATGATACTATTGGATGATATTATATACGTGAAAAAACATCTCATATTGAAAGTTATTGTAGAAACAAAAGGATCTTAAATTATAAGATAAAATTCATTTCTTTTATGAAGATACCTTTGATTGAAATATGTGCGAAAGAAAAATATAAAACATATCCCAAAAACATCCAACCAATTTTTGGATGAATAATAGGATTTATCAAGTGGTGTAAATCCTTGTAGAATTATATTGATATATAATAGAAGAAAAGAATTTCTTCATGTTGGAAAATTTGTTTTACATTATTTTGAACTATAAATTCTGAATTATCTAAATTTTATTTTTAGGTAACTAAAATACTATTGAGAAGAAAGATTTTTAAACCATCAAGTGTCCAATATAAAAAAATTTGTATTATTAAGGAAATTTGTTAAGAAATCATCATACCTTTACTAAATATTATCTCCAAATATAGAGTGAAATCTAATCAAAATTAGATTAACATTTATTGATTCCCTATCCATATCCACCTCCACTTCCTATTACAAGAACCTATAGGACAATTCATTAATGAATTAAATTGTGTGGTAAGATTACATTTAAACTCAAAACCATTCAAATTTTGTGTACTCAATTATTATGAAGTTGTGTGGTTTACATTATCACTACCATCCATCGATGAAATGTCTATAGGGAAAGATCTGATCATCATCAAATATAATTCAATCAAATATTTTTAGAGAGCATCGAACTTTTATTCCTGCATCTTTATATAATTCCCAATTATTGGAATTTTTTATTTCATTGAAAAATCTCTCCATTTCCATCACAAGGTAGGGAGTCACTAAAACCATGTGTAGATGCTGTTTTAATCCATGGTGGCCCACTAAATAGATCATATGGTAATACTCCCAAACAAATCCCATGCAGTCAAACAAGATTCTCCTTCCCCATGACTTGACTAATTGGGTCATCGTAGTAAATCAAGAAGGACTGTGTGATATTGGAATTACATAGTTATTTTATTTTTACCTATAAATAAAATATCTAACATATTTTAAGAAATACATATTATGATATTGACAGCTGAAAATAATTTATATTTAATGAAAATTGAATTCACACCCACAATTCCTTGGTAGGGTCCTTATCATAACTCCTATATAATCTTGTACGAACATCCAGCCACTGTTCTATTTGTGAGAATTGGTGCCCTAAATTTATAGACTACATTAAACAAATATAAATCAATAATTTAATATATGAAATAGATAATTTTTTATTATGAATATTTAATTTAATGAATATATTACCACAATCAATCTATTTCAGAAAAAACTCTTTGACATGGTAGTGTCAGGGTTGATTTGTTTAGCATGACATGATTCATTTTTCCTTAAAATATCTTGCAATAAATAAAATGTAATTTAATAGCAATTTATGCAATGTCATATCTTGTTCATATTCATGTATATATGTAAAATGAGATTATTGTATGAATAATTATTAACATTTGATGTTCTTTTAATGAAGATGGGTATAAAGAAATCTTATATTTATCTATAGGCTCACCTTTTGATACCATATCATAGAGAATCTAAATTTTAAAATTATGTATCCTTGAATTCATTCAAAATTATCTAATTAAAATAACTCAATTTTGTACAAAAAAAACCAATTTCCACTTTTAGTGTATCAAATCATCAATGGTATAATAGATAAATATCAATACAAGTAGATTAAACTTTAAAATATTATAATTTAATTACATAATATCATTAAATTACTAAATAATTTATTAAAATTACAAATATTTGTTGATCCAAAATAGCATTTATTGATGTTTGAGGAACATGCCTCCAATTTGTATAGTTAATCGGATGGGTAATATACTATGCTACTAGATAGCCTAGAATGGTGCCAAATAATCTTATAGATTCATAACTGGGAACCCCATAGTAGTTAAGTGGGACAACTATCTTCATTCTGTTCAAATTCCCTACAAATGATCTGTTCATATTTAGTTTCATAGTAAATTTTTTTTCAACATTCATGAGACAATAGTTAGTAGTATTAAAATGTGTAATAAATATCATCACATTAAAATTTAATCATATCACTGTCACAGTCGAATATCATCATGAGACAAATTTTTCCCTCATAGGTAAAGTAGTTTAATGAGGATATATTATCGTAGATGCTGATGGAACACTAAAAAATTATGTTCCTAAAATTGATCGAATGGAGGGTGAGATAAAAATTAAAGGGGAATATGGAGATATTATTAGATATAGTATGAAGATAGACTGATGTATCATCATCTTTCAGTGTGGTCAAGGGAACATCATATGAGAGTCAATTGGGATCATAGAAATGCTTCCTCTTGGAATAATTATCAATTAATAAAGTAAAAATAACTTCAGAACATATATTTCAAAAAAAATATGCTAAGAAAATAAAAAATAATAATAAATACACAATTATGAATAAAATTAATTATCTATGATAATGAATGACTGCACATATAACATAAGTGGTTGATAAATTAATTGGTGTCAGTATATAAAATCATTTTGTCCTTCAATCAGGTCATTTTCCTACTCCATCATTACATTATCCCCTTTATCCATCTTTTAAAGAGTAATGTTTTTAATGTCATGATGGAAACATAATTTCTCTTCTTGTAGTTGATGGATTCAATTTTAGAGATCAAATATTCTAGTCCATCCCCAATATCATAGATGTCTATTTTCTTTTTTATAGAAAACTAAACTCCAACCTTCTTCCAAAATATCTTACACATAATATAACTTTTTGAAATTTAATAATAAGATATATATATAATTTAATTTATGGTAATATCCTTCCATCATGCGAGAGAATCTCACATATATAAATTGTAAGGAATATATTTTAATACCCTTGGTAATATCGACCAACATTCATTTGAATAAAAACTGAAATATGGATGTGGTGTTTAATTTGATAATATCAATTATTTTTCAATAGTATCGCAATTCAGAAACTGTAAATATAATAGTATACTATGTTTTCAAAACCTCTTCCTAATTTATTATATGAAATTTAAATCCATTATAAGTTTAACCTTCAATATTTCTAGTTTTTTTAGGGTACATTGAGTTAGAAACATCAAATCATCTGACTACTCTTGCTGAGTATCAATACTCTTGAATTATAAAATGTTTTTTATATTATTATATTTACGAAATATATGTTTCAGAAGAATGTTAGTATTGATTACAATATATATGAACTTACACTACATGCAAACCATTCTACAAAATCTTTAAGAATAAAATTACTTATATCATTCTCATTTAATATTCGAACTCTCGTTTATCCCTCTATTTGCATCTTGAGCTCCTCAATAAATGGATCTTCAATATCACTATTCAAAAACACATATTTATGTGCCAATAGTAATTCCTTTTCTTTCAGTGTAACAATTTATCTCCTCCAAATTGATCGACCAATACTAGGTTTTTTTTAATTTCTCGTGTATTTGAGACATAGTCAATGTGCCGTCAACATGACCACATTTATTTAATCAAGTATCCATATTATAAAAATATATAAAAAAGGATAGCCCCTCATCTTCCAAATAACATTCAGAAATAGATCATTATTTTTTAGAATTATGGTGGTATGTGATGGTGTGGTGCATGTTTTTGGTGACGATGACAGTTTCTGACATGCTAGTTTCCAGCAAGCTACTTTGGATGCAGGTTTTTTAGTGTTAGGTTACACATTGAGATGTGGTAGGATTGAGGTTTGATGATGGTGCCTTTTGAAATTTTAAATAGGATATGGTTCATGGTGGGTATATCGAGGAAGTATTGAAGGATTTCAGTTGAAGCTTTTGGATTTTGAAACAGGGTGTACTTTGCAGGTTCCTCGTGCGGTGATGATTGTTTCATTTGATGTTTTAATTTTGAATTTTCAATAATGTAATTTTTTTGTGTGGTTTTTATGTTGTTTCCAAATTACCCTAAAATGGCTTTTTCATTAAAATAAAAAAATGGATTGCTGGATTTCAAATTCCAAATATTTATATGAAATTAAATAAAAAATATATCTAATTAACGATGTATAAAAATAAATTACATCTGATTAAAAAATATTAAAAAAATCAATTTTAAAAATCCATTGATATTGTACACAACCTGTTAATTTTGTTTCCTCAACAAAATTCTTAGTAAAATTCTATATGACAGTAATAAAATATATATGAAAGATCATCCCAATTGCAAAACATTTCTATAAAAATAAATTTGAAAGGTTATCAGGCTTTTATGGTTCTAGAGTTTTCTCACAGAGCTCTCTATTTATTGTAAAAAATTGTATTACAATATTAGTAACATTTTTAGGTAATAATTTACACAGTGCCAATGGTAGTAACTATTGTTACAAAACATGTTAATAATTAATTTTCAATTCATTAATCCTATGATTCTTTGTGTCTATACCCCTTGATATTTTACTTGAATACCCATTAGAATCATTTATATGTTGTAAAATGATATAGAATGTATCATTATCCCTTTTTTCATTTTAAAACATCAAGAAGCATATATTCCATTTTCATCTAGCCAAATATCACACTCAGTGTTAACTGTTTGTATATAATTCCATGCATTGAGATGATCCGTCAATTTTCAGTGCTCATTAATAAAATTAAAGATCAAATTTTAACAAATACTATTTTCAATATTCATAACAAAATGATTATTTTACAACAAATAAAATTCCCAATGTTGATGTTTTAGTAATATTATTTTCTCTTTGGATGTTGTATTCAAATTTCACTAGATGATGCATGTCAAACTCATTTCCCAATATCATTCAAATCATTCACCTTCCAAAATTGTATTACAAAAGTTAGAAGTTGTGAGAATATTTTAGATCATATCAAAAACATTGGAGGTGGCCTACAATGAATATAACTATTTAATGTTTATATATTCAATCAAAATATATGAGAAACATCAAGATGTATTTGATTACATATGAAGCGTTGTTTTTTACTACAAGGTAGTCATTCAAGCTCAAAATCAATGTTACAAATATGACAATCTAGTCCCGTGTAAGTGTTACTACCTTCTAAATTCCCATGTCCAGGGAAGTCACTAATTCTCCAAATTATAGAATCATGCATTTCAGACTATGCTCAAGAAGATGCATTATATCCCTCCACACCTTTACTCCATTACTCCTGTAATTCTTCAATTTGAGGAAGAAAATATACATCAATATCATTTACATGAATTTTTTTCGATTAATATTCTTCTAAATGATGAATGATTTTTTTTCATAGACATCCATATAGTTATAATGTAAGGGATTAAAAATAATGGTTGAAATTCTATAACTAGTGATCAAAGTCTTAAATGGATTAAATCCATCTGCAGCCAATCCCAATCTCACATACCTGAGATCTAATGATAAATCTTGATTTAATGATGAAACTGTCATCCAATATTGTGAATCTGTTGGATTTTTCATAGACCTATCACTGTTATTATCTTTAGAATTCCAAAAAAATTTGCTTGGTGGTTTTCGATAACATGAATGATCCTTGTAATCAAGGATTTAATGGAATGTAATGAAAACCGATTACTTGTGTCTTTTTTTCATTTTATTTTCAGTATTATTTTAATTAAGACTTCCAACATCACACACTAACTTCCATTTATATGAATAACATTTTTTCAGTCATGTATTCTAGAATCCTATCCCTAATAAAGCATACAATCATTGGGATAAACATTTATTTTTGTATAATTCAGAACAGGTTTTTCAGAAAATATTTTCATATCATAAAAATCTTCAAGGATATTATCTTCAAGGAGTGAATCATGCATAAATTCCAATATCAGAGACATATCCTTGTTTATAATTCAACATAGGTATTTAACATTGCACAACATCAGCAAAAAAATGTTTTTAATTTTTCAAATATCCACCATACAAATATTTGTTTTCATTATCAACTGAACCATGAAACACATTTTTCGACATAGAGATGTTTTCTTTTACATTATTATAAATATTATAAAGAAGATGATCCAATGAAATGTTACAATATTGAACCAGTTACCCTATATTAATAATAAAATCACTTGTAATGTTTCAATATATATAACTCTAAACTGGATGTTATAATATGTTCTGATGACGATATTGTTGTCTTCCTGGTCAAAATGATTTTTTTTTTCATTCTCCATTTTCAATGTTGTTGACATCTCAATCTGTTGATTGAATTTAGTGCTCAATTTTTTTTTCCAAATTTCAATTATCCATTCCATTTCCGATATAAATATTAAGTAGTTAATTACTTCTATATCAAGTGTTCATAAAAATCATATCTCTAAAACCATCACATAAATTTATATTTTGGCTATAATCATATTTTTATTCAATCAATTGATCTATAATAAATTTTAAAATATAAAAAAATCCTCCAAATTCTTATCATACAGGGTTTTATTCCTCTTTAATGTAATCCATCTTTTATCCATTTATATTACAATGTGCCCACACTTTATTAAAAAAATTTAAAACACATAAGTGTTACTCGTTAAAAAAATAGTTAGACAGAAGTGATAAAACACCACCCATGTAGTTAATAGATGATTCATATAAGTAATAATAACTTCAATGTAAAAAATGAAATTAATCATTGAAATTCATTGCCTTAAATTATTGTTGAAAGAAGTTTCCTCAATTGGGGCTCACGAAACATAGACACCAGGACTAAAAAAATTGAACATCAATTTTTTTGAATTTTTCAGTATTGTGTCTATTGTGAGACCTATGAAAAAAAGTGAAATTGAAAAACATATCAGGGTCTATATAAATAATGCTTACTAGGAGTCCGGAGTATATGTTTGATATACACATTATTAACATATTGGGTTGTTTCAATATTTATCACTATCATTTACCTAGTAAACCATTCACATGATGACTCTAAAAATTGGATACAAAATAAATTTGTAGAATATTAAAATCTTTGGCATTCAAATACCTAATTATTGAATATGAACCTTCCAATCCCATAAATAATTTAGGTTTTAAAATAATTGGAATTGTTAGTGTATGGTGAAGGAACTTGTATCCCCGAACTGGTTAATTTTACTTTTACACAAGATACCCATTAAAAAAATAAAACCCACTAATCCAGTCAGCCAAACCTGACAACCAAATAATGTTAAAGAAATTATTAATATAGTAATAAACATACACAATGAATTATTCCTAGAATTATTGATTATGAAAACAAATACAAGGGACACATCAATTCTATATAGCCGAATCAACCTCATGAATTCATTAATTTCATCCTAAGAAGTTCACCACATAATATAAATTTATTTATAAGATAGATAATCCGGGATACATAATCAATACCCATCATTAAGGAATATTTTTCCTCTGATCATATTATTCACATTTGGATATGGGTTGAGGATTGATGATTGATAGGGAAGGAGTGGCAATGATGGGGATGGGTCAGTGATGAGGGGAAGAAGTGCATGGGTTGTGATGGGGGGAGTATCATGATTGAGGGTTCTAGGGAGAGAGTAGTTGGTGGATCCGGATCAAGATTTGAGGGATAAATGTAGAATGGTGTCAAAGGAGAGGGATAATATTTTAGGGAGTGGGGGGATAAGGGGGTGAAGGTGACATATCAGTGGAAAACGGGTCTAACAGATAGGTATAGAGCTTGGTGGAGCCCTAGAGGAGAGGCAGTGGTGGTATGGGGTTGGGTTCAGGGGGAGTGTCCGTGAAGAAGTTCCCATACATAGAAAATTTTAAATGATTTAGTGGTGATTAATTAGAAACCATTATTAAATTTTGATTATTTTTTAGTTGTTTTCTAAACACCGTAAAAACCCCACAACAAATAGCTAATTGTTGTGTGGGGATAATATAATAATCACAGGAGATTTCATAAATAATGAAGTCACAAAATTATCAAAAGGAATGTTTTTAAAAATAAAATTAAGGGATAATATTCTATATGTATTGGTTATATAAATTTATTTTGATTTTTGAATCATTAAATAACATTAATGAGAGGTAGAGAGATTATTATAGAGAGAAAGTTCATAAACTAATGAAAAGTGTGGTTTAGAAATATTCTTATCCTCGAGTCTAATTTTTCACATACATTCTTTTTCATATAGAATAATAAATTTATTTTAATTATTCACATGGATAATAACTTATTTCTTGATTATTATTATTTTTTATTTTGTCTTTTTCCATGTCATATTCAATCCCTTATTTGAGTAATAGTGCATCGATCATTTTGATGATATCGTGTTCATTTTTCTAAAATGGAATTAGTAGGATGAGGATTGACAATTATATCATTCTTTAATCAGATATGTTTTAATAATAATGAAATAATTACCACATTTATTCAAAAATTAAACTTTTAAAACAAAAAATGATATATGGTTATGAAAAATGCACTAAGTTATAACCATGTCAAAGGTAAGATGTATATACGGAAGAGTAATGTTTCCATTATATAATGATCATAATGGAATCATGTTAAGTGTTTTATTATGTTTATATAATTATAATTTTATCATAAATATAATATGTTCTCATTTAATATACTTATAGATACAATCCTTTTTATTTTTTAATAAATAATTACCCATATTTCATCGTAGATGTGTTAATCCACAAGTATGCTTGAGAAACGTTATAATATTTCAATGAATGAAATGTTAAGAAAATATATGTTCTATTATTTTTATCTAATGATAAAATATTTCATAAATATAATATATATATATATTAAATACAAAATCATAAATATAAGTGAGAGGTGATAATGGATAATGAATTGCATTAGTTCGTGAGGTAGTAATATTCTATACACAAGAATGATGATTTTGTTTCCCATTTGATGGAAAAGGATATGTTTGTATGTTATTCCCTTGAAATGGAAAATAATAATTATATAGAATATAATTATGATATTCTATAATCATATTTTAATAACATTTGAAGGAGGTTGTAGAATAAAAAAATCAACACCCTCAGCCCCGAATGAAACTTCTTCTTCAGAAAACGTTTTTATGGTTGTACCAAAATCCTTCTAAACAAGGATTTAAAATCAATCAAGGACTATAGGGAATGGTATTTTAATTTGGTAAGGAATTTGTTTAGGTTTTTTATGAAACAAATGATTTTTTTACTGTGAATAAAAGAGGAGACGATGTTCCCTTATATAAGTTAAAAGGAATGACATTTTTGTAAATTCCAAAAACTATTCTTTTATGGGATATGAGTCATAAACATAGTGCCATGAAAATTAATAAATAGTTTTTTTTGGTATATTAGTTCAATCCATATGTAAAACACTTAAAATTAAAAACAATTTAAATATTTTATTCTCGTTACCAATAGATTTACTCAATTTTACCAATTTAGTTTTCACCATGGTAACTTGTTTTTTACCATGGTAATTTATCATTTAATCCTAAAAATAAAATGACACTTATATGAGAATTTGTAAATTTTTATTTCAAATATTTAATCCAATTTATCAAATAATAATTATATTTATTGGAAAATTAATTCTAATACAAGAGCATGTAATGAGAAAAATCTCACTGGAACCTTAAACACGATAATTTATTTTTTAATATTTTCACTATTCCTTATGATAAAATTTACCTTATTAAATAATATTAAAAATATGTAATATGTTTTATCAAAATAAATTCACCTAATTTTCATAATATAATTTAATAATAAACATACAACATATGATGAAATGTAGTTTTTCAGAAAATTTATCTTCATGTAATAAATGATATTTTATTAACTCAAAGAAAAAAATAATCATTATATTAATTTATATCAATATAAATAGATATATAATAAAAAAGAATCATTTAAATATTTTAGTATTATTGGTTTATTTTATAATATAAAATTTATGAACTTCACGCACATAATCAAACATTTTTGAAAGAACAGAATTTTTAAGGATAAAAATTAACAAATACCCAAATCAAGAAATTTTATATTTAAAACAAAATCTATTTGATTATTGTAAATAATTTTTTTAGTTAAATTTAATACCAAATTAAAAATATAATGGGACTTTTAAATTAATTTATTTAATGTAATTGAATTATGATATTTGAAAAATCATTAATTTTGACTATTCACTAAGAATTCAATCATTTCATAAAAATCCCAAAATTTACCTTGAGTTAATTTTTATATTAAAATAATTTTTTTATTTTATGAAAAAATATTTAAAACATTTATAATATTTAATTATGTATTTTTTACCAAAAATATTTATCCAAATAACATTTGAAGGAAACTTATTGTTTGCTGAATAAAATAACTTTACTGAAAATTGAGTGTTGGTTTCCTACAAATTTATTTATAAATTTTTGTTGAGTATGAAATTTATATTTATCTCATAACTAAGTTAATACTATTCATACATTATAATTTTTTTGGTTATAATAGACATATTTAAATAATCAAGGTTTGTTTGGGCCACATGTTGTGTATCACATATACCGTCCAATATAATTTTGTCTTTATAAATCATGGTGTTCCAAATACATTATGAGTGTTTGATAGGGAGGATATAAATCAGTTATAACTAATTAGGTCATGATTTAGTTCAATTGGTTCCACACTAGGATTTAGTATGATTTTATCACATTTAATGAGAGGTATCAAGGTGGATCATATAGTGTATACCTATTATGATTAGCCCTATCAATATAAACATTATTTTAGGTCTGAAAGTGTTGGTCAGTTATTGGGTTGGACATTAAATGATCATGGTGTTATTTAGCTGTGATTTTGTATTCAATTTTTCTTCTTATGATTTTCTCTTGGTACATTATGTTTCTTTTTTTATGTTTTTCCAGTTTTATGACATTACATCCACGTATTGATAATTTTATTCTTTATAAAAAGTTATATTGGTCATATCATACATCTAATTTCTCATTTTTCCTATTATAAGATTACTCCCCCAAATTTTTTGGTTTTATATACCATAGGTGATATTTTTCAACCGATGGCCTATTTGAGGTACGGTTTTGGAGTCACCAACATTAACCATCATTAACATTCTAGGAGGGGTTCCTTTTGTGGGATTTGGATAAGATATTGTTATATAAAAGGGAATGTTGAGGGAGAGAATGATATTTGGGGGTAGAGGCATGTGACGACTGCTTGTATTGGTATGGAAATGATGTCATCTATGCTTTGTATGTGATGTAAACAAAAAGGCTAACTACATGTAAGAACATGGTTCTTTTTAAACGGTACAGTTTCAACCATCATTTTTGCATTGATTTGTTTTTTACAAAATTGGGAAAACTATAAAAATGATATGTTTTAGTAGAACACATTGTGTAATCCAATGTACACACCGTGTAGTCTGGACTTGTAGGATTAGGATACACAGTGTGTGGTTTTTTTGGCCTGGGAGAGATGGGAATGCCACTACATGCCAGGTACTACTAGGTACATGTTCTGTAGTCATGTCAGCAAGGTAGGAGCGGGGAATGTTAAGAAAGTTAGTGAATTAGTGAATAGTAAAATTATATTCACACTGTGTATATGGATTTACAAGGTTTGTTGTTATAAAATTCGTCTTCAAATAGGAAATATCATCATTTTATCTTCTTCAAGAAAGAGGAGATACTGAGTAAAGAAGAAAGTGCCGCGAGAACATTTCCACCCCTACTTTCTTCATCAATAACCCGATTCAATTGTCATATGTCTTGTTGGAATATCCTTGGTAAGAGATATCATCTCCTAGAGTTGTTCTTGATGATTTATGTTCTCAAGGAATTCATTCAAGGTTGAATGACTTACCTATTTTCATTGATCTACACTGTTCTTAGCTGATTCAAGTGCCAATGTTGGATTATATGTACTATATGACATATTGGTAGGTGTTCATGTTCCCCTTGTTAATTTATCAGGTGTTTATATGTTATTTTTTGCCGCGCACCCATGTATATGTTGTTTCATTGAATGTAAATTGATCCTTCTTGTTATTTAAATGTTGTTGTGATAATGAATTCTATGAATTGAATCATGTTTGGATTTTTTTTAATTGGTTAAGGGCCACCAAATGGGTCCATTTTTCTCAAATAACTGGTTTGGCCATTTTTCTTAAGGATATTAATGGTAATTTCTTGTTTTTACCTTTTTGGGTTGTCTAAATTAACTTGATTATATCTAAAATTGAAATTTAGATAGAATTGAGATCTTTTCAATTTGGATTTGGGATACTAGTTGACTCATTCCATTCAGTGTTTTTTCTTTTTAAGAAGGTTGTAATGTTTTATTGTATGTTAAATGGATAAATTATTGATTGTATTGGGTGATTCATGGGTTCAATATAGAACATCATGTACCGAATCACATGACTTTTTTACCTTGCAACTTGGGTGATACAATGGTTTAGCTTATAAATCCATGGACATAATCGAGAGTTTTTTGTTGTCATTTCATTACTTACACATGGGATACCAAGTAGGACTACTAGGGACATACTAAATTGAAATAAACATATATATGGAGTGGTACACTGGGTCTCCCTTGTAAGATCACTGAGGACAGACTCACTTGACCTTATAACAACAACGAGATTGATAATCGGGCTCCCATGTTGGACCGATGGGAATGGAATAATAGGATATCAGTAGAATTATACCTACAATGGTACTTGAATTCAAAATTATTAATCTCAAGAACAGACTTAGGATATACATAAATGATGAAATAGAATGAATTGTGACACTTCTAACAAGTCAAAGCACAATCTTGACTTCGGAATTTATATACATGTTAGGTGGCCTTATGAGACTTATGTTTCCCTTACTATTCTATAGGGGCAGTTAAGCATAGGGAGGAATCTAAACATTTAATACATCAAGTAAATGAACTACTAAGGAATATAGTTCCCTCTAAAATGAATACCAGCATTTTTAATGTGGTTTACTTTTTAGTGAATACCACTTACTACATTTCATTACTATACACAACTACTACATATAAACACTAATAGAGTGGTATAATTATTTGGAAATTTCCTACTAGGATTCATTTCTCACACCCAGTTTGGGTCATGTTTGGTGGAAAAAGACTTCATTTCTACATTAGTCAATAATGGAAAGACTCATTTTTTAGTTACTTGATTTTTTCTTAGGATCATGAGAGCATGGGACCAAGACTTGTCTTGCAATGCTACTAAGTCTCATTTTTTTTAATTTATTTTGGTCTTGTATTGTACTTGATTACAGTGTATCCTCTTTTGGATGTTTTCTTAAAATATGTAACATGATGCATTATCATTTGTATGGTTGAGACTTGGATGTTTTTCTTCAAAAATTTCGCTATTTTGTACTAGTGATTCCATTGTGTGACACTTTTCCAATGGGGGAATAATTTCCCACTATCACATACTAGGCACTAGATACTAGTCAACAACCTCAAGAATTTTGGAAAATATGCTTGAGGTCTTCTTGAGAACCGGCTCAGCTATCAGTTTAGTGGTAAGTCGGGTTAAGATGATACAAAGTGGAACCAGAGGTTTCATTCTTCTTTGACATACTATTTGGAGCCAATAGACTAGATTTTAAGGAAAATGGTATTTGGTAATAAACTGTGCCTAGGGGTAGCAATCTCGTGTGTAGGGAGATGTTAAATTCCCTCGAATTGACTTTTTATCATTATATTTTTAGCTATTACAGTTAATTCGAATTAACTATTGAGTGACACACTAGATTTATTTTATTATTTTGATGAAAATGGGGTTCTAATATGTTTTAAAATAATGAGATGAGGTTTTTTAATTGCATTCATCATATAAGTACATGTTAGAATCGCATTCCATGCATTATGTCATGCCATCTAGGACACATTAGCTATCCCATGATGTAGTGATAGATGATGTCATAGATATTCCTGCTATTTTGATAGGATTATTGGTAAGTTCTATGGTTTGGATTAAATGGAAACCAATCCTTATTTCATGAGGTGTAGGCAGCCAGCCCTATTGGACCGGAATTCGGTGGAACGTTATCATGATTTTTTATCTATAATTGTATTATGATATTTTCTGCTTGGGTTCCAAAAAATTGATTCGTGGGGAGTATGGGCCCCCAAAAGATTGGAATTTTGCATCTTGTATGTTGGATTCTTTGTAGAGTTGGGGTTTTCTAGGCAATCTGGAATACCTATCCAAAAAAACCTCGTATACATGCTTTTTAGTCTTGCCCAACCACGCCATGTATTCTTCCTATTCGGGGAATAATGTGTTAAAAATTTACTGAAGAACATGTTTTGTTCCATATGTACACACCGTGTAATGATTGACCGTGTAACCTACCGAGTGAGGATGGAACATGGGTTGTCATGATTTTACTATAACATGCTATGAACCATGTATCTGACCGTGTTACTAATAACATGTGTGGATGAAAATATTAAATGTATAGGAAGTTTCTAGGTCACACTTGTTGTGTAGTCTTACACTGGTTGAACCATGAAGTTCTAGAAATATGGAAGTACCTGAGCATCATTGAAACTCAATTTCACATCGTGTGTCTTAGTGAATATGTTGTGTACATGGGGTGTTACATAGCTATGTGGGGAAGAGGTAAACGCCCAAGTAAAGGACAGGTTGAAAGGTGTTATACATGGAGTTTACTCCAATTTTGAAAAAAACAGGAGTGTTTTTTCATATCTGTCCTGATTTTCACTTTTCAGTTTCACTTTTCCCTTTGTTCAACTTGTGTTGAGCTGTGTGTGGTGGACTTTACCGAGAAATTCCAATACGATGATCACGAGTAGTGTTCCAGGAAAGTGGTGTTGAGTATACACCAGAGGTGGTAGTCCATGGGATACTGATGGATACTCTAATTGTTCTAGCAGTGACACCAGCCATTATACCAGACGCAGGTGCAGACACACAGTTCCGAAAAGGATTTGTGAGGTTCATTCAGACCACCTAGGGAGCACCATTGGCTATCACATCTTCGGTAGATGTGATACATATATTCCTTCAACAACATCTTCCTACATTTACTCGGGATGGTGGACCATAGTCAATGGAATCATGGATTGAGTCAGTGCTGACTTTCATCGAGCATTTGGAGAAATCTATTGAGAGGAGGGTCAAGCTCACAACATATATGATTTTTGATTATTCTAAGAGATGGTGGGACATTATCACTCAGGAAGTGTTTCATAAGGATATGACATAGAAAACATTCAAACATGCTTATATGATTATTATTATTATGAGAATCTGAGGGCCGACTAAGCTCAGGAGTTCATGCACCTGGAGAAATGAATACTATTAGTTATGATTTATTTAGCCAAATTTATTAAGCTTTAGCAATTCATACTTATTTTGATGGGTGATGACCTATATAATGTGATAATATTCGAGGATGGACTCGGGTTTTACATCTTATTCCAAGTGAATTTCTTCAGGTTTCCTTCTGTCTCTGCTATTATAAATCAGGCACTGATTACCGAGCACAGCCTGTTGGAATCCGGAGGTGCGAGCCAGGTCGGTTCAGCACCATGACCTAGTACTGTCTCGATAGGTAGGAAGAAGCATCCTATATTGCTTACTCATGGTGATACGATCATCTATAACTTTTCATCAGGTAGTCTGGTGAGAAGCTACTAGTGTTGTAGGCCAGGATATCTGAGCCTCCATTGCCTAAAGGAATTAGCCGAGTGTTGAGAATGCGGCATGATAGGCCATGACCAAGACTTATATAGGATGTTTACACTAGTGGATTGTGAGAGAGGTTCTTTACAGACTCCACGTATAGAAGCAGGGTCTTCAGCTTCTCAGCTACCTAGAAACTGGAATATGTGGGGGCCATGTAGGACAAGCCGGGGGGTGTGGTAGTGGTAGCCAGACCCCTAGATCATAGTTACAGCAGGTTAGGTCAGCTCAGGGTATCCAGGATGTGACACAAGGCCACTATACAGGTCATACATATGGAGCGCAACACACCCAACATGAGAAGGATCCTATACATTCATCTATCATAGGTATTATTTTAGTTGCCTCTGTTTTATCTTTTACACTTTTAGATACTCATGCAATACTTAGTTTTATATATGTTCTCGTTGTGGAGATACTTGGGTTTTTTTATACATTTGATAATGTTATGACCCTAAACACTCCTTTAGGGATTATAACAAAATGTGTGAGTCTATTGAAAGTAATCCCCCTTGAGGTTGTTGGGTGTCACTTCTTTTGGGATCTCTACATGTTAGAGATGATGGGGTTTTATTTCATCCTTGAAATGGACTGGTTGATATCCTATCAAGACTTCGTTGATTTATATCACCGTAGGGTATGTTTTATGTCACTAGAGGGTTGATACTTTCTATACAAGAATGCCTGGAATGTCTAGGAGAGCCGATATAGTCCCGAGCATCATTGTATGGGAAAAATGATTCTCCATATTACATGTTTATATCTAGATGATCAAGGAACATGTTTGGTAGATTTACCTCCAGTTGTGGATCCTTTCAAGGATGTTTTCCCTGACGACTTCACAGGCTTACCTCTGGTTAGGGAGGTGGATTTCACAATCGATCTAGTTCTAGGAGTGTCTCCGGTATCCATTCCTCCTTACATTATAGCTATATTATGGTTTCAAGATATCAGGAGGCTGTTGGTTGATTTGGAAGCAAAAGGGTTTTATTCGACCAAGTATTTCACCTTGGGGTTCACCGATCCTTATCGTGAAAAAGCCAGATGGTACTCATAGTCTATGTGTGGTCCATCAAAAACAAATCCAGTTGACGGTTAAGAAATGATATCCCTCACCATGGATTGATGACTTGTTTGATCAACTTCAAGGATCTCGAGTGTTCAAGAATATTGGATTCTAGTCAGGATATCATCAGGTTCTTGTTCGACCTACAAACATTCCTCATAAAACATTTTGTAGTAGGTATGGTCTCTATGAGTACATGGTTATGCTGTTTGGTCTCACAAAAGCAGTAACAGTTTTAAGGGAACTGATGAACCGAGTGTTCTATCATTACCTAGTTTCCTTTGTGGATGTTTTCATGGATGACATCTTAGTGCATTTTGACAATCGACACAAGCATGAATAAAATATTGAGAACGTTTTTTATACACTAATAGAGCATCATTTATATTCTATTATAGAAAAATTCCACATTTGGATTGATCAAATTCACTTCCTGGGTCGCAGCCTCTCAGAGACTGGAGTATTAGTAGACCCAAAGAAAGTGAGAGTAGTAGTTACCTAGGAGTAGGCCAAGAATGTTTTTGAGGTAGTTAGTTCCTGGGATATATCTGGTTACTAACGGTGTTTTATATTGGACTTCTCATTCTTTATAGTGCTGATGAAGGGATTGAATAAGAATGGTGTGAAGATTCATTGCTCAGATTCCTGTGACAAAGTCGTTCAAGATATGAAGGGAAAATTGAATTCATCAGCAATAATGATATTTCCAAAGGATGGAAAGAGTTAAATTGTGTACTTTGATGCATCCTCTATTGGGTTGGGAGCAATTATTATGAAGTGAGATCATGTAGTTTCATACAGGTATCTGTAGTTAAGGCAACATGAAGGAAATTACCCGACGAATGATCTAGAGTTGGATGCAGTTGTTCATGCATTGCACTAGTGGATACATTATTAATGGGGGATCATTTTGTTGTTTACAAAAACCACAATAGTCCCAAATACATATTCAATCAGCATGATTTAAATCTTTGAAAATGTTGGTCAGTGGAAAACCATCAGTCATTTGACTTTGAGCATTCCTATACGCCTAGCATAGGCAATGTAGTAGCTCACACACTAAGCAGGAGGACTCAGATACATGCATTGTAGGATGCTGGTGGTGAGTGTTAGATAATTGATTTGTTCTCTGAGATTCATTTAATGTTTCACAACAGTCATGTATAATATTATCTTTCATATTTGGTTATTACTTTTACCCTACTGGACTGAGTGAGGATGAGGTAGCTAGCTGATCCTGATTGTCTAGTTCTATGGGAAAGTATGGGTGGTGAGTACCCTAATCATGGATGGATGATATGCATGGATGAGGTTATACGTGTCCATGAACGTGTGTGGATTCCACTAGAATATACCTGAGGAGATGATGGGATAGTTTCAAGCATCAATATGGTATGTACATCTCAGTGTCACCAAGTGTATCATGACTTGCACCGTTTGAACTGGTGACCAAGAATAAAGCGAGAAGTAGCTGGTTTGGTTATGTGGTGTTCCAACTATCATCAGATGAAGGTAGAACAACAGTGGCCATGTTGACATTTATAGTAGCAACCCATTCTTGAGTGGAAATGGGATGATGTCATAATGAATTTCATGATGGGGTTACCATGGTTTCTTAAAGTCAACAATGTTTTGTGGGTTATAGTGGACAGTCATACGTTGGTCTCTCACTTAATACTGATCAAGAACTATTTGTTGTTGATGAGCTGGAGAAGCTGTATATTCAAGAGGTGATATTAAATCATGGGGTTCTTCAGTCTATCATCTCAGATAGGGACGCCCTCTTTACATCTTGTTTTTGGTAGGGTTTTCATAGGGCACTGGTACACAAGTTCCTTTAAGCACAACTTACCACAATCAAATATTTGGCCAGTTAGAGCACACGATTCAGGTGCTTGTGGGAATGTTACGTGAATGTTTCATAGACTATGGGGGTTATTGGGAGAATAATATACCCTTGGTTGAGTTATCCTATAATAATATCTTCAAGGATAACATTCAGATGGTTCCATATGAACCTTTGTATGATAGGCCATGCCGATCACACCTGTGTTGGATGGAGGAAGGATAAGTAGCTATGTTGGGACATCCTCTTGTCAAGGAGACTACGAAGAAGGTTCACATGATTAGGATATGGATGAATACTTCACATTATCTTCATAAATTTTATGTTGATCGATATAGACGACCACTTTAGTATGAGGTGGGAGATCGGTTTTTCCTACTTTTTTTCACTGAGATTGGGCACAGGAGAATCTGGAGACATGGTAAGCTCCCACCATAATATGTCAGATCATTTGAGATTATAGTGTAAGTTAGGTCAGTTTCCTATCAGTTACAGTTCCTTCAGAGGTACTCAAGCATGCACGACGTCTTCCTTGTATCCTAGTTGTGAAGCTATCTCTCAAACATGTCACTGGTTTTTCATCTCGAGGAGTTTGAGTTACAGATTAATGCATATTTTGAGGAGCATTCGATTCATTTTGTTGACAGGAGCATGATGGTTCTATGATACCAATCGATTCCTCTCATACGTGTGCTATTGCAGCATGACCATGTACAAGATGAGATTTGAGAGAGGGAGGCTGATTTACATCTTTAATGGCAGGATTTATTTTCATATATTCCTTCACAAGCCTTGGAAGAGAAATTTAGGGACGCATTTCTTTATGTATAGAAGTTTGTAAGAACATAGTTCTTCTAATGATGTATTGTTTCTGCTTTCCATTATCCATTGAGTTGTTTTTGAGAAGATATGGAAATCTGGAAAAAATTTATGATTTAGTAGAAAACGACTTGTAATTCTATGTACACGCATTGTGGTCTAGTCCTATAAGATAAAGATAAATGGTGTGTTCTTTTATTGGCCTCAGAGAGATGATAAATCCATTACATGTCGCATACTGCTATGTACATGACATGTAGTATTGTTAGCATGGTTGGTGTGACACATGTAATGTATGTCAATGAATTTGGGAACAATAAAATTATATAAACACTGTGAATATGGATTTACTCCTCGGGTTCTTCGAAAATTCGGCTCCAATGGGTAATAGACTTGTTTTCTTTTCATCTAGATAGATGAGATTCTAGGTAAAGAAGAAGGATATGTGAGAACCTTTCCTCCTCTCGTTTCATCGTCCGAACCCCGATTGAATTTCCTTCTCTCTTGTGGGATTACTCTCTGTAAGTGGTTTATTGTCCTTGAGGCATTCATGATTATTTATGTTCTTGAGGAAGTTATTCATGGTTGAATTATTTTCCTATTTTCATAGATCTATACTGTTCTATGAAGATTCATGCGCCAAAAAAGGATTATATCTGTTGTACGATGTCAATGTAGGTGGTCTTGTTCCTCTAGTTAATTATTGAGGTGTTTATATGTGATGTTGTGATGTGAAACCCTGTATAGGATATTGACTTGAATGTAATTCGATCGTTCTTATTATTAAAATGTTGTTGTGATAGTGAATTCAATAAATTTAATCATGTTTGGAATTCTTGACTAGTTAAGGGCCACATCGCGGGTGTGTTTCCCTCATCTAACTCATTTGGCCATTTCTCCAAATGTTGTTAATGGGAAGGCATTATTTTTACCTTTTTGTTTTGTTTAGATGAACTATATTATATTTAAAATTTCAATTGGTCTAGAATTGAGAGAATTTGATTGTGGATTTTGGATTGCAGTTCCCTCATTTCCATGTAGTATTTTTTTATTGGTAAGAATTTTGGAATGTTTTATTGAATGTTAAATGGATAAATGGTAAATAGCAATGTGTGATTCATGGGTTCAACATAGAATGTTGTGATTGGACATGCATGACTATTGTACCTTGCACCTTGAATGATGGGTGGGTTCATCTTAGAATGCCATTGACGTACTAGAGTGGTTTTTATTTTTATGTCATTAGTGACACTTGGGATCCCTAGTAGGACTACCAGGGATTGACTAAATTGATATAGTCATATACAGAGAGTGATACCTTGGGGATCCTTAGTAGTACCACTATGGACAAACTCTCTTGATCTAATACCAACATAGAAAGTGACACTCGGGCTCCCTAGTAGGACAGTTGAGATCAGACTCAAAGGATGTTGACAAAATTATACATGTCGTGATACATGAATTAAAACTTATGAATGTCAATAATGAACTCAGTTTATACTTAAATGATGAAATGGAAGGAATTGGGACACCTATGCTAAGTCAATGAACAAGATCGATATCAGGCATTACTTACTTATTAGGAGGTCTTCTGAGACTTCTGTTTTCTTACATTGATACGAGTGGTGTTAAGATTAGGCCAGATTCAAAAATTTAAATAAATTAAGTAAATGAACTAATAATGAATATGGTAAACTGAATAATTGAATACCAGTATTTTTAACAATTTTTACTTTTGATTTCATAATACTTAATTCATTTATTAACTATACACAATTGCTACATATACTCAATGATATATTAGAACTTACATTTGGAGGCTACCTATTGAGATTCATTTCTCACATCCTATTTGGGTCATGTTTTGGGCCCAAAAAGACATTATTATTGTATGAGTCGATAGGTGGAAGGACCCTTTTTATGTACATGATTGTTACTTATGATCATGAGAGAATGGGACAAATCTTTGTCTTATGATGCTACTAACTCTCAATTTGGTTTACTATAATTTGGTATTGTAATGTATTTGATTGTTGTTTATCCTATTTTGGATGATTTCGTAGAACATGTTACATGGGGAATTATCATATATTTGGTGGAGACATGGATATTAATCTTTCAGACATCATCTATTTGTTATTATTTTTTATATTGTGTTACACTCTGCTAATGACGGCATAGTTTCCCCACTATCACACCCTTGGCGCTTGCTACTAGTCAGCAACCTCTTTCTTTTGGAGAAATGCTTTTGGGGCCCTGTGGAGAATCGGTCCGGATATCGGTTTAGTGGTAATCCATGTAAGGATTTTTCACTATGACACATTTATTTAAGTACCCCTAGGATTCGATTCAAGGAACTTCATGTTTACTGATCAAACAAATAAAAGTGATACATATTATAGGGTAGATACCTAAAAAATCAACATAAGTCGTTATTTTAATTCCTTTTTGATTTACATATTATAGAGTTAGGTATTACCAGATTATCTAACCTTGGAAATTCAATATTATGGGTTTTGGGATTTTTAATGTTTTTTATTTTATACAAATTTATCTAGGAACGCCTCCACATTAGACATGTTCTAGTGATTCTTAACAACATATACCATCATATAACCAAAAAATTGGGTTTTAGGATGATAAAACCAAGAGGACAAATATCTAAGAGTATTAGAGATAGATACCGTAGAATTATGATTGATCTATTTCATATTGAATGTTTGAGGAATTGTTGGAGGAGGTCGATATGGTGATATGTTCAGTATATTATCAGATGGATGACAATTTTCTGTTGGAATTGATGATTTTACATGGTAAATACAAGAAGTTGTGGTTATTATTCCTCCATTATCACAAATATTTTTTTAAGGGATAATAGTTGATATTTGTTCCTAGATTATTTCATTTTGGCAATTGAAAATGTTGAAAACCTTTAAGGACTACCGACCCATTGAAAGGGTTAATCTTGCATGTGGGAGTTCAAAATCCATTTCAGGAACCCTCTTTTATATAAATCATATCTACTTCCAAATTAAGAGGCTCCGGTGAAGAATTTTTAGGATTCATAAAATCAAAAAATCTAGATCTAGTTTAATAAAATTCTTCTACAACCATATATTGAGGTCATGAAAAGGGGAGAGGTTAATGAGATGATGATTGTAAGGGTCATATCATCTAGGGAGGTGATTCATCGGGATTATTCACATAATATATCTACAGTTCAATGTTATCAAATTCATGGATTGAAGGCTTTTCATACACTCATGTGTAGGTATTGTCCCTCTTCATATTGTTTCATAAGTGATATGATCTCTCAGGTCCATTCAATTATATCATACGGTTTTTCCTCTAGGGGACATAGTCATTATCTACCGGATTTCCCAACCTTTCTAGGAACATTGAGTGAAAAATGGTCAAATTAAATTATTCTATTGTAGTGATATAAATTGAGGTAATAATAAAATGGAACTCCAAGCTATGATCAGAAGATTGGTGAACATTAAGGCATATGACTGTCCCATGATGCTCTAAATCCTTGGAGTGAAAAGTCCAATTGTGGTGGTGTTCATCAGCTAGGTTGTAGTGGTCATAAATAATTTCATATATAAATACATGATATAGATTTTCTTGTTTTGGGTTATTTTAATGTAATTCATGGTACCATTTTCAGGATTTCGAAATGGTTTTAGGCTCAGATTGTCGCTTTTGTTTCACACTCATTCATTTCTCCTACGATGGTGCATGCTTCCTGACATAAGGTGGAGGGGATTATTTTAACACCAAAGATTAAATAATAGTAAGTTATTTTTTAATAATTATATAATACAATGAAAATTTTAATATTTCATTGCACAAAAATTCTAAACTGATTGGATGAATTTCAATTTTGAACATACTTGGACTAAATGATCCTAGAATAATTTCTGGAATGTTTCCGATAGAAATATGCTTTTATGATTAATTGAAATTTTAGTATTGAAATTTTCATCCTTTTAATTATAATAATTTTTTATAATAGGTATTATTAATAAATAATAAACTGTCAATTTTATAGAATGAACTATATTATCATTTAGAGGTTAAAACTAATATTTTTTTATAAGACTATTTTTTAAAAATCCATAATGCAGTTCTATTTTAGTTAATTAAAATAGTATCTAATATCTAATAATTTAAATAAAATTTATAAATTACCTATAAAACTATATTAATTTACCCCATAAAATTATGATTACTAGGCATATAATTAATTTAATATCATCTAGAATGTGAAAATTCCTTCTTTAAAAATAGCGTTTTTACATTATTTTTTGTTTTATTTTTAAAATAAATTTAAACAATATGATAAATGAATTTGATAAATTGCATTAAATATTTAAAATAATAATAATTACTATTTTCTAATTAGTCCAACAAAATTTTTGTTAAAATTAATATTAAAAATAATAAAAACTAATTTTAGTAGTTAAAGTTAAAATGGGTTTACCAAGGGGTAACGTAAAAACATAAGGGATACAATTAAATGAATACGTTTTTAATCCCCATTATTCGGTTTTTTTCTCCATATACATAGAAAAATTGACTATTAGCTATTTTTTTCCCTTTTTCAAAGAAAGTGACTTCAAATTATTGAAAAACATCGACAAAATAGTGTTGTCCTACTCAAATCATTTATAAAAGGGCACATCACCCCCTCAATTATTCATACATATTAAGCCAGTAATATTAACCAAAAAATATAATAATATCTCCAAAACATGATTTGAAGTTATTTATCTTCAATTTATTCTCCCAAAAATTCCAACCCTAGGGCCTTTTATTAGATATCTATAGGAGGTTTTCCTATAAGAATGTAATTGTTTTCACCATAATATTTCATTTTCATATTATTTTTCCACATTTAAATATTTAATAATAATTTAATTACAATAATACCATTTTATGAAATATAGTTTGATGTTTTTATATTGATGTAATAATATTTATCTATTTCTTATTCCAACAAATGGGAAACAAAAACATATATCGTGTGTATGGTAGAATACCTCCTTTTGTACCTATGTAATTCATATTCTATCATTGTCACTCATGACTAGATAGAATGCTGGATTAAATTTTTATATATATATATAAATATTAAAATTTTAACACTTCTATAGTTATAATATAACATCTTCGGTCTCTCCTTTCCATATTTTGGATAATTATTACATCACTCATGTATAAGTGTGGACTACCGCCTCCCTGAAGAAATGTGTATCATTTTTCATTTCATTATTACATGTATGGTGAGAAGGATATATTTAATGGCTATATAGAATATATATTATAAAATAATGATTATAGAAATTTTATTTACTATTTATCATTATTTTTTCAATACCTCTAAAAGTGAACACAATGTTCATCGATACGTACCCTCTACAGTATCCATGAACTGTGTAATTCATTTTTCCAACTCTACTTTTTTTAAATAAATCAAAATTTAAATATATATATATATATAAATATAATGAATATATATTATATTTACATAATTATTGACATTCATTCGATGATGGATCCATGATTAATACCATGGACCAAAACTACCAACCAAAAAGATTCATTAAAAAATTAAATAGTTAACACTTGAAAACAATGAATTTAATAAATAATTATTGATACATGGGTATTGAAATGTTATAATTGGATTATATATGATATTATAAGTTCATATATAGTTTATCTATATGTTTTAAATATATTAAATTTGTTATATAGGATGTTAAAATAATATACAATGTAATCTAGACATGAGGTAAGGGATTCTCATCTCAATTTTACACACATGAGACATATTCTATATTCCCCACTTATTAATTTTTTGTGGTGTATATAATAAAATTTTGATAAATTATATCATGAATCTATATATATAAATGATAATTAAATTTTAATTTTCATTAATGGTTTTTCATGGTGTTATGATTCAAAAAATACCAAAGTGTAACAGTTTATATCACTATATCATCATTATTATAGGTTGTTTATATTATTGTCTCTATTGGGAGATTTATTTTACAATTTTATCATAAACATAATAAATTATGTTAATTTTTGGTTATTTTTTTATATTACATGTTTTCCATCCAATTTCCTCTCTTATGTACTCGAGAATTAGAAATAATGTATTTTTTGGAAAACTAGACATGATTGTCAACATGGTCATGACTGTTTCCCTTCCTTTTCAATGTTTCCCTTAAAATATAAAAAAATTAAAATTAAAAATCTATAATGTGTTTTGAAATATATTTTTACCCATGTTGGACTATGATCATAATTGTTTAAAAATACTCGTCTTGAGAAATTTGGAATGAGGTACTATTAACTTTTTTTTAAAAGTTTGAAACGAATGTTTTTTATACAGAATTAATCGAATTTCACATCATAATGGCTAGTAATTGACCTAATGATTCCATATAATGTATGAAATGTTCCATTAAAATAAAATGTTCCCTATAATATTTTTTTTAAGATTTTTAATTTTGTTATTTATAAATAGAAATTTTATTTATCTCACGAAATCCTCCATTGATATTTTTAATGTATATTCAGCTCTATAAAAAATATTTGGTGAATGTTATGTTTTTTAGTGAATATTATATACTCATAAAATTCACCAAATTAATTTAAATGTTTAATTATTAATTTTATTGATTGGGAAATTATTAAAACATTTCATTCTATCTTTCAAATATGAAATCATACATTAATTATGTTTTACCCTATTCTTCTAATGAATGAATTGGACTAAGTGAATGACATGTTGTGCCTAATAAAACCCAGATATTAATCTTTAGGCCTTAGGATAAAAACTATTTTGGACATATTCTTTACTCATTACCTATTTATTTATGTTGACAGGGAATCATGAATTCAAAAAAAAGTATGATTTCAGAAATATTGCATGCATTCTTCATTAAACTAGTTATTATTATCCATGTGATTAATTATAATGCTATATAATCTATGGATCTAGCACCATATTATATGATTTACCATATTGATCTTATGTTCTCACCCATTATTATGTTTTCCTTCCCTAAGGATATGAATATGGGATCTATAATAAAATTAGTGATTTACTAGAATGAATGATAATGTTCATAGAAGAATTAATATAATATATTTCATGATTTCTTATTTAATGTGAGAATTATGTTTTCATATAGACTCCAAAGACAAAAATAATAATAACTCCTTTGGTATGTGATCCCCTTTTTTGTGCCAATATAGAAATACCACCACTAATACCCAGATACTAGATTTTGGGATTTATAGATCATGTTAGATGAAATATATTATAAACCTTGGAAACTAGATTTATGAAAACATATATTATAGAACATAACCCTATGATAAACTCTATGGATATATCAAATTATAGAATAATATCAGTAATTTTTCTATAAGTTATAGATTATGTATTTTTCAAAGATATACATCCATTTATGGATACTATAAGTGGAGATGGTTCTAGAATAGATAAATCTAGGGGTAATAGCCCAAAAACATATTTTGTCCTGTATATTATGGAAATAATTATAGTGCCTGGTGAGTTTTTACCTTACTTCACACCTATTTTTATAATCTAGAGGGATATTCTTTGGTTAGTTCACATTTTCCTTATAAACCTTTATGAATTATTTTAAAAAATTAATAATATTATCTATGATACTTTGATTTTTATTCTATGATTATTTATGAATAAAATTTCATGAAAGGTCAAGTATTTAACATTTTTTCAAAATTTTATTTTGTTTTTTATTGTAATTATCTAATCCAATAAATGTCATTCTTTAGAAATAACACTTAGGTGGATGAATGAAAATCATATTAGTGGACAAATTCAATGAAAGGATTTAACTCTTTGGAAATAAAAAGGATCTTGAGAATGATTTGTAACTAGAAATGAAAAAATATAACTATATTAGGGTAGTTGACTTAGTTTGTGACTAATAACCATTCTTATATGGGGCATCATGTTAATCTGAAAAATGGTACAAAAATATTTGCTTGTTTCATGAATCAGTATCATCCACCATTAAATGGGACTACCAATCTATTTTTACCCAGGAAAAGAATTATTTCTTTACATAATATATTTAATTATTTTTGAAATAATAAATTAAATGAGGGTTTTATGTCATTTTATAATCTTAGGAGGGAAATTGATTAATGGTGGTAATTAATTCAAAATATCATGGATGAGGAAAAAATATACAATTGGAATGATTTTATATGAATTGTCCAAGAAAATTACTTTCCTCAGGTGATATAAGTTGATATAGATAGATCAATCCTATGAGTAATAAAAAAAGAATATGAAAAAGTTTCTATGTATGATGCCATATTTTCAAGGTTAGAAAGGAATGATGAAGACTACATACAAACTTCAATGGGTTATTTTTGATCATTTTCTTTTATATGATAAATTTAGTCCTAGAAACCCCAATATTATCCCAAACCGTTTCATAATATGAGGACATAGTATCATGTGATATATATAAATTGGATAAATTATCCAAATCATATGGCATCGATTGAACCTGAGATATTAAAAGGGTCATTGAGTTCTCTATAAATGGAAATACATAAAAATGAAAGAATGTAGTGGTTAAATTAATAATATATAACAAAAATAAACTAAAAAACCATTTAACATGCCTTTTTTGAATGATAGTTTACATTAAGTGTGTAGAGAATTTCCATTACACATGTTATTGAAATGGAAAGAAAGAATCTAAAAATGATCAATGAATTAATTGTAAGGAAATACAGAAATATGAACATTATTATTCTAGATGTCAATGTAATATAAAGGGAGAAATACCAAGCATGTGCGATCCCAATAGTAATAATTAATTTTCATAAATATATGGTCGATGGTACATTAATAATTACATCAAATTTAGGCTATGATATTTTGTATTCTTGATGTTTTTAAACTTTAATGATTTCCAAGTCTTCCACGAAAATTATATATAACCATAGAACCTAAATAAGTGTGTTATCATTCATGAAGCTTAATGAAATTATCAGAGTAACAAGGATGTGTCATTCAATTCCAATTATGATACATAAATATGCCCTATTTATATACATTGTTATTATACCTATGGTTTATTTTGATATTTTCCTTGGTATCAATTTGATTTTAAAATATTTATCAAAAATTTATTGAATGAGATGTAAATTATAATTCATGATGATGACTTTTAATTCCTTATCTTTAGAGGGGACATCATCATCTGATTAAAACCTTGATCCCCACACAATTCCTATTCTAAATGACAATCATGGGAAAGAAGAGTTGTCTCAATCTAAGTATGGAATGGGTAATCATAAATTTGAATATTTAACTATTGTATCGGAATTTGTGGAAATATTTCATAATAAATTTCCTAAAAATTCTTTAGAGAGCGAATTTTTCTTTTAAATTGATTTAATCATGTAAGAAAGGAATTTATCAGGAAATCCATATAAAATTTTCATTGTGGAATTAGTGGATTTGAAGAAACAACGAGATGAGTTTTGTGATATTGGATTTAAATACCCAATTATTTCACATTGGGGATCCCACATAATTTTTAATAATAATAATGATTAAATTATGTGGAAGCTGATTAATTATAGGGAAATCAATTCTACTGTGATACACAATGAGTATCTTATGTATCTCATTGATTACTAATTCGATAAAATTCCTAGAGCTCAAATTTATTTAAATGATTGCCTTTTTTTAGGGTGTCATGAATTGTGAGTGAGGAATGATGATATTGTGAACATATTATTTCATACATGGTATTTAAATTATAAGATTACAGTAATTATATTTGGATTTAATAATCCACCCTTTCTTTATATCGATATCATGAATAGAGTATTCATTGCAAACCTTGATTATTTTATTTTGGCATTTATTGGAGAAATCTTGGTGTATTATAAGAGATATTAAGACAATGATAATCACTTTTAGATTAATCTTGAGTCTTTTGTAATTAGATTAATATCTTGTTAATTTGTCAATTATAAATTCTGGAATCAATTGGATTGTTTCCATTGTCATATATTCTCCACAGATGGAATCTTTGTTGATACATTGATGAAAAAGGAAGTCAAATAATGGCTTATATTAACAAATATAATTTAGGAATATATTGTTTTCCTAGTTACAATGGAATATTTATTCATAATAAAACCTGACTGGATAACCCATTAAGGAATCAGACTTTTAATGGTATTATGTTAGTATAGAAAAATAAATTTCAAGAATTTTTTTAGTAATTGAATATGATATTTTTGGATTATATTATTTTGAATCTAATAATATGAAATATAATATTTGTGACATATAGGGTCATATTGTAAAATTTACATGGTCGCTTCCTTATACATAATGGTAATGTTATTGAATATATATCAAGGAAGTTAATGATTCATGAAAAAACAATAAATCTCACGATCGTGAGTAGGTCAATGTAATATTTTGTTTAAAGATATGAAAAAATAATATCTATGGTGAAATATGTGAGATATATACATATCAAATGTTTATTATATACAAATTTTTATAAAAAAAATATCTCTTTGAGACTATGTAGATAACTCAAGATACTCAAGGATTATGATTTATCAATACCATACAACATAGGGAATTCAAATAATATAGTAGATAAATTTTCTCAGAATGATCAGGTAGTCCTGACAAAAATGATGATTTTGAGAGATAGAATATTCATGAATCTAAAAACTATTTATGTGACCATTTTTATAGAAAGGGTGGCATAACTCATTTTTAAAATTATTTTCAAACAATATTTATTGGAAAATATAATTTTTTTTAATCTTGATGATGCAAATTTTAAAAATAAAACTAAATCCATAAAATATGGTAAATCTTTGGAGATCATTTATGAAGATGGAATTATAACATTTTGAAATAGTCTTTGTTTTACATTTATAACTGTTCTAAAATGGGAATTATTTGATGACACTCAGAGATCAAATTTGACTATTAACCATAGTATCACATATATTTATTAGGATTTGAAGGAACATATTTAGTGGTTTACATGATGTTGAAAATTTCTAATTATGTATCAAGATTCCCAATATGTCAATAAGATATGGCAGATAAAAATCATCCTAGAGGAGTAACGAAACCACTACCTATTCCTATATAGAAATGGGATGAATTTACTATGTATTATATCTCTATAATAAAAATTAATCCAAGAAATAATGATGTAATATGGGTTATTATTGACTTCCATACAAAATATTCTCATTTATTTATATAAGTAATGGTTTACCTCTTGAGTTATTTTCATTGATCTATATTAATTAAAATCTAATGCATTATGGTTCACCTCTTTCAATTGTGACTGATCATTATCCATGAAGGACATGATAATTATAAAAAATTATTAAAAATATTATAATGACCAATACATTACATAGAGATGTTACATCAAAATTGATGAATATTTATTACATTAAACAAAAAACAAGCCAAGTCTGTATATGTTTAGTGTCTTTAGAAACTAGGAAACATAAACAACTAGTTCACAAAACATCAATATTAACTCCCACTTATTTCTTAATAACAATACTCCTTTTGGACATATATTACTTAATACACTTCTTTATGACCCGGGGAAAAGAAATATATGAACTAGTGAGCTGAAAATCTCTGTAAGGAAAAATAATGGAAAAATCAATCAGAAAATATCATTTGAAAATATTATCCTTCCTAAAAAAGATCATAATATCATGTTATGTGATAAATCATAAAAGTAAAATGTAATCCTAACTGTCACAATATAAGACATGATTTTTTTCATACACACATAAATAAATAGAATCATTTAATATCGGTCATGGCTCATTACCAAGACCATTATAGTGTAAAAAGTCCATTATTAAACCAATATCCCAACACGTTCCAACACTATATTACTGAACTGAATTCATTTTATGTTCCACTAATGCTTATATCATGAGATATAAATCAGTAACCAATGTATTCGATGGATATATAGGTCCCACCCTTCCCATAAATAAACCATTCTTACATTTACCATAAAAAAATAAAAACCTTCACTATAATATAACCCATGAAATTAAATGGGTTTCTTAAACATAATACCATCCTAATCCAGATAAAATTAATGGAATTATTAGACATAAATAAATAATAAACACAATAATATAATTTCATTAATAGAGATATAAACATAACCCTATATGATCTTATATGGAAAATTGTTTTGATAAAACACATGAACCTAATTCTTGAGGAAAGTATCATTTCATTTTGAACAATGGATTCTTTTATCAAAATAACATGAAATTTTATAAGAAAATAATTTAGTTTAACTTAAAATTGAAATCATTTATAGGAATATACATTAAAATAAGGTATCATGTAACCGTAAAATTCCATTAATGTTGAATAATTAAAAAAAACATTCTCCATGTACTTTTCCTAGAAATGTTAAAAAAGTAACTTTTATCGAATACTCACAAAAGATTCCATTCAAATATATTTAATAAAAATCACCCAAACAGTGAAATTAACTATAAAAAGTTGTAGTATAATATAAATAATATAATATAATTGGGAAACATATATGTGGACGATAAATATACCACATTAAATACATATGTATAAACAATATCGAATAAAAATGAGATTGAAAAATGATCCCTTACCTTTGTTACAATATCCTTTATATGTATCTACAATTCTGGTATAATGATTTTAATAATGTTATTAACTTATTCCAGAATCATACACATTTTTATGATATCACATATGATTATATTATCACCCATTTGTTAGTATCATTTAATTATTACTTGTTATTCGGGTATTAACTACTTTGTGTTTTTATGCATGATTTGTCATATAAGTTCATGCTCACCATATTAAGATATAGTTAAATCATTTGATGAGTTATTTTAGTATAATACATATCATATATATTCATTAAAATCATGTATATAAATCTACACTAATGAATATTAGGTATAACAAATCACATCGAACCGTAGAGTCAGTAACCCGTATGTACGCACGAGTGACGAAATTGTTTCCATAATTGTTGAATGGTATTGAAGTAGATCATGTATGATATTTATGAATTAGTTTAATGTTATAATATTTATATATTGTTATTATTTAAAAAATTATTCCCATCCAATTAAGGTGGTGATGAAAAATAGATTCCCCCATGGCATGGAGATGATAAACCTTACGTATACGCCCGTAGTGATTTCCTTTTTAATAGGATTGGTAGAAGGTGGAAAATGTTTGTTTCATGTTTATAATAACAAATCAGTATATTATTGATACTGATGATATTACTTTATAATGAAGCAACTAATGAATAGGTAGTAGAACAAGAATTAATTTTGAAATAATCTATAAATGATATTACCTCTTCTTCAATGTGCCGCCTCTAAATATCCTATTAGAGCAGTATAGTTCATCCGGGAAAATCACCAAAAACTCTAGAATGAAAATAAGGAAGTTGTTAAAGAAAATTTATAGGTGTTTTTGGAGTTTGATGTCTAAAAATGGAGTTAAGAGGTTAGGGAGGAGGTGACCTTCTATAATTGAGGTGAGGGGAACTTTTGGAAACTCCATAAATAAAAATTTATAATAAAATAAAAACCTTCAAAAAAACATCCAAATGTTCCAATATCAAAAAAGAAATGATATAATGTTGTATTCTCTTAAACCAGTAAAATTTCGACAAGTTATTTTGTGAAATTAAATCCAATATTTGAAATTGACACTTAGATATTCTATTTAATTTAAATTATTGTAATAACATTCTAAATATTTAATGGTTATAAATATTTAGTTATATGGTGTTAATTAAACAAAAAGTGATATTTTATGAAATTTTAGATCTTATAAATAAAAATTTGTAATTCTTAATTATTTTTATGATTTTTAAATAATTTTATAAATTTTATTTTTATAAACTTTCAATATTGTCAATTTTGACACCATTCATTTATTTTAGATTAAAAAAATACTAAAATAAAATAAATATGAACCAAAATATTTAATACACTCCTAACGTGTCATAGTAACCTAAAATATTAGTTTATAATAATAATTAGATTATTTGATGTTTATTTTAATATTTTTAAAATAATTTATTTTATAATTGTATTAAAAAACTATTTTTACACCAATATTATGTCATTATTAATTGTAATTATTTAATATCTAAAAATTATAAATAAATTCCTATGATGTATTTAATTCTTTAAAATTTCATGAGAATATCTATAGTCTATATTATCTCCATGTTATCAATATATTTTAATTAATATACTTATATAAAATGGTATTGTGACATTTTGTCTTGTCCATTATTTTTTATTACATTCTTGTCATATTCTTATGTATGTGGCCGTAAAGTGATTCCATTTTGAAAAATAAATTATATGGGTTGAATTTAGTCATCTAGTCTAATTTTTAAAGTTTTTAAGGTAATTTTATAATATTTTATTTACCCTTAATTACCATACTTACCTTTAACCAAGGTGATAAAAATAATTACCTGATGTACTATTCATAAAGCCAAAAAAGTAGCCTATTTACATAATTTGGAACTAATGATTCAAAATATGTAATAAAATTTTCAAAATTAAATATAATTAAGTTGTAGTATTTAATTTAATTTAAATCCCATTTTTGAAATGAGAAAACTGGTTTTAAAAATTAAAACATTGTAAATGATTGGAATATTTTTACCTATGCATTCAATGTAATGTTATTAATAATGAAATACATTATATTTGATGAAAAATATTTTTTCTATTTTTTTTTTGAAAACCATTCAATATTATAATTTAACCATATAAGTTTTCTCGGTGAAAAAAGTTACTTTTAATTCAAATTTATCTTATTTTTACTATTCATCAAAACATGAATGTTTTCAAAAAAATGATGAGAAATTTATCCACTGTAAATTTTTATATACCACTTACAAATAAAATATTTATGAAGTCATATAAAAATTATTAATTTGTAAAAATATTAATTTAAAAAGGGTTTTCTATTTTATTGTGTAAAAGTAATCTTTTATAAAAAAGGGTGTTAATTATGAAATTAGGATTTATTCATACCCAATGGCTAAATTAACTATTGGATAAATATAAATAAAATTTTATTAATTATTTAAAACATATATATCTCATTTACTTCGTTACCAAAATTAATTCACCCATAAATAGAAATATATAATTGATTTATTTTTATCATAAATAATTGATTGGCAATGAATTGATAATGCATTTTAATAAGTAACTTATAATTATTTAAAATATCCTAATGGAAAGGATATAACGTTAATTTTATTATTAGGAAATATCATTGTTCTTTCAAACGCACTATTGTGTGCAATACAAGAAAGAATAGAATATAAAATTATTTAAAGAAAATATATTATAAAAAAATATATGTGTTACATTATTCCCCCCCCCCCCATAAACTGAATTTCACCATCGGAATTCATTACATGGAATCAAAAAGATGAGGATAAATCTCCCTCATCATATCCTCAAGTAACCACATAACTTCTTCAAATTGGAGGTTCCTCCATAAAATAGCAACCAGGTAGTGGTCTTATTTCATAGAACCTTTTCAGTGTGATCCGTAATCTCTATTTGTTGTTCTTCATATGAAAGATCATTCACAAGTGGTATTACTTCTGAGCTTAGTATAGGTTAAGGATCTTTTATTTACTTTCTCACAAGTGATACATGGAACACATCATGAACATGAGAGATATTCAGTGGAAGCGTCGATCACTATGCTACCTTTCTACATGATATATACCTTCAAAAGGACCGATATACATTGGGATCATATTCACCTTCATTCCAAATCTCATTACACTCTTATTGGGATATATTTATAAGAACATGTTATCAACCACTTCAAACTCCATTCCTTTTCATCAGTTTTCAGCATAACTTTTTTGTCGACTCTGAGCTACTCTTAGGAGTTGTTAAAAAAATCTAAACCTTGCTGCAATTTTATCAACAAGATCATGTTCTAATACATTCCATTACCCAACTTCGTCCCAAAGATTTGGAGTTCAGCACATATTTCCATAGAGGGATTTATAAGGATCCATCTGAATACTAGAGTGAAAACTATTATTTTTAGAAAATTCCACCAATTATATGTTTTTATCCCAACAACCATTTAAATCCATAGAGATATATCTCAACATGTCATTCAGAGTTTGAGTTTTCCTATAAGACTTACCTTCTATTTGATTATGATAAGAAGTGATAAAAATCAACAATGTATCAATAGCATGTTGAATACTTTTCTAGAAATATTAGGTAAACCCCGGATCCCGGTTTGATATAATGGAAAGAAGTACTCCATGCTGGCTTACCACATCCTTTACATATATCCTAAAAGTCTGATCAAGTGATAAATCCTCTATAATAGCAGTGATGTCTGCCAACATCATAAGGAAATCAACTGTAACCAAAATAGAAATATTTGCATTGTTTTTTTTGGGATGTTTGATGAAAAAGTCCATAGTGATGTTTTTCAATTTTTATTTTGGTATGGGTAATGTTTGTAACATCCCCTTAGAATTCTATCTCTCAACCTTAACTTGTTGGAAATCCATACATCAAGATACATATTCTGCAACATCCCATTTCATTCCATACCAACAGATGTACTCTTTCAAGTCTCTGTACATCATCGTGCATTTAGGGTGAATATATAACGAAGAACTATGAGCCTCTTCCAATTGATCCTTCATTAAATCTGTAATGGGAGGAATACAAAATTTGTTCTAGAAACATATTATTTTATCACAATAATGTTTGAATTTAGGGACATTTCTCACCTTCTTTCGTAACTATACATCTTCATTAAACACCTCCTTAATATTCACTTGTATATAAGGTTGGACATTATTTTGATAAAGATAATATTTCTCCCCTTTAATTAAAATTTTCATATCCATACTTCAAAAATCAATAAATATTGGATATTTCGTGATCCTCATAGTAGATAATCTAGCATGGACTTTTTGACTCCAAGCATCGGTCACCATGTTTTCTTTCCCTGGGTGATAATGTATTGATCATTCATAATAATTAATCTACTCTGACTCTCTTATTTGGTTCATATTCAGCTCCTTTTTCCTGAAAATTTACTTTAATCATTTATGATCTATATAAATATCACACCTTTCACCATACATATAATTCACTTATATATTTTATGCAAATATTAACAAAACTAACTCCAAATCATGACTTAGGTAATTTTCTCATGAATTTTGAACAATTAATAGGTCTAAGATATCCTCATATCATTTTGTATGAGAAGACGTAAAAGCCTCTTCTTGGATTCATCACTGTATATCATAAACCTTTATCCACAATAAGGTACTGTGAGCATATATATACTGGTTATCCTTCTTTTTACCTCTTGGAAATTCTCTTCATAATCCTCTATCCAAATGAACTTAACTTCATTCTGAGTCAACTTGTTAATTGGATTAAATAATCATGAAAAATGATTATATAAATGTCAATAATATCATATCAAACCATGAATACATCTCATCTCAGTTACCATTGTTGGTCTCGATCATCATTCAATAACCATCATATTTTCCAGATACATAGATATCGCCGCACTTGAGATTATGTAACACAAAAATGAAAATTCTAATACCAAAATTGACACTTAGTAAATTTTTCTTAAATCTTATCCTTTATTATGGTCTTTAGTACATTTATCATGTGACATTTGTGTTAATAATTTCTCTTTAAATTGAACAGAATATTGTCTATAAAGACTACCAAAAATTGATCAAGATAGTATCTAATGACTCTACTCATTTGATCCATGATGATATCTACAAAATTAGTTAGACCAAAAGGCATCACTATAAATTAATTGTGTCCATACCATGAACAAAATTCCATATTTTTTATATCCTCTTTTTTGACACTTAATTGATGATATACTGAATGAAGATAAAAAATGGAAATGTATTGAGCACTGCATAGTTGTTCAAATTAGTCATCAATTTGGGGATGATGATAATTTTTCTTGATAGTGATCTTGTTAATTTCATGAAAATCAAGGCAGAGTATCATTGATCGATCATTCTTCTAAACAAAAAGAATAGGAGTTCCCAAAGGTGACACACTACAGAATATAAATACTTTATCAAGTTTCTATTGTAATTTCATCTTCAATTCCTGCAACTGAATCGGGGGTATTCTATAAGGTGTCTTTGAATTAGGAATAGTACCTAGTAAGTGTTCAATTGAAAAATAAACTTCATGATTTGGTGTAAAACCTATCAATTCCTCCAGAAATAAATCATCAAACTACCATACAATGTATTTATTAATAATCGTGATACTCACCCAAACCATTTTTGATAAATAAACTTTGTTTACTGAAATCATGACCCATGAGATGGAAGAAATTTCTATTGGAAGGTTATATTCATCCCTGCATCGATATATGATAATAGATTGATCTGGAATATAAAATTTGACATCCCTTCTTTGGAAATTGATATAACCTATATATATAGAAACCCAATCCAGGCCAAGAATCACATCAAATTCCATTATATGAAGGATCATCGGATTAGTATGAAGCACTTTCCCAAAAACTTCAACTAAAGAACAATTGTAAACTTTTGATGCAACCATTGTTCCATTAGCAGTTTTCAATGATAACTCAAAATAAAATTGTTGAGTTAATATTGTGATAACCATAGAAATTTTTTAATAAATAATATATTGGGTGGATCCAAAATCAAATAAAACATTTTCTACTTTAGAGTGGATGGTAAGTGTACCTTTCACCACTACATTATCGTACTCCATATCACCCAATAGTGATTGAATGTGGGTTTCATTTGTCTTTGTGAAGAAGTGTTTTTTTATTTTGATTAAAATAAATAACCCTTGGGAATTTATTTTCATAATTCTCCATTTCCCTACACTTTTAACATTTATGGGTTGTTGGTGTATTCTGTGAAGTATTTTAATTGTATGCATCATAACACTTATTTTTTCTATTACTTTGGAATTTAATTTCACGATAACCTTATTTTTCAAACATATAATATTAACTAGTTCATTTAAGACAATGGCCTAATTTTTTTCCCTCACATTGAGTATAGGGGAAAACTCATTTTATTTTAAGTGTGGTCATTAGACCTTCCTTTGAATTCCATTTTTCTCTTATTATCAAACCCATATGACTGATGGGTTACTCCAATATCCATCTAAACCTTGAGATCACATTGAACAATTTCCTCCTAGATATTTAAGTCACTTATGGTTAATTCCATTTGTAGACGTGGATTTACGACACTAAATATTTGATCAATTTTACTCCTAGGTTAGATGATAATTCCAAAAGCATACATTGCATGTCTTGTAAATTTTTTTTCACAATTACCAATAGATTCGTCATCCTTTTTCTTATGATCAATGAATATCTTCTCCATTGTTTTTAAATAAATAGTGGTAATTACTTATTGAAAAATAATTTCTTGAACTTGTCCCATTCCATTGATTCAATTTCATCTCATTGCCTCGTATTCTTGATAATATTCCTCCATTGATCATGTTTTTCATCCATAAATTAAACTGAAAAGATTACATTATCATGTTCAAAACATTATAGAACTGAAAATATCTCTTCAAATGTACTGATCTTCTGGTCAGCCACTAATGGATCAGATGACACGCTGAATGATGGTGGATGCAATCTTATGAAGAACTAAACAAAATGTTGGTCCATCCTTTGATTGTTTGGACGTCTAACATGATTCAAAGCTTGTGAATGTTGTGGGATCATGGAAACATGATTTTAAGTTCAATATCCCATAATATTTGGTTGCCTATTGGGACAATCATTGCATTTCCCATCGCATTCAGCATTAATGTGATTCCTTCAGGATCTATGCACTGACTAAATCCAAGAATCATAGTGTGAGAAACCCGGAACATAATTGGAATAAAACATAATCCAGAACAAAATTTAAATTTAGGAAACTTTAGGTTTTATCCTAGTTTATACGTTAACATCTCTAAAACACTAGGATTTGATTGTAACCTATACTTAGACATATCCGTGGGATTTATACTAATGTTCTATCATCGTAGTTTTCCAAAGGTTAACTATACAATATGGAATGATACTAACTATAACAACACATACATTACATATAGATATTAATTCAACATTGATGGATCTTTATTACATAACTCAACAAAACCATTCTTGGAATATATAGGTTTAGTGACTTTAGAAACTGGGAAACACAAACAATTTTTTCACAAAACATCGACATTATCTCCAAATTATTTCTTCATAACTAGAATCCTTTTTTACAAATATTACTTAATAAACTTTTTCCTAAACTGGGGAAATTAAAAATATGAAATGGTGAAATCAAATTCTTAGTAAGGTAAAATAAGGGAAATATAATTTAGAACATTACATTTGAAAATCGTATCCTTCTTATAAATGATTAAAACATCATGTAATCGGATACATCATAAAAGTAAAATATAATCAAAATAGTCAAAATATTAGTCATGAAATGTTTTGTTTTACACATATAATCATAGAAAATAATTACATATTAGTCATGTCTCATTGCTGAGACCATCATAGTGGAATAATTCCATTACTGAACTGACTTCACCCCTCGTTCTGGCCATATATTACTAAATCATATTTACTTGTCATTCTAGTCATGTTTCTATCATTAGATATAAATAATTACTCAAATAATTTTAGAGAAATATATGTCCCACCCATTTTATAATGAAACCATTCTTACTTGTACCGTAAAAACATAAAAACACTCAGCATATCCTTAACCGTGATATAAAATGGATTTCATAAACGTCATTCCATCATAATTCATATAAAAGAAATGGATTTTGTAAAAATAATTCCATAATAAAAAAAATAAAATAAATTTAATAATAGACTTATAATAATAATTCTATGTCATCTTGGATGGGGAATATTTCAGATAAAACACTTGAACATAATTCATGAGGAAACTATAATTTCTTTTTCAAAGATGTTTACTTTTCTCAAAATGACACATAATTTTTAAAGAAAATAATTTCATTGAAAATAATATTGAAATCGTATAGAGAAAATTTCATGGAAACATGGTGTCATGAAACCGTAAATATCTATTCATGCCGTAGAAGTTAAAAAAATGTTCCTCGTACATTTTTCGGAAAAGATAAAAAGTACCTTAAATCGAATAATGACTAAAGATTCCATTCATACCATTTGATAAAAATTACAGAAAGAGTTAAATTATGATTAAATAAATTATATAATAGTAGAAATAATTTTACATAAATATTAAACATGGATGTGGATAAAACATATATCCCATTAAATGCTTACATATAAATAATCTCAGATAAAAATTAGAATTAAAAATTATCCCATACCATAGGTTTGAAATCCATTGTAGGTATCCAAACTTATAAAGATTTTAATAATTTTAATGAATTATTTTAGAATCATATTCATTTTTATGATATTATAAATGATTATCTAAGAATCCATTTGTTAGTAACATTAAATTGTAACTTTTTATTTGGGTATTAACAGCTTTGTGTTCTTATGCCTGATTTTTTGGATAAGTTCAAGTTCCTCTTCATAGGTTATAGTTAAATAATTTTCCTAATGATGTTAGTAGAATATATATCATATTTATTAGTTCAATTATTTTCTATAATTAACCTTTAATAACGATTTGGTATAACGAATCACATCACACTATGGAGACGGTAAACTGTATATACGCACAATCGACGATATCTTTCCCATAATTGTTGGATGGTATTGAAGTGGATATAGTATGATATTTCATTATTTGTATCATATTATAATAATCATATATAGATATTATTTCAATCATTATACCCATCCATGTATGTTGGTGGTGACAAACAGATTAGACAATGATGAGGAGATGGAACGTCATAAGTACACACGCTTGGTGATTTAACATTTCATAGGATGGGTAGAAGGTGAAAATTGGTTGTTTCATGTTTATAATAACATATCAGTATATGAGTGACAATTATTTTATTAATTTATAATTAAACAACTTATTAATAGGAAGTAGAATAAGATTGATGTCTGAAATAATAGGTAAATGATATTACCTCTTCTTTGATGTGCCTCCTCTAAATCATCTCATAGAGCATTATCGGTGGACATTGAAGATGAATAAGTTATCTATAATTAAAATAGGTATGTTGAGAAGGAAATAGGGTAGGGGATTGCCTTGTATTAAGACTCAAAATGCATAGAAGTGGTGAGGGAGGGAACTCCCCTTTTATAATTGAGGTGAAGGGTACTTTTTGAAAATCCATAAATAGACCTTTATAATAAAATCATACCCTTCCAAAAAAACCTCAAAAATGTCCCTATTTCAAATATGAGAGGATATTGTGTTGTAATAACATCAACCAATAAATTTTTTACATGTTATTTTTTAAATTTAAACCTCATCGTTTTAATTGAAAATTTGTTATTATATTTAATTTTAATTGGCGTAATAACATTATAAATATTTTCTGGTTATAAATATTAATTTATATGGTATTGATTCCCCATAAATGGATATTTTATGACCATTAATATCTTATAATTATCACTTTTAATTTTTGAATTATTTTTATTATTTTTTAATAATGTAAAAAATGTAATTTTTATAAAATATTAGTAGTGACACTTTTGACACCATTCCGATATTTTACATTAGATAAATACAAACAAAAGATAAATTTAGTACAAAATTTTAAATACACACCTAACATGTCATAATCACCTATAAAATTCGTGTATCACAACATTTAATTCATACGATATTTATTTTAATATATTTTAAAGCATTTATTTGATATTCCTATTTACAAAATGTTTTTTACATCACATTGTGTCACATGAAATAATAATTATTTAATATCTAAAATCTAAAAAAATTACTATAATTAAGGTATTTCATATATATTTATGATACTATTTATAGTCGTTATTTTCTCATAGATTTCCATAAAATAAATTAATATTCCTATATAAAATGACATTGTGATGTTTTGTCACATTCATTAATTTTTATTACGTCTATATAATATTTGTATGTAATTGACCATAAATTGATTCCATTTTATAAAATAGATGATAAGTGTCTAATTAATTTATCCAATAGTATTTTTATAGGCGTCAAGGTACTTTTATAACATTATTTTTACCTATAGTTACCCGATTTTCTTTTAACCATGGTCATAAAAATAATTACCAAATTTACCATTCATAATTCCCAAAAAAGTAGCCTATTAACATTATTTGGACTTACTGATTTTAAATATGGAATAAATTTTTCAATATTCTAATCACAGAAGTTGCAGTAATTAATTTAATGTTCTTCCTGTTGTTAAAATGGGAAAACTCCTTTTAAAAGTTAGAACATTTCAAAATATTGAAATTTTTTTACCATTAAATTCAGTGTAAAATTGATGATAACAACATAAATTGTATTGAATGATAAAAATATATTATATCTGTACTTTAAAACCATTCAATATATTAGTTTAACCATTTAAATTATCTCCATTAAAAAAGATGTTTTTAATTAAAATTATGCATATTTTTTACTATTCATCAAAACATTAATGTTATCATAAAAATATCAGAAAAATATAAAAAGTAAATTTTTATATCCTTAATCAACCAAATTTTTTTTATCATATAAAAATAATTACTGAGTAATTATATTAATTTCAAAGGGGTTTTCTATTAAATGGTTTAAAATTAAACATTTAAAAAACTTGTTTTTATGCATCCAATAGGGTTTTACTCATTACCTACGACTAAAATGTCCTTTGGATGGATTTAAAATATACATTATCAATTACAGAAAACATATATTTCGCATTAATTTCATAACCAAATTTAATTCACTCAAAAATAAAAAATCTAATTAATTTATATTTTTTATATATAATTTATAGCCAATGAATTCAAAATGCATTTTCATATGATTGTTATAATTATACCTATTATCCTAACTACTAAGTGATAACTAAACATTTATAATAATGGAATCTCATAGTTCATTTAAACTCAATATTGAGTGCAACACATGCTACTGAATAATAAAAAAATATTTAATGAAAATATTTCATAAAAACAATTGAGTGTTACAAAGACTCTTGATATTAAGGAACATTTTAGTACCACATATCTCCCCCAAACCCATGGATAGTCTGAAAGGACAATTCAAATATTATAAGGCATGTTGAGATCACGCGCACATTATATTCAAGATATGTGGGATCATTATATATCATTGGTTGTTTTTCCTATAACATTATATAATGTTAATGTATTCAAATGATGTTGTATTAATAATTATATGAAAAAATATATTGTACTTCAACTTGTTGGAATGAATTTTGTGGAATGAATCATGATGGACCATGGAGTTTTTAGGATATAATGCTAAACATGAATAGTATTTAGACTCATATTAATTTATTATAATGTGGGAAAATAGTTATGATGCTTACCGAAGGAATGACTCATAATTTCAGGTGGGGTATAATGTTTTTAATGAACTTATATTCATTAAAAGTTTTTATATGGTTTGATGAGAAACAGAATCCTAACCCTTTGTACAACAAACCATTAAAATTATTGTGAATCATTGGATTTTTGGATTACTAATAATAAATCACACAATGTCTCTCCAATATACCTGATATATTACATATAATATTTATAATGATGAACATTCATTACCTAACACAAGTGCTCACCTCTAAAGAAATTGAATTCTAACATGGTCTATCTTACGGTGAAGTGAAATTCCATATTCATAATAGTAGAGTGTACGTATTGAGGAATTATGAGAATCAACAATTTATGGATAATTATATAAAAAATAAATGGAGGATTAAATGTTTGAAGAAGAGGATGTTATGAATAAAAACCACAATCATTTTTCTTGAATTTTATATCCATGAAAATTTTGATGATGTGATTTTTGTACAAGGACAGAATATAACACTGAATATTAAATTATACATAGTAAACATTATATTTCTGTAATAATATATTACAATGAACATTTTAATACACCAATTCTATCAAATTCTATTATTATGGGATGCATTTATATTTTGAACATACTTGGAAAAAATTAGCATAGAATGTGTTTTTAAACATTTTCTTAAAAAATGTGATTTTTTGAATAATTTAAAAGGTTTATTTTTCTATTAATCCATAAAATTATAATAATATATTACAAAATTTATAATTTAAAAGTTATTTACTATCATTTTTATATAAATTAGAAAATTATCATTTGAAAGTAAAAAATGGATATTTATGAGAAAAACAGTTATAATGTATGATTTAATTACATTTTAATTAATTAAAATAACCATTAACTATGAATTATGTAAGTGAAATTTATAAATTATATATCTAGATATATTAATTAATATCCATATAATTATTTTTACTTGTTATATATTTTATGTAAGATTATCTTTTCCAGGAAAATTGTATTTTTTTTGAAACAATTGTATTTTACATGATTTGTTAGTTTAATATGAAATTAAGTTCAAACACTTCAATGAATTGAACAAAAAAAAATATTCCATAATATAAATATTCATCGTTAATATTTGTAATAAGGTCTACTAAATTTTTTGTCATAATGAATTATAAAAATAGTAAAAATTAATTAAAACTGTTAAGGATAAAACAAGTTTATAAAGAGTTTACCCTGAACAAAAGGGTTAAAGTTTCATAAAAAATCACTAAAGACTCATTTGATTGATTAATTTATATTTTAACCTTATAAAATTTTTTATAATATATTTTGGATGCTTTTTTCAATAATTTATGGTGAAATTATGGTGAAACCATAAATATTTACAAAATTTTTACTCACCTCATTTATAAAAGGGCACATCCTCCAATAACATATTCAAAACAATAAATAAATTTAACTGAATAAAAACATAATTAATTATCTTCCCAAAAAATTATAAAAATTATATATCATCTATTGTTCCCTAAAATACCAAACCTAGGGTCCATAATCAGTGATCCGGAGAAGGTTTTCCTAACTGAAGGTGGTTATCATCACCAAGTTCATTATTTTTACCACCTCTTTTACCATAGTCAATTATGTATTATTAATTCCAATAAAATTACACAATTATTTAATATATAATTAGATTTAATTATTCTTATATAAAAATATTTATCCTTCTCTTATGCCATTAAATAAGAAACAAGACTATCGATCATGTTTGCGGAGGACTACCGCTTCCTAGACTGATGTAATTCGTTTTCCATCACTGCCTCACACAGTTGGTAATAATAATATATTTAATGTATATATATGGTAATTATTAAATTATTTTAAATTTATAATTATAATATAACAACTAAATTATTGCATTCCTATCTATTAAAAATTTAAAACATCATTCGTTTTTACATGTATTTATACCCCCACCCCCCCATGAAGCGATGTGAATGGATTTTCATTTATTGTTGACATTGTTAGAATAAATATTAATTTAATTAATAAATATTTTCTTTATGATATTTTAATTATTTTTAATGTTGACTTAATATTTACCTACATTTCATACCATCATTCTAAAATTGATAATTGTGTTCATGTGTATGTACGGATTTCCATATCTAGGAATGGTGTAATTATTTTTTCTAGAAATAAATTTTATGTATAACATATAATATAAATATAATGAACATAAATTATAATCATATAATTATTCACATTATGTATAATATGGAAACATTACCCAAATATATGGAAAGAATATAAACCATCAAAACATAAATGAAAAATAAAAAACATAACAATCAAAAATGATGAATTTAACAAACCATTACTGATAAATGCGTAGATAAATACCATAATTGGATTATATATGATACTATAATTGTATTGGTGGTTATAGTATCAAATTATAATAAATTTTAAATATTTTAATGTTTTATAAAATCACATATAATGAATGTTTTGTATGAGGTTACGACTTCTCATCTCACATTTTATTTCTTGAGATATAGGTCATATTCAATAAATATTTATTTTATGTAGTCTGTGTAATTACACATTGATATGTTATATAGTGAGTCAACATATATCCAATATATTTAATGTTTTATTTGTAGGTATTTGTTTCATTAGAGTTATAATTTAAAAGTTAGAAAATAAGTAATGGTTTTTTTTACAATCTCATCCTTATTCAGGATTGTTTATGCTAAATTATCTACTACAATTGTTAATTAATAGTACTATCTTATAGTAAATATATTTCTGTAACACCCGAGACTATTATGACAAATATTTTGTTATTATGTTATATAAATCATCAAAGAAATCATTCATTACACACAACACTAGCTTGGCTTGCTTTACACGCAACTGCGACCTTCCTCCATAGCTTGCGTCGTACGCAATACCGAGTTTCACTAAAGAACGATATATTATAATATTAGCCGTTATGAATATTATTAAATGAATTTTTAATTTTATAAAATTTTAATTCATCTCATACATTTTCTTGAATGAGTTATGAAAACAAAATCAGTTTTTTGGATAAAAGAAGTATTTTTCAAAAAAAATACAGTTTTACCGCCTTTTGATGGCACACCCGCATTAAATCCAGTTTTTGAAAATTTAATAAGTTCAATTTGACAAAATAAAATTCTTCTTTAAAATCAGGATATAAAAATTTACTTCAGATGAATTTTTCATATTATTCTGATAACTTTAATATTTTAATGAATAGTAAAAACACGCTATATTTTAATTAAAAACAACTTTTTTCATTGCAATACTTCATATGGTTAAATAATAATAATGTTGTTTTTATAGTATAAATAGTATATTTTTTTACCATTTAATATTATGTATGTCATTAGCATTGATTTTACATTGAATTCATAGGTAAAAACATTTCAATCTTTGGCAATGATTTAACTTTTAAAACCCGTTTGCTTAACAACGGGATTAATTTTAAATTAATTACTGCAACTTCTGTGTTTTGAATTTTGAAAATATTATTCCATATTTGGAATCTGTGGGTCCAAATTATGTTAATAGGTCACTTTTATTTTTTTGATATTATGAATAATAACTACGGTAATTTTGTTTATTTACTACTGTTAAAGGTAAATAGGGTAATTCAAGGTTAAAAGAATATTATAATGATTCAAAATTACCTTGAAACTTGTCCTAACCTTATTTTATGAGTATTGGCCGACCATGGGAATCCTTGGGTCGATTTTGGGTCCCCATTGAGCCACTTGGTAGTGACAATGACAATTTGGATTAATTAATTTAATGTAATGACAAAATTGACATTAACAAAAATATTTTAGTAATTAATTTTTATAAGGGTTTATATAAATTATATTTTCGACTATAAATATTCATTAGAAATATAAAAATATTTCCAACATAATGATATTTTTTTATAATTTTTAGACACCAAATAAATTAAATTATTTATGACACAATAATGATGATGTATTTACCTCATTAATAAATCATTTAAATAAATAAGATTATAATGATTAAAATATATTCCAAAACATGTCAAATTCTTATAGGATGATTTTATTTCGACCATGAGTCATCTTATCTTCATCTTTAAGGATTTTTCGACCTTTTGAAACCAACGATATGTTTGTAATAAAATAATATTTCCACACTTTCCAAAGGTGTCCCTCTCATCCCTTATAAAAGGGAACCTCATTCCTCTCTTCCTCACACCAATTTGAGCCTTCAATCTCAGGCAACCCCTGACCATTTCACTTCCTAACTTCCTTAGAAACCTACTAGAGGTACTGGTCTTATCAAAACACCAACTCTAGTGCCTTAAGAAAAAGTTTAACGGAGGCACTTCGAGAAAGAGGTAATACCTTCTACCGTTTTCTTCAAGTTACATTCTTCTTCTACTCCCTCATCTTTAGTTGTTAATTATGAGTTAATAAAATCATTATCCCTCATATACGGATATGCAATTGAAAATATGAAACAACCCTATTTCACCTCTTATCCATCCTATGGAAAACGAAATCACCGCCCGTGCGTACGTACAGAATACCGTCCCCACGCCGTGGTGTAATCTGTTTTCCACCACCACCTCACTTGGATGGCTATGATGGTGTAAAGAATAACAATATATGATTATTGTAAAGTTATATTTATTTTTAAGTATTATACATACACTTAAATACAATTCCACAATCATGGGAACGATATCATCGCTCGTACGTACGTACGGCCTACTGTCTCCACGATGCGATGTGACTCGTTCTATATGATCTTCATTGAATAATGATTATATAAATGAATTGAATGAATGAATATGATATATAATACACTAATACCATTATGTAAATTATGTATCTATATCCAATAAAGAGGAATAAGTATTTTTTCGATAAAACACGCATAAGAACAAAAAGTAATAAACACTCGAATAACAAGTAGTAATGAAATATTACTAATAAGAAACTAAGAATATGACCATATATGATATAATAACAATGAATATGATTCTTTAATAAGTCAATGACATTATTTAAATCATTATACAGGAGGTTCGGACACGTTAAAGCATATCGTACCTAAGGTAAGGGAAAATATCACAATCTCATTTTTATCTGAGAATGTCTATACTTTGGTATTTAATGGGGTGTATTTTATCATCCACATCCATGTTTACTCAATATGTAATATTATTTCCATCCACCTACAATTGTTTAAATCCAATTTTACCCTTCGGTGAGTTTTTAGTAAAGGATATGAATGGAATCTTTTGTCGTTTGTCTTACGAGGTACTTTTTGACTTTTCCGACAAAAGTACGAGAAGAATGTTTTTTTAACTTATACGGCATGAATGGATTTTTAAAACATTATTTCCAAGAATCTTACATTACATGTTTTCAAGTTTATTTTTAATCAAATTATTTTAGATTAAAATTCTATGACATGTTAAGAAAGGAAAAATGTTTTTGAAGTAGAAAGGATATTTTCCTCAGGAATGGAGTTCAAGTGTTTTATAAAAATTATTTTCTATCTAAGATAATATAGGGTTCTGTTTATATCCCTATTATTACATTGATATTATTATGTTGTGATGGAAATATTTTTATGAATTCCTTTATCTTATATGAATTGTTTTATGATGTCATGATGTTTAAGATTCCCATTTTTATTACATGGGTTATTCTATGATGTATGGTTTATGATTTTGTGGCACATATACGAATGGTATTAATTTGAGATGGGTGTGACCTATATCTCCCTCCAATTAATTGGGAAAAGATTTTATATCTCACGAGATAGACATGGCTGGAACGGCAGGTTAAACCGGTTCAGTGAAATAGGACTGAAATGAGGAGTGAACTCGGTTCAGAAATGGACTTTGTCCACTAACATAGTCTTGGCAATGAGTCTTGACTAATAAGAAATGATTCTCTATGATTATTTGTGTATTCCACAATGTTTCATGTTTTATATTATGATTATTCGGATTACATTTCACTACCATGATTTATCCCATGTTATGAAATTATGATCTCTTTTGCAGGTTAAGATTTCAAAAATGTTATGTTCTTATGAATATGATGTGATTGATATTTCTTTTGTTTACCCTTACTGAGCATTTGATCTCACCCTTTTGTATGTTTTCTTTCCCCAAGTCAGGAAGAAGTTTATTAAGTATGATATTCCAAAAAGGGACTATAGATATGATGAAATAAATGGGAGACAGTGTAGATTCTTTATGAACTAGTTGTTTATGTTTCCCAGTTTCTAAATACAATATACATATATGGTCCTTTCATGGTTTTGTTATATGTTGTAATAAGTATGCTTCAATTTTTATGTATTAACCATTTATGTAATGTATGGGTCGTTATAGTTGGTATCAGATGCAAAGGAGGTAGGAATGTATCTGATCCTTGGGAACTCTCACATGTGAGCGTTGGACAAAGCATGGATCTCCACCCAAGGGCTTCATGTGGATATGGATTCCACTTGGGATGGTGGTGTGTCCATCCCAGGGGGTGTAGCCGCCCATGGAGTGCCCTGATAGATTTCAAATATAGTCCAATGGAAGTAATTCCAGACCGTTATAGTTGGTATGAGAGGAAAGGTATAGTAAAAATTTGGAAACTAGGATGTGAAAGCCTTAGTAAGAAACTTAAGGATATGTATAAGCATAGAACACAATCTTAGTGTTTTAGAAATTTCCATGAACAACCTATGATAAGAACTTAGGTGTAAAATTTTGTTTTTGATTATGTGGTTTTCTTTTTATAATTAGTGTTTCTCACACTATTATTCTTGGTTTTAGTCATTGGATGGAACCCGAAGGAACCGTGTTAATGCGGAATTCGATGGGAAGTGAAATGATTGTCCCCAAGAGCAACCAAAAGATATGGGAGCTAGAATGCAAAATCTTGTAGCCATGCTCACACAACTTTCTCACGATATGAATCATGCCGGACTTCCAAATGATCAAAGGAAGGAGCAACATTATGTTGAATCCTTCATGAGGCTGTGTCCACCTTCATTCAACAGGTCTTATGATCCATTAGTGGCTGAACAATGGATCAGTACCACTGAAAAGATATTTTCAGTTATTCAATGTTCTGAACATGATAAAGTCATCTTAGCAGTGTATCGTTTGTAATGTGATGCTAATCAATGGTGGAATCTTATCAAGAATACACGGAAAAGAGATGAAATTGAGTCCATGGAATGGGACGAGTTCAAGCACTTCTTTTTCAATAAGTACATCCCTTGTATTCTTCGAACAAAGATAGAGAATTAGTTTCTTGAACTAAAGAAAAAGGATGATGAATCTGTTGGTAGCTATGAAGCAAATTTTACAAGACATTCAAGGTATGATTCTGGTATTATTATCCAACCAGAGAGTAAGATCGATCGACACTTTAGTGGTTTAAACCACCTCTTCGAAGGGTGTCAGACATAAGGGACTTCAATAGATACGAGGAAATTGTTCGATGTGCTCTCAAAGTATAGATGGAGATTTGATTAACCCATCAGTCATATGGGTTTGATAAGATGAGGAAAATGTAATTCAAAGAAAAACCTAAAGACCACACTGAAAAGAAGATGAGTTTTCTCTTATGCTCAAAGTTTGGAATGAAACAAGGAGAAAATTGTCTTAAGGGGGCAAGAAAATGTTATAAGTGTGGAAAAGAAGGTCATCGGGAAATTGAATGTCGAAATAATGGGAAGAAGATGTCTAATGATGCAAACAAAGGATGAGATACATAGAATGAACCGACTACACTTCAATGTTTCAAGTGCAAGGAGATGGGGCATTATGCCAATCAATGCCCAAATCCAAGGGTTGATGACGATGATCGACGTCAACAAACTCTTAAGGTCAAAGACAAAGGAATGTCACATGCAATTACTATCGGCGATGTTGAGTATGACAACAAAGTGGTGAGAGCTACACTTACCATCCACTCTAAAGTAGAAAATGATTTATTTGATTCTGGATCCACCCACTCTTTTATTTCTGAAAAATTTTATAAGGGTATCGCCGTATTTCCTCAACAATTAGATGTTGATTTGGCTGTGACAACTCCTAATGGCACAACAGTTGCATCAAAAGTTTACAATTCTTCTCCGATTGAAGTTTGTGGGAAAGTGCTTCCGACAAATCTTGTGATCCTTCCTATAGTAGAATTTGATGTGATTCTTGGCATGGATTGGCTTTCTTTATATGGATATCATATCAATTTCCAAATAAGGGAAGTCACATTTCATATTCCAGATCAATATATGATCGTCTATCGGTGCAAGGATGAACATAACCTTCCAGTGGAAATTTCTTCTATCTTATGGGTATTGATTCCACTAAATGATGGTTATTTATCTCAAATGGTTGGAGAGAAACTCACGATTAAGAATATGACCATTGTACGGAATTTTGACGATGTCTTTCCAGAGGAATTACCGGGTCTTCCACCAAATCCAGAAGTTGAGTTTTCAATAGAACTCGTACCGAGTGCATTGCCTATTTAAAAGACACCTTATAGAATGGCCCTAATTGAGTTGCTGGAATTAAAGAAGAAACTCCAAGATAATCTTGATAAAGGATTCATACGCCCTAGTGCTTCACCTTGGGGAGCACCTGTTCTGTTTTTTATGAAGAAAGATGGATCAATGAGGCTCTGCAGTGATTATCGAGAACTTAACAAGATCACTGTCAAGAAGAAATATCATCTCCCATGCATTGATGACCTATTTGACCAAATACACAGGGCTCAATACTTTTACAAGATTGATCTTCATTCAGGGTATCATCAATTAAGGGTAAAAAGGGAGGATATACCAAAGATGGCTTTTCGTACAAGGTATGGACACTATGAATTTATAGTGATGCAATTTGGTCTTACTAATGCCCCTGTTATCTTCATGGATCTGATGAATAGAGTCTTTAGAGACTATCTTGATCAGTTTTTGGTAGTCTTTATAGATCATATTCTTGTCTATTCAAAGAGTAAGGAAGAACATGAAGATAACTTTAGAATTGTATTAAAGACCTTAAGAAAGGAGTAGCTTTATGCAAAATTTACCAAGTTTGAATTTTGGATTAAAAAAGTGGCATTTTTGGGTCACATAATCTAAAAAGAGGGGATATCTATGGATACAGCAAAAATAGAGGTTATCGAAAGATGGTCGATACCAATAACAGTAACCGAGATCCGAATTTTTCTTGGATTGGCTGGATATTATCGACGTTTTGGGAAAACATTTTCACGATTATCTAATCCACTCACCAAGTTGACTCGGAAATGAGATAAGTTTGTTTGGATAGTGGAATGTGAAGAGAATTTCAAGGAGTTGAAAAGAAGGTTATCCATTGCACCTGTGCTCATAGTGCCTTATAGTGGAGAAAGGTTTGTGATCTATAGTGATGCCTCAAAGAAGGGATTGGGGTGTGTTATTATGAAAAATGATACTGTGATAGCTTATGCCTCACGACAGTTGAAAATACATGAGCCAAATTACCCAACTCATGATTTGGAGTTAGCTGCGGTAATCATTGCATTAAAGATTTGGAGGTATTATCTTTATGGAGATTGGTGTGACATTTATACTGATCATAAAAGTTTAAAGTATATTTTCACACAAAAGGAGAAGAATATGCACCAAAAAAGATGGTTGGAGCTGATTAAAGATTACGACTGCTCAATTCATTACCACCCTGGGAAAGAAAACAAGGTGGCAGATTCATTAAGTCGACAAGACCATGCTATCTTATCCATGATGAGGATCAAAAAAGATCCTATATTTATGGATTTACAAAGGACGGATCTTGGAATTATAATGAAAGGGTAAAAATCGTATCTTTCTCAATTGAATGTTCAACCATCTATACATGTGAAGATCAAAGAGTCGCAGAAAGAAGTTGTCGAGTTACAAAAAATGGTGAGAAATGTTCCTGAATTCAACCTTGATTGGGATGGGATAATAAAGTTCAAGAATCTGGTTTGTTTTCCTCCCATACCCGAATTAAAAATGGAGCTTCTGGATGAGGCTCATAGTTCTTCATTCTCTATTCATCCTGGAAGCACGAAGATGTATAGGGACCTGAAAAAGTACTTCTGGTGGGATGGCATGAAAAGAGATGTTGCTGAATATTTCTCTTGATGCTTGGTTTTTCCGGAAGTTAAAGCTGAGAGACAGAAGTCTAAAGGAATGTTAAAACCATTAACCATACCCGAATGGAAATGGGAAAACATCACTATGGACTTTGTCACCGGACTTCCGAAAACATCCAATGGCAATAATGCTATCTGGGTTATAGTTGATGGTCTTACGAAGTCAGCACACTTCATTGCTATTAGAGAAGATTGTTCTCTTGATCAGCTTTCCAGGAAATATATAAAGGAAATGGTAAGATTTAATGGAGTAACACTTTCCATTATATCTGATCAGGATCCGAGGTTTACCTCAAAGTTCTAGAGAAGTCTACAGCATACTCTGGATACAGAGTTGAGTTTCAGCACTGCTTTTCATCCTCAGACAGGCGGTCAGTCTGAGATGACAATTCAAACTCTAGAAGATATGTTTAGAGCTTGCTCAATGGATTTCAAATGTGGATGGGATCAACACCTACCTTTGGTTGAATTTTCTTATAATAATACCTTTCACTCCAGTATTCAGATGGCTCCTTATGAAGCTCTCTATGGAAAGAAATGAAGGACTCCAACTTGCTAGGATAATGTTGGAGAAAGAAAGCTATTAGGACCTGATCTTGTTGATGAGATGGAAGAAAAGGTCATATCCATTCAACAACACATAAGAGAAGCTCAGAGTCAACAAAAAAGTTATGTCACAACCGAAGAAAAGACTTAGAGTTTGAAGTGGGTGATAAAGTGTTCTTACGAATATCTCCCTGGAACAGGGTCATGAGATTTGGAAAGAAGGGAAAGCTGAGCCCTAGATATATTGGTCCTTTTGAAATACTGGATCGTGTTGGGAAGGTAGCTTACTGATTGGCGCTTCCACCGAATCTCTCTCAAGTTCACGATGTGTTCCATGTATCTCTCCTGAAAAAGTACATACCTGATCCTTCACATGTACTCAGCTCAGAAGTTGTACCACTAGAACAAGATGTTTCTTATGAAGAACAGCAGATAGAGATTCTGGATCATAGCGAAAAAGTCATACATAACAAGACCACTCACTTGGTTAAAGTTGTATGGAAGAACCACCAATTAGAAGAAGCTACGTGGTAACTTGAGGATATGATAAGGGAGAGGTATCCTCATCTTTTTGTTACGATGTGACGAATTTCAATGGTGAAATTCATTTTAAGGGGGGTAGAATGTAACACCCGAGACATTTATGAGAAATATTTTTGTCTTTAAGTTATATAAATCATCAAATGAATCATTCAATGCACACAACACTAGCTTGGCTTTCTTTACACACAACCACGACCTTCCTCGGTAGCTTGCGTCATACGAAATATCGAGTTTCGCTAAACAACGATATATTATAATATTAGCCATTATGAATAGTATTAACTGAATTTTGAATTTTATAAAATTTTTATTCATCTTATACATTTTCTAGAATGAGGTATGAAAACAAAATCACTTTTTTGGATAAAAGAAGTATTTTTCAAAAAATGCAGTTTTACCGCCTTTTGATGGCGCACCCACATTAAATCTAGTTTTTGACAAGTTTATAAGTTCAATTTGACAAAATAAAATTCTTATTTAGAATCAGGATATAAAAATTTACTTTGGATAAATTTTTCATATTTTTCTGATAACTTTCATATTTTGAGGAATAGAAAAAACACGCTATATTTTAATTAAAAACAACTTTTTTCATCGCAATAATTTATATGGTTAAATTATAATATTTATTTTTTAAAGTATAAATATAATATATTTTTACCATTTAATATAATTTATTTCCTTACTATTAATTTTACATTGAATTCATAGGTAAAAACATTTCAATCTTTGGCGATGTTTTAACTTTTAAAACCTGTTTGCTTAAAAACTGGATTAAATTTAAATTAATTACTACGACTTCTTTGTTTTGAATTTTTAAATATGGATTAAATATTTGGAATCAATGGTTACAAATTATGTTAATAGGTTACTTTTATTTTTTTGATATTATGAATAGTAACTACGATAATTTTTTTTTACTACGGTTAAAGGTAAATAGGGTAAATAAAGGTTAAAAAAATATTTGAATAATTTAAAATTACCTTAACACTTGTCCTAACCTTGTTGGATGTTTATTGGACGACCATTGGCATCCTTGGGTTGATTTTGGGACCCCATTGAGCCACTTGGTAGTGACAACGACAATATGGCTTAATTAATTTAATGTAAAGACAAAATTGACATTAACAAAAATATTTTAGTAATTAATTTTTATAAAGGGTTATATAAATTATATTTTAGACTATAAATATTCCGCAGAAAGATGAAACTATTTCCTACATAATGATATTTTTTTATAATTTTTAGTCACCGAATAAATTAAATTATTTATGACACAATAATGATGAAGTATTGACATCATTAATAAATGATTTAAATAAATAATATTATAATGATTAAAATATTTTCCAAAACATTTCCAATTATGATTGGATGATTTTATTTCGACCATGAGTCTTCTTATCTTCATATTTAATGATTTTTGGACCATTTGAAACCGAATATTAGTTTATAATAAAATAATATTTCCACACTTTCCAATGGTGCCCCTCTCCTCCCTTATAAAAGGGAACCTCCTCCCTGTCTTTCTCACACCAATTTGATCCTTCAAGATCGGCCAACCCCTTCCCATTTCACTTCCCCACTTCCTTATAAACCTATTAGAGGTACGTGTCTTATCATAAGACCAACTCTAGTGCCTTAAGAAAAAGTTTAAAGGAGGCACTTCGAGAAAGAGGTAATACCTTCTACCGTTTTATTCAAGTTCCATTCTTCTTATACTACCTCTTCATTAGTTGTTTCATTATGAGGTAATAACATCATTATCCCTCATATACTGATATGTTATTATAAATAATAAACAACCATATTTCACCTCTTATCCATCCTACGAAAAACGAAATCACCGCGTGTGCGTACGTACGGAATACCGTCTCCACGCCGGGGTGTAATATGTTTTCCACCACCACCTTACTTGGATGGGTATAATGGTGTAAAGAATTACTATATATGATTATTTTAAAGTGATATTGATTATGAAGTAGTATACATACACTTCAATACAATTCCACGATCATGGGAACGATATCATCGCTCGTGCGTACGTACGGCCTACCGTGTCCACGATGTGATGCGACTCGTTCTATATGATCTTCATTGAATAATGATTATATAAATGAATTGAATGAATCAATATGATATATATTACAATAATACCATTCTGTAAAAGATGTATCTATATCCTATAAAGAGTAATAATAATTTATTCAACGAAACACACATAAGAACAAAATGTTATAAACACCCGAATAACAAGTAGTAATGGAATATTACTAATAACAAGCTTTGAATATGACCATATATGATATCATAACAATGAATATGATTCTTTAATAAGTCAATGACAATATTTAAATCATTATACAGGAGTTTCAGACATGTACAAAGCATATTAGACATAAGGTAAGGGAAAACATCACAATCTCATTTTTATCCGAGATTGTTTATACTTTGGTATTTACTGGGGTATATTTTATCATCCACATCCATGTTTCCTCAATATGTAATATTATTTCCATCCACCTAAAATTGTTTAAATCCAATTTTACCCTTCGGTGAGTTTTTAGTAAATGATATTAAAGGAATCTTTTTTCATTTTTCCTACGAGGTACTTTTTGACTTTTCCGACAAAAGTACGAGAATAATGATTTTTTAACTTATACAGCATGAATGGATTTTTAAAAAATTATATCCAAGAATCTTCCTTTAAAAGTTTTCAAGTTTATTTTTAATCAACTTCTTTTAGATTAAAATTTAATGACATGTTATGAAAGGGAGATTTATTTTTAAGTAGAAAGGATATTTTCCTCAAGAATGGAGTTCAAGTGTTTTATCAAAATTATTTTCCATCTATGATAATATAGGTTATTATTTATATCCCGATTATTACATTGATATGATTATGTTGTGATGGAAATATTTTTATTAATTCCTTTATCTTATATGAATTGTTTTATGATGTCATGATGTTTAAGATTACCATGTTTATTACATGGGTTATGCTATGATGTATGGTTTATGATTTTGTGGCACACATAAGAATGGTATCATTATGAGATGGGTGAGACCTATATCTCCCTCCAATGCATTGGGTAAAGATTTTATATCTCATGAGATAGACATGGCTGGAACGACAGGTTAAACCGGTTCAGTGAAACAGGAATGAAACGAGGAGTGAACTCGGTTCCAAAATCGACTTTGTCCACTAAGATAGTCTTGGAAATGAGTATTGACTAATAAGAAATGATTCTATATGATTATGTGTGTATTCCACAAAGTTTCATGTTTTATGTTATGATTATTGGTTTTAAATTTCACTACCATGATTTATCCCATGTTATGTAATTATGATCTCTTTTGCAGGTTAAGATTTCAAAAATGTTATGTTCTTATGAATATGATGTGATTGATATTTCTTTTGTTTACCCTTACTGAGCATTTGAGCTCACCCTTTTGTATTTTTTCTTTCCCCGGGTCAGGAAGAAGGTTATTATGTAAGATATGCTAAAAAGGGACTATATATATGATGAAATAAATGGGAGACAGTGTAGATTCTTTATGAACCAGTTGTTTATGTTTCCCAGTTTCTAAAGACACTATACCTATATAGTCCTTTCATAGTTTTGTTATATGTTGTAATAATTATGCTTCAATTTTGAAGTATTAACCATGTATGTAAATTATGTGTCGTTATAATTTTATTTTCCATTGTTCATTTATATAAATTATATTTTTCCTTTATATATACTCTCTTTATGTACTTAATATACAAAAATAATGTTTTTTGGAAAATCAACCTTGAATTTCCACCCTATCAAGAATCATTTTTATCATTGTATATATTTCCATTAAAATTAATAAAAGGATATTTTAAATATTCTACATTGTACTATTGAAGAAATTATTTCCCTTTTTGACATTATACAAAAAATTTTAAAAGTAATCTTCTCATTTTTTCTAAATGATGCTTGTTTTATCTTTTTATAAAAGATTGAATGTAATGTTTTCTATATGGTATGGATATAATTTCATAAGGTAATAAATGATAATTTATTTGAATCAAATTTTAGAAACAAACAATATCAATTTCTAGGAAAACATTTCCTATAGTATTTTGGAAAAATTTAGATTCTGGATAAATTATTTCAAAACCAAAATGAAATTTCAGTTATGAAATATTCTAGTTATATTTTTGATATGTATTCCACTATATAAAATTTATATATTGAATATTACGATTTTAGAGGGATATAATAATCCCATAATATTCAATATAATACCCTAGAATTATTATGGTTATGTTTTTTGACTATGGAATTATTGACATTTTTTATTCTAGTTTTACAAAATGAATTTTTACCCTGAATGTGTTTCACCCCTTTCATTTGATGAATGCATTGGTCATAGTATACTATAGTTGGGGTATGCTTATCCCTCTCTATGAATCGGTAGATTTCATGAGAAAAACTAATTTCAGTATTAGTCATAATCCCTACCTAATTTTATATGTTTCTATGGCATAAGAAATTTATGGTAAGATTACGATGTTTTTCATTGTGCATTTAATAATTATTTAACTAATTATTATTATCCATGTGATTATTTATATTTTTATGTTATCAATGGATTTTTCCCTTTTATTGTATTATAAATATATAATATTGGATTATTTTTATTTTATCCATGTTATTCATGTTTTATTACATTGTGATATCCACATTGTATGCTTTTCATTTCTGAGAATCTATGCTAACCATTTACTATGTTTTCCCATTCCCCAGAATATGGTGAAGTGGTCTATGATTAAAATATGATATCTAATAGAATAAATAATACTATTATCAAAATAGTTACTGCATTATTTTTAATTTAATCTTATATAATGTGAGAATCATTTATGTATCTTGTATCTTAAGACTATTATACTATTCAGTTCACTGGGATACACTCCACTATTCATATCCCAATATATGAGAATAAACACTATCATAGAGATATGAGAGTCAGTGTTTTAAAAATCTAGTTTTTTTGGTATTAACTACGATAGTTGTATGTTGCGAAAATTTTTGTTCTATTTGTATAGAATATATTCTAGTTTTATGGTAGATTTGATCTTAGGAATACATACTATCCAATGGCCCGAAGGCCTAATTTTTTTTAATTGATTTCAATTATCCACATTTTTACGTGTGAGGTGGAACCCTTACAATGCCCGTAGGCATAAGTATTAGATGTCCCATCGGCCATAGAAGAATTTATTTCCCATAGGCTTCAAACATTACATATAACCCAAAATAACTACATTGAACTGCTCCTCCCCTGCATCTTCATCGTGAAACCAACTATCCACTTTTGGATGGCTATTCGGATAGTCATTCACATGCATTCATGGTCTTGTCCCAATGGTAGGTGTCATACCCTCTCATTCTTGAAATCCTTTTAGCTTCTCCACTATTGAAATATCTTTTCTCATCCTCCTTCAGAAGCTTGTTCCTTGTAGTTTGTCTAGTTTTTATATGCACTTAAGGTGACTCGAAGGCCTTGAGGTGGCCCGAAGGCCTTACTAACCTGAAGGCCTCAATGGCTCGAAGGCCTCAAAGGACTCCGAGACTAAATTGGTGGCCAGAAGGCCCAAACAGAGGAATATTCCTGGCACCTACAGTGCCATGCAGTGCCTGATTTAGTTCCTGCTATAGTAATACACATTTCCTGCTACAGTACTACTATAGTTCCTGCTACATTACTTCTACAGTACCCCAAAAATTATCCTCCACCATGATTTGATCCTAAGTCATCTTGATGAACTTTGTAATATATACTATGTTTTTGGATACATCCATATTAAATTATACTTATTATATCATAGTTGTATTTGGTCAAGGAAATCATTTATTTTTACAATTTCCAGATCATGTTCTATGATGTATGTGGAGAGTTTACTAATTTTTTTGGAATATACTACCCTCATATAGTTCGAACGTATGTGTATCATATGTCATTCCTAATGGAAGATTTTATTCTGATTTAATCAAATGTTCATTCAATAGTATTACCTAGGGTTGGGGATGATTATCCTAATGTCTTTCCTACAGAGGTTGTGGTGATACTACCTTTATGGGAGACCAATTTTTGGATACATCTACATTTTGGAACAAATTTTATTTTTTTATATTTATGTAATATTCCATCTTATTAGTTACATGACCTAAAGATAATTATTTATGATCACATGTAATGTCGCTTTATTAAATCATTTGTGTCACATTTGCGTGCCCAAATTTTGTTCACAATGAATTCTTATGTGTGTTTGCATCTATGTATCGATTAGTTTCACCTAATTTAGGTGACAGGGAAGAGTATATACTCTCATACATGAATTCATGGTTTATTTTATTAGCTGAAGAGATATTGTTGGTTCTTAAATATTGATCTTCTATGATTTAATTATTTAGATTATAAATTCATTGTAATGATTTTTTGTGTGATAAATCCCCATCTTTTATTCATATGACTGATGAATGTAGTGTTGTACAAATTTCTAGTCTAATTCATGGTTACTTCTATCAATGATATCATTGTATACTCTATATCAAAGGGGAAAAATTATGTGTATCTATGGGATTTTTGGAGAGTTCTTTTCCTATTTATGTTATTCAAGAAACTATGAAATTGCATGCTCTAGGATCATGAAGAATGTTTCATGGGGAATTTCAAATCATATTAAGGAGTATTATTGATCATTTAAATATAAAGGTGGGAGTTTATTTTAAAACCCCAATAATATTACATAGGTGTATATTTTATTTGGAATTGCTGGATATTATAGTTGGTTCATACCTAACTTCTCTTAGATTTTGACTCCTCTAACATCCTTCACCATGAAGGATATGATTTTCTTATAGACTAACCTATGTGAGGCCACTTTTTTGTATTTAAATGAGATTATTTTCAACACACCAATTCATTATTTACTAGAATTGAGAGTTTAGTTTGATGTTTACTTTGATCCTTTTCCACTTCTCGTGGGTAATTTATGATGATAATAGAGAGATGATATTTATTATGGGTCTCGGAAGATGATCCCAACGTTTTTGACTATTCCACCCATGATCAAGTGTTTGAAAATCATGTTCTTTACTTGATGTTATGAAAAAATTATCTTATAGATATACACTTAGGGTTATCATGTATCAAAAATAATAATGTACATGACCTGCCTATATAACTTGGACTTCTGGCAGTGATAGTAGATGGAATTCTTTAAAGACTATGACTTTTATATTTCTTTTACACTAGTGAAGGGTAATTCTGTAGTTGGAACACTGTGAATGAAGATATACAGTATTTCTATGTTTGAGTATAGATATTATAGAAGAGTGGTGAAATATTTATCCATGATTCATCTGGATAATTGTGTGCTTGGTGAGTGAGGATTCATTTATCGGATGATCATGAAGTCATATTTAGGGAAGTAGGTGGAAGAGTCCCAACTAGAGGATTTTGTGGTTAAAGTCTAGTGGGATCAGTTTGTCTGTAGTGATACCCATGAAGGATGGTATGTGTATAATAATCATCAGGTGATATTTTAGGGGAGTATTTTCATTCCAATAGTGATGTGTGAGGTAAATCATCATGATTTACATAGCTTAGTGTTATAGTAAAATCCTCACATGATAAATTGTATCATGCTCTGATATTTAATTTTTTTTTACAGGGATGAAGAATTCAGTAACATAGTTTTGGTCCCAATGTTTATTATTATATAGATGAAGGTGGAATAACATATTATTGATGGTCTTCACTAACTATAAGATATTAAAAAGTGTAATTGGGAGGAAGTTTTGATAGATTTCCTCACATGTATCTGTTATGATTAGGGATGTTACGATGATATATGTGTAATAATTTATTGTTTAACATAATTATATCACTTTATATTAATCAAGTAGTCATGATCAGTGGATGTTTTTCCAAGGACATATCAATAGGTATTAGTGACGTGTCATGGGTCCCTAAGGATGGAAATCTCTAATAATAATCAGTGTTTCACATCTTGGGGTGGAGTAGTATTCAAAATTATTTTGGATCTTAGTTGAACATAATTACCTCTTTTCTTTTGAAAATAGATTCACAGATAGATCACACCATCCTAAATATTGAATATATATTAAAGACATGTGTCCATTATTTTTAATTTTCATGGTGAGACAAAAACCATCGGTTTTATTTTCTTATGACTATAGTTTTAACTGAAACATTATTATAGATCCATTTGAATGTTTCCATCTCTAACAATTTTTTTCATAATTATGAAGGACTAGGGTAAGAGGTTCGACTATATTCTGGAAATAACTCTTGGAAAAAATGACATTATGTGTTAAGGTGATTCATGAGTGGATGAAGTCACCATGGGATCATCAAACATCCTATGATTTCTATAGGAGAATTCCACTAGAGTTTTATGTTGTAGATCATCAATTATTGAGGGCCACTATTTATCATGTTTAGTGAAGGATTCTTCCTTTCTGTAACCATTCTCTCTATAATTTTGGTTGTTTTTGGTTTTTGGTTTTTATTTGTACCACCATGTACTAGTGAGAATTTCCCCCATAGATGATCTAAATCCATGATGTCTTTCATAAGTTATAAATTCACATCAATCATTATGAACATTCCCACATTATAGATTGTGTTGAGATTGATTTTGATGTTGATGGGACATTAATGGAGCAGCCTATTGAGATCCATGACCACTAAGAGAAGGTATCATAATCCCCTAGTTTATATCACAAAATGATACGGTGGTGTGGTTGTGAAAACCTATGAATGTGGGTAAAAAATGAACAATCAGCGTCTCATGTTGTTTAATTCATGATTTATCATTTTTCAATGATGTTTCTGTGATATTTTCATTTTTATAGAATGTGATATTGTTCTCTCTTCCTTGAGGTTTTTTATTATTTTGATCTTATTTGTGAGTTATCTCCCGTAGGTGATTGTTGTACAGTTTTATTCAATTTTTAACTATGTGATATAGTTTTTCTCCTATGATGGTGAGAGTATTGGCAGTTATACCATGTGGGGTTTTCTAATGAACATTTTCCCCTCCCTTCTTGCAAGGTTTTGTTTTAATTATCATGGGTGATAATTTGTTGTTAATTATATGATATAAGGGATATAACCCTCCTCACCCATTCCATTACTTTTTTTTATGAATTTTATGATTCTTGTAGGAATCATTGTGTGGGTTTAGTGTATTTTTTGAAACGAAAAATAGTTTTCAGAGGAATTTTCTGTGTCATGTGTCGTTCATGTTGTGACAGATAACATTTTTGTTTTAGTGGGGGTAGTTTATGGTGTGGGATTCATGATGTGTACCATCAATTCATGGTATGAATGGATGAAGTGTCAAATTTAGTGAATCTATCTTCAAAAATTAATTGTGTGAACCTCTTATTTATTATGCGAGTTGATCCCTTTACTATATGATCAGGGTTGTTCATTTTTTTGATACCCATATAATCAATTCATTCATGATGTGAATGAACATTCACATTGTGATTTTAATCAATAAAATTTAAAATAAATTTTATTATACCCCTAAAGTCTCTCATTATAAACTATTTTCATTTTCATCTAGGAGACCAAAGATACACTGTTATATTTTTTGTAATCCGTTTCAATTGAGATGAGTTCCCATATTCCCAGGATAAATTTTTTGTGATATAAGGAGATTTCTCACTATTACTATTTTAGTTTAATGTCCATAAGTTTTTTTTCATATGATCTATCATTCAATGGTATGGAAGTTCGTCACCTTCATTTCTCATGGATTTATTTTTATGTTTATAAGAGTGTTCATGTGATGATGTCAATAGGGACCATCATTTTCTTTTGGGAGAGGTGAATGGATATCCACACCTATTATTTAGTTATTTTTTGTGTAATGTTACATATATCAAGTTAGGGGATTCATTTCATCTCATATTTCCTAAGAAATGAGAACATTCAAGGGTTATCTCATTGGGTAACATTTTAATTAACAATATTGAAAATTGATACTAAAATAAGGAATGAATTTTGGGTTTGGGTTTTTATGATAACAAGTTGTTATGGAGTATTGACAGCTGACTCATGATTTGTTAGGTGGGGTGCTATATCTTTTTGATTTTGTTTTTTATCATGCATTAAATTTTTTTAATTTTGTTAATGAATAAATATATTAATGCTTAATAAATTAAATAATTTGGTGTGTTAAATGATTTTATTATCCATAGTAATTGCGGGAAATTTAAGTCATGATAGAAGTATGATTAAATATTCTATTAGTTTTTGATAGATGATGCATTATGTTCAATAATGTAGTAACATTTGTAAAATGAATTTTTTAATTAAATTTTCTATTTAATTTTTTTATTTTTAAATTTAATTATTTAGGTGTGGATTAGAGTATTTTATATGAATGCTAGATGTCTTGGTTCTATTACCATGATTCAATGTTATGTAATTTTTTTGTGATACTTTATCTAATTGCAATATATTCGGAGCCTTTCTATGTGAGTTGATGTGATATTAAATGTTTTTGAACTAAAAATAAATAGATAAGGGTGCTCATTGTTGTGGAAATATTTGGTTCTTGTGATGGTGTAATGGGTGATGACTAGTATACTTGTGTCTAGGATGGGATTGGGACTCATAGAGTGGGTTGAAGCTAAGATTTCCTATGGTTTATTGAATTGAAATATAGTTCTCATGAATTTTATTAAAAATATTTCGTTGTTGGGTAGATTTCCAATATTCTTTACTCCTTCGTTCCTCTCTCCACAACATAACACAGCTAATTTTCCTTTTTATATGAAACTTTTATGATATCTTAAGATGATTTCTAGATACCCTAGAATTACTGAATGGTAATGAATATTAAATGATTTAACTAATTGGTATAAAATATTTATTATTGAATAATTATTTTTTCGGTAATTATGTAATATGAAATGTTCAATTGAATGAATTAATTGTTTTTGTGGGTTTATAGGTTTTCTATTCCATAACAGTGGCACAAGAGCCTCATCCCAGTTGGTGAGGTTTCCTGAAGTGCATCCACAAGATGCAGGTTCAAAACTAGTTAGAGGAATATTTCTGGGTTACTGGATAAGGTACTGTAGAAAGTACTATAGAAGGCACTATAGCAGTACTGTACACTATGCGGGTATTGTAGCAGAACTATACACTGTATAGGTACTATAACAGAACTGTACACTCTACGAGTACTATAGAAGGGGCTGTAATAATTACAGTGGAAGGTATTGTTTGGTAGTGTAGCCGCTGGAACTATTCTCCTTGGCACACTGGTTTTCCTTGGAGTTATTAAGGCTTTCGGGCCACCCAGGACATTGGGTCAGAAGGGATTTCGGGCCACCTGTAAGGCCCTCGAGCCACCTCAAGGCCATCAGGCCACATGAAGTTTCCCCAGACACGCTACAAAAAAGGACCATACCCAGTAGAGGATTCAGAGCAGGTGCACTCACCAGAGCAGAATCAAATGTATTGCCAGAATGAGAGGGTTTGGCTATGCCATCGGTTATAGTTTGTTCTTGCACGGGAATCCTAGCCAGACGACCATGAAATGTTGGAGAGCTACTATGATGATGCAGATGCTGGGGAGGTGATGTTCCTTTTAGATAGTCTGGTTAAATTCCATAAGACATTCGGGTCATGTAATCTCTTAAGCCTAAGGGCCTTGTAATCTCTAAAACTATGGGCCTTGTAAGGGTTCCCCATCATCCCTTGAATATGGGGTTATCAAAAATCAATAAAAATGATGTCCTTCGGGCCATTTGTGTTATTCCATAGCAGTGGTGGTCTGGTGTTCTGAGAGGTGATAACTATAGTTTCGAATATGTTGATGTAGTTTCCCTTTGTTTGGTTTTTAAAATATAAAAGTATTCTCTATATTATGTTAATTAATATTATAACCAACACATGTTGATAGTGAAACTAAATCTCAATGGACTCTAGGTTGTGTTTTCCACAATGTCAATGTTTTTAAGGGAGGAGGGATGACTACCCCCACTCTCCTTTCATGGAGTAGAATTTTGTTATTTCATGCATTGAGTTTACCTACAAATAAATGTGGGTAGTGGGATGTAATTGATTTTGGTTGTTTAATACACATGTTTCTATGGATATAGCATTGTATGAATTGTTATATGTACACTAATTATGGTCTATGATGAAATGAGTTATTGTACAAGGTGAACATGTAGTGTTGAATTCAGGGAAGCACTTTATAACTATCTAGTGGTGCTAATGATGATGGGATTATTTGAAACATAATGTTTTTTTACAATTATGGTTTCATTTGGAGAATGTGTCTTGATTAATAATGATATCATTGGGTATAACATCCCTGCAATTTTAACATATATTTTCATTATATTTTATAAACACATGACCTTTAAAGTCTAGTGTCTTGGAAATCAGGAAAAAAATATATGAAAACCTAAAACACTCTTTTTAAATAACATTTCATCATATGTACAACTACTACATCTAATTACCTGGAGACATACATCAATGGAATGAGAAAGCAAAAGGCCCAGTAAGGGAAGTGAAACAGTTTACATGTGATCTTGAGCGATATCAATAAGAACATGGGAATAAAGAGGCATATCATAATAATAATAAAATGAATCATAAGTTGAATATGTGACTACAACAATTAATTTTGACATTTATGAATATATTCCCAAGGTTCATCCCCAAGGTGACATAAAAATTACTAAGGTTATTCACCAAGGTATCGTGAAACTTGTCTTCTCTAGAGAATATATTTTTTACCAAATGGAATGGTGCTCTATGAGGGTTCTTCCTTAATATTTATTTATTATCATGTGATAAACATAGATAAATATCATACATTTTGTAAATAAACCATAGAGAATAAAAGAAATTTGTTTTGTTTAAAAATCGATACGTTTTAAAAGTTCATAAAGATAATATAGTTATGTTATAAATAACCCATGGAAAGGGAGATAAGGTTATATTTATGTCAATTAGAGAATAAAATTGGTCAATTTATGTTTTTATTAATACCTAGAGAAATTAAAATATATTAGGGCATTCAGATAAATAAAACATGAGAATATGTTGAGAAAAAGAGAGATATATTATGAGACAACATTTCTGCAACATAACGGCTATATAAAATGGTTTTAAAAAAATAGTGGGGACAAGGTTCTCCCATTAATAAATGAATAATTTACATTATAGGTACAAAATTCAATGAAATGAGATCATAGTGGGGAATGAAACACCTCATGAAAAGGAAACATGAAAGAAAAGAGAAAATACGATTTCATTTATGAAAATTTGCAGCCTAACAGTGTCACATAAAAATTTAGAAAATATATTTACGAGATACAAAAGGGTCTCTCATTACCTGGAAATGAAATGGAAATTAATATGAATATAAAATAACATACACCCACATAAGAATATCGAAACTGGAAGACATAACTTAAAGGAAATCATGACTAAAAGATGAAGGTGGAAGGTTCCCTTACCTTGAAGAGTAACTTCGAAAGAATGAAGGTTGTTATCTTGTGTGGCTTGAGGGAACATTGGGAGGACTAATTGTCTGGTATAAATAATAGAAATTTTTTTAGGAGTATTTCCAAATGAAATTAATGAGGGAATGGCTTGGTATTTATAGGATAATTGAGGGAATATTTAATTAATTTATAAGGGACACCCCATCGGTGGTATTTGAAAAACCATGTGCTTTACCATGGTAATTTACCATGGTATTACCCACATGGGACACATCATAACACATATTACTATTCAAAAGTCGAACAGATTTATTAAATCATGATTATATCATCAATTATGTCATTAAACACCTGAAACTCAAAACTGTGTTGTTACTATTCACCGAAAATTCAACTGTTTCATAAAAATCCAAAAAATTCACCCTACCCTAATATCGATTATCTAAATTCAAAAATGAACTAAATTTTATGAAAATAATTTTATAACTATTTTTAGTTTAATTTTTATATGAAATCATTATTTATTCCAAAAAAACTACTCTAAAACTATAACTTGTTTTGTAACAAATTGAAAAAGTAACCAAGGTCCAATAAAATAGTTGTATAACCATAAGACAATAAATTAACAATTTGTGATTATATTTTATGAAAATACATTTCCATTTTAAATTATTAAATTAATTATAAAATTTTAAATATTGTAATTATGAATTACAAAAATAACAACAATTCTAATATGATCATTTTTCCACTTTTATGTTGTCTAAATTGTATTTATACGTTCATGGGTAATGATTCGAATTTTTTGGCTGATTTACTCTTCAGTACTATTCATAAGGGAATGTTACTATTCATACATTTATATTTACTAACAATCATGTTTATCTTATTATAATCTAAATTTCTTATTGATCACAACTGTAGCAGACCATTTTTTGAAAATCATTTCGCATTATTAATTATTTAATCTTTAAAAGAATATTTTAAAATACCCTTTTGAAAAAATTAATCTATAATATTCACCCTATATTTATCTGGACAATTGAAAATGAAAAATTTTATAATAATAAAAAAAATATTATTTATTCGAATGGATTACAATAAGTATTTAAGTCCTTGTTACATATCCCCTTATAACACCTCCATGGGACCTAAGTGTAAGGTTTGATATGGTGATAGAATCACGAGGCGGCTCGTACAAATTTTCCTAAGAAGTGATTTATATTATCTTGAAATTATCCCTTTGGTGATTTTGTTCAAGCATTACATTTTGAAGCTCAGCATGGGCTTGCTCCAGAATGAATTCCAAAGATGCTACCTCCTTCCCAAGCTCTAACTGATGGGATTCGTATGGACAGAGTCTTTTGGATGGGGGCATTGACTCTTCTTTCTGTATTATTAAACCATGGTCACTTGTATTTATAAAAAATAATTATAACATTAAGAGTATAGTTTATAATGGTCATATTAACCAAAATTCTTATAACAATAGAAACCCAATGGTATCACTTAATTAATAAAAATATATAGTTTTGTGGAGTATAAAATGAAATAACACAAAAATTTAGGAATCAAACACTATTCAAAATTTCCAGTTATTACATTCTTCCCCCTTAAGAATTTTTGTCCTCGAATTTTTAATTCATACCCTATGACGAGAAAAGGTGTGGGTACTTCGGCCTTCTAGGCTCCTCTGGTTCCCATGTCTCTTCATCGCATTTGTGGTTCCTCTACAACACCTTAACAAAGTTGGTAGTCTTATTGTGTAGAACCTTATCTCTATGATCCATGATTCCCACCCGATGTCCTGATTTATAAATCCTCTTCTAGAAAATAGGTGGTTGAATCTAAATTTGTTGCAAGCATGGAGGAAATAAAGGAATGTGTTGAACTAGAATCAAACAATGTACTTTCTTGCTTTTAGACAACAACAATAGTACCAACCACCACATCATTCGGTTATTCAACTTCGGCCGCTGTGATTCCATAAGTACGACCATGTTCCCTTGGCCGTTGTTGAGGATTAGGGTGTTTACCCTCCATTTCCATTGAATTTGGATAGTTATGGGCAAAGTGGTCATATTTTCCACACTTATAAAATTTGGCATCAGGTTAGTCCTTCATCATCTTCCCTTTTTCATTAGTGTTGGGAATTTGTGGCATCACCTCACTACGACAATTCCGCACAATGTGGCTATCTCTACCACAGTTTTAGCACTTCCCGCTCCCGAGTAGGCAGTTCCCAGAATTCTTCATCCCATATTTACTAGAGGTGGGATGTTGTACTTGCTAGACTCCACTTCCCTAATCGAAGCTCCTCCCTATGCTTGGCTCCATCGATCATTTCTTATCATTGGATTTTTGAGACCATTGCATATCACCAACCTCTAGTTCAACATTCATCACACATCTCAGGATCTCCTCATAGCTATTATAATCTCCATTGGCTATATTCTTTCGTAGATGAGGTCTATATCCACTGAAGAATCTATCAACATTACCATTTGGATCCATGACAAAGCTAGAGGTGTAAACTGAATTCCTTGTGAAGTTCATCTTATAATTTCCCATAGATTGATTCTCCTTCTTCTTCAGCTCGAGAAACTCCTTATCCATTACTGTTCTCATTGATTGAGGGAAATACTTTTTGAACAATATACCTATAAACTCTTCCCACCCAATAACTTCAACTTCCACTCTTGGCCTTGAGGTTTTAATCAGTTCCCACCACTGATCAACTTATCCCTCTAAGTGATAAATAGCATGGGTAACCTTCTCTTGTTCAGAGAAGCAGAGCACAAAAAAGGTCTTCTCAATAGAGCTGATCCAGTATTCAGCAATTAATTGGTCGGTACATCCACTAAATGATAGTGGTCATTGAATTATAAAAGGATCAATAGAAAGTTTTCCCCTTCATGGTGAAATCGTTCTCTCATCTTGATACAAGTTATTTCCCATAACTTGAGTGAGTTGGTTCATCATTCGCATGAATGTTTATATTCTGGCTTCCATCGGAGGGCCGTCAGCGCATGGTCCATTAAGTTCACCCTTTGCATGGTTCCTCCTATTTATCACCATTATCTAAAAGAATGAAACCTTATTGTGAAGATTTTTTCATTTAGGAATATTTTAACTATAAATTATTTTATGTCTTATAATGTCATGCTTTAAACAATTACATTTCCCTATAAATCCTTCATTATGATTCATAAAAATCTTAGAATTAACCAAGCATATACCCCCAGAGTGTCATAACAAAGAGTGAAGTAAGGCCCATTGTCATGTACCAGGATTCCTCATGTCAAGCCCAAAACTCCTTGTTAGAGTTTTCACTCCTAGGTACATATATGCCAGAGCCGCCTCTACCAACTCGTATCCAGACAGGGATGTCTTTTCATGATAAACCAATTAATCAATACTCACCAAAATACTAGGAAGTATTTGTAACAACCCGAAATTTTGAATAAATCTTGTTTCCTAATTTTATGTGTTATTTTATTTTTATACTAAACAAAAATGTTTCATTTGATAACATGAGTATAATTAAAATGATACTGTTGGTTTTTGACTGTTATATGACCATTGGTCAATATGACCACTAGAAACTAAACGTTTTGATTATTGTCTCTAAATACAAGTAATCTTGGTTAATTAATATAGAAAGAAGATTCGATGGCCTCATCCAGTAGTCTTGGACCAATCGAAGCCCATCTAACAGAACTTGGGAAGGAGGTAGCACCACTGGGCTTTGCTCTGGACCAAACCCAAGATGAACTTCATCGTATAAAGCTAGAACGGGATCACCTTCGCGAGAAGTTCAAACTGATAAAAATTACTACTCATGCAATGTTGGCCGAGCCTCCCTCGGATTCTCTCACCATAGCACAACTTACACTTAGGTCCTATGCTGGTGTGATAAGGGGATATGTAAGGAGACCGTAACTGCCTTGTGTAATCCCTTGTTTTAAATAAAAATTTGGATTTCTTCTTATGATGAAGTTTATAAATTTTCAAATGACCGGATAAATATAGTATGCATATTTTTGATGAATTTTAGAAAAAGGATATTTTAAAAATGGTTGTGTAAGCCTTAAATAATTAAAAATGTGTAATGATTTTCAAAAAATTGTATTCTACAATTATGTTCGGTACGAAATTTAGAGTCTAATAAGATAAACATAATTTTTGATGAATAGTAAATTATGAATAGTGATTTTATGATTAGGATTAGTAATGTTTCCAAATGGATTAGTAATCCCACTTAAAGAAAGCATTAATATAATCTAGGCACCTTGATTAAGTAACGTGATTCAATAAAATGGTTAAATAACGGTTTCATAAATTATTATTCAAGTATTAGTTTTTTTGGGTGAATAGTGTTTTTTAATTAAAATTTTAATTAAAAATATTTAGATAATTATTTTTATAAAATGGATTTCATTTTTGAACTCATAGCACCGATATTATGCTATGGTAATTTTTGGGGTTTTTTCTAAAAAAAATGAATTTTCAGTGAATAGTGTTTTTATTTAAAAATTAAATTAAAAATATTTAAAAAATTATTTTTATAAAATGGAGTTCATATTTGTAATCATAGCGTTGATATTTGGTTAAGGTGAAATTTTGGGATTATTCTGAGGAAGTTGAATTTTCGATGAATAGTGAAAATACAGTTTTTAAGTTACGGGTGATTAATGACATCATTAAATGATGTATTAAGTTTATAATCAATTTTTTCGAATTATGAATAGTGAGATATGGTATGAGGTGTCCCAAGTGGCCAGTACCATGGGAAAATACCATGGGCAAGCCCATGGTTTTTCCAAAACCACTAATGAGGTGTCCCTTTGCCATTAATGCCTTGTCCCCTCAATTTCCCTATAAATACCAAGCCATCCTCTCATCCATTCGACTACCCACTCTCTCCCAACGATGTTCTGGTATCATTTCCTCCCAAGGAGTCCTCCCATGGTGACCCCAATCCCTCAAGGTCCCAACCATTGAGTTTTAAGAGTTATGTTTTAAGGTAAGGGATCTGACCTCTCTCTTTCATTTCATGTAATCTCTTTTATGTCATTCCTTTTATGCTCCATGTTCTTATGTTGGAGGATGTTCTTTTATACTCCTCTTACATCAGTTTTTACGTTCATATAATGAGAGATCCCCTCTTTCTCTCATTATTTCGTTCTATGAAGTTTTATGTGGCGCCGTTAGGCTGCCGAAATTTTTGTAACAGATTCTTTCTCCCTTCTCATTTTTTTAAGATGTATTTTCATGTAAAGTATTTCAAGTTCCTTTTTATTATGTTGGGGTATGATCTCTAAATTTATCATACAGATCATTTATGATCATATGATGAGAGACCCTATTTGATCGCTTCAATTCAGTATTTTGAAGTTTTAAGTGGCGCCGTTAGGCTGCCGAATTTTTAAGTGGTTCTTCACCCTTCTCGTTTTGAAGTTCTACTTTCATGTCAATTCTTTCAAGTTCCTTTTTATTATGTTGGGTTATGATCTCTGAATTTATCATACTGATATTTTATTATCATATGATTAGAGACCACATTTGATCGCTTCAATTCAGTATTTTGAAGTTTTAAGTGGCGCTGTTAGGCTGCCGAATTTTTAAGTGGTTCTTCACCCTTCTCGTTTTGATGTTCTACTTTCATGTCAATTCTTTCAAGTTCCTTTCTTTTATGTTGGGGTATTATCTCTATATCTATCATACTGGACTCTTATGTTCATATGATGAGAGACCCCATTTGATCTCTTCAATTCAGTATTTTGAAGTTTTATGTGGCGCCGTTAGGCTGCCGAATGTTTAAGTTGTTCTTCACCCTTCTCGTTTTGAAGTTCTACTTTCATGTCAATTTTTCAAGTTACTTTTTTTTATGTTGGGGAATTATCTCTATATCTATCATACTGAAATCTTATGTTCACATTATGAGGGACCCTATTTGATCTTTTAAAATCATTTTTGTTGATGTTTATGTAACGCCGTTAGGATGCTGAACTTTCATAAGAGAAATCTAATTTTTGTCTTCCTTCCATGTTTTTCATTTAAAATTGTATGTCCTTGAAATTTAATTTCCATGATCATGTATCCTTCTTATTCTGTCCATATACTATTTTATGGGTCATTTAGGAATGTTTGAACCATTTTACCTCTCTTTTTAATGTCTTCTAAAACCTCGTAACATAGCCGTTATGCTGCAGAATTTCCGTCTCAAAATGTCTATCTCTTTTTCTAAAGTTCTTTTATATTATTAAGTGAATACTAAAAGCTATTTCTTATAAAGTGGTATTCACATATATACCAAAATGTTCTATTTTAAATTTTGGGATTTACATACCTGAGACCCACCTTCCTTTTCTGTGTGTTTTAAAGTGATGTAAAGATCATGTCTTTAAAGCAGTTTTTAAAACGTTATGATTATGAAATGAAACCCATTTATTTTATGCTATATGGGTTATTTATGAAATTTTTGATGATGATATATTTGGCTCACATGATAATAAAGGAAAATTTAAGGGTGCGCCCTGATAGCGCTCCAATGCATTGGGTAATGATGTAACCACTAGAGATTACAATTTTCACGATACCTTGGTGAATAACCTTAGTAATTTTCAAATGACACCTTGGGGATGGACCTTGGTGATATGTTCATGATTGTCTATGTTAAATGATGTAGCCACATTTTCAAGTTATGAAAAATGTTATTTTTATTATGATATGCCTCCTTATTTCATTCTCATGCCTTAAAGTTCTTTTTCATGACCTTATTGAAGAATCTCAAGTTCACATGTAAAATGTTTCTCTTGTTTTCCTTACTGGGCTTTTTGTTCACCCATTCTTTTGATGTATGCTCCCAGGTTATTTGATGCAGTAATGACCCTAGGATGAACATGAGGATAAGCCATTCAAGTGTTTTAGAAGAATGTTTTATGTTTTCATGTTTAAAGTTCCTGGTTTCCCAGACACTAAACCTAAAAGATCCTCGGTTTTGTAAAATGTATTGAATGTTTATGTGATAAAGAGGAGGGATGCTATATTTGGTATCAAATGATGGTTTAGTTATTTGTGGAAATTAGGATATGAAAAAAATCTAGTAAGAACCCTATAGAAAAGATTCAATATAGGAAATCTTCCTGGTATTTTGGTGAGTATTGAGTAAGGGGTTTCCAAGAAAATACATCCATGTCTGGATACGAGCAAGTAGAGGTGGCTCTGGCACAGATGTACATAGGGGTAAAACCTGAAAACACCACTTTGAGCTAGACTCGAACAGGAACTGGTACACGACAACGGGCCTTGCTGCACTCTTGGTAACGACACTCCCGGGGGATATGCTTTGGTAAATTCATAAGCTTAGTATGAACCATTATTAAAGGAACAATGATAAAACAAAATAATGATTCACATAAGAATATATGATCATGGATAACCTAGATTGGAACCTAGGTGATCACAAGATAGGATATACTTTTATTATACATGTTTATCCTTTTATGCTTAAATTTTCCTTTTCATGATTATTAGCTAAGTAAATAAGCCCCTAATTATAGTTTCTTTTCTTAGTTAATGGCGGAAAATGAAAGAATATGTCCCAAAATCCAATGTGATAGGAAATGCGATGATTGTTGTATTAATATGACAGAGGTGATTAGGGGATTAAAAGATGATTATTATTTTGGAATACGTTCACTATTTTAGGGACCCTATATGATCGAGGTAAATAGATTACTACAGTATTTTCATTGAGGAGTAAGGTTGACTTATATTTTGAAGAATCGATGAATTTATGGTGGACTTATATTAATTTAGGTTACTTATGGGAATGATTAACCTATCTTGGATAAAATATGTTTAGTTTAGATAATTTTGTTATAAGATGTTAGGAGTGGTTGATGTTGTTTAGAGATGAACAATGAAGTTTATTTTGGAAGACTATGTTATCAAATCCTTCTTTTATTTGGGTTTCAATCTTAGTTTGGTTTATTTTGATGAATTTTAAGGACCGTTATTTATGGGATGGTCTATGATGACCTTTGGGTATTACCATGGAACATTGAAGATTTAAAATTAGTTTCCATTCCTATGGGATTCTTCCTTTTTGAAGAGTTGTCTAAACTTACCCTTTCTGTTTTTGGGATAATGTTTAAAGATAGAAGGAATAGATAGTTAATCTTTTGTGGATTATGTGATTCTCTAGAAGATGATTCTTGTGTTTTGATGAGACCAAGTAGTTTTGAATGCTCATCGTTTGGGAGAAAAGTGTAGTTTTGGTAGAAACTTATTAAAGGGTGAAACTCTACATGAAGGTAGATATATTTCCTTATGTTTTTGTTCTATGTTGTAAATGAATTACTCAAAATTATGAAAAGGAACGTAAAACAAAAACGTTGTTCGTTTACGTTTCCTACTAGGTAATCAAAGATCGTTTACACACATCATAAGTTTGGGATTTTCTTATGGTTAACTTTCTCCTAATCATGTTCTCTGTCACTCTCCCTCAGAACTTGACCCTTTGTTTTCTCCTCCATGTCCATGTTTTCCAACATGGAAGCCTAGTGTGGTCTAACTCGGGTGACCTTCATACTTCCCTTTCTTTCTTTTAAAGTAATAGTTTTACTGACTCCTTTTCTGATGTGGGACTTTAAATGAAATTTCAAAACCTAATTTTAAAAAATTGCGAGGACGCAATTTCTAAAGGGGGGAAGATTGTAACAACCCGAAATTTTGAATAAATCATGTTTCCAAATTTTATGTGTCATTTTATTTTTATACTCAACAAAAATGTTTCTTTTGATAACATGAGTATAATTAAAATGATACTGTTGGTTTTTGACTATTATATGACCATTGGTCAATATGACCACTAGAAACTAAACGTTTTGATTATTGTCTCTAAATACAAGTAATCTTGGTTAATTAATATAGAAAGAAGATTCGATGGCCTCACCCAATAGTCTTGGACCAATCGAAGCCCATCTAACAGAACTTGGGAAGGAGGTAGCACCACTGGGCTTTGCTCTGGACCAAACACAAGCTGAACTTCATCGTATAAAGCTAGAACGGGATCTCCTTTGCGAGAAGTTCAAACTGATAGAAATTACTACTCGTGCAATGTTGGCCGAGCCTCCCTCGGATTCTCTCACCATAGCACACCTTACACTTAGGTCCTATGCTGGTGTGATAAGGGGCTATGTAAGGAGACCGTAACTGCCTTGTGTAATCCCTTGTTTTAAATAAAAATTGGGATTTCTTCTTATGATGAAGTTTATGAATTTTCAAATGACCAGATAAATATAGTATGCATATTTTTGATGAATTTTAGAAAAAGGATATTTTAAAAATGGTTGTGTAAACCTTAAATAATTAAAAATGTGTAATGATTTTCGAAAAATGTTATTCTACAATTATGTTCGGTACAAAATTTAGAGTCTAATAAGATAAACTTAATTTTTGATGAATAGTAAATTATGAATAGTGATTTTATGATTAGGATTAGTAATGTGTCCAAATGGATTAGTAATCCCACTTAAAGAAAGTATTAATATAATCTAGGCACCTTGATTAAGTAATGTGATTCAATAAAATGGTTAAATAACGGTTTCATAAATTATTATTCAAGTATTAGTTTTTTTTGGGTGAATAGTGTTTTTTAATTAAAAATTTATTTAAAAATATTTAAATAATTATTTTTATAAAACTGATTTCATTTTTGAACTCAGAGCACCGATATTATGCTATGGTAATTTTTGGGGTTTTTTCTGAAAAAAATGAATTTTTGGTGAATAGTGTTTTTATTTAAAAATTAAATTAAAAATATTTAGAAAATTATTTTTATAAAATGGAGTTCATTTTTGTAATCAGGGCGTTGATATTTGGTTAAGGTGAAATTTTGGGATTATTCTGAGAAAGTTGAATTTTCGATGAATAGTGAAAATACAGTTTTTAAGTTACAGGTGTTTAATGACATCATTAAATGATGTATTAAGTTTGTAATCAATATGTTCGAATTATGAATAGTGAGATAATGTATGAGGTGTCCCAAGTGGCCAATACCATGGGCAAATACCATGGGCAAGCCCATGGTTTTTCCAAAACCACTAATGAGGTGTCCATTTGCCATTAATGCCCTGTCCCCTCACTTTCCCTATAAATACCAAGCCATCCTCTCATCCATTCGACTCCCCACTCTCCCCCAACGAAGTTCGGGTCTCATTTACTCCCAAGGAGTCCTCCCATGGTGCCCCCAAGCCCTCAAGGTCCCAACCTTTGAGTTTTAAGAGTTATGTTTTAAGGTAAGGGATCCAACCTCTCTCTTTCATTTCAAGTAATCTCTTTTATGTCATTCCTTTTATGCTCCATGTTCTTATGTTGGAGGATGTTCTTTTATACTCCTCTTGCAGAATTTTTCATGTTCATATAATGAGAGATCCCCTCTTGCTCTCATTATTTCGTTTTATGAAGTTTTAAGTGGCGCCGTTAGGCTGCCGAATTTTTTTGTAACAGATTCTTTCTCCCTTCTCATTTTTTAAGATCTATTTTCATGTAAAGTATTTCAAGTTCCTTTTTATTATGTTGGGGTATGATCTCTAAATTTATCATACTGATCTTTTATGATCATATGATGAGAGACCCCATTTGATCGCTTCAATTCAGTGTTTTGAAGTTTTAAGTGGCGCCGTTAGGCTGCCAAATTTTTAAGTGGTTCTTCACCTTTCTCGTTTTGAAGTTCTACTTTCATGTCAATTCTTTCAAGTTCCTTTTTATTATGTTGGGGTATGATCTATAACATTATTGTACTGATCTTTTATGATCATATGATCAGAGACCCCATTTGATCGCTTCAATTCAGTATTTTGACGTTTTAAGTGGCACCGTTAGGCTGCTGAATTTTTTAAGTGGTTCTTCACCCTTCTCGTTTTGATGTTCTACTTTCATGTCAATTCTTTCAAGTTATTTTTTGATATGTTGGGGTATGATATCTATATCTATAATACTGGACTCTTATTTTAATATGATGAGAGACCCCATTTGATCTCTTCAATTCAGTATTTTGATGTTTTATGTGGCGTCGTTAGGCTGCCGAATTTTTAAGTGGTTCTTCACCCTTCTCGTTTTGAAGTTCTACTTTCATGTCTATTCTTTCAAGTTACTTTTTATTATTTTGGGGAATTATCTCTATATCTATCATACTTAACTCTTATTTTCACATGATGAGGGACCCTATTTGATCTTTTAAAATCATTTTTTTTTGAATTTTAAGTAATGCCGTTAGGCTGCCGAACTTTCATAAGAGAAATCTAATTTTTGTCTTCCTTCCATGTTTTTCATTTCAAATGGTATGTCCTTGAAATTTAATTACCATGATCATTTATCCTTCTTATTATGTCCATCTACTATTTTATGGGTCATTTATGAATGTTTTACCCATTTTACATCTCTTTTTAATGTCTTCTAAAACCTCGTAACATAGCCGTTATGCTGCAGAATTTCCGTCTCAAAATGTCTCTCTCTTTTTCTAAAGTTATTTTATATTATTAAGTGAATACTATAATCTCTTTATTCTAAAGTGGTATTCACATATATACCAAAATGTTCTATTTTAAATTTTTGTATTTACATACATGATACCCACCTTCCTTTTCTGTGGGTTTTAAAGTGATGTAAAGATCATGTCTTTAAAGTAGTTTTTAAAACATTATGATTATTAAATGAAACCTATTTATTTTATGCTATATGGGTTATTTATGAAATGTTTGATGATGATATATGTGTATCACATGATAATAAAGGAAAATTTAATGGTGCTCCCTGATAGCGCTCCAATTCATTGGGTAATGATGTAACCACTAGAGATTACAATTTTCACGATACCTTGGTGAATAACCTTGGTAATTTTCAAATGACACCTTGGGGATGGACCTTGGTGATATGTTCATGATTTTCTATGTTAAATGATGTAGCCACATTTTCAAGTTATGAAAAATGTTATTTTTATTATGATATGCCTCCTTATTTCATTCTCATGCCTTCTTTTTCATGACCTTATTGAAGTATCTCAAGTTCACATGTAAAATGTTTCTCTTGTTTTCCTTACTGGGCTTTTTGCTCACCCTTTCTTTTGATGTATGCTCCCAGGTTATTTGATGCAGTAATGAACCTAGGATGAACATGAGGAGAAGCCTTTCAAGTGTTTTAGAAGAATGTTTTATGTTTTCATGTTTAAAGTTCCTGGTTTCCAAGACACTAAACCTTAAAGATCCTCGGTTTTGTAAAATGCAATGAAAGTTTATGTGATAAAGAGGCGGGATGCTATAGTATTCCTATATTTAACCATTTATATAGGGTTCTTCCTAATTTATTCATTGCCTAATTTCCATAAATAACTAAACTTTTTTTGAAACCAACTTCGACATCCTGCCTTTTTAACATAACGTTTCATTATATTTTACAAATAGAGGACCTTTAGAGTATAGTGTCATGAAAATTAGGAACAAAATACATGGAAAAATAAAAAAACATTTAAATTCACTTTAAATTCTACATTAAAAGGTCATCCTATGTACATCCACTACATCACATAACCTGGAGACATACATCAAAGGAAATGGTGAGAAGAAGGCCCTACAATGGAAGCAAGTGAAACAGTTTACATGTGATCTTGAGCGATATCAATAAGAACATTGGGATAAAGAGGTATATCATAATAATAATAACATGAATCATAACATGAATATGTAGCTACAAAATTTAATTTATACATTCATGAAAAAATCACAAAGGCTCATCCCCAAGGTGCCATAAAAATTTCCAAGGTTATTCACCAAGGTATTGTGAAACTTGTCATCTCTAGAGATTAAGTAGTTTACCCAATGAATTGGATTTATATCAGGAATCACCCATAATATTTAATTATTTTCATTTGACCCTCATATATCAATATAAATCATCTTATAAATTACCTATATAGAATAAAAGAAATGGGTTTCATTTCGAAATTGTGTCGTTTTAAAAGATATTAAAAATAAGATCATTATGTCATTTCTATCCCATGGAAAGGGAGAGAGGGTTAAATTTATGTCAATTGAAAAATAAAATATATCAATTTTATGTCTTGATGAATACCCCTATAAATGAAAATCTTTTTGGGTATTCAGAAAAATAAAATAAGAGAATTTCTTGAGAAAAAGAGAGAGATATTTTGAGGCCAAATTTCTGTAGCATAACGGCTATATAACATGATTTTAGAAAACAACAAAAAAACAAGGGGACTAGGGTCTCCCATCAATAAATGTATCGTTTAATGTACCAGTACATAATAAAAATAAATTAGATCATGATGTGGAATGACACACCACATTAAAATGAAACTTGAAAGAAAAGAGAAAATGTGATTTCTTTTACGACAATTTTTCACCCTAACAACATCACATAAAAATTACAAAAATAAATTGATGAGAGAATAAAGTGTCTATCAACATTTTTACATAAAATGGAATGTATTAAGAATATCTAATAACATACCCCCACATAAGAATACGGAAACAGGAAGACATAACTTAAAGAAAATCATGACTAAAAGAGGAGGGTAGGAGGTTCCCTTACAGTGAAGATTAACATCGAAAGCATGAATGATGGGACCTTGGGAGGCTTGATGGGACCTTGGGAGGACTCATTTGGAAGAAAAAATAATAGAACTATGATTAGGAGGATTTATGAATGAAATAAATGGGGTAATGTCTTGGTATTTATAGGAAAGGTGAGGGAATATTTAATTAATTTCTAAGGGACACCTCATCGATGGTATTAGCCAAACCAAGGGCCTGCCTATAGAATTTTATCATGGTATTGGCCACTAGGCACACCTCATAACATATCATACAATTAAAAAGTCGACTAGATTTATTACAACTTTATTACATCATCTATCTTGTCATTAAACCCCCAAAACTCATAAATGTATTTTTACTATTCACCAAAATTCAATTGTTTCAGAAAAATGCCAAAAATTCACTCTAACCTAATAACGATGTTCTGAATTAAAAAATGATCTCCATTTTATGAAAATTTTTTTATAAATTTTTTTAATTTAATTTTTATATAAAATCATTATTTTTTCAAAAAAAACATCCCCAAAACTATAACTTGTTTTGTAACAACTTGAAAAAGTAATCTAGGTCCCAAAAAATTATCATATAACCATAAGATGATAAAGTAAAAATATATGATTATATTTTATAGAAATATATTTCCATTTTAAATTATTATATTATTTATAAAATTTTAAATAAAATATTTATGATATAAGAAAATAAAAAAAACTTATAATATGATTTTTTTCAGTTTTAAGATGTCTAAATTGTATTACTACATTCATGGGGGCAGTTTCTATTTTTGTGGTTTATTTAATTTTCATTACTTTTCATAAGGGTATGTAACTATTTATAATTTACTAATTTCAGAAATTCAAGTTGATCTTATTAGACACTAAATTTCATACTGATCAAAACTATAGAATGCCATTTTTAAAAAATTATTTTACATTATTAATTATTTAATATTTACAAGAATATTTTAAAATGAAATTTTTACAAAATTTGTCAAATAATATTAATCATATATTTATCTGAACATTTGAAAATCACAAATTTTACCATAATAAAAAATAACAATTTAATTTATATTGAGGTATTACAAAAAGTATTTAAGGCCTCATTATATAGCCCCTTATAACACATGCATAAGACCTAAGTGAATGTTGTGCTATGCTGATAGAATCTGTGGGTGCTTCAAACAACATTTCCTGAGTGGTGATTTTTATCATCTTGTACTTCTCCCTTAGAAGATTCCTTCCAAGCTTCACATGTTGAAGCTCAGCTTGGGGTTGGTCTAGAGAAAATCCTAGAGATGATACCTCCTTCACTAGATGTGATAGATGTGCTTCGTACAGCCCAAGTCTACTGGATGGGGCCATCAACTCTTCTTTATGTATAAATTAACCAAGATCACTTGTATTTATAAACAATAATTGTAATGTTAAGTGTTTGGTTTCCAACATTCATATTTACCAATGGTTATATAATAGTTGAAAACCCAATAGTATCACTTCATAAATTATAGGATATAGTTTTGTGGACTATAAAATGATATAACATTAAAATTTAGGAAAAAAATATTTTTCAAAAGTTCGGGTTGCTACATAGGGCATGTGTCATTTTGGGAAATAGTGGAAATATAGTAGGGAAGTTGTTGCATGGTTCCTTAACTATTATAATATGTGGGATATTTTTTTATAATTTAATTGGGATTATTTGTGAGAGGATTAATTTGGGGATAGAAACATACCATAGTTGATTTGATTATGAGTTAGTTTCATTGGTTATTCAATATGATTCAGTATGATTTCATCACAATGAACATGTGGTTTCATGATGGATCATTCTGACTATACAAATTATGCTAACCTCATTCTATACAAATTATTTTATAGGTTCTAAGAACTGGTTGTTGATTAATTTTGATATTACATGCTAGGAGTGTTTTTATGATATAATTTTCCTTTGATATCGATGATGAAGATTTTCATTTGGTAATTGTAGTTTTTTCATGTGTACCATTTTTATGACATTACATACACATATTGGGAACTTATATTTGTTGTCATAATTATTTTTTTCTATTCTATTATTATCTATCATTCATCATATTTATATTATAGTGTAATAAACCCTTTTGCAGGTTTTACAAAACCTTGGTTCTAGTCATCATCCCATGGCCTATTGGTGGTGGTTTATAGGTCTCACCATTGTTATTCCTTCATTTTTGAACTAGGAAGGGTACCATTTGAGGGAATATGACATGATAAATTAGTGTGGATGCTTATGGATTACTAGAGGTAGAACCAGCTGAACTTAAAAATGCGTATTATTTTCTATGTACTGATTACATATTCAATCAACCGTGAGGATCAAAGTGGCTATCCCAATTCGAATTGAGAATATGCTATCACCAGTTGTGAGTGAGGACCTCAGATATTCAACATTCTACATTTACGTTTAGTTGTGACTTATATGCATTCATTTTTATATCATTTGGGTTTATGAATTCATATATGGTGTTAATAACACTAATGAGTCTTTCCTTTCCTCCAAATTTGGATTCCTTTGTGTTTATCTTCATTTATGATAATAATATGTACTCGAACTTTGAGGAGGTTTATTATAACTATTTAGATGACATTTTATGTATATTAAGAGAGAACTAGCTCTATGGTAATCCCTCAAAGTGTACATTTTTTATTGTTAATGTGTGAATATTTGGGTATGTGATATTAAAAGTAGGCATATCAGTAGACCTATAGAAGGGTGTTCTAGTGGTTTCATGGAAGTGGATCAAGAAAATATTTTATATTCATACTTTACTAGGATATTAATATAAATAATTGAATTTTATATGGGACTTCACCTATTCTACAACACTGATTACGGCCTTGAAAAAGAAGTGTGTGAAGTTAGAGTGATAAAAAAAAGGGTTGATAAACATTCAATATCTAAAATATTGGTTGATTTATTCCCTGATATTGGAACATACTCCGTATTGTATGTTTTATTCATTATATTTTGATGCATCATGAGAGTTAATTAGGGTTTTTCAGATGTTGGGCGGGTGAGTGGTCACGTATGGTTATAGGAAGCTATGTCCACAAGAGTGGAACAAATAAAATTATGGTCTAGATCTAGTAGTGGTTGTGTATTTTTTGATATGTTAGAATCAATAACTTATGGTTGATTGGTTCTTGGTGCATACCTATTATAAGACCATATTTTTAATATTATATTAAAGGTACATAAACATCAATGGAAGCAGGTTGTGCACTTTTGGGCCTTCGATTTTTATATGGAAGACCCCAATATGAAAGGTAATATCTTTGATGATCAATTGAGTAAGAGGAATAATCTATATGTGGGTCATTTTTCTTGTAACTATTGGTGGTTTATGAGATACTTGTTGATATGTGACTTAGCTTTGAGGAGAATTAGGGTAGAGATGCCCTAACACATTTTTTAAAAATCCTTATATCATTAGAGAGTGTATAAGAGATAGTTATATTACTAGGTTTTTCTAGTGGTGAGCGATAATAAATATGGTTGGGAGACTCCACCTAATTAGTAACAAGATGCTGACGAGGTTTTCCAATGTAGGGTCAAGTGGTAGTTCCTTCAATAATTTATGAAGACGTAATGAAGAGCTCACAGACATTGATATAGATTGCTCAATTGAAGCTTACAACGAGTTATCATGGCATTATAGAAGTAGTATTTGTGGCCAGGGATGAAGTAGGTCAATGCAGTTTGTTATTCCCCACATGCCAGTGCATGTAACACCCCAGGATTGGAGTATGTGTTTCCAAAAAATAATAACATTATCGAGTAGCCTATATCCTTTTAAACACCAAACTAAAAAACTAGTATATCTTTTCATAATTAAATGTAAATATTAATACATTATGTATATATAATGTGAAACATCATTAATAAAAATTACGATAATAGTAAAACCTCAATTAAATAAAATGATAATAAATTTTTTTACTATAAAACATTTATTATAAATAATAATATATTGATATTAATAGTTTTAAATAATGATTTTATTTTTTTAAATCACAATTAATTGATAAAATTTAATTATTATAAGACAAATAATTAATGTCATATGATTAAATTTATTCAATGAAAAAAAGGGAAAATTTTCAACGAACCATTTCTTTAAAATCAACTGTATTTCATAATAATAAATTAAATTGACCTCTTTTCAAAAATATTTTAATAAAACGTAATTTTAAAATTTATTATATTATATATTAGTACTCATTTAATTATAAATTGATAGCAAATATGAGAAATAACACATAATGATTTAGAAAAAGTAATATTTTATATATATGACTTTTATTTATATTTTTTATTCTCATTTAAAAGATATAATTATAAAATAAAATAATATTAATTTGATTAAAAGAAATATTTTTTTGAATTCATCTTTTCAAAATTATCTTATTGTTAATTTTAAATTTTCTATAAAATATTCCTTTTCATATAAAAACAGAAAATATATTTTTTCACATAATAACAAAACTTTTATGAATTCATTATAATATATGAATGGATTGAAAATATTTGAATAATTCTTTACAACTAATAATTAATTTAACGAGTAAAGTAATTCTTCTAAAATTAAGATGTTGAATTTTTAAAAATATAATTTTCTTTTTCGAAGCCTATATAGTATATTATCCCAAAAAATATATAATTTTTGTTATTTTCCATTAATTAAGTATTAACAATGATCTATTAAATTTATAAATAAATTTAAATTAAAAAACAAATTATTTTAATCATAAACCAATAAATTTCATGGTAATCAATACAATGACTTATTTTCGAGAAAATTCTTTTATATTCCTAAAAATGGAATTTTCTTAAAAATAGATATTTTTAATTAAGCAAAGATTTATTAAGATTAATTTTTACCACCTATAGAAATGGATTCATTTAAAATGATATTATAAATTTTATTCTGCATGTTAAAATTAGGTAATCAATTCAATTTCATTTTTATTCATAAAAATATGTTTCCTTGGTAAATGTTAGCCAACAAAGTAAAGGGTAAAATGAAGTAAAATTTTATGATTAGGGGGTAAAGACTTATTATATCACAAAATAATATCCTCAAATTGATATATATGGGATTTATCTACACCCCCCTTATTCATTTTCAATTTTTATCATTTTTCAAGCCACATTACATGAGAATTACATATCATTTAATTTAACACAATCATTTCCTTATAAAATTCCACTCCACTCACTTATGAAGGGATACCACCTACCCCAAATTAATGTCACAATAAAATTCAACTATACCATATAATTGACATTTTTTCTTTCCCTAATAATCCTCTCTCACATTCTTGAACTTCTATTCCAAAAATGAATTGTTATACCTATAATTTCTAAGAGTTCCTTGAAAAGAAGATTTAACCTCTCAACACAAGTGATATCTTCTTCTAGATTATTAATCTATATTTTCATAATATACATTTTCATTAATTTTATATATCATCTGAAAAAATATATAAACCATTAATATTATGTAAAATATTTCTTATCACTATATAATATAATGATCCTAGTCATTCATATGTTATATCATTATTTAATATTAGTTGGTTTTACCTATTTCATGAACATTTTTATAATTTTTATACCATCAATTACTATGAAAATGAAATAATATAAATAATATATAATAATGTTTAATTTGATATGTTTTCAGAAATAATATTTCATAATATTCAAAATTATATTTACTCATAAATTCGATTATTTTTTTAATTAAATAATAACCAAAAATAGAATATTTTTAATTCCATTACAACTATAAACATAACATCCTTGAAATGTATATAGGAATAAAAAAATATATTTAGCATAATTATTATTATATAATTAACTATCATAATGTGATGAATCATTGAAAAATAATCAAGGACATGAACTTCCAAAATGAAGCATTAATGTGAAATTAAATGGTTAGAACCTAGATGTAATATTTAACAATTTTCAATTATCATTTTGATAATAATGAACTATACGTGTGTGTGTTTCTGATTCATTCCTTGTGGTGTGGCTGAACATTTTCACATGGTTGTGTGTGCTATATGATATTTTTTCCCCACATTCCCACATTCCAAAGGCGACTAGATTTCACCACATTATCGATAATGTCTTCTCCTTAATCGAAACATGGTGATGGAATATCAGTTCCCCCTTCCATGATTTCCTTCTTGAAACTTTTCTCTAAGTCCGAGTCTCCCATATAGATTAAGGTGTGTTCATGAAACTCATTCTAGGTTCCACTTCAATGTGGACAATAGTAAATTATACTATTTTTTCCATGAAAATCCAGGGGTGCATGATAGGGTATAAGCCTTCGATTATGAGAGTAGTCACATTGGGAATTGCTAGTTTGCCAAGATGATTGGAACATTGGTCACCTTTTTCTTCCTCATACAAGGGCATCTCATAGAGGCATCTCATGCACCAAACTAGAGGCATGTCGTGTCAATCATGAGGTATCTAGTTCAAAAGGCATATCATCAATGTTTTTAATCTCATTAATCACATTCATATATTGAGGTATAATTATGTGTCGGGTCATATTTTAGCTTCATGCAGAGATTAAGTGAGGCAGATCTGATTTCTCTGTGGAGGAAGATCGAGGGTTTACATCCCAATGAGGGAGAACTTAGATGGTTTACCGCACAATGGATAAAAATGCCTCATCGAGGTAGATTTTAGAGGTCTTTCACATAAATGGATAACTCCAATCCATGAAGTTTTATCGCTATGAGGTCATACCAATGTTTACCATTGGTTATGAATGAACCCCGAAGATGCATCCTATAAAAATTGTCTATAATAAATTGATCAAAATACATAAAATTCGATGAGATGGTGGAGGGATTACACATGTGAGATACTCTTCGAAAGATGATTGGTATTGGTTGGATTGTGTGGGAATTTTCATAGGAGAAGCCTAAGGTGATTCAAGGGGAAACAATGAAATGGATGGGGCATATCAATCTGATATTCACATATGTGGGACATGATTCCACTGTTATGTTGTGGACTATATAAAATTTGGATGGATGCAGATGAAGTGTGGGGTGGAATGGATGTGGTAGATGCAATTATGGGTTTGGTCCTCATTACTTATTTTTACATATCCAATTAAGTTGGGAATCCATGCCAACATAGTTTTAGAATTGGTGTTTGGGATTATAGACATAAGGACACCCATGAGGTGTTGTTTTATTGGAAATATAACCCGTTTAATGTTGAGGAGTGTGATTTGGAATTTTACCCTAGTGTAGGTCCATTTAAGTGGATATGGTTTGGGATTATAATTCACAGACATCTAGAATATGGGAAATACTTTGTATTACACCTAAATCGGAGTCCCGTTGGATAGGGAATGTTGGGGATTATGCATTAGAGTTTCCCATTTGATAGAGGTTTCAGATATTGTGGATAAGGATCACCACTAACCAATATTCCCTTGTGAATAATGGTTTGTGTGAGAAACAAGAGGTAACAGTAGACTTGAATATCACATAGCTTACATTGTCTACTATAGGACAGAGGATGAAGGCTAAAGGAAGAGATATTTGGCATTGATGTACTTGTCTCCTCACCTTTTTTGGTATGCATGGGAGGTAAGGAGGAAAAAGGTGATTCCTCCAGGAAATTATATGTTCTTATTCATGGATGGATTATAAGGAGGATGAATTTTCCTATGTGGAGTAAGTCATTTAATGGTAAGAGTATCTCCTTTTATATCACTCATTCGAGGGACATCATGAACATTCCACATAGGGTAAGACAATAGTTTAACATCATTGGTTGAGGAAGTTGATAATAGGTAGTTTTATGTGCCATATCTTTGGTATTGGGGGGCTCACTCTATTCCCCTTGGGATAACATAACATTCACACATACACCCTTTGGAGTTCCACGGCTTCAACAATGATGGGTTGGATGGGTGTGGAGGATCGTTCAGTCCCGAGGTCCATGTTAACATACTAATGATGAAAAGAAATGGGGATTTTCATACATATAATGATAATAATTGATTATGGAAACACATACACTAAATGAACTGAGGACATCGCATGAGGGACCAAGAAATTGATGTGTACAAACAATGTGGGTTAAGCATAAGAGGTGCTCTCAAGGAATATAAGATGCATGCAAGAGGTTATCAAACATGGATCATTGGTATAGAGAGATGAAAAGGATCTTTAAAGAAGGGATAAAAGAAATATTGTATTCTTTATAGGAATAGGATGTATTGATTGAAAGATTGGGTTTCACACAATACTGGGGTTGTGTTTAACAGGGGTCTTTTGTGCACCACAACCATAGGCTAAATAAAGTTGGCAATGGATTTTCATGCTCTGGGCCCACTCAAAAGAGTATTCACAGGGAACCCATAAGGCAAGATATCTACCATAAGGATTACATCCTTGCGTTATGTCATCATATATTGTGCTTATGAGTAGTAGATCATCGCTTAAACATCTAATGAATAACCTTGAATAATGGGAGGCCTTCAATATATAGAGAAATCCTTCAGCAATGGAATGAAGAATTATGGTCATGTAAATGATATTTCCTAATATTATGCCCTTTTCTATGTCTAGCAATATCACTTGGGGATGGTAAAAATATCATTTGGCATGAAATCATTTTAAATGTGACCTAATTTAATTCGCGTAGCATAAAACTATTGTGTGCACCCTTGTTGAACATTTTCATGAAAATGATGAAGGGTAATGAGATAAATAATTTTGGGAACACCATAGACTTATATGTGAATATAAATATTATATTCGGGACTCAAATCTAGAGTGCACCATCCTTCAGGATCATGGAATGATCTGTCATGTTCGATAAGGGATTTAGTTCACACAAATATGCTGATATGTGGATGTTGGTGGAATTTGATGATAACAGACTCCACCTAATAATCTGAGCTAATAGGGGATTAGAAGACCTGGTTATAAGGGAAACAATGAATTCGTGGGCAGATTCCAACATGTGCATTCAAAATTAATCAAAGCCTCCATAAAACTTCTTGTGCAAATGCAGATGATCTAGTCCACACCTATAATTATGCGGGGGGATATGTATAGACAACATGACTGTCCATGTGATAGGAATCCATCTATCACAAATGCATAATTTGAAACCATTTATGTGAAAAAGGATCTTTGACATCTTATTTCACTTAACATCTACTACATCTATGATTGAGACATTTCAAAAATTCGGCATTCTATTATATTCTTGGTTGATCTTGCACATTTTTCCAATTCATTCCGAAAACTTGAATATATATCCTATTCCACTATTAGAGACTTCATATCCACTCTAACTGGAGAGCAAGCAAGATGCTTCTTAGATTGAAGTAGCAATAGCTGCTAAGAGGACTGAATAATTGGAACCCTCAGATTATTTAGACCATGATGGTTTTATTAGAAATCGAAATGTGGTTGGGTTTTATAACACAATCACAAAATTATAATATGATATGTCACTATCTTCCACCACGGAACATTGTACTTCCAGATGAAGTAATCATTCCAGCTTTTCAGGGTGAATCAACACAATTATGGTTCACATGTGAACAAGATACACCATGATGGAACATAACTATTAACATTTATGATGTCATATAACATAGAGACATTGTTGTCTATGTGATGAATTCAATGAAAAAAAATTCCATATGGGATGATCAAGTGGCAGAATAATTACCTTCTCAATACACCATTATCTTCCACAGAAACATGAGGATTAGAAGTATGGTATGTGATAAATATTGGGACCTATGTTAAAGTGTAAACATCACCAATGAGTTGTTATAGGCATACTGGGTATTCTCTACATGTTATGAATACAAGGTTGAGCTGTGTAGTGTCTGACTGTACACATTGGTATGAACATAAAAGAATCATTTTTACTGACTACATGAGCGTGTTCTAGAGCTCCTTATCCACTGGTCCCTAAACATGATCAAATTTAATCCCATCGATGGGGAATATGATATAATTTTATGCGATATTAACTGAATTAGAATCATTATACATGAAATATTATAGTATAACAAGTACATTCAACAAATGAATACATGGTAAGGTATCAAGTTGACCCCTATCCTAGAACAACATATTCAGGAATTAGTAATACAGAATTTGAAGATGAAACCCATTTCCAAAAATGATATCCCATTCTAGGGATGTTTTTACTTATTCCTCAATAAGGATATAGAGGTAAGAATGTCAGTATGAGGGATATAGTGTTTGAACTCATATCAGAGGGGAAATGAAGGATCCTATTGGTTTATCCTTGGGGAATGTAAGTACCATCAGTGTGGGTACAAAATGATGTGAGATTGGGTCCCACTAGTTCGTTATACTGCGTTCTAGGCCACCTTCTTCTTTGGGTGGCCGTTTCCATTGAGGTACATAGGGATGGGGATCTGTCAAGGAACATTGGGGATGATGGAATTCCTAGAAACTCGTAATAGTGTCAACCTACAACTACCCATGCTGGGTAAACGGTACACCATGCATGGTTGAATTGTGAATGAAATACACCACAAATAATCTATGGTTAATTCCAATTACTTTATGGTTTGATTGTGGTACATCTCTATGTATATGAGTTCTCGAATTCTATTAGGACTCTGATTGTCATCCTAAAACCATCACTATTGAACAATGTTGGTGTCCATCCAATGAATCTTTATGTGGATGGGGTTTTAATTTAGATTGGTAACCATGTGATCTTCAACTTTAACCCTTTTTAAATATTGACTAGTTTGATGATGGACATCATGCATGGTTCATGCGATCATAAGGGGTGCATGTTAACCTTTTAGAGAATGAGTTTTGATGGATTTTATTGATGAAAATGTGTTCTGTGAGAAATACATTTCATCCCATTTTTTCAGGAAGTTAGGATGTCCACATAGGGTGGTGAATAGAGACTACAAAGGGGTTTGTGAAGAGCTGAACCCATGTATCTTCTACCAATGGTTGTGTATTCTGGTGATCAGAATCTATAGGGAAACCATTATCGTTATACAAAACACCATTTAAATGTTCTAGTCGATGTAATATTCATCATTCATGTGGTGGAATATCCAGAGTCAATCCTATGAAAGATCATTAGGGTAATTGAACATCTGACCATGGATAAAGAGAATTAAGGTAGTAGATGGGCATCCTGTGGGGAAGCTCAAGATGGAACCATGATGGCAGGTATGTCACATGGTGTGGTTGCACCCCCACCTCCAAATAGGGACTGGTCTTGTAAGTGACCCTGAGGACCCAAAGAAGTGGCCCTTTGGAAGAATTTTACATATCTTTGACAACCAACCACTGATTCCATATTTTTACTCCATTGGTCCTCCTCTATGACATTACAGATTTCATTGACAACAGAGGGCCTATTGTGAATTTTGAAGTGGGACAAGATAAAACTACCAGATATCAGGTTCATTTAGGTCACAGAAAGTATGGAATTCCATCGGTGGAATGTGAATCTAATATTAATTTATATTTTTGTGAACAAACAGGGGAAATATAAAAAACCATCCAACCATGTAAAAGTGATTCATGTCCAAGAGACATATCAGGAGGAATTAATTCTATAGGAAGAGTCTAAAGAATAATAGGGGGATGAAAAAAAGTTTGGTGATGGGGAAACCATGGAGATGTGATGTCCAAGAAAAATTATTGACCGTTTGGAATATATGGAATATTTATCTAAACATATCACGGTTATCATAAAAAACTCATATCATTCCTTGGTTCCTTTCCTTTTATTTCTCAAGTCCACAAACTAGAACTAATCTTATATAGGAGAATCTTTATAGATAAAAAGAGGCCACCAAAATATGGGATGAATAGGTTCCAATTGGTGTAGAGAAGCATTCTCTAGGGCTTTCACTTGGGGCCGAGGAAGATGGCGAATCAGCTGAGGTTTAAATTGATGTGGGAATATTTGGAATGCCAGAACCTCCAGGTTATTTACAGGAGTCTATGGCCTACAATACCCACAGTGAAATACTATTCGAGGAATCAATCAAAGCCAAGGTGACATAACATAAAAATACACCCCCCAAAAGGTCAGATCATGATTTGGTTTTCTCCACAATGAGACTTTCAAAGAGCTATAACACTGAAGAGGTTTCCATTCCCATGCATCTTCTTCTCAAACAATGTTGGGGCAGCCAATTCCAATTACTGAGATACCCAGTGCAGAAGGTTCACCTATAGTTCAAGTCCCTTATGTGACTCAAGTGGTCAGACTAGGAATTATAAACTCTTTTATGTTCTTGCTTTCATAGAGTTGAACTTTTAATGTCATGAACAGATTGACTGAGGCACCTTTTCCCCATGTGGTGCCCATAAAACTAAAATCCAATGGACCAGAAATTTCTAGGGAATCCCTGGGATATATTTTCTTGTATACACCAATTCATAAGGATTTGATCGATGAAGTTGATCCATCCATGGTGGTTCTAGATGAATAGAAAGGTGAAACTACAACTGATGACACTAGAAAGGGGGAACTCAAGCCTAACATGGGAAAGGTTTCTATGGAGGAATAATCAAGAGAATATGTCTACCCCCCATGATATGAATCCTAGTCACTCAGATATGATACTATAGGAATACCCTAATCCTATACTTCTTTTCTCATTTCCATAGTGTAAACCTACAAATATGGAAGATATGGATGAGTCTGATCATAATGTGCCTAAAGAAAATCATATCAAAAGGAATGGGGGATAGAGGTTCATCCAATGATTCATTGATCAACCACTAGAGACGTAGTTAGGGGGATGGGATCCAGTCACTATGGGATGCACAACATGTGCTTCAGATGTTTTAATGCCAAAGGTATTCATGTGCTAGTCCAAGATTACATTGCTAAAATATTGCATGAAGGGATCCAAAACATGTATTTTTCATTGAATGAGAATAAGTATGACATCATACAGAAGATTATAGAGTCAAATGAGGAGATTCAAAATCAAAAGTAGCTAGAAAGAGTGAGAGAATGTTTTATTCATCAAGACTAAAGTAGATGTCATTAGCTAGGTGAGAGATCAATTGGAAGAGGCTGAGAACTTGATGAAGCATGAAACATCGTAAATTATGTATCTCAAGGTTTAGTGGGTTCGAGTATAGGAAATAGTTGATTATATTCATAAGATATCCAAGGATGAAGAAGAAAATCTCTAGAAGAAGCATAGAATCTTCGATTCCATCCACAAATGGATGGAATAGTTGATGTGCTCGATCATTAGGGCAGAGACAGAGATGCTACTTTGAGGAAACTCATCACAGGTTCCAACATGTGGATGTACCTTCCATTCTATGAATTTATTTCATTATTTTAAAACTTATTGTGCTCATGGACACATTTATTTCCATTATTTTATTACCATACATAAATTATATTTTTGATACAACTAAGGATCAGTCCCTAAGATCATGTGGGACATTCCCAACATGAGAAATATGGGAAAACTAAATAATTTTTCACCTTGAATGAGAGTGTCATATAATCATAAAAAACACATAGTTTCCCATTATTGAATGACAACGATAAGTGTTCTGGCTTGACATAAGTTGTATCTATAGAAAAGGAATCTGATAATAGTCATCTTTCTTTTCCCAATGTGTTATAATGCATGAGAGGGATGACGCTACTATAGACAGAATCTATCCAAACAAAAGGGATTGAGATGTGTGAATCAAATCACCCAAAATTAAGAACATAATGAAATTGAAATTGAGATAAGGTATAACTGCTGACCATGTTTAAATGAAAACATCTCGAACATTATCCAGTAATGAAGAGAATCAAATGAGGGTCGACTGACGACCATGTTCAAAATTAAGAACATATCATGAGTTGTCATCTGAATTTTTCCAGAAAGCTGGCCTAGGAAGGTACGTGGGACAATAATGGAATGGGAAAAAGATGATAGGGGATCCCTTCATATGTGTTAGAGATTGATGATATAAATGAGGGGGTATATGAAGTAATAAAATTGAGTAATGGAATGTTTGAATGAATTAATTCACTCTAAGAGTTTTTCTACCACAACATAGTGCACATTTATTTAGGTTCATTCTTCTAAACAAATATTAAAAAAAATTCCAGGGGAGAATCATCTCAACAGTTGAGAGAATGCTAAAAATGCGATCAATTTTTGTAGATGTCCATCATCGGGGAAGAAAAAATCTTAGGAAAGGGCCTGGCACATTTTTTTCTTTCAAATCGTGCAATTTGTATCAAAAATATTCATTCTAATGTCAAATGTTTTGGAATTTAGACAAACAATCTAATATCATATTGTAAGGAAAAGATATTTTACAATTTAACATCATTTGATTAGGAATTTGGACACAGATTAATGTCGTAATAACCAGATATCATCCAATGGTTTAAAGTATTGTAGTATGGAATATAGGTTCTTAGATTAAGGACATATATTTTTGACCTAGGAAATTATTATGAGGGGAGTATGTGGCCTTGAAGATTGAAAAATATGATGTGAAAGAGTATCTAAGAGGTCCCACACCACACAATATATTCCCAAGGGAAAATATCATATAGTTAAAATTTAGGATTCTTAGAATACATGATCTTAGTTTAAGGTCATATATTTTGGACGAATGTGATGATATCCAAAATGAGAATGCACAGTATGATGGGTTGAAAATGGTGACGTGATTGATGAAAGATGAGGCCCATCACCACACTATATATTCGAAGGGATTCACATGATTTTTATGTACATGATTTATTGTACCTAAGGATGCATGTTTTTGTTAATAGATTTTCAACCATATGTTCCTCTATGAGTATTTCCATTAAGGGTTCATGCATTACTAGACTACTAGACCACGTGAGACATCTTTAGTGTGGGAAAAAAGTAATGGTATTGGGGATCGACTAACTAGTGGAAGCAAAGAGTGATGATTCCAATGGTTTGGAATCATACCATGTCACAGGGAAGTGGAAATGAATTATGTCATGATATTCATTATTTGGATAAAGGGGTGACAAGTGAGTAAGGATGGATTATTGATCATGTTCAAACAAAGACACCAACCACAATGGTAAAGAATAGTGAGAGGAAATGAAAGATTGATGGCTAACCATGTTCAAAACATAGGATCATCAATTTGTTACAAGATATACATCATAGAATTTACCCATTATAGTAGGTGTGGAAACTATGGAATGATTCATAACCATTAGGGGGAACTCTTGATTTGAAAAGTGAATGAATTGTAAATAAAGAATGTTTTGAGGTTTGGCGAGGAGCACATCAGAATGTGGGATTCTAATATGGGTAGCCCAAATCGTTTAATGTCACATTTTCCATTCTATGGAAAAATGTTTACAGACATTTTTTTGATAATAAAGAAAAAAGTTTATTGACTTGTTCCATCGATAAGGGAAATCAATTAAATTTCATGTTTCTTGGAAAATAGGATACATTGTTTTTTCATAAGTTGTATAAATGGAATATGAGAGGTAATAATGTATGTGAATGTGGCCAAAGAGGCTTGTGTTCCACAGACACAACTTAAGGAGTGGATGGTAAGGTATCGCACATTCAAGTCATGGGAATACATTTGATTTTTATTATATACTTATCATAAGAGGCATTCCGATTATATACAAGGTAAGGCTGTAGTTTAACTTTATGTGTTGGGGATGTGAGGCTATAGTGTTTATTGTCATACAACATTGACTATATGGGCTATAAACACTCTATGGTCATAATTCTTGGACAACATCTAAGGACAAGGGGATGAGGGTTGGATAAATATACAGCTAGGTCAGAGGAAAAATATATGGACATCCCTACAAATTCCATAAGTTTGAGAATCAATCTATATGATGCTATTTAAGATATTGTGGTTGGGGACCAACACTAGGGGAAAATCATATCTCATGAAGATAATGAAGAATCCCATGATTACTGTATGGCATCATGGACATGATCATGGTTGGTTCATAGTATAATGTCATTCATTGAGGACATTAACACCCCGTTTAAGGTGACATAGTTTGGACTCATAATAGGGAAAATGATTCAAGTGGGTATGTATATGTGTGGAATCTTGACAGACCTAACATGAATGTAGACCTAGGATACCAATCACATGAAAAACCCCATAGGAATCCTATATATAGTTCAAATTCATGATACATAGACGATGATGTGAATAGTTCAATGTAATATTTCCAGGAACACTATCTCAATGTATATGGTCAAAGAGTTTCGACCAAATTAAGGTCAAGGGGTCTAAGTCTTGAAGGATTATTTGTTGGGCCCAAATATGAAATTTCTAGGCATCAGTACTTATCCCACAAGTATGGGATTCAATCCAGAGGAAGTTTATTGTCATGTTATGGTTGATGACAAATAATGAAGGTTATATTCTTTCACATGAAAATGTGATGGTATATTTTAGTTTATTATCATGCAATCAGGATGAAGATTGTTATTTAGTTTAACATCATGTAACATGGATGTTGGAATCATAGTTTTATATCATGTTTTGGGGTAAAGGATGATTTGACGTGAGTGAAATTTTTTTGGTTGGACCAAAGAATGGAAATGCGGTTATTAATATGTATCCCATGGGAATTAGAATCAGGACATGCATAGTTTATGGAAATTGAATATTAGATGTATAATTCCAAAGGCAACGACCTCTCTGGAATGAATTTCACTTTTTTCCGTGATCTAGGATGAGAGTAAAAAAACAAATCAACCCCAAAAAGATATGTGGCATGGTGGGAGTATCCTAGGGGGTATTAGGGCCCATGTGGCCCCCATCACACAATATATTCCAAATAAGGCTTCTATACATTTTAAATTCGTGACATTAGGACTCTATCTCTGAGTTTAATGTTGTGGATCTTGAACCAATAATGGGTGTTGATTCTATGGTGAATATATGTAGTGTGGTGTCATAAAAACCCCAGAGTGAATGAATTTGAAGAATTCCCAACACCACAGAACACAAACCAGGAAAAAACATTCTCATAGTTTAATGGCATGATTCGTAGACTATCTGCCTAGTTTAATGGCGTGTTCTTGAGATGTTAACACAAGTAGTTTGATGTTATACAACTCCGACTATAGCAGAAAAATTTACTGTCATGTTTTAGGGATGATAAATGTTAAAAAAGTTATCATCATGTAACTATGATTATACAACATAGTTTAACATCTTTTTTTAGAGATAAGATATGTTATAAAGTTTATCACCAAGAAAATAGGATGATAAAAAACCTTTTAACTTCATGTTATGTAAATCATAGATGATGCAAAATTTATCATCATGCATCTATGGTGATACAAAATAGTTTAAAATAATATTATTCAGACTTTAGATGTTACACAGTTTGTCATCATGCAACTACAACAATACAGTACAATTTAACATCGTGTTGTAGAGATGATAGATGTTATGTGGATTATAATAATGTAACTAGGATGATACCTCATAGTTTAACATCACATTGTGGTGATGATATATGTGACATGGTTTATTATCATGAAACTAGGATGAATAAATTGAATTTAACATCATGTTCCTGAGATGAAGATAACACCCTATGCAAAGTATTTCTTAAGAAACAGGGAATTGGTTGGATGATTTATCTTCTCTCTCTCTCCATGATTATTAGAGAGTATGAACCATTGGGATATTCCATCTGAAAGATGTAAAGTCCTTATCAAATGAGATATATGTTTGGTGGCTTTGTATTTGGTATCATTAGTTCTCCATGATCCAACACTATATCAACCAGGATGAAAGAGAAAATAATAACATTCTTATTTAATGCTTAATCTATATTGCTCAGGTGCCTCTATAGATTTAAAAGGATTGGATCCTATTCTATTTAATGGATTTAATATCAACTAGATGAACTTCTTCCTTTTTTATGACATCTCATGGTTACAGAAAGTTGTAGGAGTGGTGGAAAGTAGAACTCAATTGGATAGACTACCACTGTTAAGTACACTAGGGAATATGGGGTCATATAGTGCAATATCATTTCCTGATGTGATAAACCTAGATAAAATTAGGAAGAAATACTAGAATTATTTATATTATTATGTCCCAACATATTCTTCTGAATATTGGATAGGGTTTTGTTGAATTCCCATATTTTCCTGTTTTCGGATGCTTGTTCGTGGGAAGTATGGTTAGACCAGATGATGTAATTTGGGTATAATTTCTTCAGCTTAGCTGCCCAAAATATGGTACTATTTATAGTGATAATATCATTGGGGACTCTAAATTGAGGGATGATATTGGACCTCGCAAATTCAACAACTGATAGTGCCTGGACATTCTCAATATGGATCACTTCTATCCACATAAAGATGAAATATATCATGATCAGAATGAACATACACTAGCAATATTTCACTGGTGGATATGGTCCTATAATGTTGAGTGCCCATAATTCAAATGGAAAAGTGTTCCTGGTATTATAGAGGTTCACAAGTGGTTGAAACATTAAATTGGGATGAATCTAACACTTTTGGAACTTGTTGGTGATGTCGATATGATCATGAACAAGGGTGGGGAAATTTTTTCCCAAACATTGAATCTGATGGGAGAGCTTCAACCATAACTGATGAGAACCACATGAACCGACATGGAATTATTACAACAAATCAGGTAATATAGTATCGTTTAGTGAAACAGAGTATAATTTGATCTAACCAAAATATATAGAGAGTTATCTAAAAGTTCGACCCACTCTGGAGGGTGAATTCTTTTGTACCCTGACAAACTCTCCCATCATAAGCTCCATCTAGAACAAGGGTTACATGATGGAGAAATAATATAAAAAGGACTTTCCAATCATAGGATTCCTCATCTAAATGGGGATTCTGAGATCCAGATGTGGAATCACTGAGCGTCATGAGGTTTACATACTGAATATCTTCATTATGGTTCAAGACAATGAGAGTTATGTCCCGCAGATGTGCCACATGAATGAAGAGATCATGGTGGTCATGCTCTGTAAGAGAAGAGCCTTGAAATACCAATTCATCACCTCAACTGTTTTTTGATTGAAGAACCTGAGTTACCTCTAGATACAAAGGGAACTAGGCCACAAACTATTTATTTTGCTTGAGAAAGGGCACAAGCTTGGGATTCAAAATGAAATAATCTCCAATTGTTTTCTTGTTGACTAACTCATAGTCTCTATTCGCATGGAACTATGAAAAATCAATCTTGAGGGATAGTAAGAGACTAGTAATGAGAGACTGACAGTCTACCTTATTGTTGATGCATCCTTCTGGTACTGGGAAAGAGTATGTTATGATAACTTTTGTTGGGGTGTTGAATATCATCCATAGGCCCACTCTGTTGAAGATAGGATCCTTGATCCTTTTACAGGTTAGTCTATGAAAGGAACCATCAAAATAAATCGTCCATAGTGGAACATCATTATCCCTTGATAGGATGGAGTCATATGGGAATTAAAAATCTAGATATTCTTCTTCAACATCTGGATGGGCATCCCAAAACTTTTCTAGTGCTATACCCTTAAAAACTTTCTCAGAACAAACCTAATGTATATCTACTAAAAGATGACTAACCATTATTCTAGTTGGCCCATCAACATTTTCCATTTTAGAGTATACATTATCGGATCCATGAGGGACACCATCAGTAACTCCTGATGTTGTAGATAGTGCAGCAAATTCTGTATTGAAAAACTAACATGAAGAAGCTCTTCTCGATAAGAGAATATCACGAATATTTGTTTAGGAGAATATTAATGAGATAATATAGACTATTATCTATCTATTAATAATTCTTATGAGGGATGAGGGAACAATAGGATTATTCTAGGGTGGTGAAATAGGGGATCAAAGGCTTCCCTATAATGGGTGGAATCAGAACCAGAGGTTGTGGATGATACTTTTTCATCTCCTAAAATGATTTCTAGAACTCTTCATCCCACTGGTAGAGAACACCTTTTTTCATCATCCTTTAGAATGGATTATACAATCCATCCAGAGTCAAAATGAACCGTTGAATGTAGCCAATGTGGCATTAATGTCATCACCATTCAAGGATGTATCTCAAAGGGGGAATATAGATAATGTCGTTGATCTTAGGGTTTGTTCTCAATTCCTCTATATCAGATGAATAAGATATTAAACAACCCATTGGTAACCCCAAAATCAGATTTCAAGGGGTTCATCTTCAAATTCTAAGAGTGAAGGAAGCCAAAAACATTATCATGATCTATAAAATGGTCATGATGCTGGCTAGATTTGACCACAAAATCATCCATATAGAATTCCACTAGCATCATGAGGATCATTTGGAAAATGTGTTCCATAGCCTGCTGATAAGTGGATCTTGTATTCTTTAGACCGAAATTCATTACTCGATTACATAATGTACATTTTTCTCCCCTAAAGGAGGTATAATCCCCATCATCAATGGCCATCCATGTATAGCTAGAACAGAAATATCTATCCATAAAGGAGAGAGCATAAAACCCATTTATGGTATGAATCAAAATCTTTTTCAATGGAAGGGGAAAAAATCCTTTGAAACATGACAATTGGAATCTCAGAATTCAATATAGACACTAATCTTCTCACTCTTCTTGATAACTATGATTATGTTGTATAGACACATAGGTTACTAAAATTATTTTAGGATGCTAGATGTGATAAGATTTTACTATTTATCCTCAACCATGTCACCATTAGAGGGGTGCATTTTCTTAGGAGGCTACCTAAACCAATGATGAATTTCTTGAAAACCAAGATGTTCGATTTTGACCTAAGGTTATATCCTTACCATCTCTTCATATCTCGATGAAAACACATAACTATGTTTATTTAGTAAATATATGTACTATTTTTGTTCCTTTGAATACATGGCTACACTAATGAGTATTAGCCTCAGATTTACCTCAATTCCAACGTTCACCTATAATATATAATTTACATTAGTTGAGATTCAATATTTAGAATTAGGAGGAACAACTTCAAAATCCCCTTCATCATCTGAGGGAGTCAGATTAGCAGGAGGATAAAGTTCTTCCATCCTATTTAATTCTGGGGGAACATTGTTTCCCACTGTTGATGATGTGGAATCATCACTAATGGATTCTAGATAATCCAAAAACATAGCCATAGAGGGTTTCAAAAAAAATCCAATCATGACATCAAAAACATGGTCCATGATTGATATCAAAGCAATAATGATGTGTTTTAATGTGTCAGTTCATCCCATCATAGTGTAAAAGTGTGCATGAGACATAGTTGTGGCCATTGGGAAAATGTTGAATAACTGATAGCGGTAGGGGGTTCGAGTATCCCCTAACACTAACATGTGTAGGATTATGACTTAATATCTAGATGTTATTTAAACATAAAGAAATGTTATATATTCCTTCTAGAGATTAAAATGTAATTTCTTATGTCTTGTGTCGTATACTCTAACTGGTGAATTTGAAGGATAGATGTGTCATCCAGATCAATCCTAGGGTAGGATGTGATAGTGGTGTGCATGAAATTGTTGGTATGAACCTGGTTTTTCATCATAATATAATAGAAGGAATCCATAAAAAGAAATTTAAAGGAGTCAAAGGTATACACATCTCCTTGGATCAGGCCTACCTTACCCTTGAGGGAACACATGAGGCATTGGTGAAACAAATATGGAACTACTTTATAAAGATGGAGCTAGGGCCTACCCGTCAATGTGTTCTATGTGGTGTTTGGAGAGAAAAACATGAACTCATAATTTGATATCAAACTTCTAATCTAGGCCTTCAAACGTATCCAGTCATACAAACTATGCTCAATCCTATCGTAACCCTCGATATTCAGGTCATAGTGACTTCAATATGATTCAGTCATTCCCAGCCTATAGAGTGTTTAGGTGGTGATGGGATTGATATTTGTTCCTATAATTACTAGAAAGTGATGGAATTTTGTGCCATTGAATTGGATAGTGATGTACAATGGGAAATGTTCTCCCAATATTGGGAGCCATCACCTTCTTTGCAGAATGAGATGATGGCTCGACATTCTACTTTCTCTACCTCCTTTCATTGAAGGTCTCTACGGCCACAACAATGTTTTTGAACTAGAGGGGGGGGGGTTTCAGTGGTTCAGTAATGATTTGAAAATTTTTTATGCTTGGAAAAAGGCCTTAAGGATCATGATATTTGTTGGAATGCTGGTCATGTCCTTTTTTACATCATACATCTATGTTAGGAACAAATTTTTACATGTATTTGGAATCTCTTTGGAATGAGTTATGATGATATTTTCTAGATAATCCACATGATTTTTATGGTGCTATAAATATCCATCTTCTCATTATAAAACTACCCAAAACTACAAGTGTTTGATTGTATGCTTCTAGGGCCTAGAGTAAGATGGGTGTGACCAATCATGGTGTGGTCTCATCTGTTACACATAGTCAATTAGCATAGTATGCTATCCGGACCAGATTGAAAAAAATTGGGTGGGAGTATTGTGTATATTGAGCTCTGAAATAAACCTTTTTTCAAGGTTTGGTAGCATGCACAACTCATCTTGAATCACTTTTCTGAGCATTTTGATGAATTTCATGCCTTCAACATCATTTTTGATGATGTTGGATGGGTTAAATTGTTGGTATTTCTTCATATTTATCCCCATCATTGGCCAAGTAGGGGTCCAACAACACAATGGTATTCATGAAAAATACTCCTGATCATCATAAGAGGATTATTCCAATACTAGATTGATGATGGATATAATTCCCTTTTCCAGATCCTTGAAGTAACCAATAGTATTGGAGGGCTTCAGCACCGGAGAGGGAATTTTCTTTCCCCTGCACTATCGGTGAATACACATTTGAGACATGAAAGGCTATGAAGTGGATGTGAATGCATCAACTAGAGAAGGCACAATGACTTTAGGAGGTTCAAGATAGCCTAAATTGGAACGAATGATTCCACAAGAGTTAAAAACATCCCTGTATATTAATGAGTTATCATACATTTGAATTCTATGATTTGAAAATGATTTTCAATTTCCAATTCCCTCACTATGATGATAGATCACGGTGGAGATGCGTGAATATTATGCCATGACATGGCCTGACATGACAAAAATATTATCCACATGGTCCTAGATCAAATATTTGAACACATAGAATTTCATTATGGTATGTACAAGGATTATAGGACAAGAGAAGTAGACATGAAGATCTGTGTGTTTGTCATTTCAGGACTTCCAACACTCTGCCAGCTTTAGAACCCCCATATAAATGGAACCACGGTAGTAATAAAGGACCATTGCCTCCTTGAAAGTGTAGTTCCATTTCCTTAAACCTGAGAAGGGTACTTTGGGAGCTTATCCCAGATGGGCGGCCGGATCTTGACAGAGGGGTGGTGCCACATGATCTTTTCATGGAGGTCATTCCTGGTGAGGTGGTTCCTTCCAATTCTATTCTATAAAAGGCTGATCATTTTGATGATATTTCCCCTGAAGTGGATTCACAGAGTAGGGCTCTTCTAGAAATTTCTCTAACAACTTAGGGGCCTATATCTTAACATCAGAGGTAGTCTCCCATTTATAGGTTCTTTTAGAAGGAACTAGGTGAGGAAATGGACATGTCTTTTTGGATTTCTATATGGATTTATATAGGCATTGTGCCCAACTATAAAAATATGGAAATCCAACATGCATGTTCTGAGGGATGAGCCTATGCATGAGTTCAATTATGAAGTTCCCCATGCACATCATTAGAATCTGCTCAAGAGTCAATGACATATCGAGTGAATGCATGAGGCCCATTCACTTAGTGAAAACATATATGATGCACTCGTCCAGTAACTCCGTGCACATAAAGAGGTGTGAAATACTCATATTCTATGTAGTGGATATGAACTAGTATAGAAATTTTCTACAGAGGACTTCCTAACTAGTAATTAACTAAATCTGTAAATGGTTGTACCACAAAATCACATACCCTTCCAATGTATATATGAAACATCAGAACATGTCTCTACCCACTATTTTGGGTTCCCCAACTTGGGTCCACACACTGAGATGAAGTGGGGAAGATGATGTTGCATATCACTCATCCTATTTATGGGGTGAAGCTAGGGTTCATGGTGTCTAGGGGCCTTTTCATGTTATCCACCAATGCCAGATATGGATTTCAATCCATTGGGATTTCAACCTTTCATGTCTCCATGGATTCTTCATGTGTATGGGATCGTTTATCTCATCCTAGAGGAGGGACATATCATAGTGGGAATACATGTAAAATAATTCATTAGCATGACCATCAAAATGAAAAGAAGGCTCAAAGACTCATGGAGTGACATGTAGAGACCCTGATCTGGGTCCCAAGGGGGATGCCTATGCTAGGTAGGTGGATTCATTGATGCATTCCATGACTATTTTCCATAAATCATGGCCTCCACCCTATTTGGATATATGGGATTGCCTAGATTGATTAGGACAAGTTGGCCAAGGAGGACTTGTGGCTACCCCAGTGGTAGAGGAAAATGATGCTCCTGATGTGTGGCATGGTCCGAATGCAATTCATAAATGAGATAATTGACAATCCATTTTTTTAATTATGATAATAGAAGGTTACTACAGAGTGATGAAACATTTTTTTCTGAGAAATATCTAGATAAATTGGGTGCTTGATATGTTTGTTTCCCTTGATGGGATTTTGGCCAACAAGAAACTATGTAGAGGGCTCTGAAAGGACTAGTTTATACCATTACATACAGGTTTGAACACCTGTATGAGGGTCCAACTAATAGTTTACTACCTTATGGGGTGTGTTCTCTCAATTTGAACTAATGATGGTGTCCCATACTTAACTATATTAGGGATAAGCATGCTTACCATGATGATTTCCGAAGGCATAGCCAAAATGTCACTCTGTAGATATGGCTTTAAAAGAACCGGAATGAAGTGGATAGAATCATATTGACCCCATACCAAGATCTACACATTAGGGGATAACACTTTATATATTCTGTGAAGCATTATGAAGATCTACATGCATATTCATTAAATGGTCTGATGGTAGATGAGTGACACATGATTATAATCCAAAGGAACTTCTTCTAACTCAACGAAGTGGAATTTCTATTCAATTCTGTGAAAATTATCTTTGTTCTATAGATAGAACAACTGATTATGAAGGAACAGAAAATACATATTATCGATTTTCCGGTGAGATAAAGTGACCTGGTCCTTGAAGAGGGACTCAGAGATGTCAATGTTCAAGTCCACATTTGGCCAAATCATCATAGAGAGATGGTCAGAGGCAACAGTTCGCCATAGGCTTCCTTGATTAGAAACAGGGTCTGCATCTTTGTTAAGCCAAAATCTAATTGGTTCCAGCTTTGAAATTAGAAATGGTATGGATTTGGATTGGTTTGGTGTTAAACTAGCTACTGGAGGAGTTACTGCATGAGATGAATGGTCACAACATGTTTATTTGTCTCTTAAAGTTTGTATCAGCTGCATCACTATGTCTCTATAGGATTGGAGGCTTACAACTACCACTTTTTTGAGTGCATGGACAATAATATATGGTTTTAATGAGTGGTTGTTTTCTATCAAATCCATTAATAACTATCTATGATATTGGGTGGTAGTAAAGAATGAAACCAGTGAGGAGATATGTGATTGTACTGTGAGAGCCTGGAAATGAGCCAAATATTCCACTACCTTCATGTATATGTTAAGGGATTTTGGGATTTGATCCATCTCAACATCCAAGATGTTGAATCTCACCTATCGGGCTCTGTCCATAGATTCCAATGCAGATTAATATGGTAAAGTATCCATTATTGAAATGAATTTCTCTATAGAATATGATAAGAAAAATAGATTGAAAATGACTTTGTGCTTTCGTAGTGTGGCCTTCCATGGTGACATTTTTCCCATCTACCTGGAGATAATTCTTCATGGTAGGGGATTTTTTCAGAATAGGTAAAATCGTTATTCTGGATGATGATGGTGACATCTGGACATCCTCAATCATTTCTTTGGGGTACAAGGATGACCTCCATATCATCTATTAACATTGTAGGGTGGACCTCCACTATGGATATTAACGTTTCATGTAGGAACTCTACGTTGTTTCGAAAGAACATGGGATGGACAAATATGTTGATTGTGAGAGTGGGGAAGGCCTCTACTCTGGTGGGGTGAAGTTAAAATAGGGTCTTCACATTGAACAAACTAAACATGTGGATGATCTATATGTTTTGTAACATGATTAAGAGAATGACCTCTGTGCATAGTGTGGAAGGCATATGGGGGACCTTCGCTATGTCTGGTGGAAACATGTGGAGGGCCACTATATTTTACCTTGAATGATTGGGTAGGAAATCCACTTTTGTCCGTTGTTATATAGGGAGGAATTTTGTGTTGTCCAATGAAAGAGTGGGGAGGGACTATGCTTGATCAGGGAAATATGTGAAGAAATTTTTTTCATTTGAGGTCTATAACCTGGTGAGGACCTCCCTATTGGGAACTATATGTATGCAGTGAAACTCTATACTAGATGTCGATGAAGTTGGTCGGGCCTCCACTTTGATCCAATATGGGAAAATGGGTGTACATACATGTTGATCAAGAGAGAGGGGAGGACCACCACTTTTGTTGAAGGTAGTACTAGAGGAAACTCTACACTTGATCACATCGTCACAGAGTATCCATTGATGGCTTCAAATGTTTCCATCTGCTGAAGGAGTCGACCCAACCATCATATGGGGTGGTTGATGCCTAAAACCCAACTATTCTTTGTTGGTCTCTGCTATATAGTTGTAGTTATCTTTCTGAATGCGGCTAGGGTGAAAGGAACAACTAGAGCTTTGCAAGAAGATGTCACTTTTTGGGTTTCCCCCTAAGCATGCCCCTGACATTGTCTTCGTGGCATTCAAACAAGGGAAACCAGAGTAGGGTTATAGTCCACCTTTTCCTCATCTTGGAAGACCAGTAACTTCATGTGTTAATGAGGCCTCTTGGTAGCCCTCCAGGGAAACTCTTCGATAGTATTCCTTTCTGGGGTGACTCATGTTTCCCTTATCTCCTTAGCATAGGGGAATAATTCATGGGATACCTATAGGGATAGGCTCCAAAATAGTTATCTCATTGTGTTTGGTAATAGTGGATCATTGTTCAGCCCTTGGGGATGTGGTGTTTGCGATGTGAATAATTATCTAGGACCTAGAGGGCCTTATCCCTGGTGAAAATGTCTCCCTCTTTCTCATAACATTGCATGTGGGAGTCAATCACCCACCTCTATAATATCTCAGGGGGTGATGGGGTATGGTGGAAATGTATTTAGTGGAATTGCGAATTTTTTAGTAGAGGTGGGGTCATGTGGGATATGTACATTAACATTCATCATACCCTAGAATATGTGGGAATCAGGTTGTTGGTTTCTAACAGCTTGGATCCTACAATGAAGGAAGATTAAATTGCCAGTACGGACATACGAAATTTATTTCCTAGTGCCCCAATGTCATCCAAACATCCATTGATTGAAATAGATATACATTCTAATGATGTCATAGACTATATTTCCCAATGATCCCCCACACCAATTTTTGGTGAGTTCCACACCCCCTACCATTTAATCGGTGGGCCCTAGAATAATATAGATGGATATAGTGAAATGATATTCCACTGATTGGTTGAATGCTACTAGTCCCGTTATTATAAATAATATACTCACATAAATTTCACAATTTTTATTTTTGACATATTCGTCAGGGCACGGTCAGGAATCTGCAAAAGTTTTTAAATTCTAGCAACTTTTGTTTCCCTGTATTCCTTATTTACAAAGGTGGGTGGAATTAATCACATTATCATCGATGTCTACTTTTTGAAAAGAATAGGATTATGGGATTTTAGTTCTTCCATCCATGGATTCCTCCCGGGAAATCATTTCCTAGTTTGGGTATCCCTCTTAGATTATGTCGTGTTTGTGAAACTCATTCCTAGTGCCATCTCTTTGTGGAATCTGGTTAATTATCCTAGTTTTTTAAGGAAATTCCACAGGGTCTTAACAGTTTATAAACCTTTAGTTAGTAAAGTAGTCACATTGGGTATCACTGGCATGTCTAGAAGATAGGAATATTGACCACCTATATTATTCCTCAAAAGAGGGAATCTCATGGAGTCTTCTCATGTGTGAAACCTAAGGCATCCCATATCGATTATGTTGTTTTTAATGAAAAATTCATATCATTCAAGGCTTTCACCTCACACATACCATGCCTTATATGAGTTAGCATTATGAATCATGAAATTTGTTTTACATCTTGTGGAGATGGATTGAGACTTATCTAAATTCTCCTTGGTGGTGGATCATGGTTTTACATTCCTAGGAGAGTGAATTTGGATTTTTTTCAAATATATGGATCATAACTCCCCATAGTGGTGGATCCAAGGGTGTTTCCCATAAAGGGATGATTTCACATCGTGAATTTTCATCCCTAAGATAGATAATAATTGATTCTAATTAGTCAGGATTGAACCTTAAATATTTGTCATATGTACCTATCTAGAATACCTAGATCAAAATATGCACTGTTTGATGAGATGATGTGAGGATTTTCCACCCGATCTACACTTTGTAAGAGGATTCCTATTTTTTGGATTGTGTGGTGCTTATGTATGTGAGATTCTAGGGGTGTTTATAAGATATGTGATCAAATAGATGGGTCTTAAATATTGGAACTACCTAGATGGGTGACATAATTCCATCAGGATAAGATGGCCCACGTAAAATTAGGATAAATATAGATGATATTTTGGGGGGAATGGATGGTGTGGCTAAAATTATGGGCATGGACCTCATAATTTCATTAAAATTATCTCAAAAATTTGGTATTAAAATCCCACGCCGTTCCAGAAGGGGTGTTGGCGCTTGCACTCATATGGATTCCCAAGACGTGTAGCTTCATTAAGAATATGTCCATTTGAAGGCTGAGTCATGGGATCAATGCTTGTACCCGGGAGGTGTCACATTATATAGATATGGATGGGGATTAAAATTATGGTATTCTCATATAAGGGGATATAATGGGACTTTCAAATGAAGAGGAAGCCCATTTGAGAAGCCATGTTGGGGATTGGGCTAACGATTGGCCCATTGGGTGAAGGTTTGGGATATTGCATATCAGGATCTTCGATAACATATAATACAACATGAGTGTTGTTTGGTGACAGAAAAAATGGATAGTAATCGACCTAAAGTTAAAATGAATTTCTTTTTCCACCGATGGAAAGATACCTAATACAAATAGAACAAAGAAAGAGGGTGTTTAAGTGCCCATATCCTCGCTTGTATTGGTATTAATGGGAGGTGAGGAGGGGAAAATATTCTACATCCTACAAGAAAGGATATGATCTTACATTTGGGAGGGATTACTTGGAGGATTTAATTCCCTGTATGGTGGATTTCATTATATGTGAGGAGGATCTCTTTCTATTCCTTGCATACACGGGGCAACCATTTTTTACAACATAGGATGAGACCACTGTTTAACATCACATGTTCATGACATTTGTACATGGAATTTTTATGTCATGCATCATAGACATTGGGCGACGAACTCCTTACCCCTTGATCTTACATAGATTCACGCACATACACCATTGAGTGTGGTATAGATTTGCAGTGTTTGTTTGGGATGAAGTAGAGGAGTGGTTAGTTACGAGGACCATGTTAACTTCCCTCTGCATAAAATCTAGGGTGATGGGAATACCTATGATAAAAAGAAAAATTTCTAGAAATTCAGGCAGTAAAGGCACTAGGGATGTCTCATTAGAGACTAAGAAATTTATACTTGCAAACAATGATGGTTGTAGGGTAGAGGTGAAATAAAGGAATAAGAGATGTTCAAAAGGGTTTTTCAATCATAGTGGTTTTGGATCAATGAAAACCATAGATATTTAAAGAAGGGATGCACACATTATTGGAGGGTTACACACAAAAGTACGGATTCAGTGCATGATTGGGTTGTGTATAAGACCAAGGATGTATGAATGATGAGACTTTTTCATGAACCAAACTTTTGATGAATGAATTTGAGTGAGAATTTTATAACTAAGGGCTTACTCAATGGAGGACCCATATGCATCCTAAAACACAATATCTATATATTGAGGTTTCAATCATTGTTTGATGAAATAGAAGATCATGCGTATTCATGGAAGAGTGTTCCCTCACTGTCCAAAATATCTCCTAGAACATGGGGGTTGACATTATTATATAGAGACATACACAAGCGATGATACACAAGATCCTCGTTGAAAAATATTTCTTCTTCATGATGACATCCTTTTCCATGTCAGATGATCACACACTAAGATAGTATATGTATCATTTGGTGAAAAAGTGGTTTGTGTAAGAACAAAATTCTTGAGTGTAGAAAAAAGATATTACACACACCTTCCTTGTCCACATTGAGGGCCTGTGCATAAGGGGAATGAGATACATCACATTGATTGCACGATATCCTTGATTATTTCTCTCAATAATTCATTTATGACTCAAATATTGCATACACCTTCCATTATGGTCTTGGAATGATCTTTCGTTTCAAATGATGTATTTATTTAACGCCAAAATATCCATATGGGGTTATAGGTGGAATTCATCTCCAAAGGTATGATATGAATAAAATTAAATACTAAAATGTTTCATAATATTATGAATAATAAATATAAATTTATTATTCATGGAATTTAATGAACATTTAACTAAATAGGTGTCTACGGTAACTGTTTCTTTGTCTTAAATTCCATTCCTTTAGATATGTTTTACAGTGTTCATAATGTTTCATATTATATGGTTTTATTTTGATTCAATTACCCATGAATTTTCCATAATATATTTTTCATGTAATCCATGGTATTTACAAATCTGAATCACATTATAACATTCAATTGTGTTGATTAGTTTTCTATAAATGTCGTGACGTTTTATTCTCCCAATTTCAATTCATTGAGACATGTTTCATATTATTTATGAATATTCACTTATACGTTTTTTATTAAAACTATTTGACATATTATATGATAAATTTTAATTATAATCATTTTTTATGTTCCTTCTATGGTGCTTTATCTATGCATTTTTTTTGATATTAAAAGATAAAATTTGTTTAATTTTATATCACTACATTTAAATTTTGGATGTATTTTAACCAATTTATTTTTCATATCCATGTTATCTATATTGTATCTATAATATTTTTCTCTATACTACAATTATTTTTCCGGTTAATTTCCCACTATCTATGACTTTTTACAATGGTTTAAAAATGAATCGTTTTTACATTTTCCTTACAAATCCTTTTTTACATTGATTTAAAATGTATAAAAAGATTATTTTTTATTGCTTTGAATTTGATAAAATCCTAAATTAATTATTATTATTTTACATAATTATCAAAATACATTTCTTAGAATCCATGGTTTTACGAAAAAAATATTATTACTATTATTTTTTGAATTTTTAATTTTTTAAATTTTAACAAATAAAAAGGATGTTTTTCTTGTTTTTAAAATAATATTTCAAAATTATTTTTAAGAATAATATTCAACATTATAAAAAGTAATTTAATGGTTATTATACATAAAAGATGATATGTTCTCATGATTTCATCTTCCTTTATTCAATATATGGATTCTCAAAAAAATTGAGGAAATTTTCAAAAATCCCATTTCTATACCATGGGTTAATTAAGTTGTGAATGAATGATGAATTCTTAAATTTTATTATGGAATAAACAAATATGTTAAATTGATTTTTCATGAGGTGGGGTCCAAACATTATCTCAAATGAATTTGTTAAATATTTATATATCATGAGACTTCATGGTGATGATGGTAAGAATGAATGATTCCATATATTAAGGGATACCAGTAGTGAGGTTTGATCCATTATAGTAAGGGATGTTGGAAATTATTCTGGACCCATACTGCCATGATTTCTATGCATGAGTTTATACAGAACTCTAATGTTATGTTTCTATGATGAGGTAAATGTTTTATTAATCTATGATGGACCTTTTTTGATCATATGATATCATGCAATGATTTAGGATATTTTTATGTTACTTATAATTATATCATATAAAGAAATAGATATTTTAATCATATATTTCACCCATGATCATATTATATAACATTGTTATGGAATAATCCATTATGGTACATTGATGAATTTTCCCTTATTATGTTTTTAAAATTTTCCATCTTCTGTGTCTATTACACCAAGCTGGAAGAAGATTATACTCAATGATATGTCTAGAAGAGTGTCATGTGGGGATAATTTGCAGGGAATTGTTAAAGAGATGATATAAATTTAAGAATTATTAGTTTTGTAGAGAAAATATCCATTAGAAAAGAAAGATATGGGTTGTGTTAGTTAATGATTTTTCCTAATTTTTAAAAACATTCAAACATATTGGACTTAAGTATATATGTGAATAAATGTTACTTTACTTTTGGATAATTATATTTGGGTAACATTGGTTGTATTTAATCCAATTTGAAATGATTATTTTTTTTGCATCAGATCATGGTGTATGAATCTGGAGAATCTCATTTGTTATTAAAAAATGGTTTAGATAACATTATTGGATAGGATGTTATCAGATGGGGATAATTTAAGAATTTACGATAACATTATGAGAATATAATTTTAATATTGGTCACATGGAAAAATTCATAGATTTTATTTTTTGAGTTACTATGTGATTAAATTTTTAGGTGATTAATGATATTTTGGGAGATTTTATTGGGTCCTGAAAACAATACATGATTGAGGTTTATATTACCCCTTGGGTTGCTATAGAATTTTGATGTTATGGTAAATATGGTTAATTGAGACAATTTTTATTTTATTTTTAGAATATAAGTGATATATCATGTGGGAGGGAAATGTGATTCAGTAAAATGTTGATTTGGGTTGGGGAGATATTATTATATTATTTGGGATTATATATGATTGAGGCAATATTTAATGGTATGTGATTAATGTTTTTTAGGAATAAAATATAATTTCAATATTAGGAGTATGGGTTTAATTATTTTTGGGATTATAATATTTTTGATAAATAACATGATAATTTTGGTTTGGTTATTTTATGTAGTTGGTTATTGATAATAATTGGATAAAAATCATTGAAATATTCATTGAACTAAAGAAGTTATAGTTTGAAACAATTATTTAAATGAATATATATAATTTTGAAATTAATGTGTAAACGTGTAAAACAATTATGGTTTATTTTATTATGATTTTCGAATATGGTCATAACTCTTTTTTTATAGGTCTTTGGGAGAGTATTGGACCCTGAAAAATGTTCTTGGGAAAGGTATATATATATAAGTATCAAAAATATATATCAAAAATCATGAAGACATTAAGAAAAAACAAATATGTTTCCAATGGTTAATGAAATTAATATTATGAGGAGATAATTTATTTAATGGGGTTGGAATATAACACCTTCATATTTTAACATTTTTTTAATTTAAATAAAAAATTTTTTGATTAGATTATATCACATGGAACAATGATATAAGAAAGAAAACCATATTTCTAATTATAATTCAACATAAAAATTAATACATTGATTATATGAAATGTAGAACATCATTATGAATAATAACGATTAGTGATAAAAATTCTAGTAAATAAAAATATAATATTATTTTTAATTAATTTTTTTTATAATTCCTAATATAATATTATTAATTTATTAAAATAATGTTTTGATAAATTATAATAGCAATGAATTTATTTAATTAGTTATTTTTGGATAAATAATTATTTTGATATAATAAAATCTTTTAATTTGAAAATGGTTTATATTTAACGAATTTCTTTTGTTGATTGTGGTGTATCTTTTCCAAAAAAATGAAATTGGTGAGATATAAAATATTTTATTGATAATATGATATTTTTTATTGTATAAAATAAAAAACTAATATATGTTACATAGGAAATTGATATAAAATAAGATTAATTACAATTATTTATTTAAAAAAATAAAATTTTCTATAAAATATGTTATTTTAATATTTTATTTATATGTAAAACATAAATTTAGGATTCAAAAAACACATAAAATCTAAATTTATTAAATATTAGAATTTTAATATGATAAAATTAAAACCATTTTCGAATTTATCATCTCAAAATTATCTCAGAAAAAATTCATATGATTTTTCGTGAAAGGGTGGTTTTTTAGTGAATAAAGAAGAGGCATGATTTTTAAATTACAATAACTTGTATAAAATCATTGTTATATAATTAAATGTATATGAAATATTTTTTAATAACAAAAAATTCATTTTGTAATATACTTCATTAAAAAATAATAAGTTGAATTATGACATATATGCCTTATTTTTTGTTACCAAATTTATATTTTTTACAGATATAACAATTACTTTTTTTATTTTTTTATAATTATGTATATGAAATGATCAATTCTGTTTTGGGTTTCAATTAAAGTCAGAAAACTCATATTTTTTTATTCAAAAACAGAAATATGTAATTGGAATTAGTATTATCCCATATTTTTGTGTAATTTCATTTTTATTATTAAAAGGGATATTTACCTAAAAATTGTTATGTTATGTTAATAATTATTTAAATAAGAAATATTTTAAACACATTTAAAAATTTAATATAGTAAATTTGTTTTCAATTTTTGAACAATTAATTTAAAATTATATAAAAACATTAATTTCATTTTTACTCCTCAAAATAAGTTATTATTTTAAAATGTAGTTAACATTGTAAAGGCTAAAATGAAGTAAATATTTAAAATCATGTATGAAAACTTAAAAATATAGAAATGTAATATCTTGAAATTGGTTTATAAAATATTTATGAACCATTACCTTATACACTATTACTTATTTTCCATTTTGGATCCACTTTCCCTGAGAATGACTTATGTTTTTTTTAATAAAATTACTATTTGAAAAAATTAAATGCAAATAACATATTATAAAATATGTTCTATATATAATAAAATATACACCCAAAAATTGGACACCAACCAATATTATGTAACATTTTCTTCCCTACTAATCCTTACCATTTTTAATCTTACCTCCCTATGTTTTAGTCTTAAAACTTCCACTTCTAATAGGTCCTCAATAAGAAGATTCAATCTCTCAAATTAAGAGATATATTCTCATTCAAATACTTATTTAATACAACTTATCAAAATGAAGAAGATTTTTTGTTACTCTTATGATTCTATAAATGTTAAATTATTGAAATAATGTAGCATGTTCGTACTCATTCAACTATTATAATGTGTTCTTATTTTGGTCGGTTTTACCACTGAAATTAACCTTATTTTATGGATTATCACAAAAAACACTAATAAGATATAAAAAATTGTAAAAATACGATATAATTATGAAATTAATATGTTTTAATAATTCTCTAGTGGTAATATTTAAATGGATATTTACCTATAAATTTAATTCTTCTATTAATTCTACAGTCATAGTAAGTGGGAGTTTTTAACTATTCTATGTGAACTATCAACATATGTACCACAAAAAGGATATGATAATCGAACACTATATTAAATTTGTAATTAAATTCCCATGAAAAATTGGAATATGATCAACCTAGAAACAAAACCAAAGTATAACAACCACCCAATTGAATCATGTATGGGAGACAGAATGGCTGACACCCTAATATTAATTTGGCATAATTCAATAAATATTAAATAAATAGTTTTTTAAGAAATGATAGTATAAAGTAAAATAAATATTAATAAGTATATTTTAATGTGAATAATAAACCAAAATATATTATCCATGGATATTATAGTGGTTTGGACTATGTGGATGTCTATGGTAAGTGTTTCTGGGTCTCAATTATAATTCCTTAAGACATGTTTCTTATTGTGCAACATGTTTCCTTTTATATATTGTTAAATTGATTAAATTTAACATTAATTTATTATTATATATTTTTCATGTAATCAATTTTATTTAAATATTTAAACGAGGTTCTTATATTAAGTTGATTTTTTGTTCTAGTGTTATAAAAGTCATAAAGATTTTACATCTCAATATAACTTAATTGAGACATGTTTTATATTATACAATTACATTCATTTTTATTGTTTCTATAAATAATTTTTGATATATTATAAGATGAATATAATTATAATTGTATAATTTTATGTTATTTGTCATGTATTTCTTTAAATGGTATTTCTCTTATAAATTTCATAATATGATTTATTTTAAATAATTTCATTGAATGTTTTAACATCCTTTACCGAACAAAATTTTCACCATATCAATTAAAATTATATTAATTAAATAATATTTATACAACACTGGAATGAATAATTATTGTCATTTTATACTATATTTTACTATTTACATTTTTTGAAAATTATTTTTTAATGTTATCCATAATGATAATTTTTTAATTTCATTATAATGCTGTGAAAAAATATGTTATCTTAAATTTGTTACATGATCTCATATTTCATATATTATATAAATTAGTCTATAACAAACATAATTTAATTATTTGGATTATTTTTAAAATAAAATCATTTTCCCATTTTTTTTTCAATTTTTATAATTTTTTTAAAAAAATTTCCGGTTGAAATTGCTATTTATTGTTTATTATATGAATTTGTTTTTGATTTTATAAATTAATATTTCATATATGTCAATGTAATTTAATAATTTTATTATTCAAAATCAAAATTACCATATTATTAAATTTACCTTATTTATCTAGAAGGATTATCACGATGTTTCAAAAAAAATATGAGACAACTATGTTTTCCACAAATGATTTTTGATATTACAGAATGATGAATGGTCTCATTTTTTATGAAATACAAAATGGAGTATTAAATTTTTTTTCTGTATGGGGTCCTTTTGAAATTATAATGAAATATTTAAACGTTTATATATCATGATATGTCTGTAAAATGATGTTAGTGATACTTGTTCGATTATAATAATAGATACTGGTAGTGATACCAAATATATTATGTTAAGGTATAGTCATAGCTATTCCTGATCCATAATTTTATGATTTCTACAATTATGTATATTGAGCTGAATAATGTTTTATTTGGAATCCATTATATATGTTTTGTGCTACAATGGTTGTAATTTTGTGGTCTTATGATTTCATTCCATGATCAATGAAATTATATCATTTATTTGATTATATATTAAAAATAAATGGTCATTTTAATTAGATATTTCTTCCATTCCCATGTTATTTGAAATACTTATGATATAATCGATTATGAATCATTGAATTGTTTTCCCTTATTGATCATTTAAACTCACACTTATTATGGTTTAGTTTATACAAGATATGAAGAAAAACATAGTGCATTATATGTCTAGTAGTGTAACAATGTGTATAATTTTATAGGAGATGTTTAAGACAGGTAGTAAATGTAATAAATCTTATCTAAGAGTGAAATTTTTTTGGATGTGATATATATGGTTTTGTTTTTTTTCAAATTATATATCTTGTAAACCTAAATGGTCTTTGGTATGTATGTAACTCAATGTTATAGTACTTATGGATAGTTAAATTTAGAAATTGTTTTGTTTTTTTCAAAGTATATATGAATAGAATATGTTTCTAGCCATGGATCTCGGTATACGTGTCTAGGGAATCACAGTTGGCATCAAATAATGGTTTAGATAACATTATATATTAGGCTGTTATTAGATAATATTAATATAATTATTTTTATATAACATTAATGTTTTATAATGTTATGTTTAATAATATTTTCAAATTATTATATCATCTTTTAAAATTATTATGTGATTAAATTTTTATATGATTAATGAAATCTCTTCCATATTATCAGGGATTCGGTTGAATAAATGATTGAGGTTTAGATAATACTTTTACTGTGTATTTGATTATATGTCATGGTAAATAACTAAGTGGGTATCCAATAGAGGGGTTTCATAGTCTCAATTTCAATTCATTAATACATGTTCCAAAATGGGAATGGTGTTATTATTTATATGGTTTCCATTTTATATAATTAAGTATGAATTATAGATACAATAGTTTTCATTTAATTCATGGGATTTAGAGGGTAAAATGATTTTATTACCTTTAGTGGATTTTGATACAATTATTATAAAATTCATAAGGGTTTCCATCATAATTTCACCTCATTATGACATGATTCATGTTATGAATATATTTAAATTTATTGGTTGTATTTATTTCCCCTATGAAAAATTATATCATGAATATCATTAAACATTGGATAATTTATCTTCCTTCTCATGTATTTATTTTTAGGTGGTATTTCGTTTAAAATGTCATAATGGGTTTTATTTTAAGTCATTTATTTAATTGACTTCACACCTTTTTCCCAAATTTTTTTATTCCATATATATGATGGATATATTTTTCAAGAAGTTTCTTCTCTATACTCCAACAGTTATTTAATGTCAACTTAAATTATCTTCGACTTTTTAAAAAGGCATAAAATTAATCTTTTTGATATTTTCAATATTGATCCTTTTATATATTCAATATTATGGTGTGAAACAAATTTTTTTTAACAATTTATACATGATAAATTTCCAAAAAAATTTATTTATTCTCTTTTATAAATCATCCTTTATATGTTTCCATTGTTTAATAATAAAAATCAAATTCAAATATTTCTATTACATTTTCTATTTTTAAGAGTAACCAAAAGAATACAATATGCATTTTATTAAGTAATGTTTCTAGTTATTTTATAAATTTAATTCCAATCTAGGAAAACATACATTCATTAATATTTTTTCTTAAATTGGGTTATGATTTATGGATATAATCTACCAAATTTATTTGAATAGCTTATAACCATGTTTTGAAGTAGTTTTCACAAATCCTATTTCTTCTCTGTTAGTTAATTAAGATATGAATGATTGATTAATGATATCATGTACTTGGGGAGTAAATAATTATGGTTTATCTTTTTTTGTTTATTGGGGTACTACATATCATAACAATGAATTAGTTACATATTTATGGCTTATAGTATTTACATATGTCTCTAGTAGTCATATATGATCCATTATACTTTTCATAGTGATGCTTAATCTAATATAATTAGTGATACCAGTAGTTATTATTAGTCTATAATTTCATTATTTCAATGCCTATGTTTAGGTCACACATTAATGTTTTCTTTACAAGCCATGGTATTGGATTTATGCTTCATTGATGGAATTTTTTGATCCAATGATATCATACCATAATATGAGATGTTTTATCATTATATATGAATATTTATTTTGAATAAATTGTCTTTATAAACAAATATTTTTACAATGATCATATAATCTCTTATGATTATTATCTAATAATTTATGACACCTTGATAAGTGTTTACTTACTAGGTGTTCGAGCTTACCCATTTTATGCTTCGATTTCCACGGACTAGGATATAAGGTATTTTACATGATATGTTTTGAATGGTGTCACATGTGGATAATATTGTGGGACATATTAAATACTTATTATAAAATTTTAAATTTTTATCTTAGTTATAAAAATGGATGTCATAAGATATATATATGGGATTTATTAGATAAAGGCATTTTCCAAATCTCTAAAATTTTAAAACTAAAAGGTCATCAATATGTAAATGAATCCATGTTATTTTACTTAGATTTGGTTAAAATTTTTGTTTTTTAGTTATTATAAAATATAATATAAAATATATATATTTTTATCAATTTTTATGGGCGCACAGGTCTGGAAATTCTCATCAGGTGAATGTTTAGCATCAGTTACCCATATATCTTCTTCAATCATCAATCATAGCAATGTTGAAGTTGGATAGTGTGATGATATTCTTATATATGGGATTACTGAGATATTTTTAGGAAGATAACATATAATAGGTTATTAGAAACCATTTGATGATTTTAATGAATTTTCAATACATCCAGGAGACCTATTACTTTGATCATCTCGTTCAGTTGTTTGTTTGGGAGAGACTGTATCTTAATGGAGTGACATAGTGGACCATTTTTAATTTTGATACCAATTTAAAATAATCATTCTAGTATAACATAAATATTTTTCTTGATATATTGGTTAAATATATAATTCTCTATCATCCTCAGACTGATAAGCATTTTGAGCACATCATTCAGGTGTTTGAGAATTTTTTTGGGGAATGTGTCACCTTTTTACTAGTTTGTGCGAGAACCATATTACTTTTATGAAGTTCACCTATAAAAATGGTTACCAATAATCAAATCATATAGGTCCTGTTAAATCGTTATAAGGTTGACTGTGTCAATTGTCTCTATTATAGTTAGAGGAAGGGGAGTCTATAACCATTAGGTTAAATATCTTTTAGGTGATACTTGAGAATATCTATCTTATCAATAAGTTGATTTCTACTACCAGATCCAGAAACAATGTTATATTGTAGAGTGAATCCATCATCAAGATTTTTATTGGGAAAACATGATTTATTATCGTTGTCGCCATGGTTCATGCATATTTGTATTTTGAGGTAATGGAAGTTGGAAACTAGGTTCATGGGATTGATTGAGGTTATTGAGAGGATAGGTACTATGGTGTATTTATTAGTGGTTCCATTAATTTAAGGTGTTATAAAAGGTTTATTCTGTGTATATTTTATTTGGAAATATCATATTTGCCTTCACATTTTATCAGTGAGAGTGTGGTTTACTTGGAATCCAATGTGTCATTTGATATATGAATAGTTTATATTTTTTATCAAAGTGATAAGAATCAATTCAAGAGGACACTCCTCCTCTTATTTCTGAATTGGAAGCACTGGTATATCAGGGGGGAGACATTGAATTATGAGTTTGATATGAGAACATAGTAACTATAGTTATTGTAACACCCCCAATTTGTGATACACCATTGTTTTACACTACTTCATGCATGTTTAGAGTATTTGGGAATAATATCTGGAAGATTTCATATGAATAAATAATATGTAATATGATATCTTTATATCTGAATGATTAATTTCATTAATGGTTATTCTGGATGTGAATGATTTCTTGGCAGGTTTCGTGAGTTTTCTTCATGTATTGAATGGGTTGATGGCTAGAATCAGTTTACATTTTTACATTTATTCACAATGTGAAATTGTTTTTGGAATTTAAACATAAAGAAATTTAAATTTCGGTATATGTGCCCTCTTGACAATTCAAAACGTGAATCCTTAATAAATATAACAACCCAATATTTTTTCACATGTCATCCTAAATAAATTCAATTTACTTGATGGATTTTTTTGTATAAAACAACGAGCTCCTACGAACAATGATATACTATTAAATATTATCATGAATGTTGAAATAGTAATGTGACTGTTAGGAATAATAACCACACATATGAAATTATAAATAAAATTTATGTATCTTATAAATGAAAATGGGATATATTTATATCATGGAATAAGTAAACTACTTGTTTTAAAATCATAAATTGTGTACTGGTATTTTTGTGAAATGTGAATGATTATTTAATTTTTTTAATTGATATAATTATTTAAAAAAATTAATTTCATAAAATAACTTTACAAATTAATATTTTGTTTTATTATGATAATAAGACAAATTTATGGGGCCTCATATATTTTTTCAATATGTAATAAAATTGGTTATGATTCTAAAATCAGTATTTTATGAATAAATGATTATCTTTATTGAAAAAAAATCATATATTTTGAAAATTATTTTCAAAAAATTGTTTCCATTTTTTTAAAGCTACATGTTCAAAAAAATTGGTTGATTTTTTAGTAGTTTCTTAATAAAGATATACTTTTCACAATAGTGAAATAAATTAATTTATGGTATTAGCTACAAATATGAATTATTGATTCATGTATAATGTATTAAAAAATTTATAAACCATTATTTTGAACATACATAAACTAGTTAATGTACTTGGTCACATGAATCATCACTGTTGATAGTCTTGGGAAAGAATAATAGAGAAATGAATAATAATAATAAACACACCCCTCTCGTCCACTATAAATACCTCCCCATAACACCCTTTTTCCCAACAACTTCTAAGGCCTGTAGATATCTAGTATTAGGTCTAATTATTCTCCAAAACATCTTCCCCATTCCCTTGTATTTTTTTTCTGACCAAAAGTCTTATACCAAATTCTGTATGGTGGTTTTAAAAGAGACTCTATATAAGAGGTAAGATCCACTTTCATTCAATTTACATTTCATTTAAATTGTTTTCATTTATTATCCTACCCATACAACTTCTATATAAACATGCATGATAACTAAAATATCTTATATATATTATAATTTTATTATATTAATTTAACGTCCATTATCAAACCCTATCTCATCTCTATTTTATTATAAAAACGAAAACATCATCCGTGATGTGTTGATTTACAACAACCATGGATAACTCATTTTCATTTTCCTTTAACGTTTTCAAGGATAATCATAAAAATGATATTTTGATTAAATACGATTCTATTATATATTTTATAATTTATATAATTTTCTCTAACAAATATATAAACATGATATTAAATAAAAGGGTATAAGTTTTTGAAAATCGTGCAAACAAGAAAAATAAATTAAATCAATTTTATTAATGTTTAATATAATTAATCATCCTCATACAATATAACCAAAGATATATAAGTTATTTTAATGTTATTTAATTCCGTTAATTACACATAATTTTAATTCTAGATAATTATTCCCATTTTACATGAACATCCACACTTGTTTAAAAGAGAACCATTCATGATAACCAGGAAAACAAACACTTCTGCAATGATTAAATTGAATCTTAAAACTCATAAAAAGGTCATATATGATCTTAATAAAACTATAGTAAATCACATACATGTTGAAAAGGATCTAAATTATGTAATTAATGATTCTAATTTTATTATCCAGGACATTATGTACAAGTGTAGAAAACTTTCAGATGTAAAGAAAGGGGTTTCTCTTCTCACTTTTATTTCTACGTGATATACCTTATTCATCATTTCTTATTTTTGTATGTTTTATACAGAATTCACCTTTTTATTTATGATAATAATTAATTTAATATTTCCTTAAATATCAATTTCTTTAAATAATTTATGTGATTATTTTGTTTTTCATATACCATTTATACATACAACTTTTATTTTGAATATTTTTTTAACTGAGGAAATATTAATAAATCCATATCCTTTAATGAATACATATATTTTGATCAAATTAATCGTGAAATAAATCTATTTATGAAGAATGATTTTTGAATTTCATTTATGGATGGGGATAAAATTATATAGCATCTCGAATGCATCAATATTTCACATGACATAAAGTAGTTGGTGAAAAAACCAAGGTACTTTTTTCTAAGATTAATAAAAAGGGTTTCTACCTATATATTTAAATTTTATTGTGAATGAAATTGATGGTATTTTTTTAATGTTCTAGACACATTATGACCAATAATTAATCATTTTCATCATTATTTATTCAGTTATTACCTTCAATGAAATTTTCCGAATGAAAAAAATCTATCATTTCATTGTTTTTTACCAATTTATTGATGGCATGTGTTTTTCAGTTATTTTACTTCTAATAATGATTATAATGTATTTTATTATCTTTACTTATTATTGATTTAGATAAAAATTTTGAGAGAATTTGAGCTCTCCGTTTTATTTGTTTTCCATCCCTAGCTTCTAAAGATGTAACCATTGAATAAGATTATAGGAAGTATTACATTTTCCTTTCTTATATGTTTAATTAACAATGTAATTTGGGAACCATATTTGTATCTATTTCTTTAAGAATAATGAATTGATCCATCCTTGGTGATGTGAAATCTTGTATTTATTCCATATTAATAAAATAACAACCAGTTATGGGATATTAGGGTCAGGGTTGTAATAGTTGGTACCCGAGGATGTTTAGTAGAATCCATGGGAACTAGATTTTATGTAAACAAAGGTATTATTATAATTTTGTATAGTGAATTTTTGGATCAATATTCATGATCATTATGAGTTAACTTAGTGTTTTTTCTTATTTAGTGATGGTTCCAAATGGAAGATATGGAACTAATACCCACAGATAATGTAGGGATTTTCCCACTGAGTAAGTCAACCCAGTTTGGGTTTGAGATGAGAATATCAGGAAAATATTAGGATAAAGTACTCAATTTTTTTATTAATAAATAAACTAAACCTATTTTGGATCATTTCAGGTGACAAAATTCCCTATATTTTAGTGGGACTACTAATCATGTTGTAGCTCATAAATGGATAAATTCCATTGAATAGTTTTTTATGGAATTGCGACGTGATGAAAGTGAAAAGTTAGAGATATCAGCATATTTCCACAAGGGTGATGATGATCAATGGTGGTAATTTAACCACATTACAAAGGAGGAATAAAAAATATAATATATAGAATATAAACCATTTAAATAAACATTACTCAACAAATATTTCCCATATGGTAAAATAATTTAAATGATTAGATAATTCCCTATCTTAATGAAAAAGGAAGAAGTGAGTGGTGCGGAGTATATGGCTATCTTCACTAGAGTATCCTGGTATGATACTAATTACAAGTATAATTTTTAAAAAATGATAGATCATTTATATGAATATCGTAATCTAAGTCTCAAAAGGGCATTGTCTTCCCCAACATTTTCATCACGTGATTAAATAGAAACAAGTTCCATAAAAAATGAAAGATAGTTTTATAGATTATGTATGTGCAAGGGAAATCAAGATAATATGAGGTCTTCTAATAACCACTAAAATGTTAAATTATCAAGTGATAATAAGGGCACACCAAAATTCACATTATGTAAATATTGTGGAAATAATCATCCTCGGAATTGCGTTAATGTCATGGGAGTTTTTTATCAGTTTATAGAAAGGGGTCGTTAAGATATTGAATGAATAAGGAATAAAAAAATCAACGATGTTAAATGCGTTAACTATAATTAAATGGGGAATTATTCATAACAACTTCCCAAATATCAAGGGAGTCTACCATAGAAGAGGCCAAGGTTAGATGGAAAAACTTATGCAATCACCACAGTTGAAGTATATCAACCAAATGATAGTTTGGAAGGTAAAATAATATTATCTTTAAATTTATCCACTAATTTCATTGATTAATGAACATCATAAACATTTAAAAATACATAATTTTATATGAAAATAAGGCATTTATCTTTTTATTAAATAAATCTGTTGTAATTCAAATCTCTTAAGGGGATTATCATTCCAAAAAAGCGTCGTTTAGTACCCTTTATGACACATAAAATTTATACAATTGCTGACCTTGTCATCATATCTATGGTTTAATTTTATATAATCCTAATTTTGGACTAGATTTAAAAATATGATGCAAAATTTTGTGGTAAGAAGATGAAATTATAATCTGTGAGGAAGATGTAGGATAACTCATCTTTAGAGTTGAAACTTCATATTCTAATTCTCATCAAGATCCACCCAAAGTATCTCTACTAAATTAAATACTTTTAGGGGAATAGAATATAAAATTTATAGATGAATAAATTAATCATCCTTGTTGAGGATATACCGATTGGATGTGAATATGTTTATGTATTTACTAAAGAATTACTCGAAGACCACCTAAGTTTGTTGTGGATTTTATATATGATTTAGTCCCTGATTAAAGATTAATATTGAATAATTTTTATAGAAATTCCACAATTGAATTAGCTTAATTTTTAGAAAATCTATATGAGTTGAGTAAAAGGAATTTATCCAAACCATTGTTTCCCATTGGGGATCTAATGTTCTATTTTTATGAAGATAATGGACCCTTATTGAAGTGAATTGACTATAGGGAAAACATTTATGTAGAAATATTTATCAATTACGATATTCCATTCATTAAAGATTTATATAATAAACCTCATAGAACTCCATATTTTCCAATGATTGTACTTTCATCTTGGAATCATCAATTTTGAATAAAAATAGAAGATATTTCCATTAAATTTTTTGGTTTTTGTATGGAAATTGGGAGTTTAAAATAATTCCTATTTTATTAACTAATCGAGCCACTATTTTTCAAAGATCTAATAAATAAATTATTCAATGAATGTAATTTCATGTTTTTGTTTATTTAATGATGATATTTTGTTTTATTATAAAATATATGAAGACCATTAGAATCACATTTGGATCATTCTTGAGGGTCTCAAAAGACAAGAGTTATATGGAAAAATTTGAACGTTTGAATTCTGGAATCAGGAAACTTATTTTTATAGACATAAAATCACTACGGATTGAATATCAGTTGATCATATGATAGAAAATTCTATCCGAGAGTGTTCTATACCAATGAACATACTACATATAGATTTGTTCTTAGGATTATCTAGTTACTATCAGATTTTTGTTCATAATTTTTCTTGATTGGATAACTCGTTGACTAAGCACACACAAAAAGGGGTTACGTTTTAATGGAAAAAATAATTTGAATAATTTTTAAAAAATTAAAGTGAAGATTATTCAATGCTCTACTTTTAACATTATAATCATGAAATGATTTGTTTTTAATATATTGTTATGCGTTGAAAAGTGGAATTATTTGTGTCCTTATGAAAAATTAAAAATTTATTTTGTATGCATCAAGGTAGTTAAATATTCATAAAAAAAATTATCCATCCCTTTATCTTGAGTTAGGAGTTGAAATATTTTCTCTGAAGATATATATACATTCTCTCTATGGTTAAATATGGGATATGTATACAAATCTCAAGATTTTTTAATAATTATTTATATGTATAGAACTAAACATAACACAAAGTTGATGGACCATGTTTCTAAAAGATTATGAATTCACAACAAACTACCTCCTTGGAAGAGATAATATTGTAGCATCTATATTATGCAAGAATGATCATGGAATTATAACCCAAATGAGGATTGAGAGATATCCTATATTCATGGATTCAGTAAATACGTATACAATAATTCTTATGTTTGGGAAAAAATTACTCCAATTTCAAATTATTGCTAAACTATATTTAATTAAGAAGATAAAAAGTTCTCAATATGATGTTGATATTTTTCAAAATAAAACTAATTCGGTTAATGATGGATGATTGGAATACATCATGTATGTAGACAGAATTCTAAAATTAGAAATTTGTTGTGTGTTCCATCAATACTAGATCTAAAAAGGGAACTATTATATGATCCTAAAATCTAAAACCTCTTTCTATATCATGGAAGTACAATGTTTTATAGAGATCTTGTGGAACATTTTGGTGGGATAATATAAAGCAGTAAATTGTATACTATGTGTCAATATGACTAGTTTTTGAACATGTAAAGGCTGAGATCCATCATCAATGATGAGTCAAGAAACCAATACCTATTCTTATGTGTAAGTTGGATGAAATTATTATGGGCTTCAAAAGTATATTACCAAAGACCCCCAAAACGAATGATATGATATGGGTAATTATTGATCATCATAAAAAATCAGAATATTTGATTACTATATAATAATATTTTTCCTATTTTGAATATAGAAATACTACATATTAATAAATTTATAATCATAATGGTGCACTTATATGGAATCTGTTTGATAAAGAACACCATTTTATGTTAAAATTCTAGAAGAGTATTTATAAGGATTTGGATTGTAAGATTCATTTGAGTACATATTATCATCGTCAAAATTACATGCAATATTAATGAACTATTGAATCATTATAAGACATGTTGATATCGTGGCCACTTTATTTTCAAGGTATTGGAGATCAGAATTTTCCATTGATAGTATCTTACTAAAATGATAGTCTCCATTCTAGAATTCAAGTGGGGCATATAAAGAATTATTAGGAAAGAAATATCATACTCTAACTAATTGGGATAAAGATAATTAGAGGAAACATAAAGAACTAGATATTTTTTGGGTGTAAAAAATAAACCAAAATATTTTTTAGGATCATATTAATAAATAACAAAGTAGGTAACCAAATTGTGTTCATAACCAATGAAAGGATTTGGACTTTCAAGTTGGAGATCATGAAGTTCTGAAAGCATCTTAATGGAAGGGTTTCATATTCTTAGTAATGAAAGGGAAACTAATCTCCAAGTACTTCAGATCATTTTAAATTCAATAAAGAGTTCTGGTTGTAGTTTTCTTATTAGAAATTCCACTTTGTCTCTCCAAATATCATGATGTGTTCCTCAAATCAATGATAAAGATGTACAAGTCAGAACCAACACTTGTACTCACCTCAAATGAAATAGTACATAATCCTAAATTTTCTTTACAATGAAGATGCAATCTATATTCTTGATTGAAGAGATAAACTATTGTGAAATTGGACGACTCGATTGGTAAAAGTACGTTAGAGAAATCATAAATTGAATGAAGTAATGTGTGAAGTTGAGGATGTTATGATGAAGAACCACCCTCATATGGTTGGATGAAAATATTCATGAAAACTTTTGAAGAAAAATTTTATGAATGGTAGAATAATAAAAAACCCCATAATATATAGTATGTATGTTCTTATAAAAATTCAATTTACTCGATATTTTGGGTTCCATGAAACTCTGAGCATAATAAAATCGTGATATGCTATTAATTATTAACATGACCATTTTAATAGTAATGTGAACATTAGGAATAGTAATGAGACTATTTGAATAATAGCTTCACCTATTAAGTTATAAATAGAATATAGGTTTTTTTTATAAAAAAATATATGACATATATATCATCAAATAAGTAAATACATATTTTTAAAATAATAAATTATGTGTTAGTATATTTTTGAAATGTAATTGTTTATTTAAAATTTAATAATTAATAAAATTAATTAAATTAAATTTTATTTTCATAAAAAATATTCATAAATAAATAATATTTTGTTCTATAATTTTACTATTATTTTATGAGACGTGAAATAAATTTTCAAAGTTTCATCAAATCGAATATATTTTTAAAATTGGTATTTTTTAAATAAATTATGATTTTAATTAATAATTAAATTTCTACTATTTAGAATATTATAATCAAAAACTTGAGTCTATTTATGAAATCTACACATTGTAAAAAAATTTTGTTTAATTTTTTATATGTTTCTAAAATAGTTAAATCTTTTAAGAATATTGAAATATAATATTTTACGGTATTATCTATATACAAGAATTATCGAGTCATAAATTATGTAATGTTGATGTAATAACCATTACTTAGAACACACATGAACTACTAAATGTACGTGGACATAATAATCATCAAAATTTATAGTATTTATCCAATATTAGAAAAAATGTATAAAATAAAAAATAAACACCTCAATCGTCGAATATAAATACCATCCCTCACCACCACTTCTACACTAACATTATGATCCTTGTATATTCCTTATATTCTACCCAATTTTCCCCCTAATCCACTTCTCCATGTTTGGGTGTTTCATTTATAACCAGAAGACCAATCCCATGTTCATTAAAGAGGTTCTCAAGGAGACGCTATACAAGAGGTAGAATCCTCTTCTGTTTACTTTTATTATATTTTCATTTCTTTTCATTTCATATCCCCCATTTTATCATCCTTCCATGAATTAATGATAAATATATTATTTAATATATATTAAAATTTAATAATTTTAATGTAATGTCCATCATCAAACTGATTCTTCTATTTTTTTATTCAAAATATTAAAACGTCATTTGTGATGTGTCTATTAACCCCCATTGTAGATGATGAGTTTTAATTTTCCATTAATGCCTTCCTAGATGGTTATAAAACCATTATTATATTAAATATTATCTTATTATATATATTAAATGTTATATAATGTTCTAGAACCAATATATATTCATTATATTAAATAAAATAATATAAGTTCATTATGGTTGTAAAAACCACGAAAATAAATTAAATCATTTTCATTCTTGTTTAATCTAATGAATCATCCTCATACGCAAAAAAATTACATATAAGATTATTTAATCTTATGAAGCTTCCTTAATGACATATTATTTCAATTTTTTAAAATTATTCCTATTTCACATGAACATCCAAAATTGTATACCAGAGAACCGATCATGATAACCAATAAATTGAACAATCATGAAATAAAAAAAATAAATCTTATAACTCAAAAAAATCCATACAGGATATTATTAAAATTAAAGTAAGTAAAATACATGTATAAATGTATTTTAACTATATAATTAATTAATATAATTTTTTTTCTAGGACCTAAAGTACAAATTCATACCTCTTTCAGACATAAATTAAGGGATTTCTCATCTCGCTTTTATTTTTGTGAGATATGCCTTATTCAACACTAATTCCTTATGTGTAGTGTATATATACTGAACATTTATATGATAATAATTTATTGATGATTTCAAAAAATATTTATATTTCATATTTTATGAATAAGATTATTTTATTTGTCATATACAATTTTTACATAAACAGATTATTTGGAATGTTTTTTAATTGGTGAAATATTGTTAAATTTTTATCCTCGAATCAATATAAATATTTTTTATTGAATATAGTGTGTGAATTAAATCTATGTATCAAAAAATAATTTTCATTTTAATTAAGGGTTTGGCCCAACATTATATTTCCCCTTGATGAATTGATAGGATTCATGACAGAAGGATGTTGGCGATAAACACATCGGGTTTGTTTCCTAATAGAATCAAAGAGGTTTTAACCCATAGACTAGATTTTCTTTTAAATGTTCTTAAATCAATTGTTTCATATTACAAATACATTAAATCCAATAATTAATCATTTTATTCTTATAGTATTTAGATATTACATTCCATGACATTTTCACTATGACAAAATCTATTGTTGCATTTTCATTCTTAGTTTCTGGATGGCATGTGTTTTTCAGTAATATACCAAAAAATAATGAGTATGACTTATTTAATTTTCATTATTTATTATATATTCATGTAACCCTTACTAATAATCTGATATCCCCATTTTCTTCCTTCCCCATGTAAAAAATATGAAATATTTGAATAATATTCAAGGAAGTTTATTTTCCACTGTTATATATTTTATTAAAAATGTGATTAGGGAACAATGTATTTATATTTTTCTTAATGAATAATAAAATAATATCACACTAGTTATGGTAAATCTTGTATATATAAAATTTTAATAAAATAAACACAGAGTTTGGGATACTGGGGTTAGGATTATTTCAATTCACATAGGTAATCAGGTTTTTTATTGCTTTTTTAAATCCTTCAAACACATTTAAAGTATAATATTGTAATTATTCTATTTATTCCATCTTATAGGGTTACCTTATGTGATTATAATTGATATTATATATAAGGAATCTGATTCCAATTGTTATATTATTTTTTTACCTGAAAAATAAATATTTTGGACCTTGTTCCTACCTTTCATCTTGAATCTACATTGTTTTGTTGAATGGAAACATAGAACATTATTTTAATACAGAGATCTATGGGAATATATTAGTTTTGATAAGTTACCACAATATTTTATAGTGTAACATAAGGAACATGAAAAATCGATAGATCTATCTGAGATCTATCCTAAAAAATGAACCCATGGATGACAGATTCCCTCCCATTCTACTTATTCTAAATCAAAAATGGGCAATGTTAAACTTATTTTCCAAAATTAGTTTTAGAAAACAATATTAGTTTTATTACCTATATCCTTTCTTTTTAAATGATTATAATAGTTTTTTTGGTAAAATTTCTAAAAGAATGTGATTTAAAAGTTAATTTTTTTATATTGAATAATATGTTAAGAGAAAATTGAATACATGGTTTTTTGTTTTCATGAGAATTTATGATGAATCATTGTTGTTGATTATATATTTCAATGTGGGATGAATTGTATTAAAAAAGAACCACCATCAAGGGGGGGCATTATGTTATTGATATGAGATAGAATGACTAACCACTCATGAGTAAAGGGAGTTCCATGATTTCATGCATTGTGTTTGGGAGTGAATATAGAAATAGGTTGGTTATATGAAGTTTAAATAAATATAATATTAAAATTAAATAATGTTTTTCATCACTAAAACCAGATTATGGTTTTCATAAAAAATATTTAATATATTCTATTCTATTTTATATAATAATTAATAAAAAACATTCTGAATGTGTTTAGATTCTCTTGGGAATTACATAAAATCATTATACTCCCCAACTTCTTGGGAACTTCATTGAGTTTATATATATTAGATATTATGAAATTGGTAAAGAAAATGTATCACATTTTTCTAGTGGTTCACCTTGTTTCCTTCCTCTTTAGTTGGTGTTCAGAGCTTGGATGTCTCCCTTGGTGTCATTAATGTGATACAAAATCTAAATTATGGAGTTTTATGTCTTATAGTTCACTTAGTTTCATTTTTATTACATTCACTTCAACTCATATATTTCAATTTTTTTTTTTTCATTGAGTTTTATTTTAATTACTCATTCATCATATATCTAGTTGTGTTTTTTGTATTTATTCTAAATGTTTATTTTTATTTTTCAGGGAAAATCCCCCCATTCTATTCCATTAATCCGTTAAAATTTAATTTATGGATTTGGTTTCATGGGGATATCACCAATGGTAAGTGACATTTCACATCTTCTAAAGCAACTTATTTAGGGTGGGATGTTTCAAATGCTATCAATCTAATTCATCCCATCCGTCTCTTGGGTTGTTGATAATAAGATAAGAATGTAGGAATTGAAATTAATCGAATAAAAATATATTGATAATGAATTAATTTTGATCATCATGTTAATAGGGAAGTCCTGGTTGAAAATTTATTTAAGAAACATCATTATCTGAGTTTATATCATCATCTTGGGTTTGTTTGATGGGTGTTTCATATCATGTATTGTTACTGAACCTTCCCACAAGGAATATTTTTCTCTCTTTATATTTGATGATTTATGGAAAAATTATACAATGGAATTATTTTGAAAAGAATGATTATATTTTTTATGTTTTATAGTGATTTTAAATTTTCTAATCCATTAGATTCCACTGAATTGTGACTAAATGATGTATTTATGGTTACAGAAAATGGCACATAGTAGACATTATATAGAAAACCTACTCTTTATTACACATATAAAAGTGATTTATTACATAAAATCATCACTTGATAAAATATATAAGATCGAGTGTTCAAGTTTCTTTGGGGCAGAAGAAGGTTACATAAAGAAATAATACGTGAAACACAACATCTTTATTGAAAACGTCATTTACATGACCAATATATTCCCCTTGTACATAGCATTGCATGGGATAACCTAAGGACATACTTAAAAAAGGATGAGCTATGAATCCCAATAAGGGAGTAAACATGCCATAAAATGAGGAATATAATATATGTTATGCAATATGAATATCAATGGATCATAAGAGAAATAAGAACAAAAAGTCAAGATATAACATGATTATCATAACATGGAAATGTGGAAACAACACTTTACATGGTATTAGCATGAGCAAAGGAAAATTGCATGTGGAGCATTAACAAATCCATATTTCACGTGAATTAAAATCAGTAAACCCTCATTTCACTTGACTTATTGTGATACTAATATTTACCCAATGCATTGGAGCGATATCATGGAACACCCTTCTTAATCATTTCATTTCATGCATAAGTGTGCCTCATAGATCACATAACATGGAATCATTAACCATCATATGTTATACGAAGATTAAGGAATGTGGAATAAATACGTGAATGTAACATTAAATATGTATATGTGCATAAATGTGAGTAGCCGTTATAGAGATATGAGTATGTTATTCACTACACATTGATTTTTGGCTTGGAAAATCAGAGTGCAATTTCGGCTGCATAACGATGTGACATAAGAATTCATAAAAATGGATGATGATAAAGAAAGGGAAATCTCATCATATATAAATGAAATGGAATATAAGCGGTCATATAGATACATTTTCCAATAAATGTAATGGAAATTAAATTCATTATACAAAACAGTTGCTTCAATGCGAATGTGAAGAGAGAAATTCCTTACGGAATTTCGGCATGGTAACAGGTGTACAAGAAAGTCATTAATGATATAGAAATAGGTCTCAAATCATTTCAAAAATATTTAGGGGAATATGTGGGTTGTGATAAATAATACCCCAATATTTTTAATTAAAATAAAATGGTATTACAAAATAATGAAACATGGATAAAATAAAAAAGTTAATAATCCCTTACATGGAAGTGTGATCCCAAAGGCGTGAGAGAGGCATCAGAGATGTTTTTGAAGGGTTTGGGGTGCCTTTACAGGATTCTAGAAAGAGGAGGGTAGAGTTTGGATGAACTCTAATGGCTTTGAGTGAAGTGGAAGTGGGATATTTGGAGGGTTTATATAGGAAAAGAGATGGAATTATTTATTATTTAGGTTTGGAACATCACAAATTAAACTAATCAAAACCAAAAACCAGATCATGGTTTCATAACATGTTTTTTTCCAAAATAGATTGGAAAAATATATATTTTATAAGTAAAATCCCTAAACTTCATAAAATAATAGGGTTTCTTATGTGGAGGTGAGTCACACTCTCAAGGAAATCAATTTACAAATCTAAAATGTTTTATAAGTCATGGAGGGTCCAGAATGACTTTGAAAATTAAATAAAACTAACCTAAAATCACACCATTTTAATGTTAAAACATATATTGGCCGATACTGATGTTTACAATATTTTATTACATCACTATTTGGTCATTATAATATCATAAAACACATTATATATTTAAATGATATTTAATTTTTCCCCAAAAATTCTATTGTCTCAAAAAATTATGAAAAATTAATCGTTGGATAATTTTGACATCTTTATTCAAAATATAATTTTAATTTCAACCAAATAATTATCAAAATATTTGAATTTTTAATTTAAAAATAAAAACCAATATTCATCAAAAATTCATTTGTTTTGACAAAAACAACTTTCAAACATTAATAAAAATTAAAATTTTATTAATAAAAATTATTGGATCATTTATAATCTATAAAAAGTAATTAAATATTAATAATAAATTATTAAAATATTATTTAATTCAAAAATCAGTTAATTTATAAAAATTGATTTTATAGTTGAATATTAACTAAAAATATTATTTGATCATAAAAAGCTATTTAAAATGTAACAATAAAAAATGAATATATATTCAATATCATATACAAAAATAATGCACATAATCCTAGTTCTATGGTCTTGTTATATTATTCCTAATAACACCTGCATAAGACCGAAGGGTAAGGTGTGCGATGATGACAGTCTATTGGGGTGGCTCAGATAATATCGCTCGTGTAGTAATCTCTATCAACTTACATTACTCTAGTATGAGGTTTTGTTCAGGCATAACATGTTGAAGATCAGCTTGGGCATGGTCAAGAGTGAACCCCATCAATTTCACCTCTTTTCTGAGCTCTAAAAAATGGGCTTCATAGGGGGGAAGTCTACTAGATGAGTTCATTGCTTCCTTTTTCTGAGTAAATTGAATTTGATAAATACCTATATTTATACAAATCATGTGATCACTATTCAACAACTATATTAGAAATGGTCAAAATTCTAAATGGTATTTTAAAATAATCCAAAAACATAAAATGAAAGAAGTGAATATGTTATATGACCATTTCATAATTTAATAAATTTAATTATATCAAGATGAATTTACATTCATAATTTTTTTGGTCATCACAATCTTCCTCCTTAATAAATGTCACACTCAAAATTTCCTTTTCCCACACTAAATCAGATGTGGGTAACTCTTCTTCATCACTTCCTCTCATTCATGTGCCGCTTCTTCAAACATATGGTTTCTCCACAACACCTTGTTGAAGGGGTATTTTCTTATTTCGTAGAAATATTTCTCTAAAGTCTTATCTCTTCTCTCGTTTTCCTCGAAAGAATGATCATCCTCTAATTGTACTAACTCTGAAGAGATTACATGTGATGGGTCTTGTATGAACTTCCTTAAGAGGGATACATGAATGACATCATGTAATTTGGCCATGGTGGGTGGAAGTGTTAGTCTATAGGCCACAGCCCTGACACGATCAAGAATCTTGATGGGGTCGATGTACCAAGGACCTAACTTCCCTTTCATTCAAATCCTCATGAAAATCTTCCACGAAGATATGCATAGAAACACTATGTCAACAAATTTTAAATCAATGTTTCAATGATTGTTATGTCTATAACTCTTTTGTCGACATTGGGATGTCTTGATATTCTATAGAATGGTTTTCACATTCTCCATCATTTCTTCGACCTCTTAGGGTCCCAGTATCTTACACTCACTGACTTCATCCCAACACATCGGTGTTCTGCACCTTTTCCCAAAAAGGTCATTATATGGTTCCATTCGAATGCTCGAGTGGAAACTGTTATTTTAAGATAGTTCAACTAGTGGAAGATTTTGGTCCCATCATCCTTTTAATTCCATAGAACATGATCTTAATAAATCTTCTAGTGTCTGAATAGTTAGCATAGATTGGCCATTAGTTTGAGGATGATAGATCGTACTGATGTTCAGTTCGGTGCATAGAGCATGTTGGGGACTTTTCCAGAACATTAAGGTGAATCTGGGATCATGATCGGATAGAATTGATAATTGAACTTCATGTTGCCTTACCGTTGATTTGATGTAAATATGTGAAATTTGATCCAATGTCAAGAACTCTTGAATTGTGATAAAGTTAGATGTCTTCATAAGATGATCCACAATGACCCATATAGCATTGTTTCTTCTGGATTTCCTTATATGTATAGTGAATAGTCCATGGTAAAGTTTCCCCCCTCCATGTTGGTATGGGTTGTGGTTTCCTAATCCCCTTATACTTTTTCCTCTCAGCCTTCACTTGCTGACATTCCAGGAATATTAGTGTATATTAATCAATATTCATTTTCATATTGTCCCACAAACAGTTTTCTCGGATATCTAGATACATCTTTGTGTTCCCATGGTGAATAGGGAAGGTTGTGCTATGTGCGTCATCCTAAAGCTCCTTCATTATCTATGGATCAGATGGTACATATAATCATGACCGAAATATCACAATTTCATCTGGGTCAACCATGGAGCTCTGAGGATTTCCCATTTCTGATAGCATCCACCCTTTTTAAAATTTCCACATCCTTTCATTCAGCAGCCATTATTTTCTCCAAGAGGGACAGTTGAACAATCATTCGAGAAAGGATTGATGATGTTCCTCCATTAATGATTCCCATGTCCATCCTCTGAAAATATAAGAATATTGGATACTTATCAATTCTCATTATTGATGAAGATACAAGATCCTTTCTACATAAAAAATATTCAACCTTGTTTTCCTTAGCATGATGGTTTTGGATTGAGCAGTCAGAATCCATGATTAGTTCAATCCATCTTCATTGGATCATATTAATATCTTTTTGTGTGAATATATATTTGGGGATCTTTTGATCAGTATATATCTCACACTTATCCCCATAGAGATAATTCCGCCAGATTTTTAACACTATAATCACAACCGAAAACTCCAGATCATGCATGGGATAGTTTTTCTCATGGATGTTCAGTTGCATAGATGCGTAGGATATGACATTATCATTCTACATCAACACACACCCCATTCCCTTCTTTGAAGAATCACTAAATACCAAAAAAATTTCTCTACTTGGGTGTAATATGAGCAGGGGTGCAGGGATAAGACTTTTTTTAACTCCTTGATGTTCTCTTCGCATTCATCACTCCCAAAAAACATTAATCCTTTCTGAGTTAGCTTGGTAAGAGGGTTGGACAATTATGAGAAATTTATAACAAATCAGTGATAATATCCTTTTAACCCTAAGATGATATAGATATCAATAACCGATGTTGTCCATGGCCATCCCAAAATTGTATTTATATTGTATATTTCCATATATATCCTGTTTCGTGTGATGATATGACCCAAGAATGAGACCTCCTTCAAAAAGAACTCACAATTAATGTACTTTTCATTGTACTTCTCTTTTCGCAAGGACTTTAGTATAGTTCTAAGATTCTCCTCATGATCCTTATTTTTTTTGTAGTATATTAGAATATAATCTATAAATACTTCCAAAAAAATTTCAAGGTAATGTCTAAAGACTCTATTCATCAAGTCCATGAAGATTGTTGGAGAATTAGTGAGTACGAAAGGAATTACTATGAAATCATAGTTCCCATATCTTATACAAAATGCAGTCTTGGGGATATCTTAATTCTTCACCGCTACATAATAACCCGACCGCAAATCTACCCTTGAGAATTATTTTTCTCCACACAGCTGACTGAAAAAGTCATCAATTTGTGGAAGAGGATACTAGTTCTTTATCTTGATTTTGTTAAGATCATGATAATCTATTCAAAGGCCCATTGACCCATCCTTATTTATAATGATGAGGACCGGTTCACCCTATGGGGAAGCACATGGGTGTATAATCCCTTTATCTAGATTCACTTATAGCTATTTCATCAGCTCCTCATTATCCACAATAGCAATTCTATATGGGGAAATTGATATTAGAAACACCCAAGGTATGTGGTCAATTGAGAATCCAACATCTCTTCTAGGAGGAAGACACGACAATTCCTCAGGATACACTTCCGCAAATTCCCTCACAATAGGTAGTCTTCAAGGAAGGTTTTCTCCTGGGAATCAATCAACTAAGCTAGATAAGCATTCTCCTAGGGTAGTAATATCCATACTTGAGATGATGGTTCTAAAAAAGATTCATCTTCCTCCTTTCAATAGTATAGAATCAGTAGTCAATTCTCTATATGGATAGTGATTTCCTTATCATGGTAATTTATGATGGATTTATATAAGTAAAGTCAATCTATGCCATGAAATGTATAAAATTCTACTAGAGGGGGTATGATGTGGTTCTTCAGGATGTTCAATCCATCGATTATGATGGTGGAGGATTTATATTCTAGGGATGCAATGATTTCCCCATTTTTCCTACTCACCGAAATCAATTCTTCCATGATTTGTGGTGGTTTTGGGATTGTTGTCCAAAAAATTCAGGATACGAAAAAATGTGTTGAACCAAAATCAAAAAGTATGTTCTCTATTAAATAATAAATAACTAGTGTTCCTGTCAGAACTTCGTTGTCGGGGTTAACTTTGGCGGTAGTGATGGAAAAATCTCAGCCTTGCTTCCTTGGAGGTTTTTGGTTTCCCTTAAAAACCCATGGCTTGTGTAACCGATTTTAAAGGTTCCCTGGTTCTTTGTAGTTGAAGCAATGAACAACATGTTGAGTTTAAAACAGAGCATTCCTCTCCTCTGTTCTAGAAATGGGTTTTTATTGTACGTAGTTAATGGATAGGTTCCCTTCTCTTCCACACCTAATGCAATTCCTTTTCCCCTTCACGAAATATCATAGGTTCTTATTTCCTCACCTTTGGAATGTGGGGTGTGGTATTTTATTAGCAACGTTGAATTTATCCATTGTAATTCAAGGACAGAAGTCCACCTTACACTTCTTTCCCCATGAGACCCTAGAGATTGTCTGATCTCCATTTCGGCAATGAGGAAACATCAAACAATTTCTTCATAGGTGTCAAAGTCATGGATCGCCAGGGCATTCTGAATGCTAGGTTTCAGCCCACCAAATAAGCGGTAAACCTTGTACTCAAGGGAAATGACAAAGACAATGGAATATAGTGCCAACCTTTTGATGTTTCCTAGTACGCTCTGATGGATTCGTTGTCTTTTTTGCTTGATGACAAGGATGTCCCTTTCAATCTTATACCAGAGGGTAAAAGGAAAATAGTTATCAAAAAACATTTTCCAAAAATCATTTCATTCCAACGCCTCAATCTCCACCTTAGGGTTTGTATTTTTGAACAATGTCCACCACTGATCGTCTTCACACTCTATATGATAAGAAGTCAGAAGGGAATTCTCTTATTTAGAACATTGAAGGACGTAAAATATCTTTTCAATGGAGGTGATCCATTTTTCAATAGTTGAGGTATCAAATTATCCATTAAAGGTAGGAGGCCTTTGTCTCATGAATCAGTCAAAAGAGACATGATCATTCTTGGGGGGGGGGTTGAATGTTCATCTTGACCCATGTTTCTATTAAAATATTGAGTTACCTGAGAGAGTATCATGACAAAGCTCATGATTCATGCTCCAATCAGATAGGTAATCTCATTAAAATATTCATCACATTTTTTTCACATTGGTTGTTAGCTTGAGTCATCCTATTATCGGTCATTGGATGGAATAAATGGAAAATTATGGGTAACACATAAAGGATAATCCAAGGAAAAAATGGATGACTTATAAAGAACTTTTATTTTCTTAAATTATAAATCTATAGGATTCAATCTATGTTATCCATGATCTAATTTCTGACATATATTTTTAGTTGAAATTTTTTAATTCTATTAATAATGGGTCATAGGATGCTTGTGAATTTAACAATGAAAATCACTCAAGTGTTTCATAACCAAGAGTGCAGCAAGGCCCGTTGTTGTGTACCAGGATACCCCACCTCATGCCTGAAACTTCTTGTCGGTGTTTTCACTACAATGAAAATCTGTGACAGAGCCTCTACCTACTCGTATCCATATTAGGATTTATTTTCGTGATAATATACTTTATCAATAATCACCAAAATTTATGGATTTTTTTATTATACTTATTTTTCTCTCTATGGATTCACTGGGCTTTCAAATCATAATCCCAAAGGTAACTAAACCTATCCTCTTATTCCAACAATAACAACCCTGCAATTTATTACACACTTAAACATGATTTATTTCATAAAAAATTCACTTGATACATCATAGAAGGTCATGTTGTCTAGTGTATTTGGGGCTTAGTAACATTACATAAAGACTTAAAAAACATGAAACAAAAAATATTTATTGAAAACTTCCTATACTTTACCCCTACATTCCTATGTACATAGCATTGCATTGGATAACTTGTGGACATGCATAAAAAGGGTGATCAATAAAGAATAGTAAGGGAGAAAACTAGTCATTACATGAAGAATAAAGTACCTATTATGCATTATAAATATCAATGTAGCATAAGATAAACATGAAAATAAAGGCAGGATATAGCTTTATTATCATAACATGGAAATGTGGCAACAACACATAACATGGTATTTGCATGAGCCAAGGCTCATTGCACATGGTGTATGAGTAAACCCTTATTTCACTTTAATTATCATGAGTATGTCCTCATTGCATTTTATGTATCATTATACAAATAATTACCCAATGCATTGGAGAATTATCACGGAACACCCTTCTTAAACATTTCATTTCATGCATAATTGTGCCACATAGATCAGATAACATGAAATCATTCAACATAATGAGTTATTCCAGGATTAAGGAATTGTGAAATAATACATGAATGTATCATTAAATATGTACATGTTTATAAAGGTGAATAACATTGATAGATACATGGGTATGGTATTCACTACACTATGGTTTTGGCTTGAAAAAACGTGGTGCAATTATAGCAGCATAACGACGTGACATAAGAATTCATAAAAATGGTTAATGATATATAAAATGGTATCGAATCATTTTTACATTAAATTTACAGTAAAATGTAATTTAGATAGATTTACCAACAAATTTAATGTAAATTATATACATAATTCAAAATAATTTCTTGAATGTGAATGAGAAGAGGGAAATTTCTTAAGGGATTTCGGCATGGTAACAGGTGTACACGAAAGGCATTAATTAGAGAGAAAGAGGTCTCTCATCATTTCAAACATAAGGAAGGGAATAAAATTGAGGTGATAAATCATACCCCATCATTTTTAATTATATGAAAAATGAAATTAAAACATAAAGAAACTTCATAAAAATTAGAAAGTTGGGAATCCCTTACATGGATGTGTGATCCCAAAGGCTCAAGAGAGTATTCATAGAGGATTATTAGGAGCTTTGTGTGCCTTGGTAGGATTCAATAGATAGGAGTGAAATATATACATGAAATACACATGAATTTAGTGAAGAGGATGTGCGATCATGGTGGGTATATATAGTACAGGAGAAGGAATTATTTATTATTTAGGTTTGGGACACCACACATTTATCAAATCAAAACACAGACTAAACTATGGTTTTTCCCATGGATTTTTCCATAGGGGATGGAAAAAAAATATTTTAGAAGGCTAATGGAAAAAGATATTAAAATAATAGGGTTTCTTATGTCGATGTGAGTCACATTCTCAAGGAAATCCATTTAAAAAGATAAAACGTTTTATAAGTCTTGGAGGGTCAACTAAGGCTTTCTAAAATAAATCAAAAAAATCTAAAATCACATTATATTAATGGTAAAACATTTATTGCCTGAAAAAAATAATTATATTATTTTATTACATCACTATTGTGTCATTGTTATGTCATAAAACACACTATATATTTAAATAGTGTTTAATTTTTACCAAAAAATTAGACTGTCTCAAAAAATATGAAAAATTCACCATTGGATAATTTCACCATCCTGATTCAAAAAATAATATTATTTTTAACCAAATAATTTTCTAAATATTTTAAATTTAACTTTTAAAAAAATAACTAACATTTATTGAAACTTTGGGGCTTTTGACAAAAAACAACATTCAAACCTTAATAAAAATTACAATTGTATTCATAAAAATTATACAATCATTTATACATAATAAAATTTACTTTAATAAAAATATTATTTTATTAAAATATTATTTAATACAAAATTTAATAAATTTATTAAAATAGATTTCTTAGTTGAATATGAAATAAAAAACTATTTTTAATTTAATTTTTTTTTACAAAGTAACAATAATAAAATGAATTTATATTTTTTATCATATACAAAAATAATTCACATAATTCCAGTGTTATGGTCATGTTACATAATCCTTTTTAACATCTGCATAAGTCTTAAGGGTTTGTTGTGTGATGGTGATAGACACTTGGGGTGGCTCGAATAACATCGCTCGGGTCGTAATCTCTATCAACATCCACTTGTCTCATAGGCGGTTCCATTCAAGATTAACATGTTGATGCTCGGCATGGGAACGGTCAAGAGTGATGCCCAATGATGTCAACTCCTTTGTGAGATCTGAAAAACGGGATTCGAATGGGGTAAGTCTCCTAGATGATTCCATCTCTTCCTTTATCTAGGTAAATTTTATTTTGTAATGCACTATATTTATCGTAATAATGTGATAACTATTTAATGGCTATATTAGCAAAATCCACAATTCATAACATTATTTTAAAAAGTCTAAAATCATAAAACCAAAGAAGATCATATGTTATATAAACATTTCACATAATAATTCATTTAATTTGATCAAGAGGAATTTCTATTATTAAAATTTCAGATCCATACACAACATAGAAATCAATAGGTGAAGGCCTCAGAAAATGTAGTTTCACATTAACCTTATGTGAAAAAACAAAATATTCTAAGAAACATTCAGGATTTTCAAGACATGAATATAGGAGGCCATACGGATGAATATAGAACAGTGGAACACTTCATAAAGCTTTAAAATATAATCTACCAATTCCAGATCATGAAATGGTAAATGTTTGGTAGAAAATAATGAATCAAACTTATAATTTCCTTGGTACACCACAGAAAATAAAGGTCAAATTAGTGGTTTATATATTTCATGATTTTTTACGATAATTTTGGGATGTAGTTTTCTATTACAGACTCAAATAAGGTCTTACATGGAACAAATTTTTAAATTTTTCTAAAAATAATTATATCCTCACACATTTATGATTTCTGAAATAACTGAATTCATTATCCTTAAACAAGATACCCTATATAAAATGATGTTTGAAGCTACATTTAATAACATTGGTTTTTTTATGCAGAGATAGCTGGTAGTACGACAATGAATGCAATATCATTGAATCATGTTTTTGATCAGTGATTCACTCTAAAATTGGTGTTTATATGTTACATATTACCCTGAGATAATAAATATAAATACTATGAACTAAATTGATCTTTTAGAAATAATGTGGGAGGAGTTTTGGTAGTCTTAGTGAGAGTGGGTGAGATATCAATTTTTTGAATAAGTAGAATAGTGAAACAAATTAACAAGGAGGTGTCACAGCTCTATCATAGACCATGTAATTAGTAAAATTTACCCCAATACTAAATATCATGAATTCTTGTTTCTAGTGTAGTTATTACAATCATATTATTTTGGACTATAATTAACTACCTCAATATTTTCAAAAATATAATAAAAAGATACGTATCCGTCATTATTTTTAATGTGTCCCAAATCCTGGCGATGGAGGGATATATCATATATCTCAGACATCTTACACATTGACTCGATTCCCTTTATAGAGTGACTCAAATCCATAGAATAAAGTAATACATGGTGTCTCTAAGAACACCATGACTCCTCAAGTAATGCAATCTCAACTAGGATACATGGATCAAGGAAGGATAAGTAAATTAGTTCATGGTGTTATGGTGAATATTACAGAGGACCAACATGGTCCATCAATAGTGTAAGGTTCTATTCTCTTGAATTATACACTTATGTAAGCATTGTATGATATGTGTTCATCACACTTTTTAATTTTTATCATGTTGTCAATAATATGAGTTTATATGGTGAGATTATGCTTTCAATATTGAATCTTCAAACAAATCTTTTTAAATGAGAGTTTTGAGCCTTTTAGTCTATAACATTTTACATAACTATAAATGGGGATAAATTATTTTGATATTTGTTAGTTCATAAGATGGATATTTTTTAATTTATTTTTGGAATTGATTGGTTGATGAAATTCATTGACCATATTGAATATTATTCCTCGAAGGTAATATGCACATCTTCAAAAGGTGTTAATTTTTTATTTAAAGGAGATTTTTATATGAATGAAAATAGAATTATACTGTTTCTACACAATTTTTTGAAAAAAATTATCATTTTGCAGTGGTTTCCTTGAAATTTGTTGATGAAATAGGGCATATACATTTTCTCACAATTATTGACCAATTCAATAATGTATTTAAAAAATATTTCTTTATATAGCCACTTTAAAATTAATTAGAATTTAAGATATTTATCCTACCATGGACCAGTCCTATATAAATTTTTTATTATATGATGGAATCAATGGTATTAATGTAATTAAAACTATATCTATATGATTTGGATTGTAATTGGTTCATTTGACCTAGTACTTCTCAATGGAAATCACCCATTCATTTTTTAAGAATGAATAATGAACACTTATGAAGTTTTTATATTATCATAAGTTGATATGGGTTATGATAATAACCAATATCCTTTTCAATGATTTGATAATCTATTTGATAAATTGATGGGAGCCTAGTGTTTCTCTAAAATTGTCTTATGATTAGGGTATTCCAAACATCGGTTTTAGAGAGAGGATATTAAAAAGGAAGCATTATGAAATTAATGAATTGAAGATTCAAATTTTATCTTGACTCCTTTATCGTAGTAGTCATTGATGATATTCTAGTGGATTCGTGGACTATGGGCAATTGTGAACAACACTTGTCTATATTGTTGGGTGTTTTCTTTGAAAATTTACTTCAGCATAATATTTTAATGATTTTTTTATATACAATAGGTATGATTCCATATCCACACCATCTCTTTAATAGTAATCATTATAGATCTTGAAAATATAGAAGCTGTTATCTTTTAGAAAAATGTAATTATTTTTTTGAGATATGGAGTGTCGTTGTCATAAAAAATATTATAGGCACTTTATTTGTATTTTTTAATTACTATCCTCACTGATGATAAATTTGAGAAGGAAATGTTTTCCTTTTTAATTGTGTTATGTGTACTAAAAATAATTCAATGATCTTAATATTCAACTTACATCATCACTTATCCTTATATTTCTAGAGTCAGTAATGTTTTATGTTATCTATTTCGATACATCTAGATTTGGTTCTAGATGTTTTTTTATGCTTGTAAATCATCATGTATCCTAATAAACACCAATGTTAGTGGTACAAAATAAGAATTACCCAACACATGATTTATAATTGGATATTGTAATACATTGTTGGAAGAGATGGTGTCATTAATGTTTTTTGGATAAACTCAAAATGTTCACAAAACATAATATCCAAAAATAGATTTCCCTAAATGGGTTTTGAATCTATGAAGAGAAGAATAATTTAATATATTTATATTATTTTATTTTACATGAAGAATACAGTAGTTAACGAAAACATCGTAGATTATTCGTTGAGTGAGAATTCATATAATCATTGTGATAAAAGGGTTTTAGCTAAATGAAAACTAATGTCAGCCATAAATGATATGCAATTAGATAATTTTGAGAAAGGAGATGTCTCATTTTTATTTCTTGATTATCATTTTCATAATTTGGTTGGTCAAGATAAAAATTTATAGACATCTTATCTGGTATTTCTTACTATGACATCATAATTCAATGGTGGGGAGACCATTAAGGAATAGACACATGATGGGAGATAAGTGTTGTGTTCTAATTAATGTATTGTGGTTCTTCATAAATATAAAGAATAGTTTCACTATGTTTATCCCAATGCAATAGGGGTTGTTCAACCAAGAAACCAATTATTTTTTATGTCATTGAGTTCATTTATGTGGTTGGATAGATTGAAGAGTAGAGTTGCATGATATTTTTTTGATATGCCTCTCCTATCATTAGGTCAAGAAGGAACACCAACATCCTAGTTTTTAATGAATTATTTTCCTACTCCTATTTGTAAATAAGATAATATAGATATGTATTTTATCAAATGTCTTCCAAAAATTCCTTATAAACCCAATTCCATATGGATAATTGTCGATTGGATCATAAAGATGGAACACATAATACCTACTCATAAATCAGATATGGTGGATGAATTATCCAAAATTTATATTTGTGATATTTTAAAGAAGCATGGAATTCCAATTTCAATTATTTTTAATCAGGTCTCCATGTTTCCTTCTTGATATTGGTTGCCCTTACATGAGTCCCATTGAACCTAGTTGATCCCAAGTATAACATATCATCCTAATATGAATGGTTAGTCCAAAAAGTATATCCGAATGTTTGAATACATTATTTGATCTTTTGTGATGGATTTAGAGGCATATAGAAGGATAATATAACATTATTACAGTTATCATACGATAAGATTTTTTCATACCTCTACAGGTATGGATCATTTTGAAAGAATTGTATGGTTTTCCTCATCAATATCCTCTATTTGGGGGGGGGGGGGAATAGGTGAAAAAAATCTTTTTAAAACTAGCTTTGTGAAGTATAAAATAGATAATATTTAGATGATCAAAAAGGGAATGAAGACTGCGTATACTAATCAGAAATCATATGATGATCATCGTCAATTACCATTATCATTTGATTCATTTGAACTGATTATATTAATAATATATAAAGTTCTGTAGAGACATCATTATGATATGTATCGAAAATGACATCCTCATTAAATTAACCCATCACATATACATGAATTATTTTGTGATGTGGATTATCTGAATTCAATACATACACGGTTTAATTCTATTTATAATGTGTTTTTGTGTATAAAGTCATAAAGTAGTATATATACCATATATGTGGAAGTTTATTTGACCATATTGATCTTAAATAGGATTATAGGTCGATTCATATGCCAATAAAAATTATTGATAGTCAATAGATGCTTTAGTTGTGAAACTAATCCGTATGGAGATGTTTTTATGGTAGTATGGTCAAAATCAGGAAGACCCAAGAGAATGTGAGAAGAAAATATTATAATAGTTGTTCAATATCATTGATAGTTATTATAGCCTCTAACACTTTTATGACATAATGAATAGTAGGGGAGAATATAATACCCCTCATCTGAGTTATGTATTTTTTTAAAATTATTATTTATTGTTTAAGGTTATCTGGAATCTTAAAACAAAAATGATTACAGTTGTGAATGTTTATTCACGATATAGATGTTTTCTATGAAACTATCATGAATTTTTTTTGGCAGGAATGATTTTCTAGAAAAAAATTATTTTTTACACTGAGATTCACTCAGGATGTGAAATGGTTTTACTAATTTAGACATGAGGTTACATGAATTTTAATATACGTTACCTCTCAATGATTCAAAACATGAATACTTATCTCACATCATGAATCAAGTTGGTTCCATTCTATTTTAATCTTTCCAACAATTATAAATCTATATGCAGTTCAATTTATCTTCCTATCTACATTAGTGGTTCCTTTAAATTATTTTTAGTGTTCCTTAATGTATCATATTTTTTTCCAACAAATCATAGAGCATTTGATTGTGGAAATTAATGACTATGTCCTTATTATTTCTTATTTTCTTAGATATTCAATGTTTTTTTAATTTAATATAAACATATCAATTAAATATTATTAATTTTAATGAAATAATATTGGAATATTATAGATGAAAGGATCGAATATGATAGATCAAATGAATCATCTAGGATACATCATTCTAAATATACTTGATGTGGGTGGCTTCTCTTTCACATTACTCATTCATGAACCTCAACAATTTGTGTATAAATTCTATTCCACTGTGATTTTTTGAAACCTATTTTAGTTTTAGTAACTATTTCTTTATTTTTCAAATTATTGTTATAACATGTATGATATTTTTTTTGATCAAAATCAGTTTTCAAAAAGAAATTATGTTTATTAATTTTTTATGAGAACATTTCCTAAAAGGTGGTGTGATTTCATGTAAATTTTGGATAGAGAATGGATATAAAGTACAACCATTAATATGGGATGGAGTATGATCCTGAATATTTATCATCAAAAGGTTCATCATGTGATGAATTGTTCGTAGGATTAATCACCACTAATATATATATATATAGAGGTCCATGGTTTCATTCAATGTTCATGTAAGTGTGGGTGTCAAAATGGGGTGATTACTCCATGTGGTAAGAAATGAAATAGTAAATTTCTAAATTTTATTCAAAAGTGGATATTTTGTGGATTTAATGAAAACTATTTAACTACTTCTCTTATATTTTATATAAAATGTTCTAACATGTTGTTTTCAAGGTGGAATATTTTGGGAAGGATATTTTTATTATCTATTGAGTATACACACACCTGTATCTTAGGATCTTTTTTTTCTAACATCACATATCAAAATATAGTTAAGTTAAAAGATTCACATTTCTATAGAGTTTCAACCTTATGATTCACTCCTCAATTAGTATTTAGTGCTTAGGGATCTCTCTTGGTATATTTAGTGTGATTCCACACTGGTATGACAATGTTTGATATTTCTTTGGTGTCTGGATATCAATTTTTATTAATTATTTATTCTACTATGACTATTTATTTATTGTTATTCCTTTTATTTGTATTATTATTAATCAAACATCATCTAGTTGGTTTTGTTGTTTTAATTTTTTTATTCTTTACGTAATATATTCCCTTGTAATTCTATTAATTCACTGAGATTTATTCTATGACATTGGTTTTATGTGTATGTCAACTAAGTTAAGTGGCACTCACCATCTTATCAGGTTTTTAAATTGGAATTGGATGTCACAATTATTAACTAAAAAGGATAATTAGAACTCAACAGTGAGTCTGAGGGAAGTGAATTTATCTGGTGGGAAACATCTAACACCTTGAATCTAGATAAAGTAATAATTTTATTTTGTTTTCTCCAAACATATTTTATTTTTATGGTTTATGATTGTTGGTGGGGATTTCAATGTACCATGGATCTATTTCGAGAGATTGAATTTGGTTTTGGTATATCTATCCACTTATTGATGCCATCAGCTACCTGGAAAAGGTTTGTAGTGATCCTATAGCCTTAGGTGGGACATTGGGTGGATATTAACCATGGAGAAGATACTCGGTGTGGTACAGAGTACCCTATGGGGTCTTCTTGAGTACTCAATAGGCTATATCATAGATTTATGTAAATTTAATTAACTAATTTAATTAATAACTAAATATTTTATTATGATGGTTTTCTCATTCTTCTTCATTATTAGAAGCAAATAATTCTTCCCTTTATCATCATTCCAATATTCTAAAGGTTGAACTACCTTCACTTTTCATCATATTTTAGTTTCTTATCTCATAGAAATTTTTTTTGGTATGAATAATACTCCTCATAGATCTTTTTTTTTCACGGTTTATATTTGTATCATCAGTTAAGATCAATTATGAAAATCTCATATTATTTTTTGGATTATTACATTTTAGTCTGAGTAGCCTAGTGGTTTTCAATGATCAAGACCCTTTTAAACCTAGGATGGTGTACCTTTAGTACATATTCATGTGTAATGCATCATTTGAAATGCTGGAACTGCCACATTGGGTGAATTCCCAAGAATATTTTTTAAATTATATTCTTTACATCCTATGGTATCATTTGAATTAGTGAAAAATTTGAATATTATTCTAATAGGTTTTCATCAACAATATGGTCACTGGTGACCAATTTTTATATGGGTTTTAATATAGTACGATGACTTTTGGACTCGATGGGGGTTATCAATGCTTGAGACATGAAGAGCCGAGTGTGGTGTCCAGGGATATCCCATGGTATGAAATGGAATGAGTGCATAATAGTCTAGAGGTAATTTTTACTAGGTATGGGACATTGAGAGGGTTAGTGGCTTGAGATCTTCATTGTTTATTTTCAAGTCAATTTTGAATGTTTTTTATTTCATATAAAATATAAAATTTTAACTAATATGGATTATTTTTATAATAGTGTAAACGTGTCCACCTTTATATTATTGGTAGTAGTTATTTCACTTGAATTGAACTAGTGATTCGTCATTTAACATGATGTTGATGTATTTGTGGTACCCTGTCCACTAAGAGTTGGTTAGTGGTGTTCTATCATCCACCTTTAATAATGAAACCACTGTTAGATTGTCTTTTTAAGAAGTTATAACATTTTTGTATCATCCAACTATGGGTGTTTTCATGGTGGTTCATCATCCATTTGGGACTAAAATCAATGATATAACATCCACATAAAAATTATAGATCATGTTACATCTTCCTCTCCAGAATTGAAGACATTAGTATACTATCCTCCCATAGAGATGGTTCAAGTGGTGCCTCATCCACCCATATTATGTCTTATTTTATTATATTTAATCCTCCTAAATATTTTATTAGTGTTTTATTATCCAATAGGAGTAGTTAGTGCATTTTTTTACCAAAATATAACTTTTTCAACCATTATGTTATAATGGTGGTATATTTTTCAACTTTATGGGTTGTAATGGTGATTTATCATTCACCTAGAATATTTTTATAGTGATAGGGTTTTATCCATGATTTTGATATAAGCATTGATTCGTCATTCCTCCTTGACATGTGTTTAGACTATCGATATCACGTACCATTATATCATTGATAAATGAAATTATGTTTACACAATGTATCGATGCTGAAAATTCTATGAGTTTATCATTTATTTATTTATTTCAATATTATCATTTCATGTCAAAAATATTATATACTAGACATTGTTAAGAACAACATTTGTTATAGAAAAATGTGTCTTACTCACACCCAGATCATGAACCATGGAACCTTAGAAGAATTTATTTTTCATAACCCATGTAAGGGAAAATATCATTCCACTATAGATGTTTAATCTAGTGGATCATGGTTTTCATTTGAATATGGGATTAAGGAACGACTTGAGACTATGTTAGCGCACCACTTTTTCTTTTCATAACTTTTGGACCATTTTGTATATGATTTTTTAATAGGAGACACTATATACTCTTTCATGTATTGCAGGATATGTATAATTGCTAATTTTTAATAGAATGGTGGTTATATTGATATAATATTGGTATTTATCTATGATTTCTATCCTAATGTCAATTTTATATTGTGGTGAATGTTTTATTTTTACTATTTCCACTATTATTTATAATTATTAATAATTTAGAATCTATAGTCTCCCTACTATATACAAGGACCCTGATCGAAATTTGATACGTTATAGTTTACTGGGATGTGTTATTTTTGTATATAATGAAATAGATTCGTCACTTTAGATGTGATTTAAATCGAGGATGATACTATAGCATCCAACGTTTTTAGTAAATATATTTGTTCTAAAATTATATAGGTAAATATTAAATAAATATATTTTAGATTCTTTTTATAAAATTAAAAAATTATTTATATATATATATTTGTGATGTATTTTTTTCTTAGTACATTTTTTCATAATATTTAATTAATTCATATTGGAATTTTATTAAATGTAATGGTCTAATAAATTTTTTTGTTAATTTTTTTTTCTGAATTATGTGTTCTGTTAATATATATAATTTTATTTGTTACTAAATTATTCTCAGTGATAGTTTCACTTTCAAATGATCATTTAGTTTATAAGGAATGTTTTTGGGATGTATATTTTAATATAGTATTGTACAAGATCCATTAGTTATATAATAGTAATATATATTAATTAAATGTAATGTAATAATATTTAAATTCACCAAGGATTTTAGATGCATAATTTGACAAAATAAATGGTTAAATTATTTTTTTATAGAAAAATATTATTTCATTATTCACTTAGAATTTTATAAAAATTAAATTATAAAATTAATTTCCCCACATAATATTTTCATGTATTTAGTCTAAATATTTCATTATTAAATGTATGTCACATGTTTTAAACTAAAATAATACTATGAAATATTTATTGAATAAATTTATAATATATATTTCCTTGGAATATAGTGTATTAATATCACAAAAATTGGAAATAAATTTGTATGATGTAGCCAATATAAAATAAATTCGTTCATTGAAGAAGTATTATAGCTATAATTTATAATGATCATCAAAAATTTTCAAAAATATGTTGGATCGAATAGTAGATATAAAAGTCTATTAGATGGAACAATACAAGAGGGGGGGTGAATTGTAGGTTTAAAAACTTTGAGTTTTAGTAACAAAGAGATTAGTTTAAATGAACTTAAACTAATACAAATACAAACACCCACAATTGTATTGAAAGTAAAAGGTAAGATATATTGTAATACTATTGTAAAGTAAAACAATTGTATTCAAGATGAACACAATAATCAGAGTAATACAAATATGATTGATTCTACCTTAAAGCGTATAGAACCAATTGATACAATATGTAATAGAACAATTGTAATTGAAACAATTACAATTGAATATGTAAAAGAAGAAAGGAAACAATACAATCCCTTTCTAAAACAAACAGCGGAAATGTAAAAGTAATACAATTCTTTTAACCCAAAGAGAAGGGTTATCCTTTCACCTAGGATAAAAGGTCTGTCTCACCAACACCTTGGTGAGCCCTCGATACGATTATCGGCACGTCTGTCTGCCTATCCCTGGCAGCCCTCGATACGATGATCGGCTCGTCTGTCTGCCTATCCCCGGCAGCCCTCGATTTTGTAGGTAATCGGCACCTCTGTCTTTCAATCACTTGAAAGCCCTCGATACGATGATCGGACGCACAAAGCTTGATGAGAGAAGTCAGAGTCTCTCTCTCTAGAATCTTCGTAGTTCACAATCTCTTTATTCAATCTCTTTGCTCATCGTTGTCTTCTCAGCTTCAAATGACCTCCTATTTATAGGCCTCGGGTTCCAACGGTCATATTGCCTCCAACGGTCATCTTGAAACAGAAAGCACGACATCGTTTTGATTAGTATATAACTAACTCAACGACATCGTTTTGTTAGGACAAGAGATATATAGAAAAGTAAAACATGAGTATGATTCATATGCAGAGAGAGTATTTTTGACAAAGTACCAAAACAAATAATGATTATCTGAATAGTAGTTAGTACGATACGATCGACAGAGTCAGTACGATACGTTTGACAGAGTCAGTACGATACGTTTGACAGAGTCAGTACGATACGTTTTGGTCGATACGATCAACATCGTACGATACGATAAACATAATAAAAGACAATTTGTTATTTTACAAACATATGATATAATACATTCGAGATTTCCAAAACAAGACAGAATATATTTGTGATTTCCAAAACACGATGTAAAAGCCAAAAGGGGACTTTTGACTTAACAATCTCCCCCTTTTTGGAAAGCACAAACACACAAAGTAAATGAAACAAGAAATACTTATCTCCCCCTGAGTTATTGAAAACTCTTCTGAATAAGAATTTGAATACAACTAACTCCCCCTTAGGTATTGACTTTCCTAAGGATTGTATTCATAGATTTTCCTTAAGAGCATTGTATTGCATTCTCCCCCTTTGTAAAAACAAACTTTGTAAATATTCTCCCCCTTTGTGATTTACAAAAAGAAAGGAGTATTCTCGAATTGTCTGAAAGGATTAGTAAAGTAAAACAAGACAATTGGATAAAAGAGAGAATTATAAGAGTTATTACAACACAAAGTTTCAAAAGAAACAAATACAACAATCATTTCTCTCTTTCCTTCTCCTTCTTTATCAGCTCATGAAGCACGGCTTTCATCTTCTTGATCTCCTTCTTGTCTTCAGAAATTGATTCACCCTGAGTTTTGAGAAGCTCCTGTTGATCCGCAAAAATCTGATCTTGATTTTTGATGGTTTCCTCCTGAACTCTGATTACCTCTTCAAGGGTATCAATTCTGCTTTGCAAAGTTTTGTTGTCCTTAGACAATTCAGAATTTTGTTTCTTCAGAAACACCATTTCATCTTTGAAAGATGAAACCTTCGAAACTTCTGATTGGAAAACATTCATCCTTTCTTGCAAGTCTTTTACTGAAGGAACATCGGTTCTTTGAGAAGATAAAAGATTCAGCCTTTCAACCGTTTCTTTATCAAGCTTATTGAAAGCAATTGCAAGATCATTTGAAAGTCTCCTTATATCTTCAATAGCAACTTCATGGTCATTGATTGAGCTCTCTGTTTTGTACGACCACTTAGTCATCTTATTACATGCCTTCCTGTGAACAACTGAGCTTTCAGAAAGAACTTTCAAATCGGCTTCTACAGACAAGACTTTCTTCCTTAACTCTTTCACGGATCCAAACTTCTTTCTCTGATTTTCAGTAATAAAGTCAATCTTTCCTTCCAGCCTTGGAAAATAAGGAATAGTTTTCTCCATTCTCCTCAAAACATGAACAATGTAATCACTCTTTTTGAGAGAGATTGTGTGCTCTGAATCAGTATCATCATCGTACGATTCTAGTTCATGTGATTTGCTTGATTCAACAACTAGCTGTTTGCCTTTCGCCTTTTCTTTCTGTTTTCCATCATCCACTTTATCACTGATGACAACAACTTTGTCAGAATGAGAAGATTGAGCATCATTCTTTTCTTTCGATGACATCCTGTCCGGTGATCTTTCCTGATCGGCATGAGAAGTTTGTTGAACACCTTCGCTCAGCTTTTGAACCGATTCCTCTCTACCTTTCTTAGAGCTTTGAAGAAATTCTAAAAGAAAATCTCCTTCTTCTTCTTCCACTTCTTCCATCACTTGTTTCCCTTTCTCTTTCTCAGACTGACTTTGTACGATGGGCTCTTGATGTACTTCCATTGTTAATTGAGCACTTGCATCTTCAACAGCTTTCAAGACTTTAGAAATATCAAAGTCCTGAGCCTTTCTTTTCAACAGAGTCTTCTTTTTCTTTTCAGCTTGAAGGGTTTCTTCTACCCTTATCCTTTCTGCAAAGGCTTCAGCAGGGTCAAGTCCAAACTTTGGATCACCCTCTTTTCTCTGTTCCTTGTCCTTTCTCCACTTTGCCACAACTTCTTTACTATACTTCGGCTTCTTCTTCGGCTTTGAACTAGTCTGTGGATCAGACTTTCGAGTAACACCGGCCGATTGATTATCCTTGGCTGGCATCGGTGCCGATTGATTTTCAGGCACTTCAGCTTCTACATCTCTGACAAAAAGTTTTGAATTTGAATCAAAACAAACATTCAGCTTTTTCATCGTACTCTTATTAATCAAAGATGGCCATAAATCCATAGGTTCTCCTTTCAAAGGAATATTACAGAACTTCATACTCTCAAGAATGAATTTCGTGAGGATGGCTGGATACATTATTATCTGGGATTTAATCCCTCCTTTCTTGACATTCTTGATCGTTTCAAAAATGTATCCCATGAGATTTACCTTCCTCATGTTCACGAGGTAGTCAAGCATAAAAACATCAGAAACTTTAAGGGTTTCTCTATCCCCTTTCCTTGGAACAAGGAAACCTTTCATCCATAGAGTTACAAACCTATTGTCCGGTGAAAGATGATAAACTTTTCTCTTTCCCTCATTAACAACAAACAAAGACTTTTCAGCATTTTCTCTATTGAAAGTACCAACTTCCTCTGGAAGTTTATGAGATGGACAGAATGCATCACCTTCTATAGAAACATTTAGAAAATGCGCCGCTTGTTTCACAGACATAGATAACTTCCTATCGTACACAGCGAAGTTAATATTCATATCCTTGTCAAAAGAAACGGTTTTGTAGAATTGACACACTTCGTCAAACAGAACTGGATCTTGAGTATCAGGCTTTTCCACACAGAGATGTTCCCATCCTTGAAACAAAATAATCCTCTTGATTGTAGAATCGTACGCATCAAAGAATTCTCGTGATACTAACCTTTCTCTGTGAAAGTCTTTCTCTGTAAAGGTCTTTGAAGACATATCAGCGGGAGTGTTGGCAGAAGATTGAGACATAAAGATGATGCCGATTGGGAAGATCGTACGATTGATTATAGCCGGTTGAGCAGAGCTTCGCCTCAATTCTTGGATAAACGATGTGGGTTTGGGAAGGGGAGGGGGTATTTATAGGCAATAAAGAGATGACTGTTGATCTTCTACGGTCAGGATTAAAGAAAAAACAGATCAACGGTTAGAAATAAATAATTAAAAAAAAATGAAAAAGAATACCTGTCGAAGATCGTAAGGTGATTGCTGGTTTTGGTGACATTACGATAGAAAACAATCTCAATACTATCATCGGTCGATTCAAAAATTATTTGAATGGTACGATGGAAAAGAATTTCAATACTATCATCGGTCGATTCAAAAATTATTTGAATGGTACGATGGAAAAGAATTTCAATACTATCATCGGTCGATTCAAAAATTATTTGAATGGTACGATGGAAAAGAATTTCAATACTATCATCGGTCGATTCAAAAATTATTTGAATGGTACGATGGAAAAGAATTTGAAAACGATAAACAGAAAAATTGAAATAGTCAATACGATAAACAGAAAAACTGAAATGGTCAATACGATAAACAGAAAAACTGAAATGGTCAATACGATAAACAGAAAAACTGAAATGGTCAATACGATAAACAGAAAAAGAAACATATAAAAAGAGAGTAAATATTAAAAATTCAGAAACATAGACATAAAGAAATGTCCTCCCCCTTTCTACGAGGAGTTTCTTACTATTAGGAGAGATGTAAAACAGGAAGTAGATATGAATGATTATTTTAATGTAATCATTCCTAGCTTCTGTTTTATAAATTCAAATCTATCGGAAGGTAAGGGTTTTGTAAAAATGTCAGCAAGTTGTTCTTGTGTTCCGATGAATTGTAAAACAATATCTCCTTTTTGTGAAAAAACAATGAAACAATATTACATATACCAACAATCATTCCTTGAGCATTATCTCTGAAGGTAACTTTTCCACCTTTTGTTTTGATAACCTTTTCAAAGAAATCTTTGTTTCCAGTCATATGTCGAGAGCAACCACTATCCATGTACCAAATGTTCTTATTGATACACTTCTCGTTTTCCTGAAAAAAAACAATTAGATTTTCGGAATCCAAACTTGTTTGGATCCAGAAGGATTAGATAAAAGAATTTTAGGAATCCACATTTGTTTTGCAAAATGAGCTTTATGAAATCCTAAGGATTGAGTTTTGTTAAGAGAACAATCTCTTCTCCAATGTCCACCACATTGACACTTGGAACAGAAAATGGTTTTTTGAGGAACAAAATAGTTATTACTAAAAACAGGTTTGGAAAAAGTATAACCAAGACCAGAACGATTTCTCAAAGGTCTTATTTGAGAGTACATCCTATCAAAGTTTTCTTTTCCATGAGTAAAGTTTGACAAGCACTTTTTCAAGGATAAAATCTCTGACTTTAGTTTTAAAACCAAATTCTTGTTTTCTAAAACATTTGAATTTGAACTTGAGTTAGACTCTAAAATATTTTTCTTTGAAATAGCAGTTTCAAGATCCTTAGAAAGTTTATCCTTTTCAGATTTGAATTTTTCAAGGGTTTTCAAAATACTTTCAAAATCAGAAGTTTTCTCATCAAGATCTTTAGAAAGATCTGATACTTCTTTAGTCAAAATAGAAATTCTAGAATTTGCTTTTTCAAATCTCTTTTTGAGTTTAGAATTTTCATTTTCAAGTAACTTAGCAAATCTAGAGACTTCTTCAAAAGAAGGTAAAGTATCATCTTCTGATGATGAGGGTTCATCATTTGAAGATTCATAATATTTATTATCAACATAATTTGTATTTAAAGAGACATTTGTAACAGCTTCAGCATTATGTACCTTAGCCATGAGACAATGATTTTCAATTGGTAGTCTGGCTAGAAGTCCAATATTCCTTTGTCCTGACGTCTCATTATCTGAAGAATCATCTGAGGAATCACTACCACTTGCACTCCATGTATCATTTGCTTTTAAGACTTTCTTTGTCTTATAAAACCTTTTCTTGTTTCTTTCAGAGTGTTTCTCTTTTCTATCTTTCCTCTTCAGTAAAGGACAATCAGGCCTTATATGTCCTGCTTTCTTGCACTCATAACAAGTTACCTCAGAATCTTTCCTATCTTTCCTGTCTTTCTTTTTGAATCTATATTGAAAATCTTTCTTTCCAACAATCTTGTTCATCCTCCGAGCAAGATTAGCTAACTCATTATCTGAAAGATTACATTCACTTGAATCAGATACAACAACTTTCTTGGATTTAGACCTCGTAACCCTTTCAGGTGTTTTGGCTTTAGATGCAAAAGCTACACTTCCATTCCCATTCTTCTTCTTATTGAAATCAGCATCTCTCTTCATTCTTGTCTCATGCTGTAGAAGAGTTCCAAAGAGTTCATCAAGAGTAATCTGGGAAACTTTTCTATTTTCATCAATAGCTGTTCTTTTTGACTCCCATTCATTTGGCATGATATCTATAATCTTGTCAACAAGAGCTTCATCATCAAGACCCTTTTCTCCCATAGATTGTAAGCTGTTGACAATTGTCATAAACCTCTGTTGCACTTTACATACTGGCTCTCCATAAGGAAAAACAAAACCATGATACTCTGCTCGAAGCATTGCTCTCCTTGTTTCTATAACTTTGGATGTACCAAAATGAGTGACTTCTAATTTCTTCCAAATACAGTTGGCTGCTTCACATGAAGATATCTGACTATATATATTCCTGGTCATAGAGCATAATAAAGTATTGCGTACCTTGTAATTCAGTTGATATTCTTGCTTCTCTTGATTGGTAAAAGTACTAACTTCTTTGTCAGGTATTTTGTAACCTCCAGTAAGCATAATAAAATTGTCTACACCAGTATTGATGACGAAAGTCTTCATACGATCTCTCCAATATTCGTAATCATTCCCATCAAAGATTGGTGGTCTAGAAGGATTCAGATTATCTATTGATCCGATATTCATTCCTGCCATCTATAACAAAAACAACTTTTCCACTCCACACGTTAGTGTAGTAAGTATTTAAGATAAGAAATAGAGCTAGTAATACAAATCAGTGGAAAACCTCCTTTGATACCAATTGTTGGATCGAATAGTAGATATAAAAGTCTATTAGATGGAACAATACAAGAGGGGGGGTGAATTGTAGGTTTAAAAACTTTGAGTTTTAGTAACAAAGAGATTAGTTTAAATGAACTTAAACTAATACAAATACAAACACCCACAATTGTATTGAAAGTAAAAGGTAAGATATATTGTAATACTATTGTAAAGTAAAACAATTGTATTCAAGATGAACACAATAATCAGAGTAATACAAATATGATTGATTCTACCTTAAAGCGTATAGAACCAATTGATACAATATGTAATAGAACAATTGTAATTGAAACAATTACAATTGAATATGTAAAAGAAGAAAGGAAACAATACAATCCCTTTCTAAAACAAACAGCGGAAATGTAAAAGTAATACAATTCTGTTAACCCAAAGAGAAGGGTTATCCTTTCACCTAGGATAAAAGGTCTGTCTCACCAACACCTTGGTGAGCCCTCGATACGATTATCGGCACGTCTGTCTGCCTATCCCTGGCAGCCCTCGATACGATGATCGGCTCGTCTGTCTGCCTATCCCCGGCAGCCCTCGATTTTGTAGGTAATCGGCACCTCTGTCTTTCAATCACTTGAAAGCCCTCGATACGATGATCGGACGCACAAAGCTTGATGAGAGAAGTCAGAGTCTCTCTCTCTAGAATCTTCGTAGTTCACAATCTCTTTATTCAATCTCTTTGCTCATCGTTGTCTTCTCAGCTTCAAATGACCTCCTATTTATAGGCCTCGGGTTCCAACGGTCATATTGCCTCCAACGGTCATCTTGAAACAGAAAGCACGACATCGTTTTGATTAGTATATAACTAACTCAACGACATCGTTTTGTTAGGACAAGAGATATATAGAAAAGTAAAACATGAGTATGATTCATATGCAGAGAGAGTATTTTTGACAAAGTACCAAAACAAATAATGATTATCTGAATAGTAGTTAGTACGATACGATCGACAGAGTCAGTACGATACGTTTGACAGAGTCAGTACGATACGTTTGACAGAGTCAGTACGATACGTTTTGGTCGATACGATCAACATCGTACGATACGATAAACATAATAAAAGACAATTTGTTATTTTACAAACATATGATATAATACATTCGAGATTTCCAAAACAAGACAGAATATATTTGTGATTTCCAAAACACGATGTAAAAGCCAAAAGGGGACTTTTGACTTAACAAAATATTCATTATCATGATAAATTTTACAAATTAGAAGATGAATTTAATAAAATGAAAATTATAATTTAAGTGAATAAATAAGTAATTATCAAATGTATAACAATTAAATAATTATAAAATTATAAGTGAAACCACTCAAAGAAAGGGGAACTATTTTTATTTAAAATAAATTATTTTAATATGTATTATATATATAAATATAAAATTATATTTATAATGTTTTGAAAAATTATTTTCTAAAATATAATTATTTTATGGGGGTTACACATTAAATTTATCTTAGGGTTTTTTTGGTATTTAAAAAAATGATGAATTTTTCGTGAATTATAAAAAATACAGTTTTTATAGATGCCATGTGTTTTATAAAACTAAAATGATATAAATATGTTTAAAATTTTTATTAAAAAATTATCGTGATATAATAAAAATAATGAGTAAAATCAACATTTTAAAAATAACAATTCCAATTTATAAACTAATATTTATGTTTTTTAGCCTAAAATTTATTTTATTATATTAAAAAATATTTTTGATTCTTACATTTTTTAATATATTTCAATGATGAATTTTAGATTTCGATGTCAGAAATTTTCAAAGAAGCTTCTATTTTAGAATCATGAACAAATAATTCATAAGAACCAACATTGTTCATATTCTATATCCTAAATAATAACTAAATGAAACTAAATTCTATTAAACTCATCTTATTGGACTTAAAAACACTAATTTTAATACCGCAGTATTTTAATAGAAAACTATTTTTGATATAATATAATACACGCAACATTTAGCATTAACTGTCTTGAATTTTTCTTATTTAAATATGACCATTTTAACCTAGTCGATAAATTGATATGTATTTATAAGTGTAACTATATTATGATATATATATATATATATGTAATGTTCTACATCAATAATAATTTATTTATTAATTTTTAAGAAATAATTAGTTAGTTTTTATTAAATTCACTTTATTCATCATAAATACAAATTCTCCAATAATTGATTTTGTTTCTTTTTGTGAAATGAACAATCTAATCAATTTATAAATTATTTAGAAATTATATTTTATAAAAATCATATCAATTATTGAAAACAGCATATCAAAATTATCTTAGGGTTAAATTTTGAGTTTTTTATAAGAGGATTATTATTTCAGTAAATAGTAAAAATAATGATTTTATAAAAAGACCTCATTTATTTTCAATTATTAATAACGTGAAATTTTTTATGAATTTATTTTATATATAATAATATTCATTTTTATTAATTATCATACACTTATTTTAATTTAAATCTAAATTATTTTTATTTTTGTATACAAATATTTTTTTATTTAAAATGCATTATTCTAGAAAATAATTTTTCAATGTGTTTTTTTGATTTAATTTACAAGTAATTTATTCCACCAATAGAAATATATTTTTATAAAATTGATTCATTATTTTGAATCATCAATTATGAATTTTGTAATTAGTTCAACCTTATTTTTTGTCATATGAAATGCAACCATTGTAAAATTTATCACCACAGTAATTGGTAAATTATGTAAAATAATATAAAAAACTATTTATAAAAGTAATTAAAATCACCAAAATAATTTATTTTAATATTTATTGATAATTTTCATTTGGTAAATACCATCAAATATTCGGAATCATGGAATTTTTATCCCCTTTTTCATTTATAAATACAATTATATAATTTTAGGTAAGGGAATATTCCAAAAAGTATCATTCTCACATTTTATAATATATTATTTAGAGGGTTGGATAGAAACATTTTTTGACTGGTTATAAAATATTATTCAAAATATGAAAAAAAAATTATTATGTTACTTTTTTACTTTTTATTTATAAAATAATTACCATAATGTTTTATGAGATGTTGATACAAATCTTGTGAAAGCATTAGAAAAATTGTATATATGATATTAAAAACTCTTAAAGTATTTTTTTAACATATGGGCTTCCATTACTTTTTAAGACAACTATAAAATATTAGTTATGTGTTGAAAGATTATATTTTGAATAAAATAATTGACATGTTATTTTTTAAGTTAATTTATCTATATAGTACCCAAAACCACATTAAAGGTGTTTTATATTAAATAATATTTTATTAATTGATTTTAAAATAATAAAAATAATTAAGTTTTCCTTGTGAATTGGATTTGGCCTAAAACAACAAAAAATTATTTATTGGTAACATTTCATTATATATATAATTTCTTAACCCCTAAAGTGAAAAAAATATTATTATTGTAGTAATCATTAAAATTTTTATTGGGGCTTAAAACAAAGTGATATGGGTTTAAAAATAACATATACATTTATAACATTAATTATATGGCAGAAGTTTTACTTATAAACATAACGGATACTACGTATATCAATTTTGGCACACATGAATATCAAGGGTAATTTATATTAATTTAAAACTTTATGTAACTCCAATAGTTATCCTCCCCACTCTTATAAAAGGTCACCACAAGACTTCCCGTCCCCAAACTTATTTATTCACTTAACTCAAAAAAACTTAAAATATATATAAACATAATCATATTAATTATAGACGATCCAATATTTATAAAATTGCATCCGTAGGTTCTTTGAGGAATTATCTAAAAGGGGTTCTTCAAACAAGATGTATTCATCATAACCAAGATTTTTCATTTTAGGTCTTAATCTACATTCATTATTTAATTCCTAGTAGTTAAAATATAATAACATATTTATCACACATATAATTATATAGTATTATTTCAATGTCATAACATTATTCATCTATTTTCCTATTTAATGGGAAAGAAACCCATAAATCATGTGTATGATTAAACAATCACCTCACAAACCAACATATTTTTTTTTCTCATCATCAAATTTCTTATATGGTTATTTTTATCAATTTAACGTAAATATATTATATTTATCACGTGATTATTATTTTTTTAAAAATAATATATCATATATAAACATATAATATATGGTTTTATTGTTTTATATTTCAATTTTTTCTTATTTTAAAAATTTTCACAAATAATAAATTCATTGAATAATTATCACATTAATGATTTTATCATTGTAGGGATTATTTGTCCTAATATTTTATATTTGGGACATGGATCATATTATATACCTACATAATTTTAAAAGGTGTATATGATAACAATTATGATATGAAATCATGAATGGATAATTTATCTTGATATTTAATTTTTTTCTTTGAGTTTCACCCTTTCAGGATATATGGATTCTAATTTTATAAAATTGGAAAGGGTTTTCATTTTATCCTATTTCAATTCATTGAGATATAATTAATGATACATGTCGTGTTTTATTTTATATTTTCCACTTATAATCCCACTAAAATTTATAATAAAATTATTTAATTTAAATTAAGGTTTTCATATAATCATTTTAATTTCATTGGTTTTATGGATTTTAGATTCAATAATTTCCCAACATACAAGGGTTTCTCATCACAAACATCCTTCTATGAGACATGTTTTTTATTGATGCACTTATATTCATTAATATACTATATATAATGACTCTTAAAATATAATATCATGGATATTTTAACAATCATGTTATTTTATTTTCTTTTTAAGTTCATTCTCTCCAAGGGTTATTGGTTATAAAATACTGTAAATAGTTTTTCATTAAAAATATTTCATCAATGGTATTAAAGTATTTCATCTAAAATATTCACCTCTGTTATTTATATTATTCCATGAATTATATTTTATAAAAATAAATATTTTACTAAGTAATTTTCCATGATATTTGAATTTATTTTTAATGGGTTTAATGGAAAATTTCTTAATGATTTTTAATGGATCACATTTGAATCTCTTTATAAATGATTGAAATGTATATCTATTTTTGAAATTTATTTACTGAATAGTTTTTTCCAATATCATAAAAATACCATGATTTTAATCTTCTATTACATGTTCCCATTGTTATTATTTTAAAAATAATACTATAAATAATTTACAAATTTTTTGTTCTTAATGGCGTAGAAAGAAAATGGTTTTACACTATTATCAAGAATTTTTTTAATGTTCTATTAAAGGTATTTTCATATATGAAAAAAATAAATTAAATATTTCTCTGAATCACTGGTTATATGATCTTGTGAATCCATACATATTATTTATATGGATGTCTTATGATGATATTATTAAAGTTATTATCATGAAACCCATGTCTTTTTCATGGGTAAAGCAATATCTAAAGGAATTCATGTTCTTTTTTATAGTTTAATGAATAGTATGAATGGTTCAATGTGTTATATTCATGTTTTTCACTTAGATATTATTGATTTTTAAGGGTGATACTAATATATCCATTGATGAAATTTGAGATTGATATAGATTATAGGGATTCTGGGCCTAATATAGCTCTCTAATGCATTGGGAAATTATCCATACCATTAGAGGGAAGAAGGATGGAGTTAAACAGGGAGGTTTTTCCATTGGATTTAACTAGGATTCAATTATTTCTAACATGATTGAACTTGGGTTATGAAGATAATATTCCATGATATCAACACATTTTTTGTTTTTTTATATATTTTTTTAATTGTTCCCTCATTAATATTGACTTCACATGACTCATGATTATTGATTCTTATGATAATTTCCATTATTAAATAAATCATTCATGTCACGTATTTAATGATTAAGGATTTGATGGATACAATTTATCTTCTGAAATGATCCTTCACTTTAAATTTTCTTTCATACCCTAATTGTCATATTTATCTCTCGAATGATATCAAATTGTCAATGTTTATGTTTACCCTAATTGTGAATTAATCTAACCCTTCTTATGTTTCTATACCAAGGTTATCAATAATTATATTATGTAAGATATATATATAAGGGTTTTATATCGGAGACATTGATGTCTTAATGTGGAATATGAAAATCTATCTATCATGGAAAAATTCATCACATAATGACAAGGGTATTGTAATGTAAGAGTTTTTCTTATTTCTCATAAACCCTTCACCAAAATGGTTCATTTTTATGTAAGAGATTCAATATCTTCATTTGATGTGGTTTATTCTGGATGGATTAAATATATACATGTTTATTAGTATATAATCCATAAATGTATATATTATGTTTTTAGAACCATATCTAAGATTAGTGGTTTTGTATTGTTATAATTGGTATCAAAGAAGGGATAAATGCCATTTTAAATTAGAATTATTTCAAATGTGATAAAATTATGAGTTATGGATGAAATCATGGGTTTATATGTTTATGTTTAATCATAAGTAAAATTTATATAAATCCATTTTGATGTTTTATGTTATGGAATCAAAATGTGATTTGAACCATTAACTCTGTTTTATGAAGGATACTCCACTGTGAAATTAATGGTATATTGAATATTATGTTATCCTTTATGGTTGATAATATATTGCCCTACACTAGAATTAATTTATATATATTTAATATAATGTATACAATAGCCTTTTGGGATAGTATCAGAATTTAATTCTGGTCATTTTGGTGAGGCTCACTACACTATATAATTCTCTAATGATTAATGTTATATTTAGGATAACGTATTCTGAAGATTTTTATGATCTAGTTATTTACGTTAATCATCTAGTGTTGCTATTTATGTATTGGACATTATTGTTTTACATATTAATATAAAAAACTGTTGGGATATTATATTATCATTATATAACAAATTATGTTATATTACGGACAATAAGAATTTATTTTCTTCCTTCTATATACCTCTCAGACAATCATAAGTGGACAATAATGCTTCATGAATTAAATAAACATTCCCATGGTTTGGAGTAAAATATGATATAATGGTGGAAACTGATTGAAAAACTCATCCAACGGGTGAAACTTATTTTGTGGACTTAATGAAATATTATAGGTTAATTTTCTCTTGTTTTATATATTAATGGTAAAAGGTTCCCCTATCTTTATATAAATGATCTTGAAAAAAATGAACATATAACAAAGTGGTAAAGGATCGTTCATGGAATCCAAATGACCAAGGTTAAATTTTTGTCATGGATGAATTTTTGGGGTTCTGTAGGAGGGCACTGTAGTATTAATGTAGTAGTGGTGGAAATTTAGCGGTAGTGACACTATAATGGAAATGGTACTATAGCGGGGGTTTTACTGTATCTAGGACTATAACATCCTAGGTACAGTGTTACTTCTATACACCAGAGGGTTATTTGGGAAAAATAATGGGCTTTACTGCCCATCACCCTTCTGGATATGTAATGGTTCTCCCTTTCCCTAGTCAAAAGTGGTATTTTCTTTTATTTTATAATAAAATGAGGCTTCTGCCCAAACATTTAAAAAAATTCAACAAAATGAATTTGTGTCCATTCATATGATAATTTTTGAGGAATTAATGTCCTTTTTTCTCACCATAGTTGTTTATGGTTTTTTAGTCATTTACATTTTTGTGATCATTCATTTTCATGTGACAAATGTTCTTTGTGAATATCTATTATTATTTGGAAATTTTTTCTCATTCATGTCCTTATCTTAATATCCCAATAATTTTCTCCCTTATGGGAATCTATTTATGTGTTATTTCTAGATGAACTTCACATTTCTATTTCAAATGTTTCAAAATGGCGTTTAATTAATACTTTTTATGATGTGGGTTTCCAACAAATGGATTTTGAAAACTAAAACCGTAAATTAAAAAGATCAAGATTAAATTCTGATGATGACATTTATTAATTTGGGTGAATGTAATTCCCAAAGGATTTTAATATAATACTATATTCAATGACATACTTAACAAGAAACACCATGAATTAATGTCTGGGAAATATTATTAATAAAATATGACTTCTATAACATTTTCAATAAATTGATGGTTATGAATATAAGTAATCTCATTATCTAATATATATACATATATATAATTTTCCTATTCAATAAAAATTAATTTATTAATACATATGAAATAATAACTCTTGTAAAGTAATTTAATGATTGCAAAATACATTTTCCTTCAAAATGGTTTGTATTAATTTTTATGAATAAAATAAAATAATTAATTTATAAAATAATTAGTGATTGTATTTTACAAAAAATATTATAATTTTGTAAACAATAATTTCAAAATTTTCATATCGTAAATTTTAATGAATTTCTCTGAAAAGATTTATTTTTTTAGAGAATTCATAAAATAATAGTTTTATATGATATATTAATTTATATTCATGAATTCAAAATTAATATTTATTGAATTGATTTTAAAATATTTATCTGTTTATTTTTATTAAAAATATTCCAATTAATTTTATTATAGGGAATACTATATTTAATTTTTGTATAAAAATTTTTTTAATCATAAAAAGAATTTTTCTATAAAACATTTATTCCTCTGGTTTTACAGATTTATTTACAATGTAATGTCATCCTCAAATAGAGATATATTTTTAGAAAATTTATTTCATAATTTTAATTATAAAAAAAATATGGAAAATTTTTAATATTATGTTTTTTCATAGTGAACATTAATCATATTCAATTTATCACCATGGTAAATGTCAAATTGTGTTAACTGTGGTTAAAAAAAATGTGAAAATGATTCCATACCAATTAAACATTTATTATATTGGTTTTATGAGTTTTTTAGACCAAACCCTTCATATATTCTCTAAAATGGAAATTTCATTCCATATTTCATTGGTAATGACCATTATATTTTTTATATAATGAAAAATTACAAAATGATTATTTCTTTCTTTAAAATCAACAATATTTTTTGAAATTGTTAAAAAATAGTTATGAATGATTATTATTATTTAAGAACATGAATATGTTTTTTCTTATTATTATTTAATTATTTTTTAGATATGAAATAATTACCTTTCATGCTTGTGTAGTGATGATGTAGTGATTGTTCAAGAAGTAGAAAATTCAGGTGAATGATTTAGAAAATATAACAAAATTGGGAAATTTATAGTTATACAATATTTTTTTTGATTAATATAATTTATTACTTATTTTTAAAAAAAATTATACAAATTACCTATTGTATTTATATTAATTAAGTCAAATTATGTGAATAGACATAAAAAATCATTAATGGGATTTTATCTTAAATAATATTTTTTTAAATGAATTGAAATTGATAAAAAATGAATATATTTGGAGAAGTGAAATCTATATGTCATATAATATCATCCATATTACATATATGAGTCACTTTATATAATGAACTCACCCATGATACCCTCAAACCTGGAACCTAACCCATTCTGTCACATACAGAGGGGCATTCCCGATCCCCATAGGCAAGCGAAAAGAACCAAAAAATTAAAAAAAATTATAATGACCGATTTTTCCCATCCTGAAAAAAACACGAGGTATATATATACATAAATAAAAATTGAATAGTGAAATATTGGTTAATATATTCCATATCTATAAAAAGACATATGAAACAAAAAAACTAAAAAAGTATCCAAAACCCTATGAGACATGTACAACTACAAAAGAATTAAATCAAACAGCTGCTCCAAATGATGGCATGGATGTATTACCACCATCTCACCATCAGTTACCCAACATAGCTACGTCACTACTACACCTTTTCTTTCCCTATAATATATGGCATACATATGACAAAGAACCACTTGAGAGATGAGTGTGTGTGAGCTAATAGGCTCAATAATATATCAACTAGGTGTTCCCTAACATGTCAATGTATAATAATTCATACATTCCCAATTTAGGTAAAACATGGCATGATAAGATATAAAGTAGTTTTATGGAAAAAGGTTAATATTTCTGATTTTATCACCATTCTAATCCGAAACCAGGTATTTCAATATCATTGTATATTTTCAATATTATCCATCACAAGCATCAATATGCATTACAAGTCAAAAGTAGTTAAAATACAAGAAATATGAAAACAATTGTAGAAACACAAGAATCATAATACCAAAGAATACAACAGGTTAGGAAGTAGACTACTCAAACCCATTAATCTATGAAATATTATTGTGGTACCTGAAGAAAATGATCTATAAAACAGGACCATGTAGACACCCTATAAATTGAATCAACAATATCACATACATTCCTATATCCAATAATCTAAAATTTAGGAAAAGTGGAACACCTAATAATTTTATCCCCAACAATGGATGATTGACTCAAGCTAAACCTTCCTCTTAAAACCTAAGGTAATCCATTTTATCATTTTCATAATAATTTCATTGGTTCGTTGAAAATTTCAAATCCATTTTCAATGATTAGAAAATACCACTATTTTTCTCCTTTTTTTTAAATGAACTGAAATCCACTTTCATTGAAAATTTATTCCCTCCACACAAGAACAATCATTACAATTTCATAATAACTTATTTTTAATCCAATTAATATGATCTGAACAATACAATTTATCAAACACGTGCTAGATATGGGACCACCTACATCAAAACCAGGGTTTAACATGCTTGTAATGGGATCCACCAACAATAAAAACCCAACTATGTCAATGAAGGCCCATGAATCCAATCCATGAATATTCATATTGATTCAATTGAGAAATAGCGTTAGAGGAAGAGAGGAAATATTGGATACATTTACAATGAACTCCCACCACACGACGACCAACATAAATATATCCTCTAGAAGGAGATCTCACAATTGAACTTGGATGAATCCATGAAGAAACATGAACATAGACTAGAGGAATTTATAACGCAATGAAATGGTATTACTATGATCAAGGATATTGATGAATTCAAATGATAATTTAGCTAGAATAATGTGCCACAACATCAATTAAAATGGAATTTCTGTCAGATCATTTCGGAAGGAATGGTATCACAAAAAATAATTGGAGATGAGTTTCAGTTTGAATGAAAATGGAAATGGGTGATCAAATGGGAACAAAAAACCTGAGAACCACCATAATAATTCCCTTCTCATGGATTTACATGACATGTAATTCCTTTACTTTCCATGAAATCAATGGCGTTTATGTACGCTGAGAAATCCAACCCCTCAAATTTATAATCTATCATATAAAATATTCATGACATGTAACTCCTATTCAGGATATATAAACCTTCACAGCATGAAGCCTTTCCTGAATTGTACTCAACCACATATAGAAGTCATGTAACATTGTTTCGTGTTGTAAAATCCTCCTTCATACTGATGAAGAATATGAATAAAAGTTTGATTCAAACAAATATTTTACATGACCAGTATAGGAATCCTCCCAATTTATTCTCTTTCCCCTACTTTCAATGAGAAAAATGGGAACCATGACAAGGTCAATGACATACATGATTGATCGGTAATGGGATTTTAAAAACTCACCACCATAAATACTTTTTTGTCCCCAAGAAGTCATGTGGAAGATGTAATCCGTAGAAAAAAATTATTCCACTTATCTCTCATCAAATAATCACTTTCCAATGTCTTAAGAGAATTAGATCTATGTTTCCATAGAATATGAACAAATGGAATCGACTTTCCACACAAGTCTTACACATGAGAGTCAACAATCTCAACTGGTTTCTCCAAAATAGAAATATCTTGCTCTAACTGAATTTATTCAAAAATAAGAACATGAATAGGATCAATTTGGTACTTATAGTGTAGAATAATTTTTGAAAACACCATGAATACATATATTCTAAACTGGTAATTCAATAAAATAAGAAGCCTATCCAAGTTTCTCAGTGACCTCAAAAGGTTCAATATATCTCGGATACTACGTTACCTGTTTTCCATGTCAATAGTGATCCAACTGAGGAAAAACATTCCAAAAACTCACTAACCAATGGAAATCTCTAGAGGATGATATCTCTGATCCACATTTGATTTCTATCAAACTTTTGGTTGTAACCCAACATTGATGTTGATCCTGAATCATCACAACATATCATGATCCATTTATGGTCAGTCCAAAGATACTTCACCCACCTCATCCTAACAAAGAGGTGAACTACATGGTCTACCATAAAACAACACAAAGGGGGCCATTTTTATCATCAAATTATAATTTTGTTTCTAAAAAAACAATATAAACCCCATTATCCACCGAAATCAAGAACACATGCACAAAGATTTTATTCTAGAATCTGAATTACTCACTCTCTCTAAAAATATTACTATGGATGGTATGTTGTGATAAACATGACTTGAGTTCTCATTACCTCTAATAGACTCCTCTAGAACCTCTTTGTCAACCTGGTATCCCTATAAGAAATAACATCGAAGGAATCATTTTAATCCTCACAATATCATGCATATACAGCCTTCCCAAAACATCAACCATAGTAGTATCCTTGATCTTTATTAAAATGAGTATAATTTGTTAATCGATCAACAAACACCCAGATAGAATTATTTCCTTAGATACTCCATGGTAATCCAACAAAAAATTCCATGGATTCCTCTTACACTTCCATATCACTTCTAGAAGAGGATGAATCAAAATAGAGAGTTTCATGATCTCTTCCTTCATCAGTTTGTAGGTGTAACAATAGGAAACATAACATGAAATTTCACGCTTCATTCCTAGCCAACATAATTTTCCACACATGTCATAATATATCTGTAATGTTTCTAGAAGAATGTCCCATAAATATATGTGAATATTAAACACGACTAAACTCCTCATGTATGCTAATATGACAACTTAATTCCCATAGTGGAGTATACCATCTACATAAAGATACCAAAAACAAACGGTCTCTTCTACATATAGGATGCCTAAAACATTACTTTACTCATCATCCAACTACTGAATCTGAAAAATAAACTATATGAGAAATGGTGATAACTCAACACTACTCAAAACCATACCTAAAAACCTCTTGAGCGTCAAAGTCAAACTGAGTGAAAATCCCCAAGAGATCCCAATCATTATTTGATTCTAGAACAGTTTATGATGACTATTTCTTGCTAAGAGAATATACAATGATGTTACCCTTCCCTAAGGTGTTGGAAATATCGAATTAAAAATTATAAAGGTATTCTACCTATAAATTCTTTCTAAAATCTGTGTCCTTATGAGAAAATATATATCTCAAACTCTTATTATCTAAAAATATTCTGAACCATTCCCGAACAAGACAGTGCTGCCTACATTTAAGTCCAAGCATAAATATAGAAAACACTAAATCATGAGTGGGTTATATATTCTCATTTTTTCAAAGTTGAAAAATGAAATATGTTACCAAATGGTGATACTACATATGCACACATCCCAATACCACACCACAGGCATCAAAAAACACCATGTACCCCTTATCGGGATTAGGTTAGATTAGAATAGGATCATATGTAAGAAGTCATTTGAGTTCATCTAAATATGACTATAACTTCACATCCAATGTGAGTTTTAGTGCATTAATGGTTTGGTAAGTGAAAAATAATGCAAGCATAGAGAAATCCTTAACAAACCATTGTTAAAATACAAGAATACTAAAGAAGATCTGAATTTCAAAGGCATTATGTGGTTCCTTCCAAGAAAAAATAGCCTTCCCCTTCATTGAATCAAATGAAAAGCCATGTTCAGCTATCATATTCCCAATGAAATTCACTTCTTGAAAAAAAACCATATTTCAAAATGTTTCGATACAAATTGAGACATATCAGAATTTCCAAAACCAAAATCAGATAGTGCTTGTGCTCACACTTGGTTTTTGAATAAACTAGATAATCATCCATGATCAATACCATAGTAGTGTCAAGATATGTATGGAATATCCAATTCATCAAATTCATAAAATTTTAGGAGAATTAGTTAGAATAATACGAATTTCATGAAATCCATTGTGTCCATACCATCTCCTAAAATCTATCTTCATTATTTCAAACACACTTACTCAGAGCTAATGACAACTCAACCGAAGATTAATCTTTGAGAACCGCCTTTAACCCCTTTACAAGAAATAAAAATCATCCCAATGAGATAAATTATATTTTTTTTCATAACTGTTAACTAGTTCAACCTTTAATAGTCCATACACAACCAATGTGAACCATCTGCCTTCTTGGAAAAGAGCACGTGTGATACCCAAGGAAAAAAACTAGGGCGAACAAATCCATTTTCCAATAGGTAATCCAGTTGAATATTGAGTTCTTCTAGATTTTTAATTTCAATATGATAAGAAGATTTCGATATTTGTAGCGTACCTGGAACCTGGTCAGTCGTAAAATCCACCTCTCTCTCTAGAGTAAGACTGGAGAATTAAATTGGGAAACCACAAAAAAAATCCCAAAAAACCATGAGATCAACAACAGATGATTCTTAATTGGAATCGCACACAATAATAGACAAGAAATCATGATCTTTGGGATAGAAGGCCCTAAACGACTTAGCCTTGTGTCCCACTCCCCATGAAACATGTCAGGGATCCCATAGATAGCGATATAAAAAACACATTAATGATAATAATCAACATATTCCTAATGATTGATAGGAAAATCCATACTGATAGTGATGTTAGACATATCCATATCAAGAAAGAGAAAATACTAATACACTCTATATCAGCCTTCATTTATGAACAATGAGGACACTAAAACCTCTTCTCCCTTCTATTTCAAATTGGATTCCCTAACTTCATTATAATGAGCTTATGTTCCAATATAAGTTTATGAATATTAATAAAACATACAAATATTAAGGATAGGATGACACTAGTGTCATCAAAAGAAGTTTTTATTGAAGGTGAAAAAATGATAGTACCTCTCACTATCACTAGAAAGACATCTGCCTCAATTGGACACTCATTTACTCTGTGAAAGTGTTTATCTCTCGAGTCCTTTGGCTAAAGACCTATAGTTATGGAAGCTTCTGACTACACCGAATAATACTTTGGAGGTGACAAAACCTGACTATAATGAGGTGTAGTCAACACCAGAAATAAATGATATTAATTACTAACACATCCAAATTTTTTGCATGTATTTGTTGAAATAGGGAAAAAAATTGTTTTAGACCTTGACACGATGATGGAAAGTTTGATGCACACTACTATTCGTAGAAAATGGTGTAGAGGAGGCTCACTGATGATACCCACCACTACCCCTTCTATGATGACCATGCACTTCCTCTTCTTCCAATTCACACCACTAATGTTTCCACTATATGGAAGTGATGATTTGGGAAATCCAACCATACATTCTATATCTATATTTGACATCATAACTCTATCTACCATATACATATAGGATGATAGTTTCAACATAAATATTTTTAATATGATATCTAGCTGTAAAACATACAGGTACTTCTGATACTTCAACGTGTAATTCTCACTATTGATAGAGAAAAACGAACCATCACAACAAACCAGTTGGTGTATGGAAGCACTGAACACAATACTTGTTGTAAGGACAAGAACTCCATAGACCTCCCCAACACCATCGAATATGGATAAACCTTTTGGAAGAACACTGTTTTTAATCCCTTACAATCCATTTTCACGTGTGTATATACATGGACTATAGAATCCCAAAATCACTTTTCTAAACCTTCTAGCCTGAATGATTCACACTTCACATTAATATTCCAATGTGTCTTTGGGAAGTCAATGATTTAATTGATCTTTTCCACCCTATTTTCTACCTCCTAAGGTTCAATAATTCTTTTAAATGATGGTTCCCTCTCACATAATAATTCACATGATCTATCTTTATCTCTCCATCTCCTCCATCTCATGGTTGTACCTCAACAACTACGTTCAGAACTCGTCAAATATGCAGATCAACAACATCGAGTTCCCATAATATTCTCTCAATGCGATTCTGGTCTATTGGAATATTCCATTATAGAGCATCAACTACACCTTCCTGAGGAACTCATGGAATACGTTTTGATGGCATGACAATACATATCAAAATAGATGAAAGATCACACAATTGAAAAAATATCAGTTCAATCCAAAAAACCTATAATCAAAACAAATACTTAGAAACAAACCCAACATTAGGGACATATATCCCAACATCCCATGGAAACAACTATCTCATTATGATAAGAACTTGCCAACAAATCATCATAACATTCCTCAAATGTCCAAATAATTCTTTCTATAGTCTAATAGATGTCACAGGACAAGGACTCTTAAGGATATGCCTCCTTAGACTCAAAGTTGTAATGAACCGACCTGAGATACCCTCAAACTTGTCACCCGACCCATTCCATCACAAACCCAATGGAGATTCTCGATCCCCACTAGCTAGAAACAAGCACCCAGTCATCGAACAACAAACAATGTTGAATGATTTTTCAAAATCAAAACAAAAAAGAGGCCTATATATACACAAAGAAAAAAAAGAAATTGTGGAAGGGTGATGAATATATACCATATCTATAAATAGATATACGAATAAATGACTAAAAATGTTTCCAAATCTCAATGATACAAGTCCATTTGAAATGGACAAGAACTACGACACAAATCTAATAGATGATGTCGATGAACTCCCACCATCCCACCACCAGCTTCCCAACCTAGCTAACATGAAACCTCACCACCTCATTGGGGTGTCTTTCCTTTCCCTGAAATTATAGACCTAAAAAGGACTATGCACCACCAGAGCGGTTCACGAGGTGTGAGTTAACACAATAAATATGATCCCACCTAGGCGTTCTATAAAAAATATTTGTATACCAATTCATTTACTCTCAATTTAAATAAAACATTGCATATTAAGAAAATGAGAGGTTTTATAGAAAATATGGTAAATATTTCTCATTGTATCACTGTTATTAAACAAAATTCAGTATATAAAATTCAATGAAATGTGTCCATATTAGTAGTCATAAGAATAAATATTAATATAAATAAAAAAATCAAAATCCTTGAAATACTAAAACAACAGTAGCAACACAAGAAACAAATTACCAAGAAATAAAATAGGTCAAGAAGCAGAATATTTATACCCACTAATCTATGAAACAATAAAATATGGTACCTAATTCCAATTATCCACAATCCAGGACAATGGAGACACCCCAAAAAGTGAACGCTCAATATCACATTCATTCATATATCCAATAATATACACTATAGGATAAATGGAACTACCTAGCTAGTGAACCCCCAAATGGATGATGGCCTCAAGCTAAACCATCACCTAGTAACAAGGGTAACCATATTGATCATTGTTACAATCATTTCAATGTTTCAAGAATCATTCTAAAAACCATTTTTAATTCATTGAAAGTACTCATTTTTCAATCTATTTTTTTAAAACCAAGAAAAACACTTTTATACAAAATATATTACCAACTCACAATAACAATCACGCCAATTACATAAAAATTTATTTGTGAACCAATTCATAAGAATGGAACAATTCATTTTAAAAAACCAAGGCTAGAGAAAGAACCACCAACCTCAAAACTCAGTTCACACACACTTGTAATGGGAACTACCAACAAGAAAAATTAAACAATGTCTATGAAGTCCCAATAATCCAATCCAAACATCTTAGGATTAATCCAATTGGGAAAGAGGGTTGAAAGAGGAGAGGAAATCTCATTTACCTCAAAAAAGAATTCCCACCACATGATAGCTAATAATGAAACGACCACCATAATGAGATAAAAAAAACAGATCTTGGAAGAAGAAAAGAATAGACACCAATAAACACCATCAAATCGATAACGAATCCCCAGGGTGATACTATAATCAAATTTAGTGAAGAAGTAGACTGATAACTTACATGGAGAGAAACACTGCAAATACAATGATGATGGAACACCGAGCCAATCGATCTAGAAGTAATGATGTCTCTAAAATTCACCGGGGAAGAGTTTCAGGTCATGATTAAAGGAAAACAAGTTATAAAATGGGAACCAAAAACCTGGTTGGTTCCCTAAAACATACATTTTAGTGAAATACATGATTTTAATACCCTTACATTGCATGGAATCTATGGATCTTAAATACTTAGAGAGATCTATATCATTGGAATTGAAATCCATTAATTAAAACATTCATAACGTGTAACTCCAATTCACAATGTGAAACCCTTAACAGTGTGAAGCCAATCATGACGTGTACTCAGAAACACATACACATCCTATATCTAAGTTACATAGAATAAAATATTCCAGCATCCTACAGAAAAAATCATTTAAAACTAAGAGTCTATAAAATATATAAATTCACATTCATATGTATCTTCTTAATTCCTTCACAATCCATTAAAGACGATGTCAAAAAAGGATAACCATGGTGAGTTTAAGGATGTACTTCATAGGTCAGTAATATGATGTTACACATTTCCTTCTACTTTCAAGACCATAAAGAGTAATAAACATTGTTATTGTCGTAATCATTAAATGGGTTAATGGGGGGTTAAAACTAATAGATAAGGATTTAAACATATCCTAAACATGGTAAAAAAATTTATAGCAGATTATTTTGATTTTTATACATCATATATTCTAAATATAACAATTTGGTTCCACGTTAACATGAAAATTATTTTATACTAATGTATTAGTTTTTGTAATTCTAAGAGTTCCCATGTCATCTATTATAAAAGGACATGTCCAATCCTATCTTCCTCACACTTCTAGAGAAAATTCTATAAGGAAATTTCCATTGCGTTATAAAATCTTGAGGGTTTTTCCATTAAGTAAATTTATTGCATAGAAAATGATGATAGGATTTTATTTTTTTAAACAATACAGTCATAAATCATAAAAAAACACAATATATTCAATGTTGACACTTATAAATAATAACCATTTTTCTCTAAATATAAAATTATTAATATTAAATTTTATTTCGTTTCATTAAAAATATTCTTGAGATTCAAATTGGATAATTCATTCCCTGTATCCTTCCATAATCCATGTAATTGTTTTTAAATGTTGGATGATTAAAACATATAATCAAGGGACAAAAAAATAATGAAACAATGAACCACGTTATTCCATTAATAATTAAAAAAAAACTCCTTTTCAAAATAAACATAAGTGTTGAAAACTAACATTTTTATACCCATGAAATCATATTATCTGACCATATATTTCAATAAAGAATTTCATAAAAACATTAATCATAAACTATAACAAATAAAGGTTTTTTTTCTAGCAATAAAACTCATGGAAAAATTTTCAATAAGTTAATCCTTTCACCCTTAAAATTACTATATAATTTACATTAATTATAAAACCATTATATTACCTTAAATATTTTTAATATTTCCTAAAAACCCATTACAATTATCAATATAATATGTTGGTAACATTGGGAAAACATTTTCCTATCACTATTACAAATTTAATGACTATATGGTAGAATTATAAACCTAATTCATTTGAGGGTTATCATAGACCCACCCATCATTGGTGTATAACTGAAACACTCATCCTTACTTAACATCATAACCACAAATCCACAATATAAAATGGATCCACCCTTCTTTGGTTTATATTGGATCAAAAAGTAATATAAAAATTTCAAATGAACAATAAAAAAACAATAAAACATGGATGATATCATTTTCATCATCACAATCCTAAAAATATTGTTCACACCCATAAGAAAAAATTTGGGGATATCGATATATACATTTAATTTTGAAACCCGTTTTTGAAGATAAATATAACGTATGGATGAAGTATTTTTCATTAATGGAAGAAAAATATATTATAAAGTAATTTGAATAAAATTTAATGGTTACAGTGGTGGTAAAACTCACCTACATTGTATATGTTAAAATAGAGTATTTCCTTTATATTTTTTAAATAAAATCAAAATATTCAGTAAATAATATTTAAAATAATTCTTCATGAATTATAAAAAAAAGCTAAAAAATAGTCATGGTATTTCTTTTATAATTTATTTATGCTTAGTTTTACGAAATCCATAAAATATGTTTTAAATAATATAGACATGGAAGAATAATAGTTTGTATCGGAACATTAGAAGTTGATTTTCAAAATAATATCACTTACATTGAGTCTGGATACTCTCGTGCATTATTTATCATCCTAAATAACAAACATATTTTAATGATTTACATTACAAAGATGCTTTTTAATTTTTATTATTACATGTTTATCAATTATCATTATATGTTTAATTATTATTTCTCTTAAATTCACATTGTATGTTTAGATGATATTCCGTTCATAAGTCCAAAATAACATTTTCTTGTTCACTATGTTCAATGTGGAATATACTTCATAATATCTTGAAAAATAATAACTAAATAATTACTTATTTTATTCAAAAATTATTCTTTTAAATCTAATTGTGATATATGTTTATTAAAAATGATGTATGTAACTGTCATGTGGAAAGTATGCCATATGCACATATGTGTAAGGTACCCATTTTTCAATGATCATCATAGAACAATGTATATATTATTTAATCCTCCCATAATTATAATTATCTAATAAGTAACACATTGTTTCTTTTAAAACACTTATATATATAATACATGTAATGTGGTGATGAAAAATTAATCCCATCACTTTAGGGAGGTGGTAGTCTAAACATGCGCATAAACTATTTTATAATTCATGAAAGGATAAAAAGGTAAAATGTATATGATATTTTATCTATTATTGATTATAAATTTTAAATTAATATCATATATATATATACATTAAATAGATCATTATAAACTTCCCTTAAAGACCTATATGGAAAAATAAATATATTGATTCGCAAGGCAGTAGTCCTCCGTACACACGAACAATAGTTTTGTTTCACAATTGATGGAATATTATGATGATATAGGTTATCTAATTAAAATAATGAAATATGTGTATATATAAGATACTTATGATATTATATCATCTTGGATGAATAATATATTAAGTAGTTGGATAGAGGAAAAAATGAAAAAAGCTCAATTAAAAACCATACCTCTTCTTTAGACACCCTCTTAATGTTTTCACCAAAATCCGTCTAAATATTTTTTTATAATAAAATAATGTCCTCTATGACATGGGTATGGATGTTAAGATCTTATTTCATAGGACATGTCCAAATAAAAATCATTTTTAATTGTGAAGAAAATTAATAGAAGTGGTTCCCTTTTGTACGATAGTGGAGGGTAACTCTTTGAATTTCATAAAATATAAAACTAAGATAAATTAATTTTCATTTATCAATGGTTCCAAATTTATATGGTTATAAGATAATATGATAATGGTTTTAAATCATCTCATATAATAAAATTTGGATCATTTTATAATTTTCTTACCCTTATCTCTTTGTTTTAATATGTGTTGACCCTTTTCGATTATTATCACGATACCAAAGTTTTTAATCCTTAGATATAAATATACTTAATATAAAATGAAATTTTACATGAAATGGGGAATGGTTGATATTTTATACATTATCACAGTCTCTATTATAAGTATTTTATTTATCATAAGTTTAAACAATTTAGTATGACGTTATTTAATATAAAATTTCATTACTTCCAATTATGGAACTATTGAATTAATTAGACATTAAAGACTACATAATAAAAAATTAATTAAATAATAATATTTTGAAACATAAATAATATTTTATATTTATCTATAAAGATAATATGTAAGATAATTCTTTCAATTTATAGTAATTTTAATATTTTAAAAATCATGTATTTTCTTCAATTAATTGAATAATTAAAAAATATGTGTTGCCGATGATTTTATGGTAATAATTTCTTCCCTAAAATTAAAAATAAAATAACTATATAAAAAATTATTTTATTTAAACAAAATATAATAGAAAATATAAAATGATTTTCCAATGTTAAAAATATTATAGTTATTAAAATCACGAGTGTTGTATTTTTGGCTTTATATATACTTAAATAAAATAAATAAAAATATCAATGATAAATGGAAATAATATTTCATATATTTGAGTCATATAAGTAAATATACTTACACGATACATGAAATATGATAATTTCCAGAGTTATAGTTATTTTTAATCCTAATCGTATTATTTTTAACCCTTAATTATCTGATTTACACATTACGATGATAACAAAAATACTAAAGTTAATATTCCTCACATTGAAAAATAAAAGGAACTTGTTTAAAAAAATTAAAAACCCTAATTCAAAAAATGGAATCAATTTTAATTTTTAATTAATAAAATATCATACAATTTTATATAAAAAACGTGTGTTAACTCTTTATTAGAAAATAAATCTATTCAGAAAATTATAAAAAATTAATCCTAATAGAATTATGAAATTTTATAATAAACAATTATGTTAATTTTTCAAATTAAATTATATAAATTTGAAATAATTATTTTATATAAAACCATATAATTCTTTAAAACCCATTTTTTAGAAAGAAATATTTTTCCCTTTTGACAGAGAAGTCACCAAATATTTTTATAATAAATATAACTTTATAAAATATTACTGGGGAATATTAATAATACATGAACTTTATTTTTATCAAAAAATAACTCTGTTGTTATTCTCCCCCCCCCATTTTAGAAAATTTTCCATCCCAATTATATTAACATATTAAATAATTCATTGTATCATTCAGTCATAGCATTTTTTTTATTCCCATGTTTCTTATTCAGCAACATGGTTTCACTAAAAAACTATATCCTAGTATATTAAAATGTTCTGTAATAATCTCTCTGCATGGTCATGAATCTGAATTGGTTAATCCTTATCAAAAAGGATCCCTTCCTACCAAAATATTATATTTCATAAGACATGTTGTCAATTCAAAACATAATTTCATATCCTCAAAATAAGAAATATATAGTGTACTTAGGATAAACATAGTGAAATGGCCACCCATCATGAAGCTGATAAAATATTCTCTATTATTTCATATATTATATAATATCATGTACTTTTCTTCCCCTTTTTTCCCAAATTCAAAATAATTTTCTATTGAGACACATTATGAAATAACATAATCACCTACCTCAGAAGAAAGCACATTCCTCTATTTATCTGTATAGATTTCATTCCTAGTCCGAGACAACCTAATAATTTATTTAATTATCATCACATTACCAACCATTTTCTATTCCAAATCAATTCCAAATAAACTTCCATTCCCTAAATTCATCTCAATAATCATGATTCTGACACCTCTTTCCATAAAATGCATCAAAAGATGGCATCTATATACTAGAATAAAAAAATATTATTATTGGAAAATGAAACTAATGGGATATGTTAGCACTAAATTACATGGTTATTTATAAAATAATAAAAAATAATTTCTTACAAGATTTAGATCATTTACTCAGAAATTTTATCATATTGAGCATGAAAAGTTGAGCTAAAATTTAATTCAGTACTTAATTACATCTATTGTACTTTCCAAAAACTATAAGTGAACTTGGGATCATGATTAGATATGGTGGGTAAATGGAATCAATGTTTCTTAATAATGTCATTGGGATTCAGTCATGAAACCGGATCTAATTTCATATTATCCTCAATGGGAAGTAAATGTGAAGATTTAGGTAATCGATCAATAATATCTTAAATAGCATTATAACATCGAGAAGTCTTTGGAAATCCCTCTATGAAATCCATGTATATATATTAAAATTTCAACTCTAGAACTTAAAATGGTTAATGCATATCCTTTAGTAATTTCTATTCTTCATTAAGATTTTGAAAAGTCAAACATTTCATGGTAAAATCATAAACAACTATTTATGTTCTATTCCTCTACTAATACTCCTGAATGTCTATGTCAATATAAGTGAAACCCATGTGAATTGATAATTAGAAACATGTGATGAACACAGTACTTCTCATTTCAAATAAAAATCAAATGGAACACATGATCTCTTTCCAAATTTCAAAATACATTCATGTTCAATATTAAATTTACCAAAAAATATTCATCTTAAAAAATTTAACATTTTCCTATAAGTCAAACTTTTCGTTTTAGGAGTTTTTAATTTTTTTTACTGATATTATTTTACTAACACCTAAAGAAAAACTATGTTTATAAATGCACTATTTCAAGACCAAAATACATCAAATCACTAAATAAAATCCATGTTCCAAACATATCATGGTAAATCATTCATGATCATTTCGACTCAAATCATTGTTTACATTGTTTTCCTTTATATTATGGAAATGAATCATGTAATCATAATCCTTGATCAGTCTCACACATCTTCTCAATTAAATGTTCAACTCTTTTTGAGTGAATATATAAATCCAAATCTTATTGTTAGTATCTATTTCAAGAATTACACCAAGTAAATGTGGACTCAAAATTTTTAAATCAAAAACCACATATGATAATTTAATATCATTTTTGGGATAATTTAATTAATGAGGTAAAATTTTTGTGATGGATAAGAAATTACATCACCATTCTACATTATAAAACAACCAAGACCCTTCAATTACGAAATATTATTGATTAAAATTTTACCATTTGTTGAGGTCCGGATAAATAATTGAGTATTAAAATGTGATAATTTTATTTCCAAAAAAGAACAATCAGATTCATTCATCCAGATGAATTTAAATACTTTTTGAGTAAACATAGTGAGGGGGAAAGAAAACCAAGAAACATTTTCCAAAAGAAACAATAAGTCACATAGCAATCTAACAAAACTAAAAATATCTCTGACATTTTTACATCTTGGTAACTATTAAAAACATTAGTTTTATGATAGTTAATAGTTATTCTATCTTTGGAAATAATAAAAAAAGGGGTAAAACATTTTCACCAAAAATTCAGACATACAGAATTTTACATGTTGTTTATTTTAGTTATCCAACCAATTCATATGTGTATTTCATGATCCTCATGACATTTACAATATAGAAAAATATCAACAATAAACAAAACCCAGAACTTATCCACATACTCTTGGAAAACTCTATTCAAAAGGACAATAAATACATTTAGTGCATTAAAAAACTATAAAGGATAACTACAATCCCATAATTACCATTTCTATAAAAAAAATTCTTAATAATTTTTATCAACATCACATTCATATGATTTTACTGCATCGAAATAACAATCATCAAAAAGTTTTTCACACCTTTCAGCTAATCCACCCAATCATAGATATGAGAAAAATGGTACATGTTCATAATAATTATGTTATCCAAGGCTATAACATAAATTCAATCTCTCATTGAACCCCTATGCTTTTAAAAAACAAAATAGTACCACCCCATGGTTATTTTTTTGGATTAATGAATCCTTTATCTCTAAAATACTACAATTTCTTTTTGAACTAATTTTTTTCTTGTTCCTTTTTATAAAGAGGATTTAAAATACTCTTGGCATCATCTTCAATGTAAATGGTAAACCTAACCTCTCAGTTAGAAATTTAACCAGGTAAATCATTAGGGAAACATCTATATATTTGTTCACTACTAGGACACCACTCAGCTGAATAATTTCATTCTTTTCAAGAACATAGTCTATAGAACATTCACTTCCATTTGAAATCAATTTTTTTTGTCCATGGTATGTTATCAATGGTATGAAATCATTAAATAAAAAATTATTATCTATAAAATCTATCAGACCATGAAAAAAATAATTTTAATACATACCAAAAATAATATTGAACTATATTATGTGTAGTTCAATGAATTTTTCTTGGAAATACTTTTCCATTAATAACAAGAGGAATATTTATATAAATCATGGTTTTTTGTGCATTTAAACATAGATTTTTCCCTAAAAGATATATCATACATTTAGGAGGTGATATTCCCAATTTACATAATAAATTATCAAAATTGAAATAATGAAAATATCCACAGCTAAAAAAAAGAATTGGATTAATTCTAATAAAAAAATCACATACCTTTCATTTCTTCATTTGATGCCCAAAAAACACCAACGGTAGTAAAAAAATATTTTTCCACACTTTTGATGTTCTGATCTTGATGATTTCATCCTTGAGTGACTATATATATACACACATTAGCATAATGTTACAAATCATTAAAAAAAACATATCCCCATTGGATTTTCATTATACCCTTATAACTATTAGTATCATTTTCATTAAAATCAAGAGTCATATAACAAAGCTTAAAATCACAAATGCATTTCCCAGATTTTATAATACATTCGTAATGGTGCATTTAATGAAACATATGTCAACATGGCAAATTGATTTTGATTCCATTAGATTTAATTGATATATAATTTTTTATTTCAATAAAACGAGACCTTATATGTTCATTTTCACAGGATACACAATCTTTAGAAAAACTAATTTTAATATTCTCAACAAATTGATCAAGTTTCACAACACTTTTAAATTAGTGGGAATCCAATGATCCATTATATTATGGATTCAGTACCATATAAAACTCATTAGTTTTACTATCAAGATCCTAGATAAAATTTGGTACACACCATTCTAATCAAGGGAAGTTAACTTTATTTGCAGCAATCGAATCTTCCTACTTTTTCCTCAGTTAAAATAATTACATTCACAATCTAAATGTAACATCATTAAGAATATATTTTACAAGGAAAATATTTTAAAATGTATATAATTTTATGGAACCAATATTTTCCCATTCTTTGATATTCATAACCATTTAAAACCACTAGTTAGCATAATCTTTAAAATGGGTAGTCAAAAGGCTTAACAGTCACATATGTGGTTTTATTTTGATGTTTTTCCTCTTATATTTTGGCCTTATATTTTTTCCATGAAATTCCTAGGATTGTTTTCTGAAAAATTGATTTCATTGGAATGTATATAAGGAGGTTTATAAGAGGCACACAATTATTAGAAATTGTGCGCCAGCCTAATGGAAACTGTGAACTCTAGTCAATGGAACTTTTGAGGTCACATGGGCTAGTATACAAGTGTGAAGATCCATAGAGAAAATAATGAACCTATGAAAATGGATCATTCTGGTGTCCAATATTATAAAATCAAGTCTATTACCATCTATTATATTCATACATAATTCTTTCATCGTGGATATAGGTACCATATATTTGGTGCACGGTCTGTCAGATCGTGCATCCAAAACACCTTACATGATAGATATTTTAAAGGATTCAAATTACAATATTTACCCTCCAATATTTTAATAGAAAATCACCCCTAACTCACCCAATTAATAATCCATATCCCATACCACCACCCATATCCTATTTCATTCTCTTGTGCTCCAAATATCGGGTGGATTTGGGTGGAATCTTCATGTAATCCCTATGTAAGCTCATCCATTCCTCATTACTTCTTTCTTCATTGTCTCTTCCTCTTTCTATCTTGTGTTCTTATTTATCTAATTGATAGGTTTATCCAATTTGGGTTAAATATTTTTTATATGGGATGTATATTGATTTAAATGATGTGTTCTTTTGTATATGTGGTTTCTCTTATGTGTGGTTGAGTTCTCCAACTAGATTCAGGTGATTTCTATGGAAGTAGTATTTGGTTCCATTATTTCAAATTTTTTGATGAGTTTATTATGATTTTTAAAGATTAAAATTGGTTTTATAAGTTCTAGGGGTGGTTTGAATTATTATTTTCGATGGTTTTAGGTGTGTGAATGGATTTAATACAAAATTTTCGATGGAAAATATATGTTATCCATTTGTGTTCAATTTTTTATAATTATGATTTTCCAAGTGGTGGTCCACATGACATATGTAAATGGAATTGAGAACATGTAAATATAAGGTATCTACATTGGAAGACTAGTTTGAGTATGTTATGTGAGTTGGTAGGGATAAGGCTCATTCACCCTAATAGGATTACTTAACAACACAAACTAAATATACATGTGATGAGGATTGGTGGCTCATGAAGGATTGTTGTCTATGAGGGATGTTTTTATCATCAACGGTATAAGGTTCCTAGAACCTAACTAACGCTTGTACCATAGGTATTTCCTATGGTTATCATTTTTTGATTACTATCTATTTTTCTTTTTCTTTAAATTCTATTAATTTCAAGTCATGTTTATTTAAAAATTCCATCCTTCCTTTATTTAAAGCTATCATGTTAATTTTTCTTATATTTTCATTGAATGTAATCTCATTTGGTGTGTTCCTACTCAGCATATTATCTCCAACACTACAAACACCCTTAAATGTTTGTAGATCATGTTAGGTTTGACCAATGTACAAAAGAAGTCTTTTAATGGGGATGACAATGGATTTTTGTGCTATAGGTTTCACTTTTCCTAGGTGCGGGTGGTGGTGGAATGAGCGTACTAACCCTTTTTTTAATAGAAGATTGGTTGTATAGTTGGTTCCTCTAATAATTTTTGTATTATAGTCTTTATTCAAAAAAATGTAAAAATATTATTGTATGTATGTTAGGATTTTGGTTATTGTAATTTTTATGATGTGATGAATCATTTTATTCATTATTAAGGTCATTTAATAGGTGTTAAATTGTTATCAATGGTGATACATAATACCTAATAAACATTTTCCAGTTCATGGAGATCATCAACACCCTTCTGGACATGCCATGAGCCAGGTAAGGAGTCGGGTTAGATGGAATCCCAACCTAGTTCATGAAAATTAATATCAGGGTGAGGTTGTAACATCTATTACGTCATGTTATTTGGGAGAGTATGGATTGATATGAGTGAGTATATTTGAAGATTTATGTTTTAGATTAGAGTGGGGTGTCTATCCAAATTATTATGTTATAGGCCTTTGGTCACTATGGTATATTTGGGATTTTCATTGACATATCCTTTAGGTTTGATGTACAAGCTACACATTGGGCATTCACACCAACTGTTGGTGGAATATTTTTACTTGTTATTGTGATTTTCATGGATTTTTGGATTATGTAAATGTCTGACAATTATTGATGTCGTGAAATTATTTCGATGATGTATTCAGGGTTTCATTGGTTTTGTTAAATGTTGTAGAATAATGCGTCATAGTACAAAGAAACTGTATGAAGTGGCTAGATAGAGTTCTCCCTCGGTATTTGATCAATAAGTAGTGGAATTCCTAGTTCAGGTTGTTAGTTCAAGGGATTATAGAGTTTTATCTGGTTAAGCAAATGCTAAGGAACCCAATCTCAGCCTAGAAAAGTATATGGCTCAGGATTTCCTCAAGAACAAACCTCCTTCCTTTTAGGGTAGCATGGATCCCCATGAAGTATATAATTATATTGAAATTATAGTGATGATTTATAGGTTCCTTGAACTCCTAAAATGGAAAATGTGCATTTTACATCATTCATTTTGGAATTTCCCAGTCACAGTTGGCGGGACTCAGTAGCCTGGTCAGAAAGCATGAGTAGATGGGATTGAAGGAATTCAAATGATTATTTAATGACAATTATTTCCACCGATCTTGTCCCTCTAAATGACCCATGAAAATTTTCCATGCCCATCATGGGGATCTAAATGTGTTTGAGTATACAAAATATTTTGCAGATTTACTTTGTTTTGCACCCGAAGCTGGTTACAAATAGTAGTTAAAATCTAATCCTTTTGAAATGGAGTTGTGGTTGGTCATTCAGTCTCAAGTATTGTTGTTTAAACTAAACAAATATTATGAGGTAGTTAACTGATCCTTGATGGTGGAGATAGATCCATTTGATTAAAATGGATTTTCATGGACAGATTCAATAGCAGTACATAACATTAGTGGTTTTTTGGAATGGAAAAGGAAGCAGGATGAGTAGAAGAAGAGGGGAGGTGGTGTATCAGGACACATATCCTAACCTCCTTCGTTGGAAATTAATGGTGGTGGGTTGGTTGTATGATAATATTGTGGAATTATGGGTCATTTTTGGTAAGCATGATGAGTTCCACATAGACCCTTCCATCAATGTGGGCATTTTTTTACTTGCAGCATTTCAATAAGAGTGTTGCGGGTTCATTAGGAAACAAGGAATTTCTAACTCAGACTAGTGCCTTGAGGGTTATGGGATATTAGTTAGATGGGCATGGTGGCATGAATTGATCTTCATATGGGAAGAGTCATATCAAGGTAGATCCTCATGTTTATAATTATAAACAAGAATTAACATAGATGAAGCTCCACCATAATAAGGATCTGGAACTAATATAATTAGATATAAAACCTACAAAAATCTGAGTTACTATTTATGCTATATCATCCATAAAAATTTCAATTTTTTAAATGGGTGTTTCTAATTTTTCTAATTTTATCCCATATTGTGTATTTATTGAATTATCCAATCGAGATTATGTTGTATGAAATAGAGATAGTGATACCACTTGGAAAAAAGTTGGACAACTATTTAAGGTTTCCATCAAATGCTCCCACTCTGTATGGGTTTGAGATGGAATTGGATTTCTTGGTTATGTAAATTTACAAATTTCACATGATCTCTATTATATATTTAATGGTTCATTTAAAGTTGTATACTTATTTTTATAGTCGGCAAGTGATATTTATGGAAGTTGATAGGAGTACCAAATCCATTCATGATAAATGTGATCCTCAATCAACGAAAGAAAAACCCCAACATTTAAAGTTGGGAAATATTATATTCTATACCTCATCACTGAAATTGGAGGATGGTGATAGTGGTTTTGAGGATAGATTTCCTCTAGTGTTGGATGAGTTACCAAAGGTGTTTACAAATGATCTCTTAGGGTTCTTCTAAATTGGTATACAGAGTTTACCATTGATTTGTTTCTAGTAACACATTTGATATCTCTTCTCTCATATTTTATGGCCCCTACCATGTCGAGGGAATTAATGATATAGCCAGATGATTTTGAATCTAAAGGATTTATTCTCTTGAGAATCTCACTATTGGTCTCCCCTATGTTGTTTGTTAAAAAGGATTATGGATCATTTTATTTGTGCATTAATTTACAAAATTTGAATAAATTAACAATCATGGTCAAGAATCGATTTCCCTATATCGATGACCTATTTCATCAACTCAAGGGAACATGTTGGTTCTATAAGACCAACTATCATTTCCGGTATCATCAATTAAGGTTTAGAGAGGTAGATGATCCTAGTATAGCCATCCGAAGAAGGTATAGTTACTTAATATTTTTGGTCATGTAATTTAGGATTACCAATTATCCAACAATATTTAAGGATTTTATGAATTGGGTGTTCCATGAATAACTCAATTCTTCTATCATGGTGTTTTTAAAAGCCTTCCTTGTCTATTCAAGTATATAATTGGTACATGGAATGAATTTTAAGATCACACTGGGAACTCTTTGATATCTTCATATTTATTTTCATCTCTCTAAGTGCACCATATAGATCAATAAGATAACGTTTTAGGGCCACGTGATCATGGAATGTGGGGTCTCGGTGGACCCACTGAAGATCCATAAAGGTATTTGATGGGAGAAGATGAGTAATTCCATTGATATCAGAATATTTTTAAACATTGTAGTGTATTATAGGTGGTTTTTAATAGATTTATCTCAGATTTATTTGCCTATGATCACACTTACCTGGACAGGTATGATGTGCAAATGTGGGTACGAAAGTTAGGTAACATTTTAGGATTATATTATTTTATTGAACACTATAATTTTTTTACCAAGAAATAATTTAGAAAGGTATACATGATCTGCTTTGATTCTTTGGGTATGAGTCTTGGGAATTCTTTGAGGAAGGATGACCATTTTGACTCATATGGATCACGCCAACTCTTACAAAATGAGATGAATTATCCCACCCATGTCTAGTAATAGGATGTAATGATGCATGCCCTGAAAACACAGCATCACTATATCAGTGGGGATAATTTTATTTTCTACTCATATCAAAATATTTTTTCTTACATTCTATCCTTCAAGGATTTGAATCTGAGGTGGATCCCAAAGGTCAGGTAACTCTAGTGGTTCAAATTTGATATCATTTATATACTAGGAAAAGGAAATGTGGTAGACTACAATCTAATTAGTAATGTTATGGTGATATCCATAAATATCTCAGGGATGAGTTTAATTTAATGGATATTTTTTAAAAAATTGAAACTAGAAACCAAAGAGAATAGATGAAGGATTTTCATGGAAATTTTTCAGCTAAAACCCCCCCTTATGGTGCTGATTTGGAAATAAAAACAAAATGATGAGTTGTGTTTGAGCTCTAGGAAGAAAATTAATGGTGGGGTGGATCCCAAGAAGTGGCCCTTATTATTTATGGGAGTCTTTTGATTCAGTTGAAATTTTGTGGGGTATTTATCTTATTGTATGGTAGATATACAAGATAAACATCAGTATCAGTGGGATTATTATCCCAAAAACACCATGTTGTTTTATTATACGTGTCTTCGGTTTTGGTGGCAAGGTATGAGGTGGGATATCAACGACATCGTATCCAACATTTATACTTGTCAACAAGTCAAAACTATTCACCATAGGCCCTTTGGTTTACATCATCTACTTCCCATTTCTAACTATAAGTGGGATGTTGTTTTCATTGATTTCGTATTTCGATTAACTCATAAACTGTGGGGAAGGAATGCGATTTGGGTGGTGATTTACTGTCTGACCAACATGGCACATTTCATTCAAATAAATAACTTGACCAAGGTGGGTGATTTGGGTAAATTATATGTTTAGTAGGTAGTTAATAATAATGGTGTTATTTCAACCATTTTGTCATATAAGGACCCTTTAATTACCTATTATTTTTTAATAGAAATTAAAAAATATATAGGGTATTATATAAAACATAGCACACATTATTATCCTCAAATATTTACTCAAAGGGAGCGGGGGAACAAGATATTGTAAGTCTCTCTGTGGGCATGTGTGATGGATTTTTGAGGAAAGTGTGTTAACCATTTGTGATTAGTGTAATTTTCATATAACAATAGTTACCAATCCATAATTTGAATGGCTCCCTTTGAGGTGATATATCGCCATCCATGTTAGTAACCCTTATTCTGGATGGAAGTGGATGAGATATCTCTAATGGGACCAAGCATTGTGCTGGAAACATATGATAATGTCTAGTTTCTCAAGATGCATTTTCATAAAGTAGAAATTTTCTATAATTCTTATGTTTAAAAGTACGTTTGAGCCTTGGAATTCTTATTTTGTGATCATGTGTTTCTAAATGTGGAACCATTTCTAGGTCACCGTCATCTTGGAATGAAGTGGAATATGACATTGTGGTATGTAAGACCTTTATCATTACCGAGAGAGTTGGTATGTTGGTGTACTAGTCAGATTTACCACCCAAATTAACATCAATACAATAATTGATTCATTTCCTAAAATTGAAAAGTTACAACCTGGACCCATCTCACATACCAAACTAGGAAGAATTACATATGGAGTTTCATTTGACTATGTTTGAGTTACATGTGCGGATTGTGTATTCCCAAGAGAAATTAATTCAGGGGAAGACCATACCATTGGTTGGGATCAAGTGTCAGAATTAAAATTAAGAGCATTAGACATAAGATCGAAGGTCCTGGGTGGAGGAACTGTATCCACATTTATTCTTTGATGATACTTCAGTTTAACATTATGGGGGAATAATGTTTCCATTGATGGGATAATTGTAAATTATGCAGATTTATTTAGTGATTTTTTATCATTTATTATTTGGTCATATATTTATTACATGTATTTCTGGATAGTTTTATTTTAATAAAATGGTATTTTTCTTAATATATAGAATGTGGTTTATGGCTGGCATAACATTAGTAAAAATTGTGCACCATCCCAATATAAACATTATTTCCTGGGAAATGGAATTTTCCATGACATACGACATAAAGAGCGCACATGAGGCCCTCCAAGGATAATCATGCACCTATAAAAGTAGATCTATTTAAGGTTCATGGCTAAGTCCATGGGGGTGTACCCCATCATGGAAAAACATTTTCCCAACATTTCCCTTTGACAGAGGTATATCAAAATTTATGCATGGTCTGTAAAATAGTGTGGCCAAACTATGTGGCCTAACCAATACTTAATCATTTTGAAATTTCAATATTTTTCCTCCCAAATTTTAATACAATATCAACCCTTACTCACAACATTCCAACTCCATAGCCCTAAGTGCCACCACCTATTATCTTACACTATCTAGGGAATTGAATAATAAGTGTAATTTGGTGGAATATTTATGAAATATTCAAATAAGATCCTCCTTTACACTTTTCATCCTTCTTATTGGTCTCTTCCTCCATCTATCTTATGCAATCATTTCTCAAGAAAATATGTTAACCCAATGTGGGATCATTATTGTTTCTTTAGGTTTTATTTTTATTGTATCGATGTGTTATTATCTACATATGGTTTCTCCTCGGTGTGTTTGTGGTTTCCAACATGATTTGGGTGATTTCCATGAAAGTGGTATGTGGTCCAATGCTTTAATTTTGATTAATTTGTTTAGTATTATTGGTAAAATTTCTCAATGGTTTTATAAATAGTATGGTTAGTATTAATATTTTTTCCAAATGGATTTGGTGTGTGTAAGGATTTAATTCGAATTTTACTATAATAAATGGATGTTTCCATGTATGTTTCAATTGTTATAATTTTGATTGTTCAAGAGGTGGTTCATGAGCCAAGGGGAAGTGGAATTTAGAAAAAGGGATTCAAAGGTATCTAGGTTGGATGGATAGGACTAGTATAATTGTCAGGTCGATATGGATGACTCATAGTCTCCCTAACATAATTATGTAACAACATTAACTAAACATTCTAGTGATGGGGATTGTAACCTGAGCATGACCATTTTGTTGGGGAGATGGTTTGATCATTGAGATTATGAGGATACTAAGACCTATCAAATACTAAAACCTTTATAATTTTAGGTTTTTCTTGTTATTTTTTACCACTTTTTTTCTTCTTTAATTATTTTAAATTTCAAAGCATGTTGTATTTAAAAATATCATCTTACATATCTTTAAAAAAATCAGGTTATTTTTTCTTATAGTATAATTGAATAGAATAAAAATTGGTGGTATATTGCTGGGAATATTAGATCAGACTCTACACACACCCTCTGGTGTATGTAGACCCTCTTGTGTTTTTATTAGGTAAAGGAAGTAATTTTAGTGGTGGGATGGTGGATATTTATGGTAGTGCTTCCTTTTTTTGAAGGTGATGGTGGATGTGACATGAGGGTATTGACCCTCTCATTTAATAGAGACATCGTTGTATAGTTGATTCCCTTCCCCATTTTCGTATTTTGCATTTTCATCAATATTTGTAAAATAATGATCACATGTTATTTAATTTTTTGGTTATATTCATTCTAGACATGAGAGAAATCATTTTTTGGATTTTTTAGGTTTTTTATCATGTTTTAAATCATTCCCAAACGTGTTTCATGATTCCTAGGAACTAGCTGCTAGCACATGGGAATAGGGAACAACATTATGTCCATACCATAGGCTAGGTCGGGTTTTGTATTAGAGGGTATCAAAACATGGTTCATGAAATTAAATTTTGATGATCCAAACATCCCTTAACATCCAATATCTTCTCTATGGATTTAATCCATTCGTCAGTAATCATAGGATTGAAGATCCACCGAATATTGAAGGGTTATATCTCATAAATAGCTCCTCTATGGAGAAGATAATCTGTAGTAGATCTAGAAATCCCCTTTCTTGGATATAACCACCATTTATAGCTTATGTCAACCGATCTATCTATGTATCAAATTTCTCAATTCTTATTACAACCATTAATTCTTACTAATTGGGATGGATATTGTTCTCCTAATGTATTCAAGCATTATATTCTGTATATCCTCCATGGAAAAACCATTTGATGTTACACAGTTTAGAAAAAGAAACATAATAATCTTGAAATTTCATATCATTTCTACATAACAAAAAATTAAATTATTTTTACATCATTCAACTAATATTATTGGAATATATAATGTTATATAAAAATTTCCACTAATACCAACTATAAATACCAGAACATAAAAATTACATAATATTGAATATTCATTCATTAATTTAATTTCATTCATTGTATAGGATATAATTGTTTTATATTTTTAGATGATTTTTTTCATAAATCTTACATAAAAAAACTAATATATTACAAAATGGTTGCTTCTATTTGGTTTCCATTATTTCCATAATATAGGACTATTAATATAAAAATTGATTTATTTCCTGAAAAATCTTCACACCATTCAATATTTCATATTCTTTCACCTTGACCAACCTTCCTATCTTTTAAGAACATTTTCAACTTGGGATGAGAACAAAAAACTAATTATAAAACATAAAAATAAATAAATATACACATTAGTCCACGAATATTTACAAAATTTTAAATTTTCAAAATAAATATCGGCGTTCAAATTAAACATTTCATACATGGGAAAGTAACATCTTTTTCCAATTCTATTCATAGAGGATTTCATTATAAATCTTAAAGAAAAAATTTAAAACTCAATGTTTTTTCATTTTACCTAAAAAAACACATAACAAGTTTTTTTTCAAAGTTATAATTTTCACCCCTAAAATTAGAATAAAAAATTCTCTAAACAAATGATCATAATATTTATATGATAAATAATATGATTTCCATAATTACCCATTGAAAAATTTGATAAAACTTTTAGGTATATTTGGGATATAATTTTCCATAGAACTCTTAAAAATAAATAATCATATGGTCGAATTCTATATTCAATTCAATAGAGGCCTACCAATGTCTCACCTACCCTTTGATTATAAGGTAACCACCCATACTTGGATATTAAAATAATGAACCATATTTAGTTTATAATGGAACAACAAATCATTTTGTAATAATGGAACCACCCATCATAAAAAATAGTACCCAAGAACAATAACATAGCAATAAAACATGGAATCATTAATTTTCATCATCACAGTAATTGAAATATTCATTTCACGCATAGGAAAATATTTTTAGATATTTAAAAATACATACCATTTTAAACATAATTTTTGAAAATTATGAGAACATATGGCAATAGGGATTTTCATTAATGAAAATATATACGATTATAATGTAATTAAATTTTCAAGTAACAGTTATAGTGGTCGGAAATGTTTTTGATCTTATATATGTTAAAATATAATATTACTTTTTTTAGCGAAGGTAAAAACAATCTGTGTAAAATAGGTAAAATTATTTAAAAAATCATTCAAATAAGATTAAAAAGTTTCATTAAATTTCATTTATAACTCATTTATTTTCATATAACAACAATAAATTAATATTTTTAAAATATGGAAATTGATGAAAAAAGGTTGGAAGGTAAATCTTAAAAGAGAATCTTAATTATAAAGTCTCTTACCTTAATTCTGACTCATCGTATCCGTTATTCATCATCATCAATAAAAAAATATATTAATTATATAAATTGTTAATAACCATTTTCATGTTTATCATTAATTTTATTTTATCTATTACCATTTTATATATTATTATTTAATTAATTAAATTCACCTTGGATTTTTTGACATTATTTTGTTCCATAAGTCAAAAATGAATATTCTTTTCAACTATTTTCAAAGAGTTCATTAGTTCCTAATCTCTAAAATATTAATAATGATATAGTTATAGTTTTTATACACCAATTATTCATTTACAAACAATCATGAAATATGGTTATGATATACTAGAAATGTTACAATCATAGAGATGGTAGGACGTATGTTCACATTGTGTAACATTTTGATTTTTCAATGTTCATTATGGAAAGTAGGTATATACTATTTTATCCTTAAAAATGTTATTATATATTAAATTAAATATATATATTTCAATAAACTTATATATATTATCCATGTGATGTGGTGTTGAAAAATATATCACATTACTTTATGGATGTTATTCCAAACGTATTCAAGAATGTTGTTATAATTGTTAAATGGATGGAAAGATAAGAAAATATATGATATATTAAATTTTAATAATGATATATGTTATGTTAATAATATATATATAGATTAAATATATAATTAAAAAAATAATTGAGGCATGTTGATGAAAAATGAATTACATCGTTTTGTGAGGTTGTAGTCTATCGAACATAAGAGTGATGGTTTCATTTCAATTTTAAGGAATAGTTGATGGATTGGGGTTAAACTATTAATATAACAACAACATAGTTTATAGGAGATAATTATGTTATTATATAATTGTTGTTAATTAATATTTTATATAGATGGAATAAATAATAAAACAAAATTCATGATTAAAAACTATAGCACTCCTCCAGACACCCTCTTAAGGTTTACACCAAAATCATTAGTAAGATGTTTTTATAATTAATATATGAAATTTAGGAACTGTAGAGGGGTATTTGGAAGGTATTTTTATGATTGGGATAAATGAAATGTTATTTATGTGTGAAGAGATGATAAGATGAGGTTCCATTTTATAAGAGAGGGAAGCGGCACTCTAGAATGTTTTTTAACATAAAATTAATATAATTCACTTTTTTTATTAAAATGGATGCAAATTTATATTATTTAATATGAGAAGATAATTAGTCAAAATAATATCATAAAAAGAAATTTATGCATGTTTATATAATTTTTATACCCTTATCACGTTGTGTTAACTCGTGCTATTCATTTTGTAATATTTATCACAATAACAACGTTTTTACTAATTATAGGTCAATATAGTTACTATAAAGGGAATATTTTTAATTAAATGAAACTTGGTTTATATTTGAAAAAAATATAAAAATAAATTTAAAAATGATTGTATTTTTTGGAGTCTTAAATCATTTAATAAAATATTATTTATTTTAAATTTCTTTGCAATAAATTCTAGAAAAATTTATTTAATATGATTTTAAAAACTCTATGACAAATATATAATTTGAATTAAAAGATTTAAATTATCCCTAATATATTATGTTTTTCTGAAAAAATATTTGAAAAAATATTTCTTTCAATTTATAGATTTTTTATTACTTTTAATATCATATATTTTATTTCTCTATTAATTAAATAATTTAAATTTCATCATTGCATAATGTTTTAAGTTAATTAAATCTCCACTAAATATTATATATAAAATAATATGATAAAAAAATTATGTTATATTTCAAATAATTATTAATAACTATTAATACCCTCTATTTAATCCTATCTTAAAAATATTATTGTTTTTAAAAGATAGGGTGTGACATTTTGGGATTTCTATACACTTCGCTATTATAAAGGTCATAATAAATGAAAGAAGGAACAATATTTAGATATTATTGATAATTGGATGTATATTTCTAATATTAACTCAAAAAATATGATAAAAGAACATTTTTATGGTTATTTTTAGTCACTATATAATTATTTTTAAACCATAATTATCTGATTTACACATTATCATTATATTAAATATTCTACCATTAATATTCATAATATATGAAAATAATGTTAATCTATTTACCAAATTTTACCCTCATATTCTAAATATGGAATCATTTTTTTATGATTAAAAAAACTTGGAGAAAATAATTTTAAATTAAACTGAAAAAATGCGATGAAAAATTATTTTTCCTGAAAATTCCACATTAATGTATAAACTATTTTTATAGTAAATTAAAGTATTTAATTCATTTAAAAAAAATAATAATTTGATTATAATAAATAAAAGGAACTAATTAAATCGTAAATCTAATATAAAAAATCATTTTAAATTATAAATAATCCAAAATAATATTAAATTTTCAATAAATATCATTATATAACACATTTCATTGAAAAACAAATCTTTTCAGAAAATTGTCACAAAACCTTCCAAATATAAATTTTATACCCTGAATTAAAAAAATGAATATCATTTTCCCTTAATATTATTCATCCTTGATATCATGATATAAAATAAAACCATATAATGCAAGATAATTTAATTTGGTCAAAAATAAATATTTTTCTTTTTAACTAGAAAATTACCTAATCATATTACGATGAATATAACTATATAAAATATAATTAATGATTATTAATAATATTGAAAATTTATCTATTTTTACAATATATGGATTTTACAACTTATCTCGACCAAACTAGAAATAACAACTACTTAAATTCCATAGATAAATTTTAGTAGTGTCTGTATTCTAAAAAACCATCCTTAGGGCCATTATGGTGAGATATGGTAGAGCTTCTTAAAAAATAATGTAATTATGTTAACCAATGATTTTCAAATTACATATTCACTTACCTCCTTTAATTATATCCTAATCATTCCAATATAAAAACATAAGTAACTTCCATATACAAAAATTTTATTTTGTTAATTCATTAACATTATTTATCACCTTTTCCATCGAATTAAAAATTAATTAATCATTCATTCAAACGTCTAGAATACTACATTAAAAAAATAAATTTTTTTTCTCATCATAGTATTTCATGGTTGGTTTTTAGGTTGGATTCAATGTAAATATTTTTTTTTTATGAAATAATTATTATTATTTTAATATAAAATATCATTACCATTCATATAATTAATTTTTTTTAAATAGAATCATTTAATGTGTGTACATAGGGACTACCATCTCCATGTGGAGACATTTTTAATTTTCTAATATCTCCTATTAAGGTTGTACATTGTGATTTATTTAATGATGTTTTTTTAATTCTGTAACATGATAGTGGATTTAGAAATAAAATAATTTGTTTTTTCCATTAATTTCCATCCAATGTAAATTAAAAATCATCGCTTGTGTGTGTGTGAAGAATACCACCTCTTATGATATGTATATGGTTTTCCAAGACCACTATTTATGGATTGATATAGAACATTTTTTTATATATAAAAATGATAAATATTTCATGATTATTATCCTAGATATGAGGAGAAAATTTCCCCTTTGATTATGGTCAACCTACCACGACATTTTTTAATTATGAATTGAACATTCTAAAATCACCAGACATTGACTTTACTAATTATGTAATAATATGGGTCATTTAAATATAAAAAAATTATAATGATAAATTAATAGCTTATAATTTTGTTTATAAAATTATATAATTAACAAATATTTATTATGCCTTATTTAAAGGATAAATATACAATATTGGGACTCGAGATATGGGGTTTCGTAACTCAATTTTCGTTAATTAGGTTATACCTTTGTTTCAATGAATTTGTCAATCCAACATTATGTGTGAAATGAAATATTATTTTGTCATGTTATATTTAATCATTTTTTATTATAGAGTTTTAACAAAAAATTACTTCATTGAATCATTATCACGTCAATGATATGATGATTTTTAGTATTCTTTATCTAAATATTTTTTATTTGAGACATGTCTTGAATTATGCACTTTTTTCCATTTATATGGTTAATAAGCTATCAATTAAGATACTATATAATGAGTGACTCTTTTTTAATTATATTTAATGTTCCTTAGAAGTTCAATTTTTTATGAGATATTGATTCAAATATTATAAAACATGAATGCGTTTTCATGGTCTCAATTTAAATTCATTGAGATATTATTCATGTTATGTACCATGTTTTTTATAGGGAGTACTTATCTTCCAATGAACATGTTTTCAGAAATTTATTCTTTGAAATTAATTACTTTGTAAATAATGTTAATTTTCACCATTCAATGGATTTATTATTCAAGCATTACAGATGATTGGAGGGTTATTAATCTCAAGATTTACACTTTGATACGTGATTTTGATTTATGCACCAATATTTATTTATAATGTATATATATATACTCCAAAAAAAATCATGATACTTTTTAAACTCATGGAATTTTATGTTCTTTTTATGTTAATTAATTCCATTTTAGGTGGTTTAATATAAAATTAATGGGGTTTCTTTAAAAACATTACATTAATAGATTTAAAGATTTTATCCAAAATAATCCACTATTAAATTTATATTATTTAAATAATTGTATTTTATTACAATAAATGAATTTCAAATGATATTATTATTAATCATTGTCATTATTTTAAAAAAAATTAGGGAATCTTTCATTTAGTTCTCTACACGAGTCACTTATGACTATCGAAAAAATGTTTGAAAAGAGTGTTTATTTTAAAGTTCATCAATGAATGGATTTTCCCCCCATCATAACAATTTCATACATTTATGCTTCCGTTAAATGTTTCCAGTGTTATTTTCAATGAAAATATATCTCACAATTTTTTAGGAATTTTTATTTTTTTAATGTTAATAAAATAGAAAGGTAATTTCCCATGTTTTAAGGATTTTTTAAATATTCATTAAATTATATTTTAATACTTTAAAAAATCCCTTATGGATTCCTCTACCTCACTTACTATATGATACTATGATAAAATCTATATTTTTTCTCTAGATGGATTTTGATTATTATTTTAATAACATTATCATATAACTCATTTATTTTTTCATGGGTAAATCAAGGTATAAAATAACAAAAGTTATTTTTAGAAGTTTGACAAAGAAAATACAATATTCCATGTGTTATATTCATGTATGGTACAGAGACTTCATTGAAGATAATGGTTGGAAATTATATATCTCAAGATAATAGTTGATACAAATATAGATTATATGATGGCTAATACAAATATCTCTCTCCAACACATTGGGTAATGTTCATTGTCTTTATTGGAAAAAAGGAGGGAGTTAACTAGGCTAGTTTATATTAATAAATAAACGGTGATATAGTTATTTATGAAATGATTAATCATTCTTGATAATGACGATGTTCCAAAATACAATAATTTTTTCTCTCCATTATATGATTTCTGTATTGTTACTTTGATTAATATTGACATCATGTGACTGATAGTTATTAACTATTATAAATATTTCCATTGTTAAAGATTTATTCCATGTCTTGTGTTTAAGGATAATGGTTTTTATGGGTATTAATTCCCTTATCTAAAACAAATTAACATAGAATATGTTCTCATTCCAATATTCTCCTCTAGTGTTCTCCAATGATATTCTAATTTCAATGAAATTTTTTACTAATACAAATCATTTCTGTTCTCCCTTATTATGTTCCATTTCACCATATTATAAAGAATAATGTTAAAAAAGATATGTTTTGACTAATTTCATGAGGCTAGTGATAAGGACTTACTGTGGAATTTGAAAGGACAGGTATATTGGAATAAATTCTCAATTAAAAACATGGGTATTGTTATATATACGTTTATCCAAATTATAAACAATATTAAACCTAAAAGGCCCTTGGGTATATCAGTGATATAATATTTGTGTTTTAAATTTTATTTTTTGGATGGATAAAATTTGTTCATTTTTATCAGTATCAATGTCATAATTATAAAGATTCTATTTTTAGAACATGATGTAGAAGTGCAGGTTTGGGGTAGTTATACTCATACACCACCACATTATATCAAATTTAAAAAAAAATTACCATGAAAAATATCATCCCAAATACATATATATACTCTATTAATCGTACTCATATTTCATAATAATATCCAAAAGTCTTTCTTTAGATGTAGTTAAACTCAACCCAACAGAGGTTACTCTAGGAGGAAGGTAAGGGTTCTTTATCATATTTCTTTCCTTGAAACTATTTCATTATAATATCATTTCAATATTTTCTTTATATATTCAATTGATAATAATTACATGTTATAATCATAGCCCTGATCAATTATGTAAGAGATATTTCCATTCCATCTCATAAAACCATATTTCATAAGTTAATTTTATGTTAAAGGGTACCAATTTTCCCTCTTCCCCAAATTATATGATATTATTATATAATAAAATATTATAATCCTACTCATATTTTTTATATATGATTTTATTCCCATGGTATTAATATCCTTTAGACACATTATTAATGAAAAATCAATCATTCCCTAATATAAAAAATAATTTTTATATGTTTCTAGTATATTTAAATATGGGTTTCAAAAATCATGTCTTGTCATTAAAATTTTTATATTACCCTTCCTCTATAAAAGTGATAAAAAATTATCCTATAAAATTATTTTCAATTTAAAATAATATTTTTATAAAACCGAAGTATTTATTGATTTTCCATATTTATTTTAACTATTTAGATAATATTATTCACCAATTATTGTTCTATACTACCTCAATGGATGGTGTTTGTTTATTCTATACTTATTTATTTTATTTAAATTATTAAGAATTTATTTCACATTGATTATAACATTAATAATAAAATAATATCATTCTTAAAGATCATTTATTTAAATATAGTCTCAATAGTATCGGTGTAAAAAGTAAACAATTGAATTCATTTTATATTTTTAAATTAAATTTTCGAAGATAAATATATTCTTCTTGAGTTTTTTATTTTCAAATATAGTAATACAGAAATAGTTTAATTTTTGAATGGAATAAATAATATAACATGATATTTTAGAGCTTATGTAACCACTGTATGGTGAAAATAAACAGATATAATTACATTGAAGTGGATTTGGAATCATAAAAATAACAACATAAAAACAACCAATGAATGGAAAACTTTTCTATTAAATAAATAATATATTATAAAAATAAAACTAAAATTATAAGAGAGCCTTAAACCCAGTTAAACGGTGTCTACTACATAGATCAAACATCCCCACTTATCTCTATTAAAGATCCTAATTTCATTGAAATCATTTATTATAATACCATATTCAAGGATATTTGAGGTTTCTATTAGGTATAAATATTTTTATTTTAAAATTTTAATTTCTCATTACTTTTAACATATAATTATTGATTTTATAGGCATTATTCTAACATTTCAAATCATCGTAATATATTCTCAGTCATCTTCTCATCAATCAGAGCAACTCTAATAAATAAAAATAAAATAATTAAAAATCATAATAATGAAATAATATTTTAATGTTATTAAAAATTAATATAATTATTATAAAATCATTATTAAAGAACCTAGAGGATACATGATGATTTCCAGGGTGCTGTGTAATAGATTCATACAAAATTTACATTCATTATGATAATTTTTTCTTTATTTAGAATCTTGTCTTATGTTTCACATTGTCATGATATTTTATATATAACATAATATTTTAGTTTCATTTATAATGAATTTATTGTCTCCTTTTCTCACTTATAGATTTATACATTATACCTTATGTTGTTTTTAAAATCTTATTCAGACAATTTTTCATTCATGATGACATATTCCATATCACCCTCTTGCTTTCTCTTATTCTATTTTACTTTTTATAATAATCTTACTATATTTTATTTATTCTTCTTTATGCTTATATTTTAGTGATACTCATTAATTTTTTTTTCTTTATTATTCTTTCTTTATGTGAATCCCTATTATATTTATAAATGAACCTTTGTATTTTTCTTATGTTCCTATAAAAATTTATTCTATTTAAAATATATTTATATTAAAGCATCCATTACTATGAAAGTTTAGTATTAAAATAATTTATTAAATCATTTATATGAACATTTAAAAATTGATTTCTAAAAGTGGATTTTTATGTATTTGTTAACATAATTAAAAACTTTATAACTCTTTTCCCAATAATTATTCAATTTTTTATCTAATATTATCAAGATTATTTTAAAATACTATATTTATATTATATTTTTTTCATTATGATTTACTAAAATAAAATATTCTGTCATTTATTTCATTCCTCAAATGTTTATTTATTTATTTCAGCATATCATAAAATTAATGAAATATTTTGGTAAAACCTGTATAATATATTTTCTTCCAAGGATTATTTTAAATTTATATCTATATTATTTCATATTAAACAGTTTAAAAGTACTTATTTTTCATTTTTATAATGGTGTAATTTTTCTTTAAATAATTCTATATCAAAAAAATTCAATGATTCATAATCTCAGTTCCCTAGTATAGATGGTGTAGTAAAAATTAAATCACAATTAACGGTTTAGATGTTTCCTATCATATCATTGACTATATAAAAATAAAATATTTCTATAAATTCATTTCCTCTATAAATGTTATACAATCCAATCTTTTTATTGAAGTGTGTTTACCAGGATACTGTTATAATTGACTGACTATAAAAATATTTCCATAATCTTATAAATTTTATTTTATATTGTGTGAATACCCATATGATTCATTATCATGAATTAATTTTATTAAACTATAAAAATAAGATATTCTTTGTATTACCATTTTATTTTCCTTGGTTATTCATGATATGATTTTGATGGTTTTTTTACTATTTCACATTCATATTGCATGCATATTAATGTATATATTATTATAATGACGAGTGGTCTAAGATTTATATACACCTCTAAAGTATTATGTATAGTTTTATATCTAATATGATCCTTGTGAGTAATTTTTTTTTGGTTTTTTCAATCCATGTTGTTATAATTTCATTGGTAAATTCATTAACCCATTTTAATAGTATTCTAGAATGGATTCTTCATCTATTCTTATAATGTCTTAGTAGTGATTAAGGACCAATGATTATGAATATCTATGTTTATGAAAGTATCATAATACAATGTAATGTGTAAATGGATACAAATTGCATATAGTGGTAAGAGTCCCACAAAATAGGTGGATCCACCCATTGAATACTCTAATATGTATATTATTTGGTCTTATGATAAATATTTTATAAATTTTATTCCATAATATATAATTATTCTCTCACACATCATGATAAATAATTATTTCATGATTTTATTCTTTTAATCATTTCATTACACCCACAATCATGTATCTAACTTTTTTATGATTTCTTGATAACATATATATGTCTCATTAATTTATTTTTACCACTTAAAGAGCGATTGATATCGGTACATTCATATGATTCCAAATTTATCTATTTGATAATAGGTGAAAAGAATATTTTAACATGATTATAAGTGGTATAAGCTATAGTATTTTATTAAATTTGTAGGTATATTATGTAACACAAACTTAGTTTCCAAATACATTGATATTTTTATTCTGCAATTTGGTTTTATATCCTGCTATGGGATTAAAATTTATTTTTAGCACTACATTCAAAACTTTTCATCTAGAGGTGCTTCAAAATATTTTTGACTGATTTAGATTGATAATACAAAAAGTTACAGCTAGTAAACTAGCTTCTATATTAAATTGTATCTTTATTATAAGTTAATATAATGAAAAATTCCAAGAGAATATTTGATAATAATGTTTTCCAAAAAATGATATTTAAATACAAGAATAATTGAATACTTAAACAGACATATTAAATATTACCAAATTCATGTATTATATACATGAATTATTTGAGTTCATTTTTAACCTAAAAATAACGAGAGTGATGGAAACAGTGATAAAATAAATATAATATAAAACTTAATCAAACCCATTAAAATGTTTAAATAATCCAAACCCATAAAATTATCAATGTAAAAATTATAATATAATAAAAAAATGTGGATTTGGATTATAATTTTCTATCCCATAAGCAAATTTAATTTTTTAATTGATATTCATGTTCATATACATGAAACTTCTTCTCTATTAACCAAAAGATGTAGGAGGATAAATCCCAAATCCAAAAAAACCAAGTCATTAGAAAAAAACACTTCAATATAAATGATCCAAATAACAAGATAGTATCCCCATATCATCTTTGATCAAAACCATAGAAGAATAATTCCTTTCTCGATGATATTTTTAACCATTAGATATTAGAAAAAGAATGATTACCACATGAAAAATTTTTGTTTTTATATGAGTCCACACAAAAAATAGAACCATTACAATCACTCATAAAATTCGAAAAAAATATAGGATATTTAAAATAACTATTATTTTGTTAAGTCATAAGTTCCTCAACTCCTCATATCTATTTTCTCTTATCTTAGTCATAAATTTATATAAATTATCTATAACAAACTTTTTGAGATCTAGTGGATAGATTCTAACTCTTTAATGCATTTAAATTCACCTTAGAAACATATTACTATTGTACATGTATTAGTTGTACCATTTCTCTTTTCCACGATTTTTATGATTTATATTATGATATAGATTTGGAGTGAATTATATTTTGATGAAAAATTTAAAAAAATGTAAAAAAATATCGAAAACATTATTGAAACAAACTATGTATTTCAATTTTAGAAAACAAGGAAATATATGATATCAATCAATTTAATGAATCAATAGTCTTTTATATGCAAGCAATTATGGGTGATTTCATGGGTGATTTTATAGAATAATTTACTTTTTTACCTTACATTTTTTTTGAGGATTAATTAAAAACCGTATGTACATATTTATGAGTTCACGCGATGAGTGTTATAACAGTTATGATTATTCTCTAACTGGTACCCCTAGCTATTATTCCACTATATCTAGTGGTATTCCCCCAGAAGAGGCTATTTGTATTAAAGTCATGATTTTTTATAGGACTCTGTAAAATGCTTTTGACATGGTTCTATTGGGTCAAGGATATATATTTTTCCTTAGAACTAAAAGTTTTATTTCATGATTATACAGACAATCAATTATTTCTATAAAATCTATTATAGATTGTGTGTGTGTGTGTTTTTTCGAAATGGTTTCATCTATATTTATATTAGTTAACATTATTTTAGAAACACCTTATGTTATTATAAAAAAATGTTCTTCCAATCGAATAAATGTTTTAATATTTATATTCATACTCACAAGTTTGGTTTTCTAAAAGTAAATTCATAGATACATTTTGAGAATCAATTTTTTATTATCACCCCCAATATACACTTGTTTCAGTGTATATATACATTATTACCAATTAAAATGTTAAAATTGTGGTTTTCTAATCCATTCGAAATTGGATATAGTTATAGACATGGATCTATGGAGGTGTTTTATTGGGGGTGTTTTTCATGTGTTACATGGAGATGTAGTTTCAATTTTATGTTTCTTGAATTTTTTGGTTTCATTTTGGTATATATATCTTACAACACCTCATCGATCAACCATACCATTCCCATTTTGGCTTACTCTAATATTTTTTGATATCGTGTATATAAAATTCCATTTTGATTAAATTTTTATAAAAAAATTTTATATTGAAGTATTATTTATGTTATATTTTTATAATAGGTTCTTATGTATTGGATTTAATTTAGGACATGTTTTGTTAAACTTTATCTTAAATTGGTCTTTTCAATTTTGTATTAAAAGGGTAATATTTTTATATTTCACAATATATTTTTATTATAAATAATTGTAATTTTTTTTATTTATTCATAGTGGGTGAATTCCCTCATGTAATAAATGGTTTATACCGTCACCACATTAACAATACTATAGTAATTGGAATATTTTTTGGGCCTTTTGGAATATTTTATTTGGTTTTGAGTTATAATACATTGGTAGGTATGTTTCAAATGTACAAACTATGAAAGGGAAGATCTAGCGATAGGTATCCCTTGAAAAATTCACTATCCACTATGAATTTGTCTATTCATATTATTTAATGAATTTTTGTTGATTTTTATTTCTACAATTTATTGGGTAATCTATAGTATATTATTTATTATTTAAATTTAAATCCAATTAATCTAAAAAATCCAATAATGAAGAAATATTATTTTAGATTACAATGTATTTTCCATGATTTAAATAATTCATGATGTTAAACATCACCTCATCATCAATATATTGTACGATAAACCACCTTTGTGTGATTTAAAATTTACTAAGAATATCAAAAAATGTTCAAAACATAATATTCTTCCACTAATTATATATTCTTAAATGTTTTTTTAGGATTTTATACTTCTTGACCTACAAATGAATTTCCTTAGGGATATATCTTGGGTGTTTTACTAATTGACCAATAATAAAGAGTATGGATATCATTGGTTTTTGTCTATTTAAGATCTAATTTTTAACCAATAAATACAGGAATCAACTTTTTCCCCTCTTAAATAACATATTTATTTTCCAAATAAACACAACCCAATGTTGATTGGAATTAAAATATTTAAATGATCCCATAAATATTGATGTATCATTATTTTAATCAATAATTATTACCACTAACTTATTGAAACCACATCGAAATCCCTGTTAAATTTTTTATAATTTGATAACTCACTTGGAAGTTATTAAATCATTATATTTTTTAAATAACATAAAATATAGTTATGTTGATGTTTAACTAATTAATGAATTCCAGGATCATTTTTAGTGAACCAATAATTTACCATGAATCATATTCTCAAGGAATAGAATTAAAAAATTATATAATTTCACAACTTCTTTATTCAATTTTTATACCTACATATATTCATTACATCTCTTAACATTCCTCTACCTTCATTTCATTACCTCTTTAAAAACTAACTCATTTCATTGTTCACAATTTTTAGTACTATATTATAAATATTTTATTCCTTTTAAATTGATATTATTGGGATTTTCTTCAGTAATTTTTTCTTTGTAACTCGATAGTGTATCAAATAGTCTTTTTGAATGATACAATTATAGTTAGTCCTGTTGTATCTCAAATTTCATATTTAATGCTCCTGATTCCTTATCAATATGTATTGTGTTTTAAATCACTGATCATTCTCAGAATTTTATTTATATAGTAAATTATTTAATATTTATTACATTTTTATTTTTTGGGAAAACTATTATGATAGGATATAATTATGTTATAATGGATGCAATAGTTTTTGGAAGAGGCATTGTACCCAATTATCGTTACGTTTACCCATATAGTCTTTTATTTTTTATAAAACAAATTCTATATGATTATGGATTCAAATCAAAATTATGATTTTTCTAGAAATAAATATTGATATTAATAATTTTTCAATTCATTTATAAAACATATATAACTAATGAATTTAGTTTAAATAGAGTTTTTATCTGTGAATCCTAATTTATTATCGTGAAAAGGATATGTTCTTAGCCATATCTAAAGAGGTAGTGTCTATTCAATTGGATGTTTTTGTGTTTTCTGTGAAACCTATAGTGCATCATGATTCTTATTCAATTATTTTACATTTTTTATGATTTTTCATTTATTACAATGGGTTAATTTACTTTCATAAAAATATCACACACTTTTATGTTGATATAAATTATTTAAGAGTTTACCAAGGAATTATTTAGTTACAGTAGAGGTCATTATAGTTAATTATATATCGATAGTATAATTGATCACTACAAATTAAAAGTGGTTTAATCCATTATAGAAAATATTCAACAGAAACCAATAATACATTCTATACTATAGATACATTATTATATATTTTTGGATCCTTTTCATTCTTTGTGTATAAATTTTCCATCTTCCAGGGTAATGTTTTTAATTTCATCATAAAACATAAAATGTTTCACTTTAATACATTAATTTTAAAAAAACCTATCTTCCAATGTACCCCAAATATAAATCAATCCATGTGTAAGTTCTATCATCTTCACCTAGGATTGTTCACATAGGAGAAAAAGTTGCCTTAGATATGAGACTACATTTGAAACTCTATTGTACTTGAATGTTTCAAAAATTTCCGGAAAGATCAATATCAGGATTTGTATGTATCCGTGTTTCCTCCCACCAATCATAATACTATTTTGGCTCATATAAATTACTCTCAGATTGATATCAATTTTATAAACAAGCATCAAGGTTTTTATGATACTTTTTGATTCCCTATAAATGGATAGTAAATTGTATTCTATAATTTTTATATCTCTAGGCACAAAATTCAGTATGGTGGGGTATAATTTGATTGGGTTTTTCCCATGAGAATTTATTGTCCATTGAATTCATTATTTTTTTTAATTATCAAATGATAATGACTAAAAATTAATAACTTCATCTTAATATCAATATCTGATGGTGTGTTGAAATTTTCATAATTCAATAATATGAATGTATTTTTCTTAAGAATTCATGAACTTTTAATGATTAAAAATATTCCTCACATATAAAGTATATAAGATAAAAATAATGAGAAATGAGTGATATTATCAATAAATATTAAATATATTTATGTTCTTCCATGTCTTAAAAAATGATTAAAATTAATTGATTAGAACTTTAAGAAACCATATTTATAATGTTATTGAAATTATAAAATAAATGATTCAATTTTCTAACACAACACTCCCATGTAACAATAACTTATTGTTATCATGTTGATCCCATAAAGAAAAATGGAATCCAATTTATTATCTCACACTAAATATAAGAAATATAAAAAATGAATCAATATTTTTGTTACAAGAAATATATTAAAAACCCTAAAACAAATCAAATTATAATGAAATAATTTCATATTTGTATTTTTTAAAAGGGTATAAATAAGGTTAAATTAATATATAATAAAAAATAATAATTACCACATTATAAATTTAATTATATTTATATGATCATCTTCAAATAATATTACTCGAAATAATAAAAATATCACGATTAAGAAAATTAAAATAATTTAATGTTAATTATGTTAATATATTAAATAAAAAATATAACTAAAAGTCATTTTTATTATTCCATCCACTATATCATATTTGATTTACTCTTTTATAGACCCTTACATTTTATACAAAAATGTCACGTATTTTTAGATGAATATTCAATACATAACAATATGATCCATCTAAGATTCATATAAAAGTACTATCTTTATAAATATGGATACATAAACAAGTTCATCATAAGATATATACATCATATCATATATTTTAATTCATAACTATAGAATTTCCTTTACATTTTATACATTATACATTTCATCATAACCCTAGGAGAGGTAATATAAGAAAGGGTGAGTTCTGATTTGTAGTAAGGGTAAACTAAGGCAGTATAAATGATCAATTAAAAATATCTAGAGAATAACAGTTTCAAAGTATGAGCTTATCATTTGAAACCCATTCCCTATAATTTATATACCATTATATCAAGTCATAGAATTCATCTTGGGAGTCCAAATGACATTATTTATAATGGATCCAAATAAAATGAATCATGAGGACATAACGTTGGAATTAGACATACTTTTGGGGTATACACATATGTATGGAAAATAAATTTTCCATTCATGAATCATTTAATATTCCGTAATAATAGATTAGGTTAACTCCCCATTAAATAGTTTCATATTTCAATGCTCACACCAAATATAATCAAAGCTTCTAGAATCCCTTACTAAACATGGATCAATCCCCATTCTAGAAGTTAATATCTAATTAGATATGCATATTTACACAATGAATTGGAGGAAAATATAATTTAGGATTCAACCATCGCATATTCATTATAAATTCAAATATATTGCACAATATCATAAATCATTAATAATATATCATGACCCATATAAAATAAATACCTTTCAGATACTTTTTAACAATTTATAAAAAACCTTTAAAAATAAATGTTTTTTATTAAGATCACATTATCATAATTTTAAAAAATATAGATAATTAAAATGAATTGTATCCTTCTATATTATCCCAAGTAAACTATGAGTAACTTATAAAGATGTTATAATAAATTAAATCCTTTAAAATATTACTTTGAATATTTATTTTGGAAGACACCATTATGCTTTTAAATATTTTAAAAAAAATATAATATATACCAAATTATTATAGAATTTTTTTTAATTCCATAGAACCTTGGAAAATTGTAAATTAAACATCCAATAAATTTCTTATTCATTAAGGTGGTAAATTCATTTCATGTCGTGTATGTTAAACCATATATTTCTTTTTCATTTATAGTAAAAGTACTAATTTACTTATTTGGAAAACAATAATATGATTCTTTTTAAAAAATGAAAATTTCAATCATTATTAAAATAATTTTAAAATATAATATTATAATAGTAAAAAAAATTGAGAATATTTTTAGAAAACATGGATATGAATGAAAATTGGTTTTCGACCAATGATTAAAATAATTTTAGTTTTCCTTAATGATCTTTTGGTATATTTAGTACGTAAAATGGGGAAAAATAAAGGAATGTGTTATCAAGAAATAAGACGATGATATAAATATTCATCATAATATTAAGAGATAGATCTTGAAATTTTATCATAAAAAACAACCATAATCAATCCTTATAATCTATGATATTGTAACATAAATATGTTAATCCAAGTTTGACAAGCATTGAATATGTTCTAAAAACATGTATAATAATTTTCAATATATTATAATTTTATACCATATTACATTATGTGAATATAATATAATATATGATCCCCTTGTAATATATCAATACTGATTTATTTTTAAATATTCATTAAAACATCCTTTATCAATTATTTACTATTTAATTTTCCAAGGATGTTTCAGTTCTACAGTTATGATCCTCATAATTTAATCATGGTTCCATCAGCCACATAATTTTATCAATTATATTAATATCCCTTATAATCAATATATATATATATATATATTGTATCCATCTTTAAAAGGTAGATATATAAACATTTGTTACATTGTCAACAGACATGGTAGGTTATTTGTATATGTGAACATTGTTTTCATATTTTAATGGATGCAATGAAAGAAATGTAAATATTAATTCAAAATTTTTGAGTATTTATTATACCATATATATCATATTTATTTACTAAATCCTTCCCTTTTACAATCCTTATCTTTATTACTTGAAATATAGATCACATCAATTCGTAGAGGTGGTACTCAACACATGCACACTGTCAGTGTTTTCATTTTCAAACTGATTGGATGGTAAGAAGATAGATTGGATATTTTAATTTTAGAATAATAATTACTTAATAAATATAATATATATTACTTATTTCCATATATATAACCATCCATGTGTTGTGGTGATGAAAAATCAATTGCACTATTACATGGAGAATGTATATCATATGTACACCCATGTAATGTTTTTTCATTACATAGGATGGAAAAGAGATGAAAATTGGAAATCAAATAATAATAATATATCAGCATATTTAAAATAATAGATGTATTATTTTAGTTTTGTTATATTATATTTACAGGAAGTAAAGGAACAAATAAACATTACACATTCTCTAAGATGATAACATCTTCTTCGGTATACTTCCTTTTCTTCACATATTTCAGGAACATAAAATGGTTTTTAGAATACCATCACTTATTTTTCATAGAAACGTAATTTTATAGGATAATTTTTCAAGGTTTGGTCTTTTAATATGGATCCATGTTTTGTAAGGAAAATATATACGGGGATTCATTTTATAATGGAGGGAAATGACACAACTAGAGTTACTAATGATGTTAAAATATAATTGAATTATTCAGAAGAAAAATTATTCCAAATGGAAAAAATTATAATACAGAGTTCACAATGTTTTAATAGACTTATAAAATGAATGTTTTATAGTTTTTCTGGTCATTTTAAAACTTATCATTTAGTTTAACCCCTTTATTAACTTATTTTAACCTTAATTGTAGTAACAATTTTTTTAATCTTAAAGTGTTGTTATTTAAATTATCAATTTCATAATAATTTAATAAGGATTGGTATTTACGAAAATTAATGATAATAATTTTCCACTTTAAATATTTGTAGGAGTTTTAAATAATCTAATAAAATATTATTCTTCATAAAATATCATTATTGTCATTTTTTTGACACTTTTCATTTTATTGACATTGAAGTCATCAAGATAGTTAATAAATTCAAATATAAATCCCTAACGTATTCCAAAAATGTTATATTTTTCTAAGAAAAATATTTTAAAAAAATTATTGACCCAATTTATATTACTTTTAAAACATTTAAAATCAAAAAAAAAATTTATATTAATTGTATAAATATTGTGTCATCATTTCTTAAGAATTTAAGTTCATTTTAATATCACTAAAAATTTAAAAACAAATACATCTTTTAAATAGTCAATTACTATTTAAAATAAACATTTAGAATACAAATTTTACTCCTCTTACACTAATAAAAAAATTAGGAACATTAATGTCAAAAGGGTAAAATTTTGTATTTTTTTACATAAAACTATATAAACATAAATATCAATAGATAATGGTACAAAAATGAAATATATTCAAATTTAAGATTTCTTTATTCAATATTATTCAATCCAATAATATATGGTCATGATTTTGGTCAATTTTGTTATCTTATCTCATTTGTTTAACCCTACATTACCTATTTTACCCTAATCGAGGTGATTAATATTTTTCACTATTAATATTTATAGTTAAAATAGTGTCCTATTTAACAAATTAGAAAATAATAATTAAAAATTTAGAATAAATTTTTCATTTTTAAATCACAAGAATTGGTAGCAATAAATTTAAATATAAATTTGTAGAAAAACAATGAATACATGTTTTTTATGTAAAATGCATTTTTAAGCAAAAAAAGGAACTTTAATACAAATCATGAGTATTCTAAATTGAAATGGAATTAAATGTATTATTAGGGATAAAATGGATATTAATTAAATTTAATTCTAATTTCAATAAATTAAGTTACTTTTAAATTACATGATTTAATGAAAAGGAATGACAGTATGTCAAACATCAATATTATCACTATTCATTGAAAAAACAACCATTTTTGAAAAATATCTATTTTATACACTTTTTTAATTATGATATTATAATTTAAAAAATATTTTTTTATAAAATATTTTTTTAATAGTATATTAAATATATTATAATTTCCCCACAAAAAATGGAATAAAAATCATTTTTTAATAAAATGAATTTTTATATGGTAAAATAACATTACTTAAAATTGAGTGATTATTTACAAAGAATTAATAAATGAAATTTTATTTATTAGGACCATTATGTTTATATTTCATAATGTGGTTACTCATATTCATACCCATCAATACAAAAAATGCTATAATCTTCAAATTTTAACAATAATATTTTTCTAATATATTTCTAGTCATTTAATGAATTTTGTTTCTTGTTATGAATGCTTTAGAGATTATTAGTCCTAAAATTTTTGGGTGTTACATTACCTCCCCCCAAAAATAAATTATTTGAATGAAATTTTAGGTCATAGTTGATACTCGAGAGGGGGTGAATTTAGTTCCAATTAAATTTTCTGTAAAAAAAATTATGATAAAAATCCCCCAATTCAAAACAGCCCAGTCAATTATGGACGTAGAGATATAAATGTTTAATTTCTCAACAAATTTCCCCAAGGTTGATTATTCCTCAGTTTATTCAATGTAATCAATAATTCATTTTTTGAAAAAGGTTTACATAATTAAGCATAAATACACACTAACCAAAACTAACTATCTGAGTAAAATTAAAAATAGATTTCTGTTTAGAATAATATAAGTAGTAGATAAAAAAACTGAGTAATTGAAGATTGGTACAAAAATATAAAAAAGAGGATCAGTATCAAGATGAGACTTAATCATCTGTACATGGTGATCACTTGCCACCAATATTTTTAAATAAATAAACTTTTGATCCACTCCCTAGATCGGGGTTTACAACAACACACCTGGCTGTCCACGTCACACTTGACATCAACCACAGTTATTCATGGGAAACAAATGTAATATGTGATTGAGTATGAAAATAGTTTGATATACTCTAGTTATGCTCAAGAGATTGTGTGTGTTATACAAAAAAATACAAACACTTCTCAAATAGTGAATATAAAACCCAACAGAGTTAACAAATAGAATTGAGTTAAGAATTCCTTGTGTGTTTTGAAGTAATGCTCTAGACTCAATGAATGTTAAGAAAATGGAATTAGAGTCTTCTTCTAGAAATTGTCTTCAGAACAGAGTATCGAAGTTTCTATAATCTAGCTTCGAGGAGTGAAAAGGTTCTTCTCTTTAATTTCTCAATGTATACTGAACCCATTTGGATAAGGTATCTTGTAACAGTCTTCTTGTAATCTCATCCACTTAGTTCTCCACTTTTGGTATTTGCACAGTCTATGTCTCAGCATGTACTACATATTGAACAACATTGTGTGCTTCATATTATTTTAATGTGAAATATGAGGTCCTTTTATACTGCAATATCTTCTAGGAATAAAGATCTTCACACGTGCATGTACCTTATACTGTTTATAGATTCTCTTATAGACAACCGTAAATAATTTCTGAAACATTAATTTTTCTAAATATGACCGTTTGAAATAAATTTGAATTAAAAAAATGGAAACCATTTTTTTATGACTACCGGTGAGTCATCTTCAATGTGATGTATTTGGTTTAACAACATTGGTCTATCATCTTAGGTGTGTCATCTTCTTTGTGTCATACTTCGGTCTGTTGAACTTCGGTGTGTCGACTTCGGTGTGACAAACTTCAGTTTGTCGAACTTCGGTCTGTCAAATTCGGTCTGTAATTCTTCAGTGTGTCTAACTTCGGTCTGTCGACTTTGGTCTGTCAAACTTTGGTTTCGGTGTGTCTATTTTGGTTTTTCGAACATCAGTTTCGTTGTGTCGATTTCGGTTTTGGTGTGTCGATTTGAGTTTAGATGTGTTGATCTTCGATGTTAGGGAATCCAAAAAATATTATGAAGATTTTGTATTGCATATTCCATTACAAGAAGAATTGTTAATCAAAATTACATGTAAAAATACACTTGTAAACATATTTATCCATGTAAATATTCTATTGAATTAATAAATTATATGTTGATGTATGACATAATTGATTTTCATTGAGATATTAAAATTTCATGAAAGTGTAGAATCTGTTTATTGAAATTATTTGTGATTATGAAAACTATTATATCATGGAGGGTCCAACAATCACCCCATTATTTATAATCACAAATTATGTCATACAAGAAAATATATAGAATGAATATAGATCAACATAGAATAATGTAATTGTCCAATGTAACAAACGTTTGTCATTACTTGAATCTATTTAAAACAAATCTCCCCCTCATTAAATGTATTAAGGAGACTATATGTTGTCCTTATATTCCATCTCTATTTTATCACCCTTTTGGGATTAAAAGAAAGAGAAAAAGTAGCAAGGATAAATACGATAAAAGAAATACACCATAATAATTTTCATTAAAAGTCATAAGAGTATAAGAAAAACAAAAAGACCAAATGCCTATCAAAAAACAATCCAGCACTAAGGGTTTAGATGTAGAGGAGCTTTTCCTTTTTATGAAAGCTCCAATGAAGAAGTATAAGGTTTGGGAGTGGCAGAGGATGGTGGTGATTGGATTACAGCACCAGGAATAACAACACATGTAATAATAGTAGATGCAAGGGTATGCCTTTTGTCTGACAAGACACGACTAGGAGACTGCTTAGTAATGATCGGACGAATCTGAGTAATAGCTTGAGAGATATTCATTGTATCAGGAGGCCCAGAGGTAGTACCAATTGAAGCAGCTGGAAGGACCAAAATAGCCTCGACTAGAACATGCAGAAAAGGATTGATCTGGTTGATAAAGTCATTAATGATTTATCCTCCATATAGTATGGCTTTATCAAAGTCATCCTTATTCTCAATAAATTTACTTAGAAAAGGTGTAAACTCTATCAATTAGAGAAACTGTGTTTTAATGCTTTTGTGAATTGTGGAATTCGAGTATTTTCTGCCAGAAACATGAAACTGTTGATTTGGTCATGCTTGGTATATATCATAGAGAAATAATTATCGACTATTTCCGGAATTTCGTTCTGAGCTGTAGAGGCTTCATTTGTGCATTGTCTAACCATATTGTATAACAAATCGGTATTCTGATGTACTTTTTCATGGGTTTCATTATCTAAAAAAACTTCTGTTTTCGAATATCATCTCTCGTCACACCCTTGAGAGACTACAAATTAGTAACAACACTTCTCCCACCACTGGAACTAGATGGGCCAGTCAACATTTTTGCAAGCTCTTCATTCAACTTTTCTAAATCCACACTGAGTAGATGAGATACCAAGTTCCTATGAACATATATAACACCACTAAATGAGGTCTTTAAGTCAGAGGTTAAGTAATTCAGCTAATTGCTCATCTTTCTTACTTCTTCTCTCAGCAAAGTGTTGTTTTTAATAATGGTTTCTGCTATGGTAATAAGATTTAGTTGAATATCCTAAAACACAATTCTTACAATCTTTATTTCATTATCATCCAAGATACTTATTGAGGTGTGATCATTTGGATTCCATTGAGGCTATCATTGACTCACATATCTTAATCTTATACTTTTCCACAGCAGACATAGTGACATAGTCACTGGGCACTAACTGAGAAAATGGGTCTACTGCTGGAGATACAACAAGTGGAATATGTGCAGTAGGTTCTAGGTCAGCATGGACTTGAGTAACAGGAGAAGGAGGAACCCTTTCCTCATTTGATTCATAATCTAAACTGAAAAGAATGTATCCTGGATTACAATTCCACTCTCTAGTACAAGTCCAATATCATGGCTAGAAGGTATCAATTATTACCCCTTTTCCCTGAGGCTCAGGAATAACATTAATATCATCAAGTACTTCATCAGAGTCTCTGGCCATAAAAACTTGTCTAAGATCAGGAACAAACCAAACTTCAGGTTCTGCCTGAGCTCTAGCTTCTTCAGCTTCAACAGGTACTTCCTGAATTTGAGGCACTAGAACTACATATTCTTCCTCTTGGCCAGCATCCATAAGATAATTAAATTCTTGTATGAGATATTTTTTTTTCAGTATTTGGATGGAGTGGTATGTCCCTATGTCCAGCATCTCGATGATCATCAGCTTGTTGATCAGTAGGATAAATTCCATCACCAGCTCCATGAAAAGATTCCTAACTGAATCGATCAACAACGTGTTATCCCACTTTTAGAGAGTCACTCACATGATCAAAACTTCCTCCATCATCCCCTTCATCATCACCATCATCACCATAACAATATTCATCATTATCAGATTCCTATTCTGATTTTCTAACATAACATTCAACTCTAGTAACTTTGGTTTCTTCTTCTACTTCATCACCTAGAATAGTTTCTCTTGAATGAATTTCCATAGGTTGTCTATTAGGTCCATAAATCATATCGTGGGGAATTTTAGCAATATCAGGATCAGTCTTATCAAAAAAAGGAGATCCTTCTTCTCTAGGAACTTCAACCTCAACTTCCTCATCAGAATAAACAAGAACTTCTCCTCATTTGAGACCTCGATCAACTTGGACTTTTGGTCTAGATGGATAGTAAACTAGATTGAAGTCATCTTGTAGCCCTTCTTTATCTCATACCCAGCCTCTCTTCCATGGGTTTTAAAAGATTTTAATCCTTTTACAAATGTCTCTCTGAAGGAAAAAACCTCTACAGGTAGTTATCACTTCATCTCTATCTTCTACACAATCTAATTTTTTCAACATGGTAGAAATCATCCACAGATAGTATAAGAAGGTTTCCATTTTATATGGCTTAATAAAATTAGAGATATTCACCATAGTATATCTACAAAGATTCACCTTTATTCCATGTTTCAACAAAAACATTAAGAAGACATCATGATATTTCACTGTAGAGAAATCTCCCTTCCTTAGGCAGATTTTATGTTGTATGAATTTAAAAATAAATCTCACTTATCCTTCAAATTAATTTTCTATATTACTTCTAAATACTCCATTTCCAGTCAGCTCCTTCAGAGCATCGTCATAAGAAAAGAAATTTGAAGAAGGTGGAATATTACCAGGAAAATCAACATAGACCCCTTCATGAGGTACCTCTATTCATTTAGCCCGTTCCTTTGATGAAAAAGATACATCCTTTCCTTTTACCATAGACATCATCTTTGCTGCCTAATTTTCATCTAGTGATATACTGAAATGCTGATAGAACTCATGCACTAGATAGGGATAATTGAGTCTTTCATTGTTGGTAAACAAATTGAGCCATCCTTGTGATTCAAGCACTACTAAAAGAAACTATTTGCTTAATAGAAGCCACTCATCAGTCACCTCCTTTTTAGTTTTAACTACTCGGCTTTCTAAGCATGGTTTCACAGTCCCATTATACTCACCTTTGTGATGCTTTGAAGAAGGCGATTTTATAGGTTCTTTCATTGTGTGCTTAGTCCTTTCCATGACGAAGATCCAGATTTCAAAAATGTTGGGAGGTCGAGAGTCTAGAGAGAGTTTGACTAAATGAAGAAGGCTTTATATCTATAGAGAAGGTGAAATTTCTGGATGTATGGAACATATTATATCATTTTGGGATTCTAAATCGTAAAACATAAAATTTGAATGCGGAAAGTTAAAAGAGATAAAACAAAGACGTTTCATTTAAAACAGACAATATTTACAAAACATCCCTTGAATATATTGGTGAAATAGTAAGAGAGAAAAATTTGTTTCAAGAAGATAAATTTTAGAAAAATCGGTTTCACAAAAATCTTTTTCACAAAAAATGGTTTCAAAAAAATTGGATTCACAATAATATGTTTCAAAAAGATCAGCTTCACAAAAATCGGTTTCAAAAAGATCAGTTTCACAAAAATCAGTTTCACAAAGACCAGATTCACAAAAATCTGTTTCACAAAGATCAGTTTCACAAAAATTTCTCTCAAGATGATTGGTTTCAAAAAATCGTTTTCACAAAGAATTGTTTCACATAAATCGGTTTCACAAAGATCTATTTTACAAAGATCAGTTTCACAATGATTGGTTTCATAAAGATTTTTTTTACAAAAACTGTTTTCACTAAAATCTGTTGCACAAATTCGATTACTAATTTATCATTCCTAATTCATGTTGGATGTTACTCATTCTCTAATAATTTAAGGGTTTAGTGAATAAATCATCGAAATTATGTTCAATCCCAATAAACTCAAGATTTATATCTATTTTTTGATAATGATCTCTCAAAAATTTATGTCTTACATCAATATGCTTTGTTCTAGAATGAGATAATGGATTTCCAGAAATCTTAATAGCACTTGTTTTGTCACAGTTAATGGAGACAGGTTTTAATTGATATCCATAGTCTAGTAAAGTGTGTTTCAACCAAAAAATTTGTGCACAACAACTACCATTAGTAATTTATTCTAATTCGGCAGTAGATAATGCAACTGAATTCTATTTTTACAACACCATGTTGCTAGTAACTTTCCTAAAATGTGAAATGTCCCTGAGGAGATTTTTCTATCTAACTTACAACCAGAAAACCAACGGTCAAGATGATTTGGAAAATAGATAAATTAAGCAAATTCTTGAAAAAACTATCAATCCCACTAGGAATTGTTGGTCTGATAAACTCTTAGATGCCCATTGGGAATATCGAACTGCTTTCAAAACTAACCTAGGCATGTCACCGTATAGATTGGTTTGTGGAAAAGAATTTCATTTACATGTTGATATTTAGTATAGGTCCTTTTTAGAAATAAAAAAATGAACATTGAAATTTCATTGGCCTAAACAAAAAGTAAATTATATCATATTAAACTCGAGGAACTTAGGATAGAGGCTTATGAAAATTCAAGGATCAATAAATATAAAGTTCAAGCCTACAAATCTAGGAATCTCAAAGTCAAACACTTTGAACCGAGAACATTCATGCACTTGTATAGTTCAAAACATCATCTACAACTGAGAAAGCTATGGTCTAGATGGTCTGGTCCATACCTAGTGCATCATGTGTACCCTCAAGGGGGAATAGAGATTCAGGATCCCCCAATTGCTCATGTCTTCAAAGTCAATGGCCATAGGTTAAAACCATTCATTGAATCATTCAATAAACAAGAATTCAAGGAGGAGTTAAATGAGAGAACATATGAACCAATGAAAAACTGATAGATTTAGGATCTATGTCGGGCTAAAGACGTTATACAAAAGTGCTTCATGGGAGTAAAACCATGGTTTTCATGTTTCCAATCACTGTGAATCATCTTTTGTTTCCTTCTTCTTCATTCTGTTATTTTTATTATAGACTGTTGACTTGTTCTTATTTTATGAGTAAGGATGGGTATGAAAGGGGATCACCGTATTCATCTGTGTCACGTGGTGTGATACCTGAGTAATACGTTACCAAGAAATTTAAAAGAAGACAATGTATCATCAGTTTATTTTATTTTATTTAATGTTCTTGTAGGTATTTAAAAAAATAGATTATTGACATGTTCTCCTTTTATGAATAAGGATGGGTTTGAAATGGGAGCACTGTATTCATCTGTGTCACGCGGTGTGATCCCTGTATAATACCTTACCCAGAAAATATAAAGAAGAAAATGTTTCATCAGTTTGATTTTTAAAATTACAAAAAAATAAAAAATCAATGATAAAAAAAAATTTGATACTTGGTTTTAAATAAATTGTTTTGTTTTTGTTTTGTATGATTTGTTCTTCTTTGTATGGTTCTAGGACTATTTTGGGTGATTCATATTCAATCAAGGAGTGCCTACATATCCCAAGAGATCAAAGGAGTAATCTGGAGCATCATGAACTACAACATCAAAACCCAGGTGAATTTGTTCCATTTTATTGTTACAATTTTCTTTTAGAACACCTCTCATCTTCCTCTACCCACTTCTATGTTTTCTTTAAACTAAGGGGACAATGTTCTATATTGGGGGGAGATGAAAAAAAATGAATTTTTAGAACATGATTGGAATGAAAAATTCCTTTAACCTTGAACATGATAACACACATTGCAGACTATAAAATTGTATATAAAATAATTTTGCATGCCTGGATTCTGATTTTCATGCAAGTGTATGTTCATGAGCATAGTTTTTGGAATGTTAGGTTTTCCGGTGTGATTTTTCAATATTTAAATTTGTATCCTCTTAACAAAAATTCCACAATACACATCTAATGTATTGTGGGTGTAAATTTGTGTTCTTGGGTCCCTTTCATTATAGCATAGGGTTCTGGGGTAACTTTTACTTCATTTTGAGTACCCAAAACAAAAAAAACTAAAACAAAAAAAATTGAAATAAATAATGACTACATAGAGCAATGTTTTCTCTAAGTGTGTGGCATCTGAATCATGGGGATCGTGACTCCATAGTTTTCTTGCCCAGAGTTAGGAATTATATCTCTATTGTAGAGAATGTAATTGAAAATATGTGTGGAATCCAAAACATGGGGATCGTGACTCCATAGTTGTCTTTCCCAGAGTAATACTTTTCATATCTATTGTGCTTAAAAAAACAAAAAAAAAATGGATACTAATATTAATATTTAATGTTATTACCACCTAGAACTTCCATTTTTTCCTCTTGAACAATAAAATGGGCCCCATGTCTTCTGTGATACACAACACATCATCATAATAAATTGAAATTTGATGAAATGTGGCGATGAATTTGAACAAAGGAATGGGAATGGGCTTCTGATATGCTTGTGGACCTAGCTTGTTTTAAATGATTTTTATGGGTTTCATAATTTATTTGGTATGAGGTCTTTGGGTGAGCAATGGGTATAAAAATGTTTTTGGAAAAGTGGATTCGAATTTCATATTTGTAATATATTTTGCTCGGGACTAGCAAAACCCAAGTTGGGGGGTGTGATTAGTCACTGAAAGTGGCTTATATGCATTTTTAATTTCTTTATATTAATATTATTCAATGTTCATAAACACAAATTTATGTCCAATTTAGAAATTGGACTTCATTTCCCATCATTGTGCAATTCATGCCTAAAATGTCAATTTGGGCCCACTCAATAAATTGCTTGTTAAAAATACATTGTTCATAATTCTAATTTGATATTTTGTTATATTATTCGTCACGTTATTTGGAACACTTTATCTTTTAGGTCTGATGGATTCATCCCAAGGGAAGATGGATATTTTTGTTCATGAATGAGAAACTTTGCAGGAAAAAGCTTAATGGCCATAAGGCCCATCAAACAAATATGGCGCCCACAATCCAAGCCCAATGAAGATAAAATTTTTACAGTAGAAAGATAAAAATATGAGGAACATTTTATTCAACTATGGCCGGAGCTAATTCTGAGGTTTTCATGATGATAAAGGGATCCAAAATTGGTATTTATATGGTGGGCCCGATATTAATTCACTTAATGCCGTCCCACCATTTACACCATAACGTCCAAACGACTACAAAAAATTTCCTCATATTTTTACAAATAATATAATATAGGTGTAATATCATATTTATCTGCTTCAACCCCTCTGGATTCATCCTCCATCAATTAAATATTCACACGTCAAAACGGTGGATGAATCTGGATGAATTTCCGGGTCAACCTCAAAACGTCAAATTCCCTTGATTTTCTCTCTCTCCTATTAACTATCCCAATTAATAGAGATGAAACTGATATTTTGGCGGTGGACCTAAAGCTCTTAATATTCCTATATAAGGATCTTCTGGTGAAGGGAATAAAGATCTCATATTTTTCTTATCATCTTGTGTTGCTTGTTTCACTGTAATGTTATGCTTCCAAATTTCCTTTGTAATGTTTTCCATTTCCATGTAAGTTTATTTTTTGTATATTTATGTTCTTAATCAACCTATATCTCTTCTATATATTCCATTTCTTTTATTAAAACTTTATTATCCCAAATAATAGTGATATCTCTGTGTTGTTGTGAATTAGTTCACGCATAGGTGTGAATTTCATTCACACACTCGGAGGAGTGCTCATTATTTCTGCGATTATAATTTCATCAATCCAATTCTTGTTAGCCATATTCCACCCACCATTTAGATTATTCCATCAATAGAGTTATAAACATATAATGGGTTGATCGTAGGATGATGAAGAGGCTGGATTGAATGTTATTTTATGAACGAATTGTTGTTAATTGGATAATTAATTTAAGACATCCATTCTTCAGTTATTTCTACTCTTCATCTTCACTGTGTTTGAGCAAGCTAAATTCCAGTACTAAATGACCATATACATTAGAGAGATCATGAATTTGGTTCTCTATGTCTATAGGGGATTTGTAATTATGTTTAGTAAGCACCAAACCATAAAATTATGAAGTTAGTGTTATTTTTGAAGAATGGATTCATCAAGAATTAATAAATCCAAAATTGTCTAAAGAAGTAAAATTCATTCAATGTACCCCCAAGAATAATCCTAATATCAACCCATTTTCATTGAATTGAATTCACTTTGGTTTCTTATTTTTCTTTAAATCCATCGAAAATCAAAACCAAAGTTGGCCACTTCACAACCTATCCTCCACCAAATCATAGCGTCTCAATGTTACTTCTTCGGTCCCAATGGATTCGACCCGTACATTTACTAAATCGACTTCTTTTACCCATATGGTAAATTTTGGCACAACCAGCTTCCTATTGATCCCAATTTCATAAGGTTTCTTCTTATGAACAGGTCTAATCTGGACTCAATTAATGGAATAAGAAGTTGTATTCAAAGATAAGCCCAAAAATAAATAGGTATATTATACTCACTGATAATAGTCCTTGAAATTTATTGAAGGTTCCTATTTCTTCTTTCCATGATTCCATATTTTTTAGGTGTTATAAGATCATAGAAATTGTGACTATAGCCATTGTGTGAGCAATAGGATTCAAACTCCTGATTTTCAAACTCATGGCCATAATCACTTCTCAAGGAATTAATTCTAAGTCCACTAAGGTTTGCCATAGACTCAGATTACGTGATAAACTAATAAAAAGATTCAATTTTGGGAGCTATAATGTATACCCAAGTGTACCATGAAAAATCATCTACAAGAACATAAACATAGTTCTTCCCATTTAAACTTGAAACTCATGATGGTCCAAAAAATGCCATGTGAACCAACTCAAGCGGTTAAGAAGTAAAAAGTTCTTTAATTGGTTTGAAAGAAACATGGTGTTGCTTTCCCTTTGGACATGGATTTCACACATTTTCATGTGGGAATTCCAGTTTAGGTAAGTCTCTAAATAAACCTTTCTTAGTCAGTTTCCTACATGATTTAACATTGCAGTGTCCCAATCTTCTGTCCCATAGACCAGATTCCTTATGAAAAGCATTTAAGAAAGAAACAGTTTTCATAGCTAAATAATTTAAGTCAACATCATACACATTCTCATTTCTGAGAGCAGTAAATTTTAAATAATTTTTGGAATTAAAAACATTACATGCATCATTTTCAAATTTTACATTGAAACCATCATCACACAATTGAGAGATGCTAAGTAAATTTTACTTTAATCCATCAACAAAAAGTACTTTGTAAATTAAGACTATATTAGGGTTACCAATCTGGCCTAGGCCGGAGATTTTCCCTATCCATCAACCTTAATTATGATATTAATGAATGGGTAGTATCCGGTCATATATCTTGAAAATTCACTATACACGTACCATAGAGTCTTACAGGAACTCTTTAGGAAACATCCCTGCAAAACAGATTAGACATGGAGTAACTTTGGTACCCAGATTTATTTTGGGTTCTGAGAGGTTAGAAAATAAAAAATTGGGAACCCATACTTGTCTCACAGATTTCCTATAATCAGTAAATATATCTTGATACATAAACACTTTTTTCGGTCATTTAGAGAATTGTTTTTCAAGAAATGGTCTAGAAATTGAAGTTGTTGTGAATTGTCCAGATTTTGGAATAAAAGTTTGTTTTAATGACCCTTCTATGTCCTTGTTGATATCCTAGACCAGTTGTATATTTTGGGGAAATCTGTTTTCCTAGAAACTGAGTCAAGGTATCTCTACATTTATTAAACTTCTAAAGATCTCTTCTTAATTTCTCATTGGATAATTTATGTTTACTGTTTTCCTTTAACAACTAGAAGAATTTTTAATTTTCAATATCTAGACATGAATAATAATTTTCATTTAAATAATGTTGTATATTTAATTATTTATATTTTTTCTTGAGATCATTAAATGTATCCTCAAACATTTCATAATATTAAAATAGTTCATCCTTACTCATATATTTATCATTATTTGACTCAATGTTATTCCCAAAATAATAGGAATTATGTATAGGAGTGATAAGTGTTACCTTAGATGTTTATGTCATGAAACATAAGATGTCATGATTGTTCGGTTCACTATTAGAAGCATTAGATCCACTAGATATATCTCTTGAATCACTCTAGGTAGCTTTCATAGACTTATTATATCCTTTTCCATTGTCTTCATATTTCATCATAAATTTCATCTTGGGACAGTCTGCCTTCAAATGACCATTTCATTGGCACACATAGTAGATTATTTCATTTCATTTTTCATTCCATTTCATGTCTTTCTTCCATTTCCCATTACTATCATAACTTCCCTTGTAGTTTGACTTCCTGAATAATCTCTTCTTTCTGTATAACTTTTTGAATCTTCTTTCAAGATGAGTCATATCCTCATCACTATATGAATCTGTCTCTTCACTAGTGGAGCATTCAATAGGAACATGAACATTTTCTTTTATTTTTTTCATTTTGTTAGTAGTCTTGATTGCTACAGATTTTTTCCGTAGTTCCTCATCTACTTCGTAATTCACCAAATTTTCTTCTTCATACATCATAAGTTTTCCAATTTTCTATTTCACTGGTATCTTGATTTTGTTACTAGATTATCGGATGGAAACCTAAGTTCCCCTCCATCTATCAGGTAAGAATCAAAGCAGTCTCATGATTTTGTCCTTACGGTCCACTAGTTTTCAAAGCAGACTCATAGTGTTCACTATTTCATCAAACCTGAGATAAATTTCAGAGATAGGTTTTTCAGGATTCATTTTAATATTATCATATTAAATAGTGTATGTATTAAGTTTCATTTATTAAAAAGTTTTTATTCCCTCACGAGAAACATATAAAGTATCCCAAATTTCATATATTGTTTTACAAGCAGATATTATATTGAATTCATCTTCACCTAGAGAACAATACAAGGAATTAATTTCTTTACAGTCATTATTATATGTAGCTTTAGTGAACTGAGACCATGTGTCCCTAGCAGTAGCAGGTAATACATTCCTCTCTTCAATTGTATCCCAGATTTCAGGACACATAATCTCTAGATCCACTGAACATAGTTATTACCATTAAATAATGGTTTCCTGTTAGTAGAAGAACAGTCAAATATAGTTTCCATAGTTACATTGAATTTAATGATATGAATGATTAGATATGATATAAATTTTAATATCATTAAGATACAACTAAAATCATAGTTGAAAATAATTTTAAAATCATAAAAATAAATAATCTTTTGATACCAAATTTTGGTCAGAGTGGATAGTCAAGAGGGGGTGAATTGAGTTCCAATTAAAATTTACGTAAAAAACATTATGATAAAAATACCCCAACTCAAAATAGCCAAGTCACTTAAGGCATTAGAGATATAAATGGTTAATTTCTCATGTAATTTCACTAAGGATGATTAGTCCTCAGTTGAATCAATGTAATAAAAAATTCAACTTTTGAAACAGGTTTACTGAATTAAACATAAATCCACACTAACCAAAACTAACTATCAGAGTTAAAGTAAATATAATTTTCTTTCTTTGAAAAATATAAGCAGTGGATAAAACCAAACAGAGTAATTGGATACTGGTATAATAATGTAAACAAGAGGATCAGCCTCAAGATGAGACTTAATCCTCTCCACTTGGTGATCACTAGCCACCATTCTATTTAAATAAATAATCATTTTATCCACACCATAGATCGGTGTTTAGAATAGCACACTTGACTATCCAGGTCACACTTGACCCCTACCATAGTTATTTGGGGGAAACAAATGTAATAAGTGATTGAGTATGAGGATAGTCTGATATCCTCTAGTTATTCTCAGGGAAAGTGTGTGTTATACAAACAAATATACACACTGCTCAAATTATGAATATAAAACAAAAAAGAGTTCTGAAATAGAATAGAGTTAAGAATTATCTGTGTGTTGTTATGTAATGATCTTGACTCAATGAATGTTGAGAAAATGGTATTTCATTCTTCTTCTGGATGTTTTCTTTAGAACGGAGTATCGTAGTTTCTGTAATCCACCTTTGAGGTGTGAAAAGGTTCATCACTTTAATGTCTCGATGTATACCGATCCCTTTTGGAGAAGGTAGAAAGTTAGAGTCTTCCTGTAATCTCAAGCGCCTAGTTCTTATATTTTGTTATTACCACAGTCTGTGTCTCAGTATGTACTACTACTGGAACTGCACTGTGTGCTTCATCTTCATATAAAGTGAAAGATGAGGTCCTTTTATACTCCATGATCCTCCAGGCATAAAGATCTTCTCATGTGCATGTTCCTCCTAATATCTATGGATTGTCCTACAGGCAACATTAAATAATGTCAAAATAAATTTTCTAAATATGACCATTAGAAATAAATTTGAATTAATCAAATGGAATCTGTTATTTATGACTACTGGGGAGTCATATCCAGTCTGTTGTATTTGAATTGATAACATTTCTCTATCATCTTCGATGTGTTGAACTTCGGTGTGTCGACTTTAGTGTGTCATACTTCGATGTGTCAACATTGGTGTGTCGAACCTAGGTCTGTCGACTTCAGTCTGTCATTATTCGGTGTGTCGAACTTCGGTCTGCAAACATCGGTCTTTCGAACTTCGGTTTTGGTGTGCCAATTTTAGTTTGTCGATCTTCAGTTTTGGTGTGTTGATTTTGATTTCAGTGTGTCGACTTGGGTTTCAGTGTGTCGAACATCTGTGTTAGGGAATCCAAAAAAGATTATGAAGAGTATCTGTTGCATATACTATTTATAGATGAAGTGTTAATCAAAAGTACATGTAAAAATACACTTGTAAACATATTTATCTATGACTATATACAATTGACTTATTAAGGTATATGATTATGTATGATATAATTGATTTTCATATTGATATTAAATTTGCATGAAAGTGTAGAATCAATATATTGACACTATTTGTGATAATGAAAACTACAATATCATAGAGGCTCCTGCAGAAGTTTTATTAAATACATCAATTTATTAATATTTGAAAATAGATTTATTGAAATCCCACATCGTAAAATGGAATAATAAATCTTCCACCTAAAAAGATAGAAATGGAAATAAATAAGATATATTGAATAACACAAACAATATTTCTGAATATTTGAACATTATATGGATGTGAAAATATGGACGTGGTAGAAAATAATAACATCCAAATATTGTTGGAGAGTGAAAGAGATTAGTAACAATAATAATGATAATGAAAATGAGAATGTTAATGACCATGAAACCATAAAATAATAAAAATTTGAATACCACAACAATTCATTATAAATTATAAAAATATGAAAATATTTATTTTGAAGATCATTTTCCAAGAGTTGAGGAATTATATTACTATATAGAAATACAATATAATGAAATATACATAAATTTCAAGTATAACTTCATACATTTATCTATTTCCACAAAAATCTCTTCATTTTCTCCAACATATGTGAATTCAAGATAAATTTTCTATTCTAGAAGACGTAAAATCAATTTTTAATGGAATATATAATCATAATGTTATTATATTGGAATTTTAATATTTTTTAATACCAAATTATTCAAATAAAGTTAATATAATTCCCAGAACGAATAAACCTTCACACAAATAAATGATATATTAATCAACAAAACTAAAAATAATTCCCAATGTTCTATCTAAATTTTATTATAAATAACTTACCTAAAATTTAGTCAAAATATTCTTGACCGTTTTGAATGCCAAAAGTCAGAATTATCTGATCTTATATTCTTTGTAAATTAATTCAACATGTATACCCACATCAATATTAGTCCCTCATAAAGTCATATTCCCAAAAAATGTATATTCCATAAACATATAATCTCCATAAAATTATAATCAGTTTCATAAATAGACTAAATCACCATAAATAAAAATAAATAAATTTCATTTTATTACAATATATAATTCACCCCTCATACCTCTAATAATATACTTATTATTTATTTTACCTTAATCATAAAATTACCCTCCAAATAATGAATTTCTTCAAAAAATATTTATCACATAATCACCAATTCTATTTTCAATTTCATCATTAGCCGTATCATATGTTCCCATATTTTAATAACCCATTATTACCTTAATGTCAAATATATGATAAACCCTAAATGTTACTATTACCTTTAAATAAGTTTCTACAAAATTGAAAGGAATTCCTCCTTGAATGTGTTTTGTACTAAAACTCATAGAAAAATAAATGATTATATTATAAAAAATCTCTCCCAAAATACTCATAATTATCTCAAACATCAATAAAAAAACGTGAAAAGAAGGTCTCTATAACATTAACATTATGATGAAACTTAAAATTATAAACTCATTATGGTGTACATAACACTTCTGTTAACATCTTAGAAAAACATTCTAATCTCCATGATCGCCTAAACCTGTTGATGATTCATAATATACTGACCCATACATTATATATGTAAATATCAAATATTATTAGATGAATATTCATTACATAACATTATGATCAAAACCATATTTATATAGGTATAGCGTACATGGAAACATGAATACATAATGATTTTTTCCATAAGAGATCTATATCAATTCCAATTATGTTCATCATATATTGAACCCTTCCTACAAATATCATACAAAGAACCTTTCTTCATAACTAGGGGAAATAAAACATAAGAAAGGGTGAGCTCAGATGCTTAGTATCGGTAAAAAATTAGATATCCAAGATCACATAAACATAAAATTATTATATGAGTACATAATCATATGTCTAAAATTTTAAAAACATACACCATTTTTTAAATATCATAATCTTCAGACTTGTTCTAAATCGTAGTAGTTAATCGAACATGAATCACAATGGAATCAATGCAAATGTTCCTTCACAACATAAAATTACAATAACACATAAATTTTTGGATTAAACTTAATCATGGGGAATCATTTCCTTTATCAGGTATCATATAGAATTATATTGTAGTGAATTGGGTTCACTCCCCAATCCATAATATATTTTTTCAATGTTCACTTCCCAGACAATCATAATGGAAATTGACCCTTACTAAACTGAGTTAACTCCCCATTTCAGCCCATATTATGTCATATGATATCCATATTTACATAATTTAATGGAGGGATATATAATTATAAGACCAGAACACAAGAAATAATAATCCTTCAATATGTGTTTCATAAGAAAAACAACATTATAGTCATATATTATAACTAATGTGAATGAATACTACTTTTGGATTCTAAAATATTCGATCCACTAAAAACCATTTTAGAAAAAACCCAGAAAAATGTGGATGAATGTTTTTATTTGAATAAAAAGTGAAATATTTTAATGTAATATTATCATTTAATAATTATTACAATTGTGGGAAAATTTATAGACTTTTCAAACCGTAAAATAGAACATTTATTTTTTCATTTCAAAAAAATAGGTATAAAATATTTAAGTAGATACGATTAGAAAAATAAAATTAAATAAAGTAAACTGTGAAATAAAATTTCATTTATAATTCATAGTTGTTCATATAAATATATAAATTAAATTAAATTAATAATATGGATATGTAATAAAAATAATTATAATGCAATTCATCAAAAAAATTAAAATGAGGTTTTTAATATAAAGTACCTCTTACCTCGAGTATGACTCATCACATATGTTATATATCATATTGAATAAAAATTATGTTAATTTTTTTCATAAGAAATTTTTTTATATTCATTTTACCATGTTATAATAAATTACATAATCAATTATGTTCACATATAATATTTTGACAATACTCAGCTCATATGTCAGCAACCACATCGGAAGGTTGACTAAGGATAAAGAGATCTTTGTTACACCATTTCTAGAATAATAATCATTAATAAAATATTATTTTTATATCTAAATTCAACCTTTAAAAATACCAATGAATGATGGTAATGCAATATGTTCTACATCACAATCATGGAAATGTAGATCGTATGTTTGCATGAGGGTTGTGTTCACTTTTTGATGGATTGAAAGATAGAAAGGTAAAATATAATTCACATACGTTGACTCATTATTATATCATATATATCATAAATAACATATATATTCATTAAACATATAATTATTACTATCATTGTAAATTGGACATGAAAAATGTGTCACATAACTTTCTGGTGGCTATAGCCCACACATAGGCACGAGCGACGTTATCATCATACAAAATTTTGGATGGTGAGAAGGTATACATGAAGTTATAGTTATATTGTAACATCCCAAGGTTTTCTAAAAATAAATTGAAAATGCTTGAAATTTTGTTTAAGGTATATATTTATAAGTATCCTTTAAACATAATTTTATTTCTTCTATGTTTTGAATTTCAAGAAACTGTCATCTACAATTGTGTTAAGTATGTTATTTAGAGTCTGATGGAACAAACTTGTTTTTTTGGTGTATAGTAACATGCCCTTATGAATAGTAATATGACCTCATGAATAGTAAATAATATTATTATTTTATTTTACCATGGAAATAGGATAATGGGATCTTAATTAATTTTCCAATGTCACATAAAACTAATTGCACTTCAATATTGTTATATTTCGAATTAACTGTAACCTTATTTAAAAATTAAATTAATAATATTTAGAAAATTATTATTGAAAAATTTATTTCACTTTTGAATTCTACACGTCGAAAAATGGTAGGGGTAAATTTTTGGTATTTTTATGAAACTCTTGAATTTTCAGTGAATAGTGAAATACGATAAAATACCGTATAATCGATTTATTAGTAAATATGCACTATTTATGACATCATAAGTGATGCAAGTCAAGTTTCGTCGAAATCACATGATATTATCACTATTTAGGGCCACTTTATTTGAGATTATTCATAGTCTTCATAAAAATATTATAATAATAATTAAAATAGTCTAAAATACCTCCCCTCCTCCACTATAAATACCACCCTCACTCCCCTCTTCCTCCCACACCTCTCAATCCTTGAGCATTGTCTAAATTCGGCCAAATTCCCTCCCCAATATTCTTCCCCACGTCCTAGAGCTGCTGGTCTCACCAAAAGACCAAAATCAAAGCCCTTAAGAAGGATCTCAAGGAGAAGAGATCAAGAGGTAAACAACCTCTTTTATTTTCTTGCTTTTCTTCCATTTTATGTTATTCTCTTCCTTTACCTTTGTCTTTTGTTGGGATATTTCATTAAATGTTTCCCCTTACTGTCCAAAGTTTGTATGATGATGAGATATTCCATTCCTCTCATCAATCTTGTTTTTATGAAATTTTAAGAGATGTCGTTAGGCTGCCGAATTTTTGGATGAAATTTCTCATGTTTTCTTCATTTCATGATTCCTTCCTCTTCTTTCTTCAGCCCCTATTATCCAAGAGGAATGAAATCTCAAGAATAATGTATATTCTGGATGTTTTCATGTTTATGGAAAATTACAAATCATTATTCCTCTCCTCTCTCACTTATTTAAAGAATCAAAAAACATTGTCCATTTGTGTCGAATTACCGATATCGTGGATGATGTATTTTCAATTTCCATTAATTATTTCAAGTCTGGTCATGAAACCATTTATATGGTTGAACCAGGTTATAATATATGTTTTATGAATCATATAAGGTTCTGGAATTCTTTTGTACTCATGATTCAAATTTATAAGACTAAATGAAGTGGTAATTATCAAAGAACCACTTAAATGACCTAAACGAACATAATTAATGTTTTAACTTATAAATCATCATCATATAAAGAACCAAAGAGATAAATGGTATAATTTATGGTACTGGAAATATTTAAATACTACTCTATTGCAATTCTGGAGTTTCACTTCCAATCAACAAGAACGATTCATCATGAACCGATCATAAAAATCACAAAAGAACTCACCCAAAATAATGTAAGGAACAAAATACTAACAATTAAGGGGTGAAATGAGGTTATGAAATGACCACATAAGATGTTATAAACATTAAAATGTTTCTTTAAAATACTAATAACACTCTTTTAACCATTATACAGGAGGTTTAAACAATTTTTAAGTAAGGAAATCCCAAGGTAAGTGAATTCTTAACCCGATTTCCATTCATTGGGTTAACATTCTACTTTATAATTTATGTTCTATTTGAATTGTTTGTGTGATGGGTTTTGTTTATATTATGTTTCATTATGTGTATTTACAGAGTATATTCATATTACATCCACTCTATTAAGCCTCACTTCAAGTATATGATGTTAATAAGGGACTTTTCTTCTAAAATCCTCTTTTAAAATTCTGTTTTATAAGATTCAAAGGCAATGTTTTTATGCTATTGTTTATGTTGTATGATTATTTTTTAGTTATTGGGGATTGTTTATGATGAAGGGTGGGACCTATATTTCCCTCCAATGCATTGGGTAAGAGTAAGTTGTAGGTCGGCCGTATGGTTACTCCAAGTTTAACTGTGATTGTTACACAAAGTAAGGTAGTCGTGAGGGTTACAAATTTTAAGGTAGCCCAGATGGTTACAAGATTATGCAAGTAATTCCCAAATATACCTCTATGATTATAATTATGTTTGTGTGGATATTGTGTAAATCTCATGTTACTCTAAGTATGATTTTATGGGTGGAAATCATGTCTTTTGAAAATGTTTTCATACGTCATGTGTATTCATGGACTAATGTGATTTTTCCTTCTTTTTAATACCTTACTGAGATTTTGTGCTCATCCCAAGTTTTTAAATGATTTTTCATAGGTTAATGATGAGTAATACAAGGAAGGAAGACATGTTAAATGTTGAAGAATTGTCATGGAGTCATGTTTTATGTTTTAATGTTTTATACTCTGAGGAAAATGGAAACTGATTTTATGGTATCCAGTATGTAACAATGTGTAATGTTATGAATGTTTTGTCTTATTTCTATAATGCCATAAACTTGAAAAGATGCTCAATGTATAATGAAGTGTTTTCTTGAATAAATTCAAGATTATGTATGAAATAAGTGCGGGTATTTATAGTTGGTATCAGAGGTCGGTTTAGACAACTTTAGGGATTAGGAGTTCTTATGAGACAGGTAATTAGTCCCTATATCTATTATTTCAGTTAAATCCTTGTTTTATAACTTTTTTGTTTCAGGTCAAGTAAAGTCGGTTACGAATGGAAGGAGAAGGATCTCAAACGACATTCCTATCTCTTCCTGATGACATGCTTGCAATAATTATTGCCAAGTCATCTTTGGATGATTGTGAAACTTTTTCTATCATACAACTCACTTGCAAGCAGTTTTTTGAGATATCAAACACCTCCTCTATACCTCGTTATCATCGTGGATCATGGGTTGTTTTTAGAAAAATACTATTTTCACAATATTCACATAATTTCAAGAAAGGTAAATATTATCAAGGTATTTTCAAATATTTTACCTTATCACAAGAATTTGAAGCATATTATGATTTTAAAAATGGTGCTGAGGAAGGAGACGCTTGTGCAACCTATTTATATTTTCTTTTAAAATATAGTCTCACATCACATACTTATGGTATTTTAAAAGGACCAATCATAGAAAGTTTCGACTCAATTTTGGTCTGACTATTTTATAGAAATCATGTTTTATCAGATGTTTTGGAATTATATGTCATACATGATTATTTTCCAAAACTGTTTTTCTGTGAACACCCATATGACCCATGTTGTACGAGGTGTATTTGGATGGAGGGAGCAAATGATTTTGAAGGATTTCTAAATCATTGTTGTAATGCATGTGACTTCTACCTATGTGAACAAGATGGCGATGAAACCGAGTGGACACCTTGATCAAGATACCCTCACTTGTTTAATAAGTAAATAAAATTGCGAGGACGCAATTTCAAGAAGGTAGGGATAATGTAACATCCCAAGGGTTTCTAAAAATAAATTGAAAATGCCTGAAAATTTGTTTAAGGTATATATTTATAAGTATCCTTTAATCATAATTTTATTTTTTCTATGTTTTGAATTTCAAGAAACTGTCATCTACAATTGTGTTCAGTATATTATTTAGAGTCTGATGGAACAAACTTGTTTTTTTGGTGAATAGTAACATGCCCTTATGAATAGTAATATGAATAGTAATATGACCTCATGAATAGTAAATAATATTATTATTTTATTTTCCCATGGAAATAGGATAATGGGATCTTAATTTATTTTCCAATGTCACATAAAACTAATTGCACTTCAATATTGTTATTTTTCGAATTAACTGTAACCTTATTTAAAAATTAAATTAATAATATTTAGAAAATTATTTTTGAAAAATGGATTTCACTTTTGAATTCTACACGACGAAAAATGGTAGGGGTAAATTTTTGGTATTTTTCTAAAACTTTTGAATTTTCAGTGAATAGTGAAATACGATAAAATACCGTATAATCAATTTATTAGTAAATATTCACTATTTATGACATAATAAGTGATGCAAGGACACTTTCTTCGAAATCACATGATATTATCACTATTTATGGCCACTTTATTTGAGATTATTCATAGTCTTGATAAAAATATTATAATAATAATTAAAATAATCTAAAATACCTCACCTCCTCCACTATAAATACCACCCTCACTCCCCTCTTCCTCCCACACCTCTCAAGCCTTGAGAATTGTCTAAATTCTTCAAAATTCCCTCCCCAATCTTCTTCCCCACGTCCTAGAGCTTCTGGTCTCACCAAAAGACCAAAATCAAAGCCCTTAAGAAGGATCCCAAGGAGAAGAGATCAAGAGGTAAACAACCTCTTTTATTTTCTTTCTTTTCTTCCATTTTATGTTATTCTCTTCCTTTCCCTTTGTCTTTTGTTGGGATATTTCATTAACTGTTTCCCCTTACTGTCCAAAGTTTGTATGATGATGAGATATTCCATTCCTATCATCAATCTTGTTTTTATGAAACTTTAAGAGACGCCGTTAGGCTGCCGAATGTTTGTAAGAAATTTCTCATGTTTTCTTCATTTCATGATTCCTTCCTCTTCTTTATTCACCCCCTATTATCCAAGAGGCATGAAATCTCAAGAATCATGTATATTCTGGATGTTTTCATGTTTATGGAAAATTACAAATCATTATTCCTCTCCTCTCTCACTTATTTAAAGAATCAAAAAACATTGTCCATTTGTGTCGAATTACCGATATCGTGGACAATGTATTTTCAATTTCCATTAATTATTTAAAGTCTGGTCATGAAACCATTTATATGGTTGAACCAGGTTATAATATATGTTTTATGACTCATATAAGGTTCTGGAATTCTTTTTTACTCATGATTCAAATTTATAAGACTAAATGAAGTTGTAATTATCAAAGAACCACTTAAATGACCAAAACGAACATAATTAATGTTTTAACTTATAAATCATCATCATATAAATAACCAAAGTGAAAAATGGTATAATTTATGGTACTGGAAATATTTAAATACTACTCTATTCCAATTATGGAGTTTCACTTCCAATCAACAAGAACGATTCATCGTGAACCGATCGTAAAAATCACAAAAGAACTCAACCAAAATAATGCAAGGAACAAAATACTAACAATTAAGGGGTGAAATGAGGTTATGAAATGACCATATAAGATGTTATAAACATGAACATGTTTCTGTAAAATACTAATAACACTCTTTTAACCATTATATAGGAGGTTTAAACAATTTTGATGTAAGGAAAGACCATGGTAAGGGAATTCTTAACCTGATTTCCATTCATTGGGTTAACATTCTACTTTCTAATTTATGTGCTATTTAAATCGTTTGTGTGATGGGTTTTGTTTATATTATGTTTCATTATGTTTATTTACAGTGTATATACATATTAAATCCACTCTATTAATCCTCACTTCAAGTATATGATGTTTATAAGGGACTTTTCTTCTAAAATCCTCTTTTAAAATTCTGTTTTATAAGATTCAAAGGCAATGTTTTTTTGCTATTGTTTATGTTGTATGATTATGTTTTGGTTATTGGGAATTGTTTATGATGAAGGGTGGGACCTATATTTCCCTCCAATGCATTGGGTATGAGTAATTTGGAGGTCGGCCGTATGGTTACTCCATGTGTAACCGTGATGGTTACACAAAGTAAGGTAGCCGTGAGGGTTACAAATTTTAAGGTAGCCAAGAGGGTTAGAAGATTATGAAAGTAAAGCCCCAATATACCTCTATGATTATAATTATGTTTGTTTGGATCTTTTGTAAATATCATGATACTCTATGTAAGATTTTATGGGTGGAAATCTTGTCTTTTGAAAATGTTTTCATACGTCATGTGTATTCATGGACTAATGTGATTTTTCATTCTTTTTAATACCTTACTGAGCTTTTGTGCTCATCCCAAGTTTTTAAATGATTTTTCACAGGTTAATGATGAGTAATACAAGGAAGGAAGACATGTTAAATGTTGAATAATTGTCAAGGAGTCTTGTTTTATGTTTTAATGTTTTATACTCTGAGGAAAATGGAAACTGATTTTATGGTATCCACTATGTAACAATGTGTAATGTTATGAATGTTTTGTCTTAATTCTCTAAATCTCTAAACTTGAAAAGATCCTCAATGTATAATGAAGTGTTTTCTTGAATACATTCAAGATTATGTATGAAATAAGTGCGGGTCTTTATATATATAAGATTAATTAAGCCATAAATGTAATATATTCATAGTATCCAACTTTATAACCATACAAGTAAGGTGGTGATGAAAAATAAATATATCACTACATGGATACTATAATATGTATGCACACATGAGAAATGTTTTCGCTTCATGAATGATGGAAAAGGGACATAAATTAGTAATACCATAATCAAAATAACATATCTATAAATATATTATTCTGTATTTAATATTTTCGGAGGATCATAATTTATTTATTTTTGTATAAGAGGAAATAAAATTGAATGAATGGAAAAAATGATTACCTCTTTTATAGTAGACTTTATTTCGATACCCTCTTATGGGCCCTTAGAATGTATTTTAGGAATATTTGACCTCTATATTATATGTATAGAAGTTTAAAATACAACTAATGTGTGTTTGGTTGAGATATATGTCTCAATATTATTTAAATAAAATAGATAAGTTGTGTCATTTTATAAGGGATGGAAAAGACACACATATGATTACTAAAAATATTAAAATACAATTAATTCATTCTCACAAAAAATGTTTCCAAATAGACATTTATTTGAATAAAAAGAGTATAAGGTCAAAATATCATCATCAAATTAAATATATTTAGTTTTTGGTTCTATTTTGAACATTATATTTTTGTTCAATCCCTTCATTAACTCCTTTTAACCATAACTATGGTAATAATTGTTTTAATCATTAAGTGTCCTAATTCTAATTACAAGATAAAAATTGGATTATAGATACAAAATTCATAAAATATTTAACTATTTCCAATCATAATTTTCCTCCTTCATGTTTTTTATTTTATTATATATTATAATAAATATATTATCTTCCATTAAAAATCATTAATGTTATTTTTCTCACAAATCAATTACTTTGAAATTAGAGTCATCAAGATAATATGGTAATTTGAATATAAAATATTAAAAAAACCCTAACATATAAAATTAAACATTAAAATTCATATAACAAAATAATTATTCCAAATTTTACTACTTCTAATATTTATAAAATCAATCATTTTATTTTTATATTAATCGAGTAAATAATGATTGGATATTATGTAATCATTTAAGGTAATTAATCAATTAATAAAAATTATATGTAAATAACCATGATAAAAAATTATTTTTATTTCAAATAAACAATTATATGTAAAATGATCCTCCTTTTATACTTATGAAAAATTGATTGAGACATTAATTCCAAGAAAGTTATGATTTGAAATTTTCCTTACTCAAAATAATATATATTTCGTTTTCTAAGGAACAGGGAAAAAATTTCCATATATTTGATTTTGGGATTTATATGGTTTTGATTAATTCTATAAAATAAAATAAATTCAAGTTTTACTTTGGTTTTTATACATTATATTATGGTTTAAAATAGATTTATACATTATACCCCTACTAAGGTGACAAATATTTATCACTATTACTATTCATAATGTCCAAAAATAAAAGAGAAATTTTAACCAAATTTCTACCTCATAATTTAAATATAGTTACCATATTTCAATAATCAATTTCAAAAATTATTATACCTTAATATAAATATAAATAGGTAAAATGCAACCATAATAGTTTGTATAGAACATTTTTTTAAGAAAAAAAGTAACTTTTATCAAACTCATGAATATTGGGGATTGAAATGGAATTAATTATTTTATTCTACATAAAATTGATCATATTTATAATTCAGACCAATTAAATAAATAGTGGTGATTTTAAATTAATTTATTAAATTAAATTAAATGAAGGTAATTTAAAAATCTGTATTTTATCACTATTCATTAAAAAAATTACCATTTGAGAAATGTTTCAAAATTTATCCCAAATTGAATTCTGATACACTTATTTCAAAACAAATATAAAATAAAATTACTACAAGTGGATGAAATAATTTATGATTTATACACACAAAATTAAATAAACATCATTTTTAATAAAATCTATTTTGGAATCCTAAAATGACTTAACTAAATATTCAGATTATAATTCCTAACAGTTAATCAATAAATTTATTTTGTGTAATACCATTGTACTTATTTTCATACCATCCATTTAAATAGCTATTTCATAACAGACACATTTAAAAAATAATAAATTTATAAAATATGTCAATTCACTTAAAACTTGGTGTTTCACATTAAGAATGCTAACAATCTTCTTATTGAACAATTTTATATGTGACACAAATTTAGTAAAAGGAGAATTATAAATAAAATTAATTAATAATTATTATCATGAAAATAATATTAATATTTCATATTAAAAGTAAATTATATTAAATAATATCATTAAAAATCCTTATTATGCTAATTATCTTCCCTTATGTGAATTAACTAGAAATTATCAATGTAATGACAATTATAAATTTTTTAAATCTCATTGATCAAAAAATAAATCCAATAACACTTAAAAGAAATTAAAACAAATATCAAAATAGAAAATAAATATTTTTGTAACTCCCGAATAAAAAAATTAACAATGTAATTAATAAAATTGTCTAATACTATTAAAACAATCAACCACATTTATCCCTAATAAAATTAAGAAAAAATTATTTCCCTAGTATAAAAAAATATTAAATTTTACTAAAAAAATATTCATAAATTTTAAAATAAAGAAGACATAGATTTTATATGAATCCATGGCACGGTTGATCACCATGGTTTGGTAGTCCTGAATATATCCTTAAAAATTGATATTGTTGGAAACAAAAATCTCTATAAAATGCTTAGTTTATATCCCATAATAAATATCACAAAACTTACACTCCACCGTGATATTCTCATTGATATACATTTTTGGTCTATCCCGATATAAAATTTATAACTCATAAAAAATCACACACAAAAGTAATTAATCTAATTTATTAAATCTTTATATCCATTATAACATCCGAAAAGGAATAAAACACATTAGTAAAAATATATCATGACAAGTTATATGCATGTAATAAAAAAATTTCTATACTAATTTTGGACAATTATGATTATGTGATTGAATTAATTTTGTAAATTCCTTAAAAACGCATCTAGAAAGATCAAGAGTAATGATGACATGATTTTTGTTCATCATCTAAGTTTTTCCATCATATATATTGTTTACTAAATATATCAAATAATTAATTAGTAAATATCATGTTTAGATAGCGTACTTTTGGTTTTTATAAGTAAATATTTTTCATCATGTTCTTTGAAACTATTTGATAAATTTTAACCATAGAAATTGTTTGATCAACATGTCATGGTACATTATTTATTTTTAAAATATGATTCAGTCTTTTTAAAAATTTAATATATAACACTATTGTGTGTTAAAATATTATTAAAAGGAAAATATGATAAATAAATACAAAATTTTAATTAACATAAATATTAAAAAATGTAAAAAATATGTTTATCGAAAATTTCACTATAATGGTAAGTATTTGAGCATCGACCTTCTAATTAAGGTGGGAACTAAAAATATTGGGCTAAAAATACATGAAATTTAGAAATTTTAAGTGTATGTTAAGGACAGAGATTAAAAATTTATGAATGTTGAAAAATTAAATAAGTCATAATTAGAAACTCATGAATCTATATAGTGGAAATTATTTCTATACATAGTCATGTCCTCGTTACTGGTTGGTTCTATAATCAGCTGAGAGTTAAATTTGTTTAAAACTCAGTGATTAATCTGTAATATAGTAATACTTTATCATGTTTTTTTAACTTGTAAATATTTACTAATTCTTTTATTCATGGGATATTCTATGTTAGAGTATATAAAACAAGAACCCTTTAACATATAATGGATAGGGACAGATATTATTTAATAAAACACATCTAGATTTATTTTTATAGGAGCATCACCAACCTGAATAAATTTAAATATGACAACCATTATGACATATGTTTTATTCTAACATGTTAACATATTTTTATAACAATGATGATACAATAATATTAAAGCATATGGGTGGAAATTTTTTGAAATTAGTTTGGAATCTTACACTGTCTTGTTTTCATATTATATTTTATTTTAATTTTCTTTATAATTATTTATTCTATTTTTCTAATTTTTTAGTTTTGTTATATCATTTTAATAAAATTTGTTTGATAAATTTTTTCCACTAATCAACCACCTTTATAAACATTATTATTAATTCTGTAGTTTCTGTTAAATAAAAATATAACTATTTTTATTGAAATTTGGATTAAATTTAAATTTCTGTGGAATTTTTTAATAATTAATAAAAATCAACATCATTATGGGAACAATGTAGAATACCATTCCATAATACTATCAAAATTTATTTATAGAAAATTTTTTTTTTTTTTTGAAAAATTTTATTTAATTTAGTTTATTATTAAAAAAATTATTATTACTATAATTATTAAAAAAATTATTATTAATAAGGTTTTAGATTAAAATAAAGGAAGACCCCATTTTCATCACCTAAATTTTTTTTAAGAAAGGGGGAGTTATCCCCTTCGTCTGTTCCTCTCCTCCCCCTTTAACATCTTAACTAAGGATCATTATCAAAGTCTATAATTTATGTAATACTTATTATTTTTCTTATTTTTCTTAATCTTCTTACTAATTTTCTTCTTATTTTTATAAATATTATTTTACATTAACCTATTTTACTTTACATCCCTTTTATATTTATCAATCGTTAGGTATTTTATATTCTAGGGTTATCAAAAAAGTATGGGTGATTCTAAATTTTTTAGGATAAATTGTATTTTATCTCTATTATTCATCAATCAGAAATTTATTCTTAACTATGATTTTTTAAATAAATTAAATTATATTTTATAAAATTGATTAACTTAATTCTCAAGATTTCGAATATTCTTTTTTTTAATATGGTATGTTTTGGATAAAAAAATATTAAATTTATTCAATAATACTTAATTGATTTTTTCTAAATCAATTATTTATATTGAGTAAAAACTTTTAAATTCATCTTACATTATGAAATTATGTATTTTTTTGGGTGATAATGGGCTTCGGTTAAATGTTAATTCATAAATAATTATATTGAAATTTTTTTGGATTGTTTATACACATTCCTTTAGTATGGTTTGAACTAAATGTTATAATGGTAATCTTGTATGACCTTGAGGGTTTTATTTTATGTATTTTAAATTGAATTTAATTATTATTAATTTGTTTAACATACATTGGTGTTATTTATTTTTTGATTATTGTAGGGAATAATATATAACATTATTGACATAATTTTATTAATCCATGCATTTTTGGGGTATGAATTTCAGATGATGTTTTAATTTTTTAACTATTCAGCATGAGTCATTTTTTAAAATACGATTTAAGAAGGAATTATATGAGTTTTAGATTTATAAGAATATTTATTTTGGATATAGATCATGGTTCATGATTTTTATTGGGTTCTTGAGTGAGTCATCAGAGCATTAGGATAAATTTGTGATATTTGAAAAATGTTTTTCCCACTACATGATTACCTCGTAATTGGAGGAAATATTGTGGGTAAAAAGTGCAATCTGTTTTTTATATGGTTGTAGATAATATTTTGATCATTTTTTTAGATAAAATATACAAAAAAATATAAATCACAAGTTAATAAAAATTAGTATTGATGGTGCCCTGTTTAGTAAAATATATGTCCAAACTATATGAGGCATGTATCTTACAACGATGCCAGCCGCACAATTCATGAATGGTTTAGAAAACCATGACAAAATGGTGTGGTTTTAAAACAATACATAATTTTTTTTATTTAAACCATTCAGACTATGAATTTTAATCCTAAACAACCTTCCATTATACATTGTTGCACATGATGGCCCAAAGGTCTCTTCCACCTATCTTCCTATAATTCTCCTTTAATTATCAGTGGTTCAGTTATATTTCATATCATTTTGAGGACAGAACCCCCACCCCTCTTCATTATTCTTTTCATAATCTCTATCTTTCCTAAAATGATCCAATAATTTCATGCATTAATAATAAAAATTATTAAAAGTATTTTCATTACATAACACTACAATACATGCCAAAATTTTTAAGGTTTGTTGTGTTTGGACACATAGATATAAAAAAATGGAACATAAAAGATCTATATCATATCCCATAAAAATATTCAGAACTGTAACCCTTTTTAGACATATCATAACTAAAACCATTCTTTATATCCTAAGGAAAATTAAACATAATAAAGTGTGAGATTAGATGCTCGTTCATGGTAAATAATTTAGTTATCATTATCATTTAATCATAACATGTGAATATAGGTTTAACAACAAGAAAATAAAATTTGAAAACTATACCCATCATTTTATATATCATATTCAAAAGTCATGGAACAAAACATCATAGTTCATAGTAAATAAATAACAATGGAATCAAATAACAAGATTCATGAGACTGTAACATTGTTCTAAGATCATATCATAATAGAGTTGACGAAATATTGGGTTAATCATATCAATAAATCATATGTAAATGCTACGAACTAGGGAATTAATTAATTTTTAATCTTGGGATAACCACTAAAGTGATTTCTTTGGTATTGGGATAACCACATGTGATCCCATGTTTTTGGATTGGCAAAACCTAATATATACCATATTTTTGGTCATGGGATAACATATCTTGTACCATGTGTTCTCATTAAAAATTAATGTTTACCCAATGAATTATTGGTTTATAATAAACCCACTCATCACATAATCATATTATGTTAAAAAATATTCCATACGATATTGAAATTATTTTTCATTCATCATCATATAATCCCTGGAAAATAAAATAGATTTCATCAATATTGTATCCTAATAACCATAAACTATCCAAAAAATGAATAAGGTTGTAATCTTAGAATCATATCCCCAATGAAACATAAGAAACATAAAAGGATGTTTACATAGACGAAAAATGCCATTAAAAGAACATCAGAATGCTTATTTTGGGAAAACTGTTTCAATTTTGAAAATCATTATTTAATTATAAAATTTTCCAAATTGTTATGAAAAAAAATTATTTGAAAATATCCATGGAGACTTATATGTTATTATTGAAAAAAAGATCAGTCATTACGGTGGTAAAATAAGTTCATAAATTATATGTAAAACAAATATTTTGTTTATAAATCTGATAAATATCACCTTATTTGGAAATTGGAAAGAATGTGATTCTAAAAAATAATTTATAAATTAAAATGTGTGTAAAATTTTCTTCAATAAATCATTTATTGAATAGTGAAACAATTATTGAAAAAAAATAACATGTAGACATGAATGAAATAATTTCCTAATAAAATAGGAAAATAAGGTCAGTTTTAATTCAAAAATTCATTCAGAATATTGAGTAAATAATGAAATGAAAATGAAATTAATCCATGAAGTATCTATAAATAACCATATTAGCTGAATAGAAAAAATATTTTTTAGGCCTAGATCATATATTTTCATCACTGAGAACTTAATCATTAATAATACCTATAAAAATGATGTTGTAATGTAAAAAAACATCAAAAAACTCTTAGATTCTCCATAATTTCCCGATATAACAACACATTATTTTATATTTCATTACATTGAAATAAACATGATCAAATTGGTAGCTTTATTCACACACAACCCTAAGCTTAAATGAAGTATGATATATTACACATTTGTATCATTACTATTTGATAAGAAATCAGGATTAAGACATACAAAATTATGATATATATATATATATATATGGAAATGTTTTACTAAATTTATATTTATATAACCAATCTGAATAAGTAATTAATAATTTTTGATGAAATTATGTAATGATTAAAAGATATCTTTTTCAAGAAAATTTATTTTTCGACCAGTTATGTATTTTCATATAAAAAATTTATATTAATCAATATTGTAAAATTATTTCTATGAAATGTATTAATAATATATATTTATAAATTAAAACCAATTGAAACATTGGTTTCCCAATGTTTAATAATGGTTTAAAATAATTTCTATATAAAAAGAGGTATTTTTTCCTAAATTGTTATTATAAGTAAATTTATTTATTTTTAAAAAATAAAAAAAATAATTTTTGATTAATGGTTTAAATGAAATTTATATGTTATATAATAAATAAATTTTTTTAAAATCATTTACTATTTTTAATAGGAATATAATTAACAATCATAGTATTTTTATTAAAATAAATTTTCTTAAAAATGGGTTTTCGTGGTATTTCAAATATTTAATTTAAAAATAAATTATGAAACATGTAGAAATTGAATTTAACAAAATAGATTCTTTATTTCTTATTATAATTTTTGAATTTTTTAATTAGTTCACATTATTTTTTTAACTTAAATTAATATAAAAAACAGTTAAACAAATTATAATGAATACGGTTACAACAATTTTACCAAAGAGTTAAAGTAATAGATAATTGTTATATTGAAACCTAAAAATGTAAAATTAATTTTTTTGATGATATTTAGAAACAATATTATCCTAAAATTTAATTATTTTAAATTTAGATATAATTTCATTAAAATTATAATTATATTAAATTAATCATTAAGTAATTCAAATTGTGTCCTCTATCTCACTTATAAAATGACACCACCTCTACTATATTCTCCACACATAGAGAGTCTTTTATCACAACCAATTACTAATAAATACTTTAATAGAATCCATTATAATTTCCTAGATATATTGTTTTATTGTAATACCATCCTTTCAAGGATTTATATGTTAGTCAAAGGAGGATCACAACAGATAGATATAACTGTCAACCATTTACTTACAATTTAATTTCATCATTAACATTATCTATACCTATTATATCCCTAATAACGTGATTAATAATGTATCATAAATATAGTTATATATTAATATTATTATAGTATAAAAATCCCACCTAATTTCCAATAAATGGGAAACAAAAGTATCGCTTGTGTACACATGGGGATTATCACATCAACATAGAGATAATGTTCATTATTTATCACTAATTCACATTGAAGGATATAATGAATTTTTTGATAAATATATATTTTATTAATGATATAGTTATGATTATTTAGTGATAGAATTATATATATATATATTATTTTCATTGAAAATTAAAATTGTGTTCATGAATACATGTGGACTACTATCTCTATGAATGGTGTAGTAAATTTTTATATTTATAACATTTATAATTTTTTATAAATAAGTATTTTATTTGTATATATTATGTTTATATAATTATTAACATTCAATATATGTTATATCCATGATCATCGTATAAGTACAATAAATATTAAAACAAAACATTCATGAAAACAAAACAATTAACACACATATACAGTTATTTCAGTAATGAATATTACTAAATATGTTTTAAAAATTCTCAACTAGAACATATATGGAATTATATTTATTAATATGTTTTATTTAAATAAATGTAATAAATTTTAATTTATTATAAGGAATTTTTTTGAACTTAAAAATGAATTCCTACTTGTCATAGGGGGTTTTATGTCCAAATATTATTTTTACCATAATTGCTTATACATAAATTTATGATGATGAATGTATATGATATAAATATAAAAATTAATAAATACATCATTATAATATTTTTATTTTTGTAAATTAAATTTTTTTCACACTATGTACTTTACTGTTCGAAAGAAAATTATTATGGAATACTTTCTTGGGTTTTCAATTTTGTTAGAAATATTTTTCTTTTATGTCCATATATTATTTAAAAATATTCAAAAAAATATTATTAAATTCATTTGATTTTTTAATTTATGTTTTACCCATGTTTTACATTCTTCATATATTTTAAAATGATTCTTCTTATCATTTTTCGAATAAGGTACATTATTTCGATGATGTAAACTAAGTAACTGTTTTAACATACACCACTATAAAAAAATATCACACAATCATGAAAACTCATTATTCTTAATATTACAATTAAATTTTCCATGGTTATTTCGAAGAAAAATATTTTACTAAATATTTTAAAATTTTTATATTTTAAAAATTAGATATCAAAATGAAAAGTGTATTTTACTCAAGAAATATTCTATGGTCCATTTAAAAGACATTTTATTCTATAATAAACTTCTTTGATGTTATTTATGTTTCACTAGGGTTATAAAAATTTGAAACCATTCTTATTCATTTTATTGATGGACTATGATTATGATAATGAAATATTGTTGAAACCTTCTTCCTTTTCAATTGGTTTAGTAATGATGAAATGATTACAGTTTTCTTGCTCATATAGAATAAATATAAATTGATTAATATAATGTGATGGGTTTTTAAAAATATATATATTAAATGAATTGGGTAAATATTAATTTTGTTATGTGCTCAATGGGTACATAAGTGGTTATAAAAATCATATAAAGAGGGTACATGGGTGGTTATACTAACCCCAATGTAGATACACTGGATGTTTGACCATGCCAAACATATAATAAATTTATTAGTGTGTAACATTTCCATAATTTTTCTACGATTATAATTATTTCACACTTGGTGGAAGAATTATAATACATGATCATATGAATATATTATTCCCTTTTGGGTTATGTTATTTGATTATATTATGATTCATTTCTCATACATATATTTTTTCCATGAACCATGATTATGATCTATGAATTCATGGGTATTTTTTCTATTTTATAATCACATTTTCTCATAAACTTATTTACGTGTTATGCTTATTTGATCAATGAAATCTCACATGTTTATCATTAAAGGGAATCTATGATCCCCCTTTATTGTGTTTTCTTTTTCTTAGGATATAAAAATGTTTTTATATAATATATTTCTAAGAAGTGTTCTAGTCGTTGTGAACTTTGTGGGATACAAAATATATCTTTCACATACTAGTTTTTCATGTATCCATGATTTCCAAAACAGTACACCATTATGGTTATAATTTGAATAATAATTATATATACTTAATATTCAATTATTAAGATGTAATATTTTTTTATGAAATGTTTGGGTTTCCACAGTTTTTATTCAATTAAGTTTAAGTTATTTATGTAATCTATGATGAGAAAACTTCCCTGAGAAAAATCTGGATATGCCTAAATATAGAATCACATCATAATCCATTGTAAGGACATAAGTGTCGTTTTTACTATAAAATACTTCCTTGTTTTTATATTAGCAAGTGGATGTTCTAGCGGAAAATATAATCCAATTTCTAATAACTATAAAAGGACATATTTGGTATTAACACTATCATCTTCAAAATATAATTATTGTTCCAAAGTCTACACACATGGATAGTTTATCTTTGAGGAGATTCTTGGGTAAATTCACTTTATCATTTTGAGAAATTATAATGTATTTGAGTAGACGATTTCCATGTATTACCTACCTAAAACCTAATTTTTAATATATTTATATGATGTGTCCTAATTTATTAATCATATACATGAGTTTTCAGGAATTTATGGTTTCTCACTGTGATTATTTTTTCACACTATACATTTTAGTTTTGGTCAATGGAATGAACCTCAATGAACTATGTTAACCCAAATAAGATGGAAAGTGAAATGTTTTTCCACCTAAGAAACATATTATTATGGTATATGTATTGAAAATTTACTTTTTATACTAATAAAAGACTCTCAATCCATTAATCATGTTGAACTTCTATATGATTAAAAGAATATAAATGTACAGTTGAGTCTTTAATGAGGAAACATTCAACTTATTTTACTAGTTCAATTGATCCAGTAATTATTTAGAAAGGTATTATTACTTCATAAAATATATTATTCATCCTCTAGTGTTATGATCATGAAAAATATTTTTTGGATGATTATCATTTGTATGTTAAAGATGATCGGTAGTAGAATCTTATCAAGAACCAAACACAATTAGAATAATTTTAAACTATGTATTGGAATGGGTTTAAAAATTTATATTTTAATATATACATTACCTATGTTCTTCTTCTAGAAATGGATAAAGAATTTCTTAAAGGAAATACAAATTTTTAATGAATCCATTATTGTATATGATGAATCTTTTACAATTCTTGTGTGGTAAACCTCTAGTATAATCACTGAGCGTAACTATAAGATTGATAAATTCATTGGTGTCTTAAAACATACTCTTCAAAAGGAATTATCCATAAGAGACATTAGTAGCTATGATGAAATCATTTGATTTGATATCAGAGAATAAGTGGGTATTTTATTCACAAAACAATAGAATGTTTTAGATAAGAAAATAAATATCGAATTCATATGAATTTATATTAATTATATCCTTGAGGGAAAGAACATATGTCTTACTTTATACCAAATGTGTGGAAATAAGGAATGAGAGAATTAATTTAAGAGGGTTAATAAATTAATTATGTTTAGAAGAGAATATCGTTAGAAAATGTAATACTAATGTGGTGGGATGAAATTATATAATTATGTTAATGGAGAGAAAGATCCATAGAATGAAGCACGTACACTCTACTAATTCTGGTAAAAGAAGTATTGTCAGTATGCTAACCAGTTCTTGAATCTAAGGGTCAATGTAAATGATTGCAACACCCTGATTAGTTATAAATAAATTTAATATGAATTCATGAATCATAGAGTCTCTTAAAAACACCATTTTTTTACAACTAAGCTAGTGAACATAATATTTCCTCCTCTGTGTTTTGAATTTCAAAAAACTGACATACAAGGTTTCATTCAGTAAGATATTTAGAATATAACTGGATCAAAAAATATTTTCACTTAATAGTAAGTTACGCATATGAGTATCAATGTACTCATTAGAATAGTAACCTCATCCATTTGAGTGTAAAGAAAATCTAAACACAATAAAAATGAGAGGGGATATGTTAAAAATTAATAATAAAGTGTTCATATTATTGTGAGTAATAAATATTTAATTATAACATTAAATTATTAAATTTATTTAAAATAAAATTAATTTTCATAAAATTTATTCTTCAATAAGAAAAATCCTATAAATATAGGATAATTTTATGAGACCTCATTAAATTTTTGAAAGTATTATAAAATCAGTGTTAAATTTTAAATATATATTTTTAATGTAAATGAATATCTTATTTTAAAATGAAATTTATCATATTAACATATTTATTTAAATAAAATATATTTCATTTATTAGTATTACACATTAAAAAATGGTTAGATTAAATTTTTGGTATTTTTCTGAAATACTTAAATTTTTGTTGAATAGAAAAATTCGATAATTTACGAAATATGAAAAATAAATGAATTTATGAATCATTATTGGGTCAAAGATTATATAAATTAAAATTGGTTGGAACTCACATGCACTTATTTCTATTTTTATTCATAAGAGATGATATTATAGCTAGTATTGAGCCAAAATAATAAAATAATGATTAAAATAATAGAAAACCACTCTTCTCCTCCATTATTCAAGCCACCCATCACTCCCACTTCTCATCAATCACATCCTGCCTTGTTCCTTGTATAAATTCTACTTAAATATCCTCAAAATATCCTCTCCACGTCTAGATTACCTTTTTCTATTCAAAAGACCATATCCTCTCCCCTAAAGTGGTTCTGAAGGAAGATAAATTCAAGAAGTAAATTTCAATTTTCATTTCATCTCTTTTCATTAATGTTTCATTCATTCAATTTCATTACTCACCTAAATTACTCCAAATGATACGATTAATCTATTAACTTACATGTATTAGAATATTGTTATGATAATGTTATAATTCATCATCATCTCTATTTTCACCTTATTTTATACTAGAAATAAAAACATCGTCTCCGATGTGTTTATTTATCACATGCATGGACAGGGAGTTTTCAAATTCTATTTTCATCTTTAATTCTAGTCCTGAACCCATTTTTTGCTTTAAATATATCATTTTATATTTAATATATCCAATTTAATGTTTTGAAACACTTTTTTACACAAATTATTAATTTTAAATCATTTTGTGGTGATGAAAAACCTCCAAATTAATCCAAGTGTTTATCAGTAAAATTTTATCAAATGATTCATCCCAAGACAATGTAACCAAAAGAATTATATTATCATTTAATCTTATATATGAACATTAGTATCATATAACATAAATTCTATAATAAATTCTCTTTTCACGTTTACTTAAATAAAAATGAATAGATCGTGAAAACTAATTAAACGAGCAGTGACAAACGATGATATTTTATCGCTTATCCCAAAAAATGGACATAAATGAAATTAATGAATTTATATTAAGACAAATACATCTCTAATTTTTTATAAATTATGTTATTTATATGTCTAATTTCATATTACATGACCTAATGTTCAAGAGTATTTTCACTAATTTCTACACCCTTGGTGATTATTATGATTAAACGGATTTAATGTTTTATGATATCATCCACCATATTATATTGATTTTTCATGAATAGTTTGATGGGGGATGTGATTCCATGATACCATTCAGCATATTACTTTGAATGGTTAGTGTTTATGTTTAACGATTGGGGAATGTTAATTAAATTTCCATTGTTAGACTAAATATGGATGTATATGTTGTTTTTCATTATCCCCTTTCATATGGATAATTCATCAGAATTAGTATGTAATGGGATGGTCCCATTTTATCCTCTCACTATATCAGTATGTCTCATGGGAAAAAACCGATATGGAATTCGTAGAGGACATTACCATTTTAAGATATCGTTTTGGCCGAGGCCTTAATCATTTTTAGATGCATTGGTTGAGCCCTTGATTATTTTTTTCTTCTTTTCTGTAATTTTACATTACCTTATTATGAAACTAGATATTGATAGTCTGTGTAATTATTAAACTAGAATAACATCCATAATTATTTTTTATGGAATTATTTAATATATTTTTATTCCTTACATATTATAATAAAGTATATTTTTAAAGGTATGAATTTTTATTAATTCATTATTCATAGTTTTTATATTTTATTCTATTGTAATATTTACCCTTTCAGAGCATCTAAGCTCACCCCTTTCACAAGTTTTATTTTTCCCAGGTTGTGAATACGTATGTTTGGAATGACATGCAAGGATAATCTAAGATATTATGTGTGATTCAATACAATATGTTATGTTTTATTTCATTTCAAGATATAATGATGTCTTTTTATGTATCTAGTTTTCCAAAACTATTATATTATTCATTACAATGGGATATAAATGTATTTTAATCATGCTAATGTAAAGAAATAATTCACCGGCTCTGGGAATCCTGGGTCAGGTCATTACAATTGGTATGATATAAAAATTAGAAGAAAACATGGAAACTAGATTTATAATTCAAATATTCAGGAACAAAACCTTAAGATAGTCTTTGAGGATAAACAAACAATAAAATCCTATAATTTTTGTAAGGAATATATTATGTTGATATTTCTAGAAAATAGACCAATGTTTAGATACTTCAAGTGGATGTGGTTATAGAATAAATGTAACTATGTGTAACAACTCCAACATGGAGTTTTGGGCTTGAGACGGGGTATCCTAGTACACGAAAATGGACCTTACTATGTACCAAGACTGACACTCATGGGGGATATTTTATAATAATTCATATTATCATTAAAAACCATTACGAAGTATGTAAATGAAACTTTTTACTCAATTAAACAATTATTATGATATTATCTATTGATATGACATCAATTTAGGATAATTATTTTTATAATTCATGATTATACATTTAGATTCACAACCTAATCTATTGTATGCCATTATTTTGGAATGGTTCCCTGTGGAAGGAACAGAAAACGCATGTACAAGTGTATCCCATGTAGGGATTACCCAAATATGTAAGATAATGATGTCTATAATGTCCCCAAATTTACATATAGGCATTAATTCAAAATTGAAGAATATTTATTAAATAACACAACAAAACTGCTCCAGTACCATATAGGTTTAGTGTCTTTAGAATCTAGGAAAAAAATAACAAGTTCAAAAAAATCCACATTTTCTACCACTTATTTATTCATAACTTGACTCCTTTTTGACATTTCTTACTTAATATCATTTTCCATGACCTGGGGAATGGAAACATATTAAAGGGAGAGCTCAAATTCTCAGTAAGGGCAAACAATAGAAATATCATTTAGAAAATAACATTTGAAAATATTATCCTACATATAAAAGATCATAATATCATGTGATGGGATAAATCATAATAGTATAATGTAATCCCAATAGTCATGAAAAAAAACATTAAATTTTGTGGCATACAAACATAAGCATGTAAATTCATTTCATATTATTCAAGGCTAATTTTCGAGACCATCATAGTGGAAATATTCCACCACTGAACCAACTTCTCTCCTCATTCTCACCATATATTACTAAACAGTATTTACATTCCACTCCCATCATTTATATCTCATGAGATATAATATTTTACATAATTAATTGGAGGAAGATATAGGTTCCTCCCATCAAAAAATGAAATCATTGTTATGTGTGCCACAAAAAAGTAAAAATATTCACCATAGCATATCCTAAGAACTATAATGGGTTTCTTAAAAATCATCCCATCATAATCCATATAAGATAAATTTATTTCCTAAAAATAATTCCATTATAAACAAAATAAAATAAAATAAATAATAGATATTGATAAATAACCATATGTTATCTTAGAGGGAAAATAATTTTGATAAAACACATGAACTAAATTTTTGAGGATAATATTCATTCTTTATCAAAAATTGTTTCTTTTTTAAAAATTTCATGAAATTTTAAACGAAAATAATTTAGAATAAAATAACCATGAAATCTTGTAGATGAATATTCATGGAAATATGGTTTAATGAAACCGTAAAAATCTATTCATATTGTCTATGATAAAAAACATTCTCCTCATACTTCTGTAGAAAAAGTCCTAAGGTACCATAAATCGAATAACGAAAAAATATTCCATTCATAAAATATAAAAAAATTATCATAAGGGTAAAATTAATATTAATTGTTTAAAATAATAGAAATAATTTTACATATTTATGTAACATGGATTTGGATGACAAATATACCCCAGTAAATAGTTACGAATTAACAATCTAAGATAAAATGAGATAGCATAATTATTTGTTACCTTTGGTCTCATATCCTTTATACATATTCTATCCTCGTATATAATGATTTATATAAAGATATTGGATTACTAGAGAATCATAATCAATTTTATGATATCATATATGATTATATTATCATCTTTTTTCGTATCATTTTAGTGTTACTCGTTATTCGGGAATTAACTACTTTGTGTTCCTGTGCAAGATTTGTCAGATAAGATCATGTTCCACATCTTAGGTTTTATTTAGATAATTTAAATAATTATTTTAGTATTATATATATCATATTTATTCATTAAATTAATTTATATAATCATCCATTTATGAAGATTATGTAGAACGAATCACATCACACAGTGGAGACAGTAAGTCGTACATACGCATGAGCGATGATATCATTTCCATAATTATTGCATGGTATTGAAGTGGAAAATGTATGAAATTTAACAATTAGTATCATGTTATAATAATAATATGTAGTTATTATTTAAATTAGTATACCCTTCCAAGTAAGGTGGTGGTGAAAATCAAATTACACTACGGCGTGGAGACTGTAATCTGTACGTACGCACGCGTGGTGATTTCATTATTCATAGGATGGGTGGAAGGGAGAATATGGTTGTTTCATGTTTATAATAACATGTCATTATATTATTGATACTCAGGTTATTACATTATAATTAATCTACCAATGAATGGAAAGTATAAGAAGTATGAATTTTTTAAGAATCGGTAAATACTATTACCTCTTCTTCGATGTGCCTCCACTAAATCATTTCTTAGAGCACTAGAGATAGAATTTGAGGGGGACCAGAACCTATAGAATGAAAATAATGATGTTTTATAAAAATTTATATGGTTTTCAAAGCAATATTTCTCAAAATAGAGTGAATAGGTGGAGGAGGAGGATCCCCTGTATAATTAACGTGATGTGCGGTTTTGGAAATTCCATAAATAAAAATTTATCATAAAATCAAATCCTTCCCAAAAAAACACCAAAATGTCCCTATTTTGAAATTGATATTATATAGGGCTGTTATATCATCAATAAATAATTTTTTTACATGTTTTGATGTTAATTTAGACCATATCTTTTTAATTGAATCTTAGTTATTCAAATTAATTTTTATTATGGTAATAAAATTCTAAATATTTAATTATTATAAATATTTACATATATGGTCTTAAAAAATAATAAATGTTTGTGTTATGAAATTTTAGATCTTATAATTATCACATTGTAATTTTTATATTTTTTTATATTTTTAATTAATTTAATAAAATCTAATTTATATAAAATATCAATTGTGTCAATTTTGACACCATTAATTTTTTTTACATTAAAATAATAAAATTACAAGATAAATTCAAACTAAAATATTTAATAGACTACTATGATGTTATAGTCACCTATAAAATTTTTGTAGAATAATAATTAGTTCATATGATATTTAGTTTAATATTTTTATTACCATTTATAAGATATTTTTATTAATAAAATAATATTTACATCACTATTGTGTCATAAATAATGGTAATTATTTAATCTATGAAAATTATAAATAAATTCTTATGATGTATTTAATTATTTTATATTTCATGATAATATATATAGTAGATTTTATCTCATATTTCTCCATATATAAAAATTAATCTACTTATATAAAATGAGATTGTGACATTTCACCACAGTTATTAGTTTTTATTACATTCAAGTAAAATTAATTGTTAAGTGGCCTATTTAATTTCGAAAATTGGATGAAAAGGGTCTATTTTAGTTATACTATAGGATTTTAATAGGTGTTAAGGTAATTTTATAAGATCATTTTTACCCATAATTATAATATTTACTTTTAACCATGGTAAGAAAAATAATTACAAAAGATACTACTTGTAATGTCCAATAATAAAAGGGGCATATTAACAAAATTTGGACCAAAGAACTAAAAATATGGGATAAATTTTTCAAAATTAAAATCATAGAAATTTCAGTAATTAATTTAAAATTAATCATGTTGTTGAAATGAGAAAACACATTTTAAAAGTTAAAACACTACAAAAGATTGAAATGTTTTGACCTATGAAATCAATGTAAAATTAATGCTAATGGAATAAATTATATAGAGTTATAAAAATATATTAAATTAATAAATTAAAATAATTCAATATTATAATTAAATAATTTCATTTATCTTGATTAAAAAATATGTTTTTAATTAAAATTTATCATTTTCTACTATTTATCATAACCTGAAAGTTATCAGAAAAATATGAAGAATTTATCCAATGAAAAGTTTTATACCCAACTTAAAAATAACATGTATATGTTTTAATATAAAAATTATTATTTTGTAAAAATAATAATTTAAAGGGGGTTCATTATTCAAAGGTGTAAAATTAAACATTAAAAAAAATAGGTTTTATACATCATATAGGGTTTTATTCATACGTTATGACTAAAATATCAATTGAATGACAGTGTAAAAAAATTAAGAATATAACACATTTATATCTCATTAATTTCATTACAAAAAGTAATACAATCAAAAATAAAAATATCTAATTGATTATTATTTTGAATACAAAATTGATAGCTTGTGAATTTTCAATGAATTTTCATACGTAAGTTATAATCATTCCCACTGTACTAAAGGATAGGCTATAACGATAATTTTATAATAAGGGAATGTCATGGTTCGTTTAAACTGGAGATTTCGTTCAACACAAGATACTAAATAATGAGAAATTATTTAATGAAAATATTTCATAAAAACATCCAGATGTTACATTATACCCCCCTTGAACAAAATTTCACCGCCAAAATTTGTTACATGGAATCAAATAAATGAAGAAACCACTCCATCATTGTATCCTCAAGTTCCAAGGTTCATCAAATTGGTGGTTCCTCTATAAAATATTTACCAGGTGAGTTATCTTGTTTCATAGACCTTTTTTTTCTATGATCCAGAATCTCTATCGGTTTTTCTTCATAAGAAGGATCTTGTTCTAGTAGTATGACTTTTGTGCTATGTACATGTGATCGATTAGGCATTTACATTCTCAAGAGAGATTCATGGAACACAAGACAAACTTAATAGAGATTTAGTTGAAGCACCAATCATTAAGCTACCTTCCCAACATGATCCAGAATTTCAAAACGACTGATATACCTAGGTTTTGCCATTCTATTATTTCCAAATATCATTACTCTCTTCCATGGAGATATTTGTACGAACACCTTATCACCCAGTTCAAACTCTGGGTCTTTTCATTGGTTGGCAGCATTCCATTTTTTTCAATACTATGATGCTCTTACACATTGTTAAATATATCTGAGCTTTTCTACCATTTCATCATCAAGATCAGGTCCTAATTGATTTTGTTCCCTAAATTCATCCGAGAAAGTATGAGTTATGCACTTCTTTCCATAGTTACATTCATATGTAGAAATATGAATACAAGAGTGAAAGCTATTACTATAAAACAATTACACCAATGGTAGGCATTGATCCATACAACCATTGAAATCCATTATGAAATCTCTCACCATGTCCTATAGAGTTTGAATAGTCCTCTCAGACTGACCATCTATCTGAGGATGACAAGCTGTTCAAAAACTCAACTAAGAATACAGAGCATACTAAAAACTTTTCTTCAAAGTTGAGGTAAACCTCTGATCCCGATCGAATATAATTGAAATTGGTAATCCATGAAATCTTAAAACATCCATTACATATATCCTAGAAATATTATCCAATGAGAAATCCTCTCTAATAGCGATTAAGTGTGCCAACTTCGTAAGACAGTCAAATATAACCCAGATAGCGTTATTTCCTTTGGATTCTTTGGGAAGTCTGAAGAAAAATTCGATAGTGATGGTTTCCCATTTCCATTATGGTATGGGTAATGTTTGTAACATCCCATAGAATTATATCTCTATGTCTTAACTTTTTGACAATCCAAGAATCGAGAGACATATTCTACGACATCCCTTGTCATTCCATCCCACCAGATATACTCTGTGATGTCCTTATAAATCCATTTGTATCTATGGTTAATTGATAATGAAGAATTGTGAGCCTCAACCAATAGATCCATCATTAATTATTGAATGGGATAAATATAAACCCGGTTCCAAAACCATGTTATTTTATAATAATCAAGGATGAATTTAAGAACATTTCACTCCTTCTATTGTAACTCTATATCGTCCTTCTTCTCCTCCATAATCATCAATTGTATAAATTTTTGAACATTTATTCGAGAAAGAGAGTATTTATCCCCTTATAATAAAATTTCATGATCCATAATTTTAAAATCCATATATACCGGATCTTCCATGATCCTCATCTTGGATAAGCTAGCATGGTCTTTCCGACTCAAAGCATATGTCACCTTGTTCGCTTTCCCCGAGTGATAATGTATTGATTAGTCATAATATTTAATCAACTCCCACCATCTTATTTGGAACTTATTCATATCTATTTGTTTGAAAATATACATCAAAATTTTATGTTTAGTATAAATATCACAACATCCAACAAAAATATAATGCCTCAATATATTTAATGCAATGATTTCGTAACTAACTCCAAATCTTGAGATGGGTAATTTTGATCATGAATTATGAACTACATGGAGGCATAAGCTATCACCATATCATTTTTCATGAGAACAAATCTCAGCCCCTTCTTGTATGCATCAATGTAGATCAAAAACCTTTCTCCAGAACAAGGTAGTGTGATCAAATACGCACTGGCTGACCTTATTTTAAACTCATTGAAATTATCTTCACATTCCTCTACCCAAATGAACATAACTCCATTCCGAGTCAAATCGGGGTGTGTATTACATACTCGTAAAAAATATTTCACAAAATGTTGATAATATTCATCAAAATCAACAAAACAATGGATCTTAGTTACCTTTGTTGGCTTCTACCATCTTTCAATAACCTGTGCATTTTCTGAATCCACGGATATCCCCTCTCATGATATTATGTGCCCCAAAAAATGTCACATTATGAAGCCAAAATTTACACTGGGAAAATTTTAAATAAAATTATCCTTTCATAGGTTCTCCAGTAAAATTCTTAGGATATCTTCTTGTTCTTCGTTTCTCTTTGAATAGAAAATAATATCATCTATAAAGTCTACCAAAAATTGATCAAGATAGTCTATAAACACTCTATTCATTATATCAGTGAAGAGAGCCATGGAATTAGTAATGCCAAAAGGAATAAATATAAATTCATAATGTTCATACCCTGTATGGATGGTCATCTTAGGTATATCATCCTTTTTTTCCCTTAATTGATGATATCCTAAACAATGGTCAATCTTGGAAACGTATTGAGCTCCATGTAGTTGCTCAAATAAGTCTTAAATTCGTGGAAGAGGATACGTGTTCATGAAAATGACCTTGTTAATTTCACTATAATCAATGTTAAGTCTCATTAATCCATCTTTCTTCTTAAAAACCTGAACATGTGCTACCTGAGGTTACACGCTAGGGCATACGAATCCCTTATGAATATTCTCTTGGAGTTCCCTCTTCAATTCCTACAACTCAATTGGGGTCATTTTATAATGTTTCTTTGAAATTGGCATAACACCTAATATGATTTCAAATAAAATATCAACAGAAGAATTTGGTGGAAGACCATGAAATTACTCTAGAAATACATCATCAAAGTCATGTACAATGGGAGTATTCATTATAGTGAGTTTCTCCATATTAATTTGAGATAAATAACCTTAATTAATTGGAATAATGACCTATAAGATGGATGAAATGTATATTGGAATGTTATATTCATCATTATAATAATAGATTGTCGTAGATTGATCTGGAATAGAAAAAGTGACTACCATTCCTAAGAAATTGATATGAACTCCTAATAGAGAAATCCAGCCCATGCCAAGAATCACATCAAATTCCACTGTAGCAAGGATCACAATATTTTTTGGAAGCACTTTCCCAAAAACTACAAGTAGAGATGAATTATAATATTAGGATGTGGTTGTTTTACAATTAACTGTTATCAAAGATAACTCAAAATATAAGTGTTGAGGTAATATGGTGATACCCTTAGAAAATAGGTCAAAAATAAATTAGCTAGTGGATTTATAATCAAATAAAACATTTGCTACTTTAGAGTGGATGTTAATCGTACATTTCTCCACATCATTATCGAACTCCACGTTGCCGATAGTGATTGCATGTGACTTTCCATTGCCTTTTTCCTTAAGATTTTCTTGACACGGATCATAATTCATATCCCTTGAATTATGAAATTTATTGGAAAAATTCCCCATTTCCTTTCACCAATAACATTATAGTGTAGGAGGTGCATTATGTGTATCATTTCCATTTTTCGCATTTGGAAACACCTTTTTTCCATCACATTGGCATTCAACTACCTGATAAACCTTATTTACAAAGATTAAACATTTTCTAATCCCTTTATGAAAATTACCTTCATGTTTCTTTCCAAACATTGAGCCGAAGGAAAAATAATCTCCTTTTCAATTTTGTCTTTAGATATTCAATAAAATTCCCTTTTTTCTTCTTATAAAAACCCATATAACTGATGGGTTACACCAATCTCTATCTCAAACTTAGAACACATAGAAATTTTTTTTCATAGATATTAAAGTCCATTCTAGATATTCTCTTGGAGGACTTGGTTTTAGGATACTAAAGAATCGATCAATTTTATTCTCATGTTTGAAAATAATTACATAAGTGTACATTGGAAGTCCAATAAACTATTCTTCATATATACAGACATATTCGTCGTTCATTTTATTATGTTCAAGGAACTCCTTCTCATTCTTTATTCAATGAATACAATTAAAGTACTTATTGACCAATATGTTCTTGAACTCGTCCAATTCCATGGACACAATTTCATATTTTTTCCTTGTATTCTTGATAATATTCCACCATTTATTATATTCATCTTCAAAAATATATACTACTAAGATGATGTTATAATGTTCCTGACATTGTAAAAAAGAAAATGCCTTTTAAATCGTATTGATCCATTGTTTATCCACTACTGGATCCGAAGACCCACTGATTAAAGGTGGACATTGTCTCATGAAGGACTCAATAGAATGTTGCTCCCTACTTTACTCGTTTGGAAATCCATAATTTCTCATAGGTTGAGAATTTATTGTGATCATGGATATAAGATTTTTTATTCCATCTACCACAAGATTTAATTACTCTGGGGTACAATCATTTCATTTCCCATCACATTCAGCATTAACGTCGTTCCATCGGGTTCCAACCTCTGACTAAAACCAAGAAACATTATGTGAGAAAAAGTAATCCTAAAAGGTAAACCACATAATCAAGAGAAAATTTCAATTAATGCCACATTAGGTTTTATCCTAGGTTATTCATGAACATCTCTAAAACACTTGGGTATGATTGTGACCTATACATAGACTTATCCTTAGAGATCATTCTAAGGTTCTATTATCCTTGTTTCGAAAGGTTAACTATACCATGGCAATGATACCCTCTATAATGGACAATACATTACATATAGATACTACATCATCATTGAATAACATTTATTACATTTATTACATAACAAAATAAACCCACGCCAAGACCATATAAGATTAGTGTCTTTAGAAACATGGAAACATTAACAACTGGTTAATAAAAAATCCAAATTGACTCCTGCTTATTTCTTAATAACTAGACTAATTTTTTACATATCTTACATAATAAAATCCCTTATTACTTTGTAAAAAACATATGAAATAGCGATCTCAAATTCTTATTAAGGGAAAACAAGGGAAATTACATTCTGAACATAACATTTGAAAATATTATCCTATATATAAAAGATCATAATATATGTCATGGGATAAATCATAAAACTTAACTATAATCCCAATAATTAAAATAAAACACACGAAAATTTTTTGGCGTACCAACATAAGCATAGAAAATTATTTCATATTAGTCAAGGCTCATTATCGAGACCATCATAGTGGACAAAGTCTACTTCTAAAATGTGTTCTTGTCTCATTCCATCCCTGTATTACTAAACTAGATTTACTTTCTACTACATTCGTTTATATCTCAGGAGATATAAATCTTTAAATAATGAATTGGAGGGAGATATAGGTCCCACCCACCTCAAAATTAAACAATTCTTACATGTTTCACAAAAATATAAATACATTCACCTTAGTATAACCCATGAAATAAAATGTGTTTCTTAAACATCATTCCAAAATAATCCATATAATATGATTGGATTTCATGGAAATAATTCACTGATAAACACAATCAAATCAATGTAATAATGTATATTGAAACATAACCCTTTTTCATCATAGAAAGAAAAATAATTTTGATAAAACACTTAAACATAATTCTTGAGGATAATATACTTTCATTTTTTAAATTTTTATTATTTCTCAAAATGCCACACAATTTTAAATGAAATGAATTTATTTGAAAATAATCTTGAAATCATGTAGTGGAAGTTTCATGGAAATAAGGTGTCCTGAAACTGTAAAAAACCATTCATTCCATATAAGTAAAAAACATTCTCCTTGTAATTTTCCATAAAAGTAAAAAATTACCTCAAATCGAATAACAAAAAATATTCATTTCATACCTTTTAATAAAAATTATCTAAATTGTAAAATTAACATTAAAAATTTTTATAATAATGGAAATTATTTTTCATAATTAGGATAAATAGATGTGGTTGATAAATATACACAAGTAAATACTTATGTATAGACAATTCTAGATAAAAATTTGATTGAAAAATTTTCCCTTGCCTTTGGAATGATATCCTTCGTCTGTATCTCAACCCCTATACAATTATTTAACAAATATTATTGACTTATTTCAGAATCATAGTAATTTTTAAGATATTATATATGATAATATTATAATCAGTTTCTTTGTAACATTTCATTGTTACTCGTTATTCAGGTATTAATCACTTTGTGTTATTATGGATTATTGGTCAGATAAGTTCATGTTTCACTACTTAGGATAACGTTAAATAATTTAATAAATTATGATTTTATAATATAAATCATATTTATTAATTTTATTTTGGTATATAATAATCCATTTATGAAGATTATGTAGAACTAATCACAACGCACTGTGGAGATGGTTTGTTTTATGCATGCACGAGGGATGATATCGTTACAAAAATTGTTGAAGTGTATTGATGTTTATGGTGTATGATATTTAAGAAATAGTATCATTTTATAATAATCATATATATTTATTAGTACCATAATTATACTCATCAATGTATTGTGGTGGTAAAAAATAGATTACCCCACGGTATAGAGATGGTAAGACGTACGTATGCATGCGTCTTTATTTCATTTTTCATTAGATGGGAAGAAGGTGAAATATGGATGTTTCATTTTTATAAAAAACTTATCAGTATATGAGTGATACTGATGTTATTAAATTAAAATTATGAAACTAATTAAGAATAATTAGTATTGTAAAGATGTTTTAAAGAATTGGTAAATTTTGGAATGTTATTTTTCAATTTAAACCAATTGTTTTTAATTTCCACTTAGTTATTCTATTTAATTTTATTTATATTAATAACATTTCAAATATTTAATGGTTATAAAATTTTTCATATATGGTGTTAATTAACCATAAATGAATATTTTATGACCTTTTATATATTATAATGATCAATTTTTAATTTTTAAATATTTTTACTGTTTTTAAATAATGTAATAAAATGTTATTTTTATAAAATAATAATAGTTTCAATTTTGACACAAATCATTTACTTGACTTTTAAAATATAAAAAAGAAGATAAATTCGAAAAAAAATTAATACACTCTTAATAGGTCATACTAACCTAGATAAGTAGTGTATCAAAATAATTAGTTCATATTATATTTATATTAATATTTTTAAAACCATTTATTTGATATATCTATTAATAAAATAATTTTTACATCACAATTGTGTCATACTTAATAGTAATTATATAATCTCTAAAAATTATAAATAAATTCCATCTATATAGTAAATTATTTTATATTTCTAAATAATATCTATAGTCGATATTATCTTTTAGTTCACTATATATTAAAAATAATATAATTATATAAAATTAGATTACAAAATTGTTTAACATTCATTAGTCTTTATTATATTCACGTCATATTCAAAGGTAGGTGGACATGAAGTGATTCTATTTTGAAATATATATGATAAGCGTCTAATTTAATCATACAATAGGTTTTTTACAGGTGTTAATGTAAATTTATAGTATTAGTTTTACCCACAATTACACAATTTACCTTTACCCGTGGTATGAAATACAATCACGAAAGTTACTATTCATAATTCCCAACAAATAAAACTAGTCTATTAAAAAAATTAAACCTACTAATTCCAAATATGGAATAAATTTTTCAAAATTCAATACATATATGTTTCATTTATTAATTTAAAATTAATCTCGTTGTTGAAATGAGCAAACATGTTTTAAAAGTTAAAACATTGTAAAATATTGATATGTTTTTTCTTATGAATTCATTATAAGATTAATGATAATTACATAAAATATATTTAATTATAAAAATATATTCTATTTATACTTTTAAACTATTTAATATTATAATTGATCCATAAAAATCATCTCTATGAAAAAATTTATTTTTTACTAAAATTTATCATATTTTTAGTAGTCATCAAAACATGAATATTGTAAGAAAAAATTCAGAAATTTATCCACGGTAAATTTTTATGTCCCACAAAAAAATAACGTGTTTATGTTTTCATATAAAAATTACTAATATTTAAAAATTTATATTTAAAATAGGTTCTCCATTCAATGGTGTAAAATCGAACTTTTAAAAAATATGTTTTATACATCATATATGGTTTTATTCATTCGCTATAACTAAAATATACATTTAATGAATATAAAAAATATTTTCTAAAGTATATAACACATATATATCACATTAATTTCTTTAGAAAAATTTCTTCACACAAAAATGAATATACCTAATTGATTTATATTTTACATAAATAATTGATAGCCAATGAATTCATAAGACATTTTCATAAGTTAGTTATAATTATACCTTCTATCCTAACGGATAGGCTGTAATGGTAATTTTATAATAAGGGAATAATTAAATTTGTTTAAACTCATAATTATGTGAAATATATGTTACTAAAGAATAAATAAATATTTAAAGAACATATTTCATAAAACAATATTGGTGTTAAAATTTTGGCTCTAGAGCTACAACCTGTGCTGAGAAAGCTATTATTATACTTGGAAAACTTACTCAGGTTATGACCAATAACCATACCCATAAAGGGAATCATAATCCACTATGTGTAGTAGAAACATTAGACCACATTATGGGAGAAAATCCTCAATCATTCAATGGGAATACCAACCCATTAGTTGGGGAATTGTTGATATGTTATTTAGCGAAGATATTTCATGCTTTTGGATTTAACAAAAGAAAGATGTTATTCGTGGTGGTTTATCATTTATTGGGATATGAAGATTAATGGTGGTTGTTAATTCAAAACACAAAGGATGGAGAAGAAATTTATAAAATTTAGTGGAGGGATTTCTAGTAAATTTTCCTAGGAAAATACTTTCCTTGTGAACAATGAGAAGATATGGAGAGGAAATTCATGAATCTCATACCAAAATAATATGAATATTTTGAAAAATATGAAGCTTGGTCTATAAGGATTCCATGGAATACTAAAAACTATATACATAATCTGTGGAGTAAGATTGATCGATTCTTTGATGGTTTAAAACCATTCCATCGAAGGAAATTAGTATCCCAATGTTTCCCATCATTCCAAGATATTATCTTAAGTGTTATCAATATGGGAAAATAATTCTCTCTGTATTATGATATTATGGGTAAATAAGATATGAAGATGGTTTCAAAGGATAGAATGAAAAAATGTATGAATTAAAAAGGAGAATTTTCCAGCATGCGATACCTGTGGAAGGAAACACATAAGTGCTTTCATAAAAGGAAAATGGGTGAGCTAAAAGTGTGGATAAAAAGGCTATCATTATGCTGATTTTAAGGGAATAAAAGAATCATTCCATGTTAAATGCTATAAATTTTTGTAGATGGTACAATTTGTTATTGATTATCTTTATCATCAAGCAAACATTCCTAAAAAGGCAAAGGGAGAAAGACCAAATTTATGTGATCAGCACTTCAAAAGTTTATGTTCCTAAATATGTGGTGGTAGGTACTATAATAATTTCCTTAAACATGTCCAATGCTTTATATGGTTATGGATCATCACATTCCATTATATCTTCCCAATTTTCTTTAAAATTAGATATTTCCAATTCACATTAAAAAGGTTTTTCAATCAAAACACCTAAGGTAAGTATCATTGCAACGAAGATGTGTCGGGTACTCCCCATTATAGAATATGAATGGTCTTTATCTTTCAATTATATCATAATAAACATTATTTACTTTGATATAATCCTTGGCATGGATTGGATTTCATAATATGTTGTGAATATATATTTGATGAACAAGTAAGTTACAATTTTTGGGAATCATGTGGAATCCTATATCATTTGGTGAGAAACATTACCATATGATTCTCATATAGATCCACCAAAATTAGTTCTAATGAATTATTTTATTGTGGTGGTAGAGAACACAATTTCTATGGGTGAGGAATGTAATGTTAAAATAGAGGATTTACCTATCATGAAAGAATATGTTGATGTGTTTCCAGAAGATCTAAATAGAAATCCTCTAGAGCTGGAAGTTGATTTCTCTTTTTATTTAGTTCATTTTTTCAAGACCTATATTAATATATCCTTATAGAATGGCCATAATGTAATTACTAAAAATAAAGAAACAATGAGAGTATTTATGTGATAAAGGATTTATTCTCTCAAGTGTTTTTCTATGATTATCCTTTGTTCTTTTCATTAAAATGAAACCGGGATCTACTGGGATATGCATTGACTACGAGGAGATCAATTATATAAAAATAAAGGACATGTATCCCTTACCTCACATTGGTGATTTATTTTTTCATCTTCATGAATCCCAATATATTTTTAAGATGGTCATTTTATCTGGATATCATCATTTGTGTGTGGCGAAAGAAGATATTCAAAGAAAAAACATTGAACTAGGTATGGGAATTATGAGTTTATAGTAATTACTTTTGGTCTAATGAAAAAACCCTCTATATTAAATGATATAATGAATAGGTATTTCAAGGAATATATTGTTGAAATTTTTGCGGTATTTATTTATGATATATTGGTATACACCAAAATTGGCAGAAATCTTGAAAACACCTTTTGAATTATTCAAATGACTCATAGAAGAAATGAATTATAAGGTAATTTTAGAAAGTGTGATGTTTGGGTTCAATAAATGTCTATTATTTGCTATATTGTCTCTAAGAATGAAATATTTGTTGACCCTATGAATACAAATCCTATTTAGGAATTGAATACACCAATGAACATAAACATGGTTGTAGTTTCATTGGTTTAGTAGGCTATAATAATTTTTTATTCATATCCTCACCAGATTATCCAACACCTTAACCCATCATACTTATAATGGGGATAAGTTCATATAGAAAAAATAAATCAAGGAATGTTTTAAATAATTAAAGAGTAGATTAGTGAATTATATGATCCTAACCCCACCATCAGGAAATGATAGGTTTGTGATCTATATTGATTCATAAAAAAGGACTTGGTTGTGTCCTTATGTAGAATGATAGAGTTATTTCATCTTCATCAAGGAAGTTGAAAACACAAGAATAGAACTATCCAGCTTATGATCTTGAGTTAGAATCTGTAAATATTTCTCTGATAATAAGGATACATTTTCTCTGTGGTAAAATATGTTATATATATAATGATCACAAGACCATGAAATTCATCTTCTCACAAAAAAACTCTACCTGAGGAAAAGGAGATGGATTGAGATGCATATAGATTACAATTTTTATATATAATATAATCCATAATGGGAAAATAAGGTAGTCGATTCCTTGATTAAGAAGGATCATTGAGTTCTAAAAAATAATTAAAAGACAAGGATTCTGTGTACATGGATCTAGTGAGGATAGATATATAAATCATCAATGAAGGTGAACCATCATTACTTTTTCAATTCGATGCCCAACCACCATTATTAACATGTATTAAATGTTCTCATCCTGATGATGAGAATCGTCAAAATATAATTAATGATGTGAATGATGGGAAGTTGTAAGAATTAATATATGAATATTGAATTTTGAATCTGGGGAAGAGATATTATGTTCATGCTATTCCTGAAATAAAAATAGTGTTATTGGATGATTCCTATAGTTCTAGTTTCTCAATACGTCCTCATAGCACTAAGATGTATAATGATTTTATGGATCATTTCTGGTGGGATAACATAGGGAGGGAAATTGCAGATTATATATCAAGATGCTTAGTTTGTCAACAAGTGAAGGCCGAATAACAACATCTTTTAGGATTAAGGAATCCTATACCTATTCCTCCATGGAAACAGGATGACATCCACATGGAGTTTTTCACTGTATTACCAAAAACACTATGAAAGTATGACACAATATGGGTTATTTTTTATAAACATAATAAATATTTACATTTCCTTGCTATAAGAAAAGATTTTACATTGGAGTGCCTTGCACGAATCTATATAAATGATGTTTTAAGACTTCATGGAGCACCTCTCTCAGTAGTTTCTAATCATGATCCATGATTTACATTGATATTATATGAATTTCTACTGAAATATTTGGATATTGAACTTCTTTTGAGTATTTCTTATCACCCAGAAACTCAATGGATATCAAAAAAGGATGATCTAAACATTAAAATAGTTGTTCAGATCTGGATCACTTGATTTTCAAGGTATGTGGGATTATTATTTACCTTTGGTGGATTTTTACTATAAAAATAGTTTCTATTAATGAATTCAAATTTCCCCATATGAAGCATTATTTGGAATGTGATGTCATACACCAATGTATTGGGTTGAAGTTTGTGAAAGTAATCTTGAGGGTCTAACTCTTGTGGAGGAAACAATAGATAAGGTAAATACTATTCGAACTCATATCAAAGTATCTCATTGTAGGAAAAAGGGCACTGATGATAATTGAAGGAAGGATTTTTAATTTCAAGCGGGAGATCAAATTTTATTGAGAGTATCTTTATGGAAGGGTGTTATAAGATTTGAGAAGAATAGAAAACTGATCCCAAGATATGTTGGACCTTTGGAAATTCTAGAGATACTTGGATCTGTGGATTATCATTTGTAAATTACTCCAAACCTGATTAATGTTCATAATGTATTCTTTGTGTCATTGTCGAGAATGTACCTTCCATACCATACGAATGTCCTCACATCTGAAGGTATAAAATTGGTACTTCAATTATCATACTATGAAAAGAAAATCTGGATTTTAGACACTAATGAATAGGTGTTGAGGAAGCAGACGACATATCTTTTCAGTTAATATTGTAGAAATCATAAAATTGAAGTAGTAACATGGGAGCCGAAAGAGATTATCATGAAGAACTACATAAATCTTTTTTTGATGTAAGATTCTGGAATTTTGAGGACTAAATTTTTGTAAGGGTGGAGAATCTAACACCCCATGTATTTATCATTAAATTTAATAATGAATGAATGAAATAATGAGTCTCTATAAAACACCACATTTTATCAACTGAGCTAGTAAACATAATTTTTCAAACTCTGTGTTTTGAATTTCGAAAATTTTATATACAGAGTTTCATTCAGTACGTTATTTAGAGTATGATGGGATCAACCATAATTTTTGGTGAATGGTAACATACTCTTTCGAACAATAACATACCAATGTGAATATCCATGAACCCTTTCAAATAGTATCATCACCCATGTGAGTATAAAGAAATTCTAGGCACCATATAGATGAGAGTTAATATTTTAGAAATTAATAATTAAGTGTTGATATTTTGGTGAGTAAAAAATATTTCATTAACATTTTTAAATTATTAAATTTATTTAAAAAAAATTAATATTCACAAAATATATTATTCAATATATATTTTATTTTCCAATGAATATAGGATAATTTTATGACAGCTTAATTAATTTTTATCATTATTATAAAATTAGTTTTAAATTTAAGATACCAATTTTTCATGTAAATAATGATATTATCTAAAAACAAAATTTCTCTTATTTATAAAAATATTTAAAAAAAAAGGAGATCCATTTTTATTTTTTCACATCTAAAATTTGTTAGGGATATTTTTTAGTATTATTCTTAAATACATGAAATTTTAGTGAATAGTGAAATTCAATAATTTAATAAATATGCTAAATAAATGAATTTATGCATCATGATTGAGTCATGGATGATGAAAATGACCATTGGTTAGAACTCACATGGACATAGTAATGTTTTTAGTTATAGTAATCTGAATATTGATAGTCTTTATCCAAAATTATAAAATAATGTTTAAAATAATGGAAAACCCTCCTCTCCTCCCCTATAAATGCCTCCCATCACTCCCTATTCTCTTTACAACACTCAATCCTTCTACCCTATCTAATTTTTTCTGAATTCTCCTCCCAATATCCTCCCCAATTCCATAATCCCTTTGTCACTTCAAAATACCAAATCCTCTCCCCTAAAGTGGATTTCATGGTAGATAAATTCTAGAGGTAAATTCATCTTTTAATTTCTTTTATTTTCATTCATGTTCCTTTTTTTTTTGTTTTCAATACTCACCTCCTTTACTCCAAATGTTATGAAATATATAGTACCTTACATATATTGGATTTTTTTTATTTTAGTGGTATAATTAATTTTTATCTCTCTTTTCCCTCATTTTATACTAGAAATGGAAACACCAACGAATGTGTCTCAATTTATCACATTCTAGGATGACAGGTTATCTACTTCTATTACCGTCTTCAATTATAGTAATGAAATTATTTTTATTGTTTCACCAGATCATTATATATTTTATGTCCTTTTTAATGTTCTAAAATTAATTTTTACACATGTTATTAATTTAAAATGAGTACTTTGTGATTAAAAAAATTCAAAATTAATCCTAGTGTTTGTCATTAAAATATTATCTATTGTTTCATTATCGGCGAATATAACCAAATGACATATAAAAAAATGTAAATTTTAATTTTAACCTTAATAAAATATTACAACAATTATATAATCCAATTCTCATTTTACTTTAACTTCCATAAAAACAAACCGATCATGAAAACTAATGAAACGAGCACTCACAAATGATGATATTGTATCTCTTAACCTATATACATGATCATAAATGAACATAATAAAATTATATTAAATAAAATAAATGTCTAAGAAGATCTAAATTAAATTATTAATATATCTAATTTCATATTATAGTACCTTATGTTCCAGATCAGAACATATTGGGACATAAGGTAAGGGTTTTCTACCAGAACCTCAATTTTCCTTTGGGTTACTCATTGCCTATATTAATACCAATTAAATTATTATTTATTATTATTTATTCATGATATATTCTATTTTAATATTATATTTATGTGTACCAAAAATATTCCTTCTTTCATTTATGGGGAGTTACATTTTTGATATGATCTTTCAAAAATTCTTCCCAAATACGAGATTGATTCAAGGAAATTTATTAAATTCATACATACTTTCATGAAAGATCTATAATCTATTTTCAGGACCAATTTTTATCCAAAAATAACTAATTTTATTATGAAAAAAACTACCTTACTTCACCTATTTTTTTAAAAAACGATTTTTTCAAAATAACTCTTCTTTTTAAATTAAAAGAGTGTTTATCTCATGAATTACCCGATGATTTTATAAGAGTATTTTCACCAATTTCATAACCCTTGTTGATTATTAAAATTAAGTAGTTATACTGTTTCGTGATTTCATCCACCATATTTTATGTAATGATTTATCAATATTTTTATTGTGTACTTGATACCATGATAATGTTCAACGTATTATTTTGAATGGTTAGAGTTTATGTTTATTGTTTGGAGAATGTTTTCTACATTTCATATGTGTGTTTCAATATAGATGTATATGATATTAATGTTTAGACTATTTCATATGAGGAATGAATTTGACTTATTATGGGATGGTTAGGGCCCTCTATATCCCCTTGATTCACCGGAATGTGTCTTGAGACAATAAAAATATTGACATGGATGAGGTCTTGCCCATTTTCAGATATGATTTTGGATGAGGCCTTAATCATTTTTTGATTTCTTAGACAAGGCCTTGAAGATATATTATTGAATTTCATACATTATTAATTCCCTAATTTTTAATTTTGATACTGATAGTCCATGTGATTTTTCATAAAGTAGAATATTCTTGGTTTTTTATGGCATTACATGATATTTTTATATATTCCAAGAGAAATGAAGAGAATGAAGTTCAAATTAGGATTGTTCTATGGACCATAAATTAGGAGGTAATGTATGAAAAATTTTCCAATTATAAATTTTAGATACATAATTTTTCATTTTTTGGTCATATAATCTCATTTTTGTGTATATTTATGGATCCATCAATGATAGAAGCTATCGAAAATTATCCTAGATCAACCACTATTTTTGAGATCCATAGTCCTTGTATTAAATCAATGTTATCGATGATTTTTGAATAATTTATCTTATAATCCTAATCCATTAACCATGTCAAATCATAATGGAGTGGATATAATTTGAACTGAAGAATATCAAGATAATTGTATTGAATGGAAGAGAAGGTTAGTCAGTTAACCATTGCTTACAATACCTTGTAGTGGATACTGATATGTCATTTATAGTGATGCATTGAATAATTTTATGGGATGTTTCCTTATGAAAAACAATATAGTGATATCATATGTAAGAACCCAATCATTCATTAAGGTAAAAATCATTTATTTCTCATGATTTCTCAATTTAAATTTTTTATAATTGCATGTTATTAATTCCCCTTTAAGTAATGGAGGTGTTAGGGGTATCTGGGCCTTATTTGAAGCCCAAAAGAAGTATTGGAGAAGAAAATAACATAGTGTATGGTTAGTATAAATTGTTTGGGGAAAGCAGAAAAGTTATTCTAAACCACACGAGGCTGAACAATGGGGAGTTACATATAGCATGGCTTTAGAAAAAACATACACTCCAAGTCACATAGCCACGTCGCCAACTCTACAATATTTACAGTTTATTTTGGCATGTTTTTCACATAGGTAGTCATGATATTGAAAAAAAAACTATCTGGGGGCCCCTATATTATATGTTCCCATGAACACTTAGAGAATGGTTTTTGAAATAGGGAACATAAACCGCATTGTTCCTTGAATTTGGTAAAATTAATAATTTATACTAAAATCCTAAAAATATATTTAATTTTAAGTTATTTCTCCTCTCGAAGAATAAGAACCTATCATTGATGCTCTCCGAAGAGGATATTCTACAATTTTAGTCAACTTTACTATTTGAACTCTGAATCGATGTTCATATGACTCATCATATCCACCTTAATAAGATCTTAATTCCTTTATAGAAATTATACATTCTGCTAGAAATTTATTTCTCTATTTAGGTTAAAGCTGTTATTACCTATTATTAGGTTCTTCATTCATTATTCATATTTCTCTTGATCTGAGTCGAATCAATAACATATATTAAATGATCTATCTTCCTTGGACCTAAGGGAGGTGGTATCATGCTTTATGCTTAAGTCCGTGATTTTTATATATTTCCTGGTGTCATGCACCAAATTTATTAGTGATTACTTAAATTAAAATTTAACACTTTATATACTAGGAATGTCATATACCATCAAAGGTCATGTTAATCTATGATTGTTGGAAAAATCATGAAATGGAACCACCCTAGTTTGGGTTTATTTTTAAATGGACTTTTTTATGGTTTTTGACTTGGATTCCATAGTTTGTTCCCTTTTACCCATTCCTAGGGACATTCATATGATATTTTAAATTGATAAATTATGTTATAAAATTAATTATCAATCAAATTACTAAATTTATTTATGAATTGGAATGTGAATGACATAGTTCATTGATTTTTCACATGATAAGGGACAATTTTAACTGTGGACCTTGTCTATGATATGTATGTTATTATTCTAGTATGAATTTTTCTAAATATTTAAATGGCCATGTGTGTAGTTAAATTAAAACCTTCTAAGATCAGACCTTGATAATAAATTTCCCCTTTAAGCATGAATTTTCATTTTTATTATTATGTCAATTGGATAAAATTGATATCAATTCCATGTAATATATTTTAATCATGTAATGCTTGTTAAAATTATTTATTCCCATGTGAGTAATTTAATAGAATTATTTTTATGATTTGATAATGACATGGAAAACCTTTTGAGGTGAGTTTTATATATATGTTCAAAGTTTTTATCATGGAAGGATAAATGAAATTTATTAATGGGGTTGAATTTCTTAACTACTTGATAGCCATGGGCTACACATGGAGTAATTTAAAACTTTATTGGATAACTCAATTAGATAACGAATTATATTTTAATGTGATACTTGGTTTCCATGGATGGACTCATTGGGGATTTTGAATATAATATAAGTTGAGTGACACTAGGAATCCAAATGTATTTTTATGGAAAAACTCAAAAAGGTTCATTGATCTTATATTCCATGGGTGATACATGATACCCCCTTAGTGGAACTCTAAGGACAAAATTGACTGGTTATGTTGTTATTCCACACCGATAGTGATACATGGTATCTCGATAGGATCACCATGGACGAGATTATAGTGTTTTGGTTCATATTTCAACATTTGTTAGACTTGGATTCTAATATATGAATTATAAGGACAGACATATGTTCTAAATGAATTAATGAATGAAATGGATTAAGACATGGCATAAATGAAAAATAAATACCTAGGATTCATTAAATTTACTTGTACAATTATAATGTCTTGATTACGCATCAAATGTATATATAATGTATGATGGATATTGGGAAATGCACTAGGTCTCATGACATACATATTAAATTATTTCAATTAATAACGATCTTGTTATAAATAAAATAGAATTGATGGTTAAATCAAAGATTTCACTTCTAAATGAATTGAACTTCATAGGATGTTTACATTTGAGTATTTTCTTGTATTATTGTTATTATTACCTATACACCTATTATATATTGATAATTACTGATTGGATAGAAATTGGGTGGTTTCCTACTATGATTATATCTCCTACCCTGTTTGGGACAACATTGGGTATCCTAAAAGTCTATATGATAGTAGTTAATTAAAAGGGAAAGGGCCCTAACATAGGTTGTTGGTTGGTGCTTAAGAGAAGGTATTATGGGACCCACTTGAGGATCACTAGTCTAGTGGGATGATTATTTCCATTTTTACATTTGTTATGTGAATTTTACATCTCCCATGAATTATTTTTTTGGTTGTCTTCCTACAAACAAGTCATGTTCTTCATTTTGTATATGAGATGAATTATGTATTTTTTTATATTATTATTATTTCACTATTTACATATTATTTTGTTGTTGTACATTTTTAAATATTTAATGACATTGGTTTTACTATGTTACAGTGTTGTATTGAGGGAATAGTCTACACACAAACACACATGATCCCTCACTGCTAGCCGGTAACCTCTGGAATTTTGGGAGATGCGCATGAGTCATTGTGTCCAACTGGGGCCAGGGGGTAGTCAAGTGGATTCAATGTTTGGGATGTTATAGATTATGTCTCATGAAAATTTATGGTTCCTGAGTAAAATTACTAGACCTATGATTTAATGTTAATAATAGTTATCTTTACATTAATGAGAGAGAGGCATTATCATTATGGGGAAATGCTATGAACATTATTCTGATCATAAACATTTAATGTATATTTTAACCCTGAAAGAATTAAAAATTATTTATAGATAATGGTTGGTGTAGATTAAGGTTTTTGACTACTAAATAAATTACCACACAATGAAAGTGAACAAGATAGATAATTCTTTCATTCGAAATGATCACTCTAGTTTATCTATGATGAGAATCGAAAAGGATACAATGTTTCTGTATTTTTGAATGATGTAACATGAAATACTAAAGGAAGGGTATAATTCATAACATTGTTAAATGATTTTTAATCATCTATCCTTGTGAACTTTCAAGTGAAATAAATGGAAGATGAAGATTTGTAAAAAATGGTGACAATTTTCCAGAGTTAAACCTAGATTTTGATGGAATAATAAGGATTAGAAATTGAGTATGTTTCTCATAAATACCATATAGAAATAAGGATCTATCAGATTAATCTCATGGCTCATCATTATATTATAATGTTACAAGTAAGAATATATATAGAGATCAGTAATATTATTTATATGGAGACAACATGATGTGGGATATTAAATAAAATGTGTCTTCGTTAATGGCATTTCAACAACCTAATGCTAAGATATAGAATTAAAATGGTATGTTAAACCCCTTAACCGTTATGGAATGAGAAAGGGAATATGTCTCCATGGTTTATATGCTAGATTGATGATGGGAAACAAGTTAATGTGCATGATCTGTCAGGGGAGATATGTAATAAGGCCTGATAAGTGAGTCATAGAAGTTAACCATAACATATGTAATGGTTTCTTATAATTATTATGAATCAAAAAACAATTATTATATGAAATTTGGTTTCATGATTATGTTATGATTAAGTTTAATTGTTACGATTCATGTATTTTAAATATTAATGTTTTATTCCATGACTCATATTTATGATCCCTGATAGGCTGGGTACAAAGTTTCTCATGATAACATACCCACACATCCTTTATTTAATCTTTCAAAGGATAATAAATTCATATATTCTCTTTTTATCCTTACTCAACATCTAATCTCATCCTTTTATTTTGTATTCTCCATAGGTTAAGATTTTTTTTTATGAATGGGTAATAAAGGAGATGGTCTTTATGGGAAACATTGAAAATCATTCACTAGACTAAAATTTATTGTTCTATGTTTCCAAATGCACTAAATTAGTAAGGTCTCCAGGCATGTTTTTGATTAATGAGATGAATAATCATTAAATAATGGATGTTATATCCATGTATGAAATTTTTGGGTCATTATAAATGGTATGATAGGAAATTTTTAGTCTACCAATGGAAACTAGGATGTGAAAAACAGAGTAGGATCCTTCAAATCAAGTATTTATATGTGTGTGTGTTACAATCCAATAGAGTTAATTATGAGAAAATAACCAATTTTTAGACTAACTGTGTCATATATTGAAATTTAATATGTAGTTTACATCGATTATGTGGTTCAATAACAATTATTACTATTCCTCACACAATGTATTCTATTTTTTGTAACTGGAATGAACCAAAAGCAACCACATTAACGATGAATGTGATTGTCAATGAAATGATTTTCTTATTGAGAAATTGAATGTTATAAGATTATTAATTTAAAATAATTATGTTCTTCTCATAAAACTATTTCAATATAAGAATCATTATATACATTGAAAAGTCCAATGGAGGGAACACCATTGTATTTTGTCCTTCATAAGGTAATGTCCACCTTCATTATGTGGTTCCTCTAATCCACTAGTGGATGATCAATGGATATATGAAACTACAAATATTTTTCAGGATCTAAAATGTTTTAACATGAAAAATCATTTTTTGATATCTCTCAATAGGAAGGTGAAGTGAATCAATGGTTTTATATTATCCACAATACGAGGCAATGAGATGAACTTGTCTCCCTGGAATGGTATGTGTTCAATATCATATTTTTCAATAAGTACATTCATAATATTCCTCACACAAAAATGGATACATATTACCTTCATATAAAGAATAATTATGAATAATGTATTGGTACATATAAGAAAAGTTATAGTAGAATTTCAAGGTATGCTTCTAGAATTATCATCCAACCTGAATGTATGGTTGACCGATTCATCATTGGGTTAAAACCAATTTCCCTATGTACGTTTTCCAAAAGAGACATCAGTAGCTATGAAGAAATCATTCTATGTGTACTAAATGTAGAAATTAAAATTAATTATTCCAACCATTTCCTTGGTTTTGATAAGAAAATAATTATCGAGACTCATGAAAACATGATTACATCACATGGTTGGAGGAAATTAAAATCATATAAATGCTATAAATGTGGAAATAAACATGAAAAAAAGTCTTTGAGTGGAACATGAAGGTGTCTTAAATGTTAAATGGTTGGACATATAGCTAATTAATGTTCGATGATGATTAATATGATCAATAATGAAACAGACGAATAAAGAATAAAAACTAATGTAGAACCCTCACTTTGGTGATTTAAGTTTATAGAAAATGGGAATTATACCAAACAATGAACAAATATCATGGCTAATGATTACGATCCATGCCAACAACCTTATATGTACAATGACAATGTACAATATAATGTGATCACTATTTGTGATGTGAAGTGTGAAAACAAGGTGGTGAACTTATTGAGTGTTTATGTGTTGGAATTCTAGAATAATTTTGTAGATGTAATTTTATAGTAATATAAATAATGAAGCCTCAAATTATTGGTCCACTATAGTTTTCCATTAAGGATTTATGATCATATTTTGAATTTTACTAGTAACCCTTAAAATATAATATGGTGGTAAGGTGATATTTTTGAAATAACATAAGATTATGGGAAGAATACACATAATTTCGTCATGATTTTCGGATATTGGAATAGGGTTATTATTTATTGTGATAAAATATTTGGAAATGTATTGATAACCTTGGTACTAATATATTGAAAATATGGTTTTTGATATCAGGTTTTAAGAATTTATAATTTTAAGATTTATGGTATGAGGGAAGAGTTAATTTTTGAATGAATGCATGTTTTCACTAACGGTTTCTGGTAGTTAAATTATTACCATGTTTAAATAGAATATATGATAATGATAATTACATGTTTTCAATATGAACATTAAAAGTTACCACGTGTTATTTATGGTGAAATTATATGTTTAGTAGAATTTTTTAAAAATTCATTTATTATAATCATTTGGAAGGTTCATAAGAGTAACCATTTATGTATTTTTTATGAAGAAATTTGGATGAGGTTTTAGATATTGATGTATCATAATATTGATAATTATTCATAATATTTAACTTTTGATAACCATTTTTTGGTGATGAAAAACAAATATAGATGGAATGAATTACCATCCCAATAAGGATCCTACAATCCACTAGTTCATTCGGAAATGCATATTCAACATCATCATTTCATGGAGTTTGATAATAAAGTGGAAATTGATCATGGAACAACCGTAGAATACAATTGTATTTATAATATGAAAAAATTAATTATATTTTATCAATGTATTTTGAAATAAATTTTTTTTTCCAATTATCATAAATTTTATGATATTAATGTCATTTTATAGACTTATTTGGTCTATTGGTTTAATATAATAATCATTATTGTAGACACACTCTCTATCACTCTCAATTAAAATGAGATAGTTAATTTTCTCTTCAATGTCCATGTATTAACATTCCAGATATTTTCTAATATATGGAAACCTAGTTATTTGATACTTTAGGTATACATGAAGTATCTAAATTTCTTTTTATAAATTGGATTTTTAGTACTCACTTTTATGATTCGGGTTTCTATGAATGTAACATACTTGTATTAAAATATTGATGACCCCAATGAATTTATGTGGTGAAATTAATTTCAAGAGGAGTAAAATGTAACACCTTTAAGTTTTTATAAAATATATTTTTTTTCAATAATTTTATTTCTTTTATTTCATGCATCACACACAACACCAGCTTTATTTACATTACAAAAAAGACTGATTATCATTGATACTCCATTTTATAAATATAAGTATTTTAATAAATAATTAAAACATTTTCATTAGAATGCCATGTATTAAAAATATTAATGGGATTTTGGATGTCAACATTACATATGTAATCCCGTTTTTAAATTAAAAGGAAATCTTTTTCTAAAAAACTATTTAAATGTGTATAAGTTTTTTTTATACAAATTATATTTAAAATAACTCTTATTGGAAAATATTAATTAAATTTATATATAAAATATTCATTTTAATTTTTTCCAGTTATCATAAGTTTTTATTAGATATATTTAAAAATAAATCCAATTATATGCATAAAACTGTATTATTCTGAAAGTAGTTTTATAGCCTTTTAAAGGAAAAAATATTTAAAAAATTAATTTCGAATTTTTTTAATTCTATTTTTCAAATTAAACTTCTAATTTGATATTGGGAGATCCAAATTTTCTTTTGTTGAATCTTTTAATTTTTTTGATAAGTTTTATGTATTGATGTATAGTGAATAATAATGAATTTCAATTAAAACCCACTTTCTTTTTAAATAATTTAATATATTGGTTTATATTTTTTATTTATTTTAATGTGTAATTTCAATAACTTAATATTATCTGGAATAATTTAGGTAATTACAATAAATTTCACATTGAATTTGGATATAATAAATAATTTAATCTTTTGTTCAATATCACTTCAAAAACATGCTTCTCACCCCGTCTACATGTTTTTAATATGGAAAAATGAATTCCATATTTTTACCCATAAGGTTCGACATTATTAAATATTCGCATTTTATATTTGGCCAATTGGAATTTTAACATTTGTAATTTTTGTTACCACAATAAAGGTTAAAATTGTGTAATGTATGTTAAAAATAATGTGATATGGACTATAAAATGAGCTTAAAACTCGCCCAAATTTTACTGTATATGAATATAATTATGATATTAACACCTAATGATTGAAATTTAATTATATAGTGGAAATTTTTTTATGAAAATGAATTTTATATTTTAAAATCATTTGGTGTACCAAAATGTCGCACTCTTTCTTTTAATACGTTCAAAAGTTTCTATATGGGGTTATAAAAAGGTATTCTAAAATATATATTCTTATGAAATATAAATATTTATATAAATCTGGAAATTTTATTTTTACTTTTCAGTGAATATATAATTATCATAAATAATTATACAATGATGATTCCTAAATTATTCAATTAATGAAAAAATCAATTTATGTGACATTAAATATATTAAAAGCAATATATTTTGAATTAATTAACATTTAACTAAACTTTTATAGGTTAGTATGAAATATTAGAGGTTAATTATAACCATTAGTTCAATTTAATTTTTCGGTGTTGATTTTCTTAAAGTCAATTTAATGAATATTGTCCGAATTAGCACAATTGATATTCAATGAAAATAATATTTTCTCAAATTATTTACAAATCATAAAAACACGAAATTAGGACAGGTTGATAAATAATGGTATATGATATCTGAAATTGACCATTTATGTATAAATTTATTCATTATATATAAATCTCCCATCCTTGTAATATAGAAAAATTTGTTAACATAGTTTATATTAAAATAGGTTAATATAGGTTAATCAAAATGATAAGATTTGAAATTAAAAAAAACAACATATCTAAAATATATTTTTTTATGGTATTACAACAATATAATAAATTATCTTTACATATATTTCTATTTGGATGTATTTTTACTTTGATTTAATTTATTATAAATTTACCTTTTGAGAAGATCCAAATGTGTCACTTCCCTCTCTTATAAAAGGGAACATCTTCTTCCATTTAATTAGCACATAAAAAACAATTTGGTTTATAAAAACTCTGTCAAAATATACCCCCAAATTCACTCCATTCATTATATAATAAATTCATTTGGTAAAAATCCAACCAATGAAGCCCTTTTGTGCAAATAAAAAGGAGACACACGACGAATATGTAACATTCATCGACGAACATTTTTGTTTTATTCATTCCTTAATCACTTTCAAAAATAATAATTTTATTTTTATTTAATAACCTTGGTTTATTCATAATAATAATATGTTTCCATGTTATTTTTATGACCTAGAAATCACACACATCCATCAAATGGGATAAACAATCATTATTCAAGTGTACGGCGGACTACAACCTCATGAACTGATGTAATTCTTTATTTCACTAAAACCATTCAAGGATTGAAATAATGATTTATTTACATTTTATATATGATATATATTATTTTTATAACTATATTAGGATTATTTAATTTTTATATCACACATAACTTCCTCCTTTCCATTTGGTGGGAATACGATAACATTGTTTATGTTTACGATGGACTACTGCCTCGCGAAGTGATGTTATTCGTTCACACATTACCTGTAATGTATTAACAAAGGATTTAAAAAAAATATTTTATTTAAGTGACATAAAAATTAATCTATGTTGATAATATATCATGTTACATTCTTTCTCTTAAGAAAACAAGTAACTAAGAATATCTTCCATGCGTACGTATGCCCTACCGTCTCCATGAATGATGCATTTTTTTTCTAACACTAATTTTTTTAAATCACCATAAATAACTATATGATGAATTTATATGATATTTAATTCGTTTTTATATTTCTGGAGATTATTTAATCACGATTTTTGTATGATTCAGATGAATAACATGTCAAAATATGTACAAAAAAACAATGAATTTATTTCATGAAATGAAATATTAACATAGATGTTTTTATAATAGATTAATATAAATTCATTAGTAAATAACATTTGGTATTATATATATGAATATTTATTCTTTGTATATTTATATTAATCTTATATTTATTATACAAGAGGTGTAAATATATGCGATGGATATCAATACATAAGGTAAAGGATTTGTTTTCCACTTTTATTTCTATGGGGCACATGCCTTACACACTATTTGTTTCTTCTACATGGTGTATATACTAACCATTAATTTATTTTAGGAGTTTTAAACTAATTATTATTTTATATTTATATGGATATAATTTTCATTCTTCTATGTTGGATATTATTCAACAAGTTATAATGTGGTAAGGGTTTATTTTTCAATCAAATCAATATTCGAGATTTCCTCCTTTTAAGACTATGTTGGTAAATATTTATCTTCCATTTAAATGTTTTCATAAATAATATTTTTTTTAATATTCTCTAATGAATAATTTTTTTTATTTTTTCCAATAATTTATTTTTTACACAATCATATGAAAAGAATATTTTTTTCCTTTTTAATGAAAGTCTCTATGTTGGTTTTCTAACAAATATATAAAAATTAAATCCTTTTTAAACTTATATGATTAGAATATAATTTTAGTAAGTTGTGAATACATAATAATTTAAAGCTTAATTGACAATATTATAATGTTATTTTCAATTAAAATTGTTTCCATTATAATTTTGATACACTTTAAAAAATTATTTCACAAAAGATAAGGATATCTTCATCATGAATTATTTTATGTGATATTTTAAAAAATTATTTGTCAATCTATGATGAGATTATTTACTATTAATTATTCTATAATGTGTATGTGATCCAAGGATACAATTATTATTATTTTTAAAAATGTTTTATGTTTATGATGAAATTATATCAACAAAACCTATTTCTTTTACATGAGTAATGTTATGATGAAGAGTTTATGAAATTCATTTCATTACATGGTTTATGAGATGGTGAGTTATTTGTGGTCATGTGACACACATATGTATAGTATTCATTATGTGATATGTGTGACCTATATATCCATCTAGTGCCTTGGGTAATGAAGTATACCTCATGATATAGTTAGGTGAACCAAGTTTATGTGTTTTATCTGTGATGGGAAATAAGTTGATGTGTTATATCCATTAGGGGAAACTAGTGATAAGAAATGTTTTGAGAGTCTTGGTTGTTAACCATGACATTTTAAAAAAATTTCTATAATTTTTATTATTGTAAAAATATATATGATTTGATCTTATGTTTCATGATCGATTTACAGTGATGTTTTATTATTATGATTATGGTATTTCTGAAATTAGAAATTGTTATTCCATTACACTAATTTATGATCCATGACATATCATGATGATGTTTTAGAAAAATCATATAACCATATATCATGTCATCTTCTTTAATAATATAATAAATTTATATATTCCATGTATACCCTTACTGATCATCTGAGTTCTCCATTTTGTTATGTTTATTTTCCATAGGTTATGAATAATGGTTTTATGTAACGGTGAAAACGGGGATTGTGTTTGCGAAAAAATATTAATATTTTCACCAGAATAGAAGTTTGTGTTCCAATATTCCAATGAACAAAACAATTGTTTCTCGCGGTCATGTGTTTGTTTAATGTAATGAATATTCATTTAAAAAAATATGTTACACACATGTATGAAAGTACTGGGTCATTATACGTCCGTTTTAACCATAAAATTCCTTAGGAAAAGATTATTGTTTTTTATCTCAAAGGGTACATGGGAGGATTCCCATGAATAAAAATTTTGAACACATGGGTGGTCCTAGGAAAACCTTTGGTACACAAGTAGTTAGACAAATCCATACACATGATGAATGTTTTGGTTGGTTACCTTAAAATAATATTTCTATGATTATGATTACATTACACCATATGGAATTAGTTTATATCATGATCTTATTCAAATTCTAGGATCCCCTGGATCATGTTATTTGAGTCATTTATGATACATTTTCTAAAAACATACAATATTTATGTAATGAATCATTTTAATGATCCATGAATAACTTGGTATAGTTTTCAAATATTAAACTCATGTTATCACACCATTCTGCACATTTTATCCTTAAATGACAACTATTTTCTCTCATGTTTACCCATAATGAGCATCTAATCTCTTCCTTTATTATGTATCATTTTCCTAATAGTATGAGGAAATACAATATATAAAAATAGACTATGAAGGGTGATATTATAAAATAACTTAGTTGGAGATGATGTAAATATTTTATATACTATTTTTTATATATCCAACCCTCCAATGATGCTAAAGCATTATGGTTCTGGGGTGAATTGTAATGATATTTTATCTATATTCTTCTAATTATATATAATATTTATGTATGAAATAATCTGGTCCCCTCAATAAAACCTTCTGTATAATAAAGTAAAATATAATATAGTTATATAATAAACTTTATTAATATATATAATACAACATATGACCCACTTATTATATTTTAACACCCATTTATTAATAATTATTTATTAAAATCATTGTATTTAGCTATTTCATTTTTCATGACTGATTCAGTTCAGATATTATGATCCACGTAAATTTATAGTGAATCCAAATTCTATATATCATTAATAATCTTATATATATATATATACAATATATAATCAATATATACATATTTGTAACCATCCATAAATTTTAGAGACTAAAAATTATATTATATTGTTCATGAAGACGGTAGTTCATATGTACACAAGATGGCATTTTTTTTTATATAAAATATAATGAAAAAATATAAATATTATTTGTTATTAAATTATCACAATTATATAATTAATATCATAGATATATATATATATATATATATTAAATCCATCATTTTATCCACCAATGTGAGGTGGTGATGGAAAATGAAACATATCATTGCGTGGAGGTGGTAGTCCCTGCATATAATGAAGTGATAATTTCATTTCCCATATGATGGAAAGAATGTGGGAAATTGTTATATCATCATTATAATAATAATTATATATATCGGATATATTAATGTTATTATTTCAGTATTTATGTCATAGATTTAAATGAGTTAAAGAAGAAATAAAATTCAAATTACTCGGTAAATTGTTATACCACTTTTTTGAAAAACATCATTGTTTTTTAAAGTAAGTCATGATCGGATATAATTCAGATCAGACCAATACCTCTATGACGTTTTTATGTTATTTAGTTAATTATTTTATCATGTATTGTTTAAAATGAGAGTACATTTTAAGTGTGTATAATAGATAATAAGTTGGATTCTATTATAATTGGGGGATTGGACACACTTAGAATTTTAATATTACTAAAAAATATTAATGTGTTACTAAAAAGATATTACAAATAGAAAATTATTAAAATTTAATATTATATATTGTTGAAATTACATAAAATAAATAGAATTATTAATTTTTTTTGGAAATATTAACCTTGTCTCATTGATTACCCCTCATAAACCCATTTTAATGTTAACTGTATTAAAAAAATTCTATTCATTACGTAGAAAAATGAAATTTGAATCATTTCTAAATTTTTCAATTTTAATTTAACGTATATAATCCATTTTAATAAATTCAAATTCTATATGTTTCAGAAATTAATTTTTAATATAATCCCCTGAAATACAAATAAAACTTCTTTTTAGAGAAATGAATTTTTAAACAAAAAATTGAATTATGTTTCATTCCATCAATATTAAATACAATTCAATGAACTTTAAAATATTTTATTAAATATATAATATATAATTTTAATTAAAACTATATATTAAAAAATAATTTATTTAATTATTATAATATAAACACAATTAACATATTAAAATAGATTTATGAAAAATTACTCATTTTACTTTTAAATGACTTTATCTTAATTCATAACCTTTAAATAAATAATGTACAGATATTTACTCATTTATAACATAAATTATTATTCTATTTCAATTAAATATTTTTTCATTAATGATCAAAATGATTTTCATAGATAAAATTTAATCACATGTATAAAAATTCACTTCATTAGAAATATATATATATTATCCATAAATAATTTCATTACAAATTTAGTGTTTTTTTCATTGGATATAATCAATAAATTTTAATATATAATGAAAATTAACAATATATAATAATGATTTTAATCTTTTTAATTTCCCTCTAATCCAATGGCTAGGTTGTAGAGGTATACTATATCATGAGTTCATTTAGACTAAGTTTTTTGTGTATGTAAATATATTGAATACATCAAGTTTATTTAAATGGAAATCCATATAATGTCATGGATTTCTATATTATCTCCCCTTAAAATCAATTATTACCTCACGATTCCATCACTATGGAATAAATAAATTAGCATACCTATCTTTCATTACATCATTGGGTTCTCATGTAGATACCTTGAATTTAGGATTCTAGTAGATAACTTTAACTAAGTGAGTAGACTTATTACATAGAACATTTAACTACAATAAAATATTTCTTATAGTTTTTCTTCCTTGGAAATATCATGCTATAATTGTAAAAACATTGAGTTTAGTACATATGATGTATTAGGATTGTACTTCTTCCATAAAGATACATGGAACACATCATGATATTGATAGGTTTTTAGGGAAGCATCTAGAAATAAGATAAAATACCTATTTAAAAAAGAATTAAGAAAGGACCAATATATCTAGGGATACATTTTAACATATTTATAAAAATAAAAGACTTCTTCAATGATGATATTTATAGGAAAACCTTCACACCGACAATAAATTATAGATATCATTACTGATTTTCCGCATAACTCATTTAATGATAGTAAGATGCATTTATGTACATCTGAATAAATAAAACCTCTTTTCCATTTCCATAGCTATATTAAGTCATAATAAATTTATTCCCTAAACATCATCCCAAAACTTTGGTGTTCTGAACTTCTTTCTATATAGGGATTCTTAAGGATCCATCTGAACACTCGAATAAAAGATATTGTTATTAGATAATTTAAATAGATGACGGATTTGATCCCAAAACCCATTAAAATATAGGTAATGGGATATTTTTATATCCATCAAGATCAGAATATTTCTCTCATACTAATTATTTTTCTGATGATGATAAGAATTATCAAATTGTAGTATTATCTCCTTCTCTTATGGAATACATCACTAATAATTCATGTTAAACCACGAATTTCAATCATATACAATAGAATATGGTACATCACGAAACCTTACCATTTCAATAAATTATATCCTATATTTTTTTAAATGACAAATATTCATTGATATAAATTAAATGTGTTAACAATATAAGTTAATCGACTACAACCCAAATAGAATTATGTCCTTTAAATTATTTGGGTAGTCTGTGGAAATAAAATATATCATGTTGTATTCCCATATCTACTATGGTTTGGGTAATGGTCATAGAATCCCCTTATACTTATATCTCTCATCCTTAACTTGTTTACATACCAAGAACCTAGATACATAAACTAAAATATAGTTCTTCAAATTGTCCCACAAAGAATACTCTTTCATAACTCTACAAATCTTAAAACATCATGGATGAATAGTGAATGATGGGATAAAATATTATTCTAATATAGACTTCATTATTTATGGAATTTATAGGTAAAATATTCAGTTCATTATCCTTATTATTCCATCACATTCAAGGTGGTAGATTGAAATATTTATAACATTATTTTTTAGCTATGTATCTTCCTCTTGAACCTCTTTAATTATAACATAGATTGATGGTTAAACACTCACTTGAGAGGAATAAAATATCAGCACTTCCTTCATGATATTAGGGCCTATCCTTTGAAAATTGAAAAATATGGGATATTTTTTATCCTCATCATACATAATATTTCATATTCCATTTCAACTCAATTCACAACCCACCTTGTTTTCCTTCCCATAGTGGGAATATATTTAGTATTCATAATTTTTAATAAACTCTAAGAATCATCTATGTTGTATATTAAACTCTACATGGGTGAAAATATACATTAAAATTTAAGTATATATATCAAACCATCCAGAATAAAGATAATGTATCTATATATTTATTGAAATATTAATTCTACTAACTCTAAATCATGAGTTGGGTAATTTTTTTGAGGAACCATAAATTTTAATGAGGTATACGATTTCACAATATAATGATGAATAATAACATATCCAATCCCCGTGTTTGATGCATCACTATAAATCACATACCCTTATAAACTGTAGGGTAGTTTTACCATAGGTGTGTTGACCATCCTTATTTTCATCACCATGAAATTTTTCTTATATTCATATGTTCAAAAGAAATATAATCCCTTCCAAGTCATCTATTTGAGTATATTAGACAATAATGAGAAATTATTCACACACAAAAATTCAATCCAATCTAAGGAACTATGTATCTCAGTCACAATGGTTAGTCTGGGCCAACATTCAATAAATTTGTTCTTTAATGGATTCACTGATATACCATCTGTTGAGATATATATAACACAAAAAAATGAATCTTTCTACATCCAAAATTCATACATATAAAAAAATTCAAATTATTCATATACAGACTCTTTATTAAAATCCTCTAGTGATCTTCAAGTTTTTAATTACTCTTCTAATTTTATAATATATCATTCATTAAAACTACCACAAACTAATTAATATATTCTCTAAATACTATATTAATTAAACACATGATTATATATTGGGTATTTTTAAAACAAAATTTCATCACTATAAATTTATACTTTATATATCTCATATACAAATATATCATGGGTTTTTATTCAATTCTCCTCTCAGTTGATCATATCCATATCAATTATTATTCTCTAAACAATATTAAGAAAGTCATAATTTATCAAACAAAATATAAATAGGGTTAATGGATACTATTAATTGATCTTGTCAGGTCATGTGCTTTATAATCATTGAAACATCACATTTATCAATATTTAATCGTAACAAAAATAACTAGTGCAGACCAAGGTGATTCACTTATGTAAATGGATCCCTTATGAATATTCTCTTGGTGTAAATTCTTTATCTCCTACTACACAATTGATGGCATTATATATCTATTATGTAAAATAGTTGTATCACCAGGTATGAGTTCTATTGAAAACTCAACATTGTGATTCAAATTAAGAAGAAGAAACTATTCTATTTATACATTAACAAACTTTCATATAATAGGAATATCATAAGATATTATTTTCTCCCCAACCATATGGGATAAATAAAATCTTTTAATCAGAATCATGACCCACATAGTGGATGTAGTTTTCCTTCGATGTTAATATTTATCATCTCATTGAAATATGATCAAATATTTGATAATAATATCATATGTAACATCTCTTTCTATAAAACATAAAGGACCATTTTATAATTAATTATTATCCATTCCTAAAATAACATCAATTTCAACTAGAGTATGAATAACGGGATTTTCAAAAATTACCTTCCAAAAAACAAAAATTGGAGAAGAATTATAGGGATGATATGAGGTTATCATATGAATTGGGTTATGTAATGCTAACTCAACAGATAATTGATGTGTGGTAATGTTATTACCATAAAAATTCCTTAGATATAAATAAGTAATTTGATCTAAAATCAATGAAGAAATTTGAAATTCTTGAGTGGATGGTAATTCTACTTTTCTCCACTTCATTCTAGTAATACACAGCAATAATATTGATCACATGATATTTCCCTTTGTATTAGGGATTAAAAGTTTTTTAAGATTGATCAACATCATTAACCATCATATTTGATCACTAGTTAGAATAATTCATAAAATCATTTCATTTTATACACTCATGTGTGGATGCTGAATTCTGTAGTGGTATCCCTCCAATCACATTATTATATAACTATTTCCCAACACTTTATTATTCAATTTCATGACGACTTTCCTCCCCAAATATAACTAATTTACTAGGAAACATATGAATATTTTCTACATGATTCTTTCCATGCATCTCAAATAAAGTAAAACTCTCCTTTTTCAATCCATGATTTTCATTATTATTATTTCCTTAAAATTAAATATGTCAATTTTTATCAAAATCTGGAGACTTATAGGTGACTCTAAAATCTATTTCTACCATTATTTACCAATTTATTATTTATTCATTGTTACTATATTCTCTCTTTGATAACTCCATTCGAAGAATTTGTTTTCATACTCTAAAGAATCAATCAATCCTAGTTTTTTGGTCAATGGAAATACCATAATCGTACGTAAAAAATTCTTATAAAATCTTCCTCATATGTACCAATGGATTCATCATAATTTAGATTTTGATAAAATAATTCCTTCTCCATTTTCAAATGGAAATCATGAGGAATTTACTTATGGATAAATATCATTTTAAACATCATCCTACTCCATAGATTCAATTTATTTATGTTGGCTCACATTCATGATAAGAGTCAATAATTTTTCTACTTCACCTTACAATTGATTAATATCCAAAATAAAAATTTCAAGATCTAAAAGCTAGATAATGGAAAATATAATTTTAAAGGAACTAATCCATTTCTCAGTAATTAGTAGATAATCAAATCAACTAAAAAATGTCGACATTTCATCCCAATGTACTCAATAGTCCATTTTTTCATCCCCATATCATTTTGAAGCTCGGTGTAGTTCGTGTGACGACCCAACCGAACATGGATAGAGCTGTGAAACCCCAAGCCTGCCTTCAATAGGCCAGGGGATGGTTACTAGCATTGAGTGGGCTATCCCACACATGGGAGTAATTTTCCTAATATACCTGAACACACGCACCCATATACACCTCCAGGAAAAAATGTAGAGATATATATAAAAACTGAAATGAAATGAATGCATACAACTTACCCATAACCAGAGTACATCGAAATTACAAAAGGGAAATTATAGTTCCCACCAAAAGTAAACATCAAATGTATCCAAACTTCTCGGAAGGAGGGTATCGCTCTCAAAAGTACCTATCAATAAGATCATCGACATAGCTTCGATAAACACCTTGGTCAGTGTTTCTCACAATTCTCTGCCTGCTCCAAGTCCTCCTAGGACTCCATCGAAAGGACAATGGTCTACACAAGACACAAATATGTGTGGGAAAATACCATGCAGGGGTGAGTATAAAAATACTCTGTAGGAAACAAAAAACCCCAAAAATAAAAGGAAGAAACTAAAAGGCAATAGTCAGCTCATCCCTACCAGAGGGAACCCAAACGAGAGAGAAACTACATCTTGAGACCATCCTCGGCTAAACATGACTAGTCAACATAGCTCAGATGTATTCCCATACATACATCATGAACATCTGCTCAGGTATATTCCTGTACATATACCATGAAAAACCAGATACACTTTTTTCACACACCATTCCTCATGAGGTTCTGACATCATCTCATGCGATAGGTACATAATTAGGAGAACACACTCCACAAGATCTTTCATCCCAGATGACATTCATCTGAGAGATACACTCCATTGGGTCTCACAAAAACATCCCAGACAGCCATCCGAGACATCATGCTCGTCATATATCATCACTGAGAACATCACGGAAAAACTACGGAACCACCAAACTTCTTGGATTGGGGATCACTACTAGGGTCCACTAGAGGATACAATAACCCACTCTGGTATATCGAAGATCTATCATATAGGAGATCACTCACAGGATCCGTTGGGGCATACCACAACCTGATCTGGTGCTCTACATATCACATCACATAGATAGAGGATCATCACCCTTGTAAAGGGGGTCACGATGATACCAGAACCCTATCTGTTATAACTGGTGATATAGGGTATTGAACTGATGATGCACCAACCCTACCAGAACCTCATACTGATTAGGGGATTGTATAACCAATGATTCATCCACCCTACTATAAACCACATAGTGAGTAGGGGATCATATACCCAATGATGCAACAACCCTACTATGCACGACCCACTAGGTAGGGGATCATATTCACGATGATGACTCAAACCATACGGGATTGACCTATAACATAGGGGATTGCAGCCCATGGATAATCGGTAACAGCGATACCAAGAACACGATCCAAGGAAGCGAATCGAGAGGATCCCACTCTGGACCCACTGGCGGGATGTCACAACTCTATCCAAAAACATCCTATCGTGGGGATCACAAACCTATAAAAAGGATGTGATGCCACACGAAAACTCTTAGCAACGAAGCAATGGAGTACACTCTACCACTATTGGTCTAAACATTTCTATCCCAATTGACCCACAAAATCACCACATTGTGCACCTCCTCGGCCTATAACGAGGCCACCACCACAATCTATGCAGAAAAACACACATGATAGGCTCTTAACTCGCCTGAAATAGAAAATCATTGAAGAATGTACTATTCTCCATAGCTAGAATGAGTGGGGCCCTTTCCTCGATCTAAACAATCATCAAGAGAACTGCACCATTATGATCCCCTCAGAATAATGCACGAGATTGACAACTCGTTCATCCAAAATAGACACCTGACAAAAAAGACGTGTTTCTCCGTAAACGCCCTAATGTATCCTCATGGGTCCCACATACAGTTCTTCGTCCCGGTTCCTGAATGATATCCTGAAAATTCCTCTATTATATTAGGATCACAATTTCACTGACGGCTAGTCAATTAGATGCTCAGTGGGGAAGTTACGGTGGGTCAAAGTGGAATAATAATAAAATATTATCATTATTTTAACATTTCGTAGCCCTAGCCCATGAACCCAATTCTTAAAATTCCCAAATTGATTCGAAAAGGTCCTTTAAAATTAATGTAATGTGTCACCACAAACGGCTCATAAATCGGAGTTATTGTTTGCGTGTTACGAGGGTTTGAAAACCCCCAAGAAAAGTCCTGCCCGGAACACCATCGGCCTCGACGGAAACCACAGTGTTGCCACCGAAAACTGTCGTGTCGAAAAACAGAATCTACCGTGCCACCCGAACCATCACCAGAATCATCCATAGTCACCACCAAAAATCAGGTTTTCCACCAAAACAATTTCAGGTCCCATCGAGAGAACCCTAGTGCTCCAAATTTAGATCTAAAACATGTTTCAGAAAGCTTAGGACCCGAACTACCCAACCCTTATGTCAAATTGAAGAAAAAACACATAAAATGGATCAGAGATTTTAAAACTCAAATACCTACCATTTGGTGAATCACCGATGCTTTTCACACTCTGCTGCTTCTGTTGCACGATCCGAGAGCATCCGCCGTTGGAATCCACAGTCGTGGGCTCTTCGTTTGCTCGATTCAGCGGATCATCGGAGAAGAATGAAGGAGGTTGTCATGTTTCCTCCGGATACACAGAAACATGAAATGGAGGAATTATTGATTTATTTTTATTTACTTTTCAATTAATTAATTATTCAATTCAAAAATCTACACAACCGACCAAACCTTCCGGCGTGGAAAAAGTTAGGTCGTCCCTAGGAAAAATGTGGCATTTTGAAAGCAACTGTGAGCTAAGAATTTTGATCCAGGACTCTGTTTAGAAGTTATTTGAGTTAGAACACAGAAATAAACTTATTTATTTATTTATGAAAATTCCCCTGGTTTATTTTTCCACACCAGGCCCACGCCCACAAATTTTACACCACTTCTAGGGTAAACGGTAAGCTCCAGACGAAACTGTGGCCTTGGATTTCCGATCCCAGCTATAGGTTAGGATAAAACTCATTCTCGCCTCATGTATTGTATTAAAATACTTTATATATTTATAAAATTTAATCTGGGAACATCGGGGCTCAGATTCACATGTCTTCTTCACACCTAGCTATATAAATATTTGTAGGAATATTCCAATGTCTGACATGGTCAAAACCCAGGTCGCTACATCCTTCCCACCATAGAACATCCCCCCCAATCCATAAGCACAGGGAATGAAACTGAACTCTCAACTATGTATCCCATGTAATCTAGTTTTCCAACACACACTCCTACCTGAATTTATAAGTTAGAGAGACTTGTCCACCAGACCTCAACACTATCTACTTTGGGAGGCAATTAATAACTCACATGGTTTTAATTACTTCACAAAAACGCAACTCTATGGGGGAAAGACCCCTCATCCTCAGACATTTGATTCACATCAAACAACTCCCACATAGGATCTTACCAATGTAGTGAAGAAAACTAGAGCACACAATGAAATGGAAATTGGACCGCTAAAAATTGTGTATCAAAACAACTACAGAAGTATAAAGGACACAGAGCGTACCTCCATCCACCCGTGGAGCCTCTGGGTCAACAATATCTAAGGCCTGCGGTTTCCCTCTCCCTTACCCTCCATCTCCAAGAGCATGGCGTGGACTACTTGGGGGTGGGTGTGGTGGCATCAAATACTGCCCACCACCTCCCATTGTTGCACCAGCTCCATCACCATGTCTGCCGCCCTACGGACCTTCATACTCAAGACGTTGTTGCTGCCAAGGCGGCCTGTAACACCCCGAGATTTTATGAGATATATTATATTTAATTTCTTTGATGTCTTCTATTATACACTACACCATGATTATCTTGTACTATATGAAACAATGTATTATCTTGCAATATACGCAACACTATTCTTGGCTCATGTTACACACAATTTCAAGTTCGTTTTGTAAAAATTATTATACGCAACATTAATTATAGATTTTGTTTAATGTATAAATGAAATAAGTTTTGATTATGTTATACGCAACACCAAATGGAGATTTAATTACACGAATCCCGGACTTGGCTTGCATTACACGTATTCAAGACCTTCCTCGATAGCGTCTATAGTACGCATTACCGAGTATCACTAAACGAGATATTATTATAATATTATTATGAACTAGCCATTTTGAATAGTAATACCGACTTTTTAAAATTTTATAAATTTTATCATTCAAAATGGACTTCATTTTTTGATTCGGAATAATGAAAATGGCCTAGGCTGATTTTTTGGTCTTTTTCTGAAAACTTTCAATTTTTGGTGAATAGTGAAAACACTTGGTTACTATTTAAAAACCAAATTTTTATTTAAATAATTATCTATATTATTTAAATTTATTTTAGCTAAAAATTGATACATAATACTTATATATGTTCAATTTAATTCATTGGTGTCATTTTATAATAATTTTAGATATATAAAAATTTTATTGAACATTTCACCGTCTTTTACCCACCTCCTAGGAGAATTTGAAAATTTACATAAAACATAATTTTACATCTTCTATGAGTTAATTTCAAAGATCCGAGAAACACAGTTAATATCAAGTAGTAAAATGTGGGTCAATAAGAAAAAAATTATTTTTGGTGAATAGTAACTTTTACTTTTATTTACCACGGTTAAAAGTAAATTGGGAAATTAAGGGTAAAAATGATATCATTATTACCCTAACACATGTCATAATTATATTGGATAAGTGTAATTAGACCAAAAACAACTTTAGGAGTAAAATATTACCCTTTAGGTCCACTTGGATTAGATTAAAACATTTATTATTATTTTATTTAAAGAATTGTTAAAATAGTTAAAATTAAAGTTTAATAACTAAAACATTTTTAATATAGGGTTATAAATAAGATAAATTCGACTATAAATATTCATTAGAAATATAAAAATATTTCCTACATAATGGTATTTTATTTATTATTTTTAGACATTAAATAATTTAATTTATTTATGACACATTGATGATGCAGTAATTACATTATTAATGAAATATTAACATAATTGATGTTATAAATACGCAAATAAAAGTAATTTGAGACTTTTTATAAATAACACTAATTTTTCAGGTTAATATGACATGTTATTATTGATTCAATTAACTTTTTTAGAACTAATAATGTTGTTATAATATTCAAAAAAATAAATTACCAAATAGTGTCAAAATTGACATAAAATAGTTTTTAAAACAAATATTATATTATTAATTGATTCTATTCCAAAAAATAAATGGTTCGGCAAAATTAATTAGATAAGGTTATATATATTAATACATAACCACTTGGGGTTCGTTTGGCATTTTATAGTAAGTCTATTAACCATATAGTGTAAGAAAACAAGAAGACACGGTAAAAGTTAAATTATTTAACTTAGAGTTAAATCTAAATAATAAGTTTACAATAGAAACCTAAACTTGTCTAAAACATATTGGTTGAGGGGATTTAGACCCATACCCATTTTAGCTTCTAAATAAATCAATTTGGAGCTATTATAAACCGAATATGACTTTATTATAAAATAAAATTTTAAGTTTTTTCTAAGGTGCCCCTCTCCTCCATTATAAAAGGGCACCTCCTCCCTCTTCTCTTTACACAATTTTGAGCTTTCAAGTTTTCCAAACCCTACCAATTTCCCTTCTCAACTTTCCTAGAAACATTATAGAGGTTCTGTTCTCCTCAAAATACCATCTCTAGTGCCTTAAGAGCAAGCATAAAAGAGGTGTGTCGAAGAAGAGTTAATCTCTTCTACCGATTATTTCAAGTTTTTTTCTTCTTCAACTTCTTCTTATTTAGTCGTTTCATTATAAATTAATAACATCAGTATCAATAATATACTTATGTTTTATTATAAATTTGAAACAACCCCATTTCACCTTCTATCCATCCTATGGAATACGAAATCACCGCGCGTGCGTACGTACGGAATACCGTCTCCACACCGTGGTGAAATCTGTTTTTCCACCACCACCTTACTTGGATGGGTATAATTGTGTAAATAATAACTATATATGGTTATGATAACATCATACTGATTCTGAGATATTATATCATACACTCCAATTCCATTCAATTAGTATGGGAATGATATCATCACTCGTGCGTACGTACGGATTACCGTCTCCACGACGTGATAAGATTCATTCTTCCTGTTAACCATTCGAGAATGATTATAAAGTATATATAATGAATAATAATGAAATATATGAAATAATTAAGCTACTAGATTTATTTATATATATATATATATATATATCTCTTCTACTTACATCCATTCAAGTCAATTAGGAAATGAAAATAGTGTTCACGCGTACGTACGGCCTACCGTCTCTATGACCGATGTATTTTGTTTCATTCATCTATCTATTATATATATATATATATAATGTATATATAAGATATATAAACCATGATTTAAATTATGTATGTAAGTAAATCATGATATAAGTAATAATAATATAAAAAATAAGAAGTCGAAACACGTTCTATAAATAAAATGATTCTACCCAAAACGATGCTTACACTCGGAATTTAAAAAAGAACAGGTAATATCAATTCATAAGTGAACCATTTATGATATCTTAATAATAAATATGATTCTGTAATAATTAAATTGCATTATTTAAATCATTTTATAGGAGTTTGGTATACGTACGAAGCATATCGGACCTTTGGTAAGGGATAATTATTTCAATCTCATTCTTATTTGACATTGTTTATTCGATAGTATTAACTGGGTTTATGTTTATCATACATGTCCATATGTTCTCAAAATATTTTCATAAAATTTTTACTTTTCTTCCCAGTATTTTTAAAGTCATTTTTACCATTTTTTTACTTTTACCACATCATATGGAAGGAATCTTTCTTTTTTTTAACTATATGAGGAACTTTTTGACTTTTTCGGCAAAAGTACGAGGAGAATGTTTTTTTTAAATTATACGGCGTGAATATATTTTTACAGTTTCTTAACACCTTATTTTTATGAAGTTTACTCTACAATATTTCATGGTTATTTTCAATAAAATACATTTAAAATAGCATTCCATTTTGTGAAAAGAAAATTATTTTTAAGAAGAAAATATATTTTCCTCAAGAATTATATTCAAGTGTTTTATCAAAACCATTTTCCATCTAAGTTGAAATTATTTCATATGTGTATGTTTCAAGTATAATATCTCTATGATTTACATGGTTTCACTTTTCTTATGATTAAATAATATCCATTTTATTTATATGGATTATGTTATGATGGAATGATGTTTATGAAACCCATTTTTATTTTTTGGGTTATGATGAATGATTTATGTTTATATTGTGGCATAAGTAAGAATGATTTCATTATGAGATGGGATGGATCTATGTCTCTCTCCAATGCATTGGGTAAAGATTTATATCTCTTGAGATAGGCGTGGATGGAATGGTATGTTAATCTAGTTCAGTGATACATGACTAGAACGAGGATAGATCTCGATTCCGAAATGGACATTGTCTACTAAGATGGTCTTGGCAGTAATGCCTTAGCTACTATGGAAATCATATCATGTGCCTAATGGTTTTCTAAAATTAAATGTTTTATTCTCATTCTATTTTATCATGATTTATGTTCCATTATGGTCTATTCCTTACGTACTTCCATGTTTTATGACATGGATCATGATTTTGATATTTACATATTTTGTTCATGTTTTTAAGTTCAAATGTATATGGTTTGTTTTATTTTCTCCATACTTACCCTTACTGAGAATTTTAGCTCACCCTTTATATTTTTTCTTTTCCCCAGGATATAAATAAAGGTTTTAGGTAAGAAAACAAAAGGGGAAGATATATATGGGAGATGTTGAATATCTTTCACCATGATTAGAAGATTATATTATGAGTTTCCAAAGACAGTAAACTATCACAGTCCTTCTGTCTGGATTTTTTTGTTATTTATTAAGTATTCTGCAAAAGTAATTTAATTTTTATGTACGTCATTCTTTTCTAAGGTGGATTCTTGGACTCTTTGGGATGTGTGGGTTGTTCGGTGTCGGTGTTCAAGGAGGCGTGTCTAAGCTGGATTTCTTCTGAGAAGTGGTGGTCCTCAATTGATGCTTGTTGTGTGCGACGAATTGTGGTTTCTGAGCTTCAGATCGTTGATGACTCCAACACTGTGGGTTAGCCGCTCCTTCCCCAGCCCTGACGTCATGTTCCTCTCTGCCTCTCCAAGTTGGAACTGGGGCGGTGGTACTAAGAAGTTTTGGGATGTGTGGGTTGGCGATCGTCGGGATTCCGGGTGAGAATGGAGTCGGGATGGTTCTGGTTCTAAGCCACTTCGATGATGGTGATGTTCAATGTTTGCTTTAACAACACGAAGGGAGTTTTTTTTTGTTTATGGATTTCTTGATTGTCCGGTTTTCTTCCTGAAGTGGTGGTATGGGTGACGATTATGAGTTATCTTCTAGTTTTTCCTTCGTCGAAGCAATCTGTGAAGGTTTGATATGGTTTGTATGTGAATGATAGTGTTCTGTTTGTGATGATTTCTGGTATGTTTTCTTTACTCTGATCATCGGCTCTGGAGTATTGTGGATGTACAGTCGACAATGGTGTACCATGTTGATCATGGCAGATGGAAGCGACATGGCTCCAGTTGACGCGGTGACTCTTGGATGGAAGCCTCCTCGGGTTTGACGTTGGTTTTGAATTTCAAATTTCATATAAGCATCTTGTATTTGGATTCCCACTTGATGTATTTGGTTACCGCTTTCCATTAAAGAAGCTATCTTGAAAATAAAAAATAGAATTTCCATCGTTATCTAGGGATGTCCCTATGGTTTAGTATAACTATAGGTTACAGTCCAAGAGTTATGTTGACGATCATGAATAACCTAGGGTGAACCTAAGGTGTCATGGATTAATGAATGTGTGATAGGTTAGACATCCCATAAGTGACTTTTAATGATTATTTGGTTCCTTGTTATTTTAAATGTTTCTTACACTATGGTTTCTTGTTTTATTCAATAGAGGAAACAAGAAAGAATTCAGTTAAAGATGATTCTGACGGACCAATTGAGGACTATGATCTACAAAATCATGTAATGCCTAGAGAGAAAGATATTGTGATAATTTCGAATCAGTCATCACGATATATGATTAACAAGTTTAAATTTGGTGGTATTTATATGTCATCAAATAAGATAAAGATGACATTTTATACATGTTCTCATAAAGAGGAACATAGAGGAAGGAAGATGAAGCATTCTACGTATCAATAAAAAGGGAAAAAGAACCTTGAGGAATTCCTCAAATGGAGGGGAAGATGTTATCTGTGTGGAGAAAAGGGTCATAGAGTGACAGACTGTTATGGAGTTCAATGTCTTATTTGTGGAGAACATGGGCATTACCCAACTCAATTCCCTGACCTAAGAGGTTACTTCTAAATCAAAGAAGGTCGTATTCCATGACAATCATTGAAGAGGATGGATTGAAGTGTTTATGTATTATTATTCAAGAATAATGTTGTTGAGGTACTTTTATGGTATATTGGAATATTTTTGTATTATTTTATTGTGGTTTTCTATAATTTTATGGTACTAGTAACTGTGAAAAGTGATTGAAAATTTTTTGAGAGTAAATTATATGCGCATAATGGAGGGATAAGGAGAAAATGAAATTTTTCATAGTATCCATGAGCTCATGACTGATATAAGGACAAAGTGATATCATGGTTTGAGTATATAGAAATTTTGGGATTTTGGTATTTGGAAAGAGTTAACTTGTGATAGAATTCATGTTTTCAATAAGGATCTATGTTAATTCATGTTTAAAAAGAATACATGATTAAGGTATTCACATTTTTGGAATGTGATCAACAAGATATATCTTATGATATATGGGGGATAAATGATGGTATTCACGTGCTTGTTATGTGACCTTTCATGTAATCATATTATTTATACTTTGAGCTTGGAATGAAGTATTTTGGATAATCCTAAAGATTATAATGAATTATATTAGAAATAAGATATTATTGTTTAAGGCTAGAAATTTTTCGATATTATTACAGTAATGTTGTAATAATGTAGTTTTAGAAAAAGGGACAACCTGTAAGATGGGAGACAACCTGTCGTGTTGGACAAGGTTGCGGGATTCGAACACACAACCGAATTGCGACAGGCCTTTATCGCCTACCACTGGCCTACAGGAAGTCCCTGGTTAGTAGAAACTAGTTTCATTTTATTAAGAGGTACGATATATGAATTATAAGTCCCTTTTAGGAACCATATAGTATTAATCTCACCATAGATGGACTTATGTATATAACTTTTTCCAACCTTATGTTTGAGACAGATGGAATGAACTTTCATTCAGATCACATGATCTGCTAACACTTCACGGAAGACAAATTCAACTTCATATTTAAGAGATGAAGTGAAAATGGTTCAAGGCACAAACAATAGTGAGATTGTACCAAAATCAGGTAAGTATTTATTTTAATTGAACAATTCTTGAACTTTAGGGAAATGATCTTGAAAAAAAATGGTGTCCTAGTGTCCTTATATCCGATGAATCAGATGGTACCATAAATTATCACAAATTTATGGCTTTGTGATTGATTGGATTTTTCAAAGCCATGTTCTCTACTACTCTCCATTAGAACTTGATTGTTAGATTTATCTACCATATACATATTTTCACCTATGTTATGATATGTGGAAACCTAGTGATTAGTTAATTTGGGTAACCATTACATTTCATAATTTAGTTTTCAATGTTATGTTATGGTAGTCCTTTTTAAAATGTGCGTTTCTATTAATGAAAATTTCAAGTAGTAAACCATTTATAACCCTGACGAATTTCGAGGGAGAAATTCATTTTAAGGGGTGTAGAATATATCACCCCGAGATTTAATGAGATATATTATTTTTAATTTCAATGATGTCTTCTAATATACACTACACCAAGATTAGATTATACTATACGCAACACCGTATTAGCTTGCAGTATACGCAACACAATTCTTGGCTCGTGTTACACACAATTTCAAGTTCGTTTTGTGTAAATTATTATACGCAACATTAAGTATAGATTTTTTTAATGTATAAATGAAATAAGTTTTGATTATGTTATACGCAACACCTAATGAAGCTTTCATTACATGCAGCCCTGACTTGGCTTGTATTACACGCAATCACTACCTTCCTCGATAGCGTGTGTAGTACACAATAATGAGTTTCACTAAACGAGATATTATTATGAACTAGCTGTTATGAATAGTAATACCCAATTTTTGAAATTTTATAAATTTAATCTATCAAAATGAACTTCATTTTTTGATTTGTAATATCGAAATTATCCTAGGGTGAATTTTCGGTATTTTTCTGAAAACTTTCAATTTATGATGAATTGTGAAAGCACTGGGTTACTATTTAAAAACTAGCTTTTTATTTAAATAATTATTTATTTTATTTAAATTTATTTTAGGTAAAAAATGATACAAAATACCTATATAAGTTCAATGTAATTTATTTGAGTCATTTTATAATAATTTTCGATATATAAAAATTTTATTGAACTTTTCACCATCTTTTACCCACCTCCTAGGAGAATTTGAAAATTTACATAAAACATAATTTTACTGCTACTGTTAGTTATATTTCAAAAATACGAGAGACACAGTTAATATCAAGGAGTAAAATTTGGTTTAATAAGATAAAAATAATTTTTGATGAATAGTAACTTTTACTTTTATTTAACACGGTTAAAAGTATACAGGGTAATTAAGGGTAAAATTATATTATTATTACCCTAAAAATATCCTAATTCTATTGGATAAGTGTAATTTGACCAAAAAAACCTTATGAATAAAATATTACCCTTTAGTTCAACTTGGATTAGATTAGGATGTTAATTATTATTTTATTTAAATAATAGTTAAAATAGTTAAAATCAATTTTTAATAACTAAATCATTTTTAATATAGGGTTATACATAAGATAAATTCGACTATAATTATTAATTATAAATATAAATATATTTCCTATGTAATTTTATTTTATTTATAATTTTTAGACAGTAAATAATTTAATTTATTTATGACATAATGATGATGCAGTAATTACCTTATTAATGAAATATTAACATAATTGATGTTATAAGTACCCAAATAAATGTAATATGAGACTTTTTATAAATTAAACTAATTTTTTAGGTTAATATGACATGTTTTTATTGATTCAATTACATTTTTGGAACTAATAATGATGTTATAAGTTTCACAAAAATCAATTACCAAATAGTTTCAAAATTGACATAAAATAGTTTTTAAAACAAATATTATATTATTAATTTTTATTTTATTCCTAAAAATATATATTTCGGCCAAATGACTTTTATAAGGTTATATATATTAATAATTAACCACTTGGGGTTCGTTTTGATTGTTATTTTAAGTATATTAACCATATAGTGTAAGAAAACAAGAAGACAAAGTAAAAGTGAAATTATTTAACATAGATTTAAATCTAAACGATTATGTCAAAATAGTAACCAAAACATTTATAAAACATATAGGTTTGGATGATTTCGACCGATACCCACTTTTTTTTCGAAATAAATCAATTTGGCGCTTTTTTAAACCGAATATGACTTTATTAAAAAATAATATTTTATGTTTTTCCTAAGATGCCCCTCTCCATCCTTATAAAAGGGCACCTCATCCCTCTTCTATTTAAATAATTTTGAGCTTTCAATCTCGGCCAACCCCTGCCCATTTCAATTATAAACTTTCCTAGAAACATTATTGGGGTTCTGGTCTCCTAAAAAGGCCAAATCTAGTGCCTTAAGAATAATATTAAAAGAGGTGCGTCAAAGAATAGGTAATCTCTTCTACCGATTATTTCATGTTTATTTCTTCTTAAACTTATTCTTATTTAGTTGTTTCTTTTTAAATTAATAAAATTAGTATCAATAATATACTTATATGTTATTTTAAATATTAAACAACCCAATTTAACCTTCTATCCATCCTACGGAATATGAAATCACCGCGTGTGCGTACGTACAGAATACCATCGCCACGCCATGGTGAAATCTGTGTTTCCACCACCACCTTACTTAGATGGGTATAATAGTGTAATGAATAACTAAATATGGTTATTATAACATCATAATTGTTCTGAGATATTATATCATCCACCACAATCCCTTTAAATTATTATTGAAACGATATCATTGCTCGTGCGTACGTACGGATTACCATGTCCACGACGCGATGAGATTCATTCTCCATGTTAACCATTCAAGAATGATTATAAAGTATATATAATGAATAATAACGAAATATATGAAATAATTAAGCTATTGTATATATATATATATCTCTCATTTACTTACTTCCATTCAAGTCAATTAGGAAAGAAAAACTGCATTCATGCATACGTACGACCTACCTTCTCCATGAGTGGTGTATTTCATTTCATTCATCTATCTAATATATATTTATATACTGAATATATATGATATATAAAACATTATTTACATTCTTTAAGTAAGTAAATCATCATATAAGTAATAATAATTTTATGAACAACAAGTCCAAACACGTACGATAAATAAAACGATTTTACCCAAAACACAGCTTTAACATGGAATTTACAAAAGAACAAGTAATATAAAGTCATATGTGAACCATATATGATATAATAAAAATTAATATGATTCTATAATAAGTAAAAGACATTATTTAAATCATTGTAAAGGAGGTTCGGATACATACGATTCATATCAGACTTAAGGTAAGGGATAATTATTCCAATCTCATTCTTAGCCGAGATTGTTTATTCGTAAGTATTTACTGGGGTTATTTTATCATACATGTCCATATGTTCTAAAAAAATTTTCATAAAATGTTTAATTTTCATCCATGTATGTTTAAAGTCATTTTTAACCTTTTTTACTTTTACCACATCGTATGGAAGGAATGTTTCTTTTTTACCATATGAGTAACTTTTTGACTTTTTCGGAAAAAGTACGAGGAGAATGTTTTTTAACTTATACATTGTGAATGGATATTTACGGTTTCATAACACCACGTTTTAATGAATTTTACTATAAATTATTTCATGGTTATTTTAAATAAAATCCATTTCTTTTAAAATTGTGTGCCATTTTGTGAATAGAAAGTGATTTTTAAGAAGAAAATATATTTTCCTCAAGAATTCTTTTCAAGTGTTTTATCAAAACGATTTTCCATCTAGGATGACATTATTTCATATGTGTATGTTTCAAATATAATATCTATATTATTTACATGGTTTCACCTTTCTTATTATTAAATGATTTCCATTTGTTTTATATGGATTATGTTATGATGGGATGATTTTTATGAAACCAATTTTTATTCTTTGGGTTGTGATGTATGATTTATGTTTATGTTGTGGCACAAGTAAGAATGATTTCATTTTGAGATGGGTGGCACCTATATCTCCCACCAATGCATTGGTTAATTATTTATATCTCAGGAGAGAGACATAGATGGAATGGTAAGTTAATCTGGTTCAGTGATACAAGACTAGAACGAGGAGTGAACTCGATTCAGAAAGGGACTTTGTCCATAACGATGGTCATGGCACTAATTACTTGGCTACTATGGAAATAATATCATATTCTTAATGTTTTTCCACAATTACATGTTGTATTCCCATTCTATTTTATCTTTATTTATGTTCCATTATGATCTATACCTTACTTACTGCCATGTTTTATGTCATTGCTCAAGATTTTGATGTTTAAATATTGTGATCAAGTTTTTATGTTCAAATGTATATGGTTTGTTTTATTTTCTCCATACATACCCTTACTGAGCATTTGATATCACCACTTATATGTTTTCTTTTCCCCAGGATATAAAGAAAGGTTTTAGGTAAGAACACAAAAATGGAAGATCTTTATGGGAGATGTTGAAGATAATTCACCATGATTTTAAGATTATGTTCTGAGTTTCCAAAGACACTAAACTATTATGGTCCTTGTGTGTTGGTATTTTTTTATGTATTATTTATTTGGAATATGTAATTTAATTTCCATGTACGTAAATCTTTGGGTCTCTACATGGCCTATCAACCGGCTCCCTCTTAGCTGCCTTCTGGGTTAGACACTCCATATCAAGATGTCCCCAGCCGTCGCAGGTGTAACACCGCCTCTCCTGCGGCTGACCAAAACTAAACTGAGATCCATGAGATCCCTAAGTCTCAGGTACTCTATCCTGGGGTCACCTCTTGGAACATAAGGCATGTCCCGACCCTTGGACCTATGGTCGACAACCATCTGCCAAGGTCTCAGCTACCACATTCCCATCACTGACTGGATGAATATGGTCATCCAGAAATCTCTCTACCACGTAGGCTCACTCCATCACTCTAGTATAGGTGGGATGGCAAAACTAAACCACACCTTCCTGGGTGTCCCAGTGTAGGCCATACTCAATGGTCTGACCCCTAAAGAATAGGTCTCGATCCATATCCAGGGAGTATCATGACAGGTTTGTAAACCTCACTGAGTACTCCGACACAGTCATGCCCTCCTGCCGAAGCTGCAAAAGATCCTGGATCCACACGAATCTCAGCACAACCGGAGATAACTCTTCCCTATAGAGTTGCTAAATGTCTTCCTGTGTGAGAGTCTCCTCATCATGAGACTGCATCATCAAACTCCACCATCGCCTGACCGAAAAATGCACCATGCTCACCGATAGGACCACCATTAGATATGGAGGTTTCCTCACTAGGCGGAAAACTCTGGTGACTACTTTGAGCTAGTCATTAGCTTCCTGAGGGTCAGGATCACCCCAGAACCACATAGCTCATTGCCTCTAGAACTCTTTTAGTGCAATAATCTCAATGCATCCTCATCCGGCACTACTGGCCTAACCAGCTACTCGACAGGTGGTGGCTCAACTGGAGAACAACCTTTACGTCCAGCCTCAGAACCTATGCCCTGGTCCACAGCCTCTACACGAGGCATATCATGACCAAAATCTCACTATGTAGCCCTTGCTGGTTGTCATCGTGGAGGAATCCTGAAATACAATCAAGACACACCAGAGTTAAAGAGTATATCTGGGGAGCTCACTCAAGAAGAACAAGGGAAATCCAAGACCTAGTTCTATATGATTCATGTTCCGTTATGCCCCTACGGCAAGTTTCTGAATGTCCCGAGTCAAAAGTTAGGTTATAAGAGTCCTGTTGAATGGATTCGTCTACACCATACAAACACTGGAGTCCCTGTCCAGAAAGACGAACTCGAAACATCCTAACACTGCCTCTATGAAACCCAAACCAATCTCACTTCTAGTCCACTTATGCTCAGAGATCCCAAAGGTGTAACCTCCTCTGATAACACTCTTTCATGAACCGAATCAACATGGCTCGAGCCGAGAACCCATAAGAAAACCTCTAATATGCCAGAGGCTCGTGACTAGCGTCGAGTAGGCTATCACCCCCATGGGAGGAATTAGCCTTAGGTACCTGTACAAACACATCCACATACACCTCAATGAAACAATGCAGTGATATATATAAAAGCTAAAAATAAATTCATGTATATATCTAACCCACAACCACAGTACATCAAAATTACAATAGTGAAAATATAGGACCCACCAAAAGTTAACTGCAAAAGCATCCAACCTTCTAAGAAGGAGGGGATCACAGTCAATAGTACCAAACTGTAAGCTCCTCACCACTACTCTGGTAAACACATTGGTCAGCCTTGCTCACAAATCTCCGCCTGCTCCAGGTCCTCCTAGGATTCCATTGAAAGGCATGTGGTCTGCACATGACACAAACATGTGAGGGAAAATCCAATGCAGGGGTGAGTATAAAAGTACTCAGTAGGCCCCCCAAAAACCCCAAAAATAAATGGGTGTAACTGAAAGGAAAAAGTCAACTAATCCAAGCTAGAGGGATCCCAAACGAGTGATAAACATCAACTTGAGACCATCCTCGTCTAATAAAACTAGTTATCTTAGATCATATGTATTCAAATACATACATCATGACCATCCGCTCAGATATATGCCCATACATATACCATGAACAACAAGATACACTCATTTCACACACCATGCCTCATGAGGTTCCGACCTCATGACCTTCTATAGGTACATATCTAGAAGAACACATTCCACGAACTCTGTCATTCCAGATGACACTCACCCAAGAGATACACTCCATCAAGTCTCACACCAACATCCCATATTCCCATCCGAGAGATCACGCTTGTTAGATATCTTCACTAAGTACACCATGCTAAAACAATAGAAACACCAAAATTATCATATAGGGTATAACTCCTAGGGAACTCTAGGGGATTAAAAAAACACTTCGGTATCTCCAAGATCTCATAGATAGGGGATCACTCCCTGGATCCACTGGGGGATCCCACAACCCGGTCTGGTGCTCCACGGATCACATCACTCATATAGAGGATCGTCACCTATGTAAAGGTGGTCACGACGATACCAGAACCCTATCTACTATAACTCGTGATGTAGGGGATCAAACTAATGATGCACCAACCCTAAGGAAACCTCACGCTGAGTAGGGGATCGTATAACCAATGATGCTGAAACCCTACTATAAACCACATCCTGAGTAGGGGATCATATAACCGATGATGCCACAAACCTACTATGCATAGCCCACTACATAGGGGATCATATTCATGATGCCCATAATCCTATGGGATTAACATACTACATATGGAATCACCGCACATGGATAAGTGGTAACAGCGATACCAAGAACTCAATCCATGTAAGTGATTCTACAAGATCCCACTACAGATCTACTGGACGGATGCCACAACTCTATCAAGAAAACATACTATCGAGGGGATCACAAACCTATTATAAGTTTGTAATGCCACAAGGACCCTCATAGGAATGAACCAAGGAAGTAAAATCAACCACTACTGGTCTAAACATCTCTAACCTAAGGTACCCGCTACATCACCACATTGCGCACCTCCAAGGCCTATTCTAAGGCCACCCCCGCGATCTATGCTGAAAACACACATGATAAGCTATTAACTTTCCCGAAAGAGATAATTGGTGAAAAAGGTACTATTAACCATAGCTAGACCGGGTGGGGCTCATGCCTCGTTCTTGAATCTTATCATATGGAATGAACCATTATGATTCCCTTAGAAAAATTCATGATATCGACTTCTCATTCGTCCCAATTGGACACCCGATGAAAAAGTCGCGTTTCTCCGTAAACGCCCCAAAATAGCCTCCTGGGGACCACATACAGATCCCTATACCAGAACCCGGATATTATCCTGAAACTTCCTCCTTTGTATTAGCATAAAAATGTCACTGACGGCAAGTCAATCGAACATTCTGTGTAGAATTTACGGCGGGTCTAAGTTGAATAATAATTAAATATTATTTTTTATCAATGTTTCGTAGCCCTGGTCCATGAACATGACTCATGAAATTCCTAAAGTGAGTTAAAAAGGTCCTTCACAACACAAGGAATGCATCACTACAAACGGATCAAAAATTAGAGTTATGGTGTGCGTGTTACGGGGGTTTAAAGAACACACAAATAAGTCCTGATTGGAACATTGTCTGCCTCGTTGGAAACCACTGCGCCACCGCCTGAAACTGGAACCCTCTGTGCCACTACCGCGCTATCGGAAACCTCACCAGAGTCCGCAATAACCACCACTGAAAAACTTCTGGTAGCCACTTGGAGCACCTCGGTGCCCCAAATTCATATCTGAAACATGTTTCAGAAATCTCAGTACCAGATCTACACAACCCTTATGACGATTTGAAGAAAAACAACGCATAAATGGGATTAATGATTTTAAAACTCAAACCACCTACCTTTTGGTGGATTTCGAATGCATTTCACGCCCCACTACATCGGCTGCACAGCCCAGGAGCATCCGTTGTGGGAATCCAAGCTCGTGGGTGGTTCATTTGCACGATTTGGAAGATCGTCGAAAAAGAACTGATGAGGTTGTCATGTTTCCTCATGCTTCCACCAATGTGATATGGGGGATGGATTGATTGATTTATTTAATTAATTAATCAATTAACCAATCTATACCCCTGACCAAACCACCTAGAATAGAAAAGGTTAGGTCACCCATAGGATAAACGCGGCGTTCTGAATGCAACGATGGGCTTAGAATTTTGATTCAAAACTTCATTCACGTGTTATTTGAGATGATGCTCTTGAATAAACTTCTCCACTTATTTATGAAAACACCCATGGATTCATTTTCCCTAGTAGGCCCATTCCCGCAATGTTTACGCCTCACCTAGTGTAAACAACATGCTTTGAAGGCAACTGTTCCCTGGGATTTCCGATCTGAGATACCGCTTAATAGATAACTCATTCGTCCTTGTGCATAGTATAAAAATACCTGATATTTTTATAAAATTTATTCTAAGAACACTGGGGCTCAGATTCGCACGTCTTCTTCATGCCAAAATTTGGAAATATTCATAGGAATATTCTAAAGTCTGACAGAGACAAAACCCAAGTCGCTACAGTTCATGGATTTATAAAGTTAAATAATTATAGATGTGATATTTTTCAATATAGCTCCAATAATTTTTTTTATTAGGAGTAAAATCATTTCATTACCTATCACATTCAATATTTTAAAGATTCAGTCTAATTTGGTTCATTAACTAAAAAAAATGAAAAGTATGAGAAATAATTATGATAGGAGAAAAGATATTATTATGAAAAAAAATATTTATTTCTACATAATGTCCCCATATTTTAAATATTTTACACATTATGTTCCCCATAGGTCATCTATAGTTATCTTCTATTCAAATACATCATAATTATTTCCACTGAAAAATTGAATTGATCCAAGAATATTACCTCAGGAGTGCCTATCCTGGAATGCAATCTTAGGCACACTCATCATTCAATGGTGATGATTGAGTTTGTATCCAATCTTAACCATTCTAATTTGTAACCCCTAGGTTCATATATTCCAAAACTATATCCATATACTAGAATCATAACTAGGTTTTATTTGATAGGAAAATGACTATAATTTATTTACTTTAACTTATGATGTTCTATTATACTTAATATTTTCCTAAGGGTTATCAATATTTTTTCACATCCTCATTTCTACAAATAAATGAACCTTAATGTGATACCAACTTTGGTGGAACAATAATTTCATATATAAAAATAAAATCGTATTAAATTAATATTCAAAACATGAAATTATGACCAATCAGGGAACCATAAAACATTAGTGTCTTTGGAAAATTATATACATAAAAACTTGTAAAAAATATATATAAATTCTTCATTATAAGGTTCTATAGAAATTCAATCATTCTTATAGATATCATACATAAATATATCATCACATATAGATGAAAATTAAATATAATAAAGGGTATTCCCAGATGCTCAGTAAGGTTAGATATGGGTGATATCATGATCATTTATGTATAACATGATAATAAGTGACTGATAAAATGGTCTTATCATTTGAAAATTCTACCAAAAATTTTGACATTATATACATGAGTTTGTTCATTAATCATGGTAGTTCATAATACATTAATCATAATGGAGTCAAATAACATGAGGAATTCCTGATGAACACTTTTATAAGATCATCTCACAATGTAGTGGAATGAAGTGTGGATTAATCTTAATTTGATAAATATTATGTCAAGGCTGCCCACCAATAAATTATTCAAAAGTTGGTCATGGTATAACCACCCATGTACCTTCTTCTATCTTGGGATAAACTCCCATGTACCATACTTTTGGTATTAGGATAACCTCTCTTGTACCAACTTTTTGGTATTGGGATAATATCTTGTATAGACTTTTATATCATTAAAAATTAATCATTACCCAATAAATTGGACATTTCTAATAGAAATACATATCCCATAATTATAATCCACCAATGTGTATTCCACTACATCAAAAAAACATTTATCAAGCATAATAACACAAACAATTTGAAATAAAATGAGTTTAATCAATAATACATCATCATATTCAGAAAATATATAGAAAATGATGAAAATTATCATAGAATCATATCCCTAGTGAAGAAAAAGTAAAATCATTTGATGTTATCCTAGATGAAAAATTACCTTATAAGATCATTATAATATTTTTTCTTGAAAATACTCATTTTATTTTGAAATAACTTTTATAAAATATTAAAATTTTAAAATTATCATATAAATAAAATTATTTGAGGATAAAATTTTGAAACATTAAAAAAAATATCAATATATTTGTTTTCTGATTATTGGAAATTTCATTCATGTAGGGTATATAAGAACAAATATCATATTTACACCTTTGGTAAAAATCACCACATTTATGAAATGAAAAGAAAATTCCATTTTAAAAATTTTATATTAGTTGAAACTTGTGTAAAATCTTAATTATTAAATAACTGGAGGATATAAAAAATATTATTAAAAAAAATTAATGAAAATATGGACCTGGAATAAGAATATTCCCAAGTAAAGTGAAAAATGTGGACAGTTTTTCTTAAAAACATTTTCTCATACAATTGATTTTAAAAGGATGTTCAGTTGAAAATAAAACATTAAAAATACATAAATAACAACAAGATAATTGGAGAACAATATTTTTAATAGGTAGATCATATAAATTCATTATTAGAAACATAATCATAAAATATCCCATTAAAAATGAGATTTTTATATAAAGATCATTACCTAAAGTCTAACTATCTTCCTAAGTGATCTAATATCCTATACCAAAATTTAAATTTTGAGGTTATATAAAAAACCATATTAATACATATAATACTGCATTTTTTTCAATTATAATATTTCAGCATCCATTTATTAAGATTTCATTATTAAAATCATTATCTTTAACTCCTTCGTTTTTCATGAATGTTTCAGTTCGGTAGTTTTGATCATTTTATAATAATCATGTTTCCTTCATCTAAAATATTTTAATAATTATATTAATATCATATATATATATTCATTATATAAAATGTTTAGCAATCCATAAATGAATGACATGGAAAAATTAATTACACCATTAACGCTAATAGTAGTACATACTACACTAGAACATTGATTTAATTTTAAAAGAATATAATGAAATCATGATAAATAATATTTTTTAGTATATAATCATATTTATATAATTTATTTTATATTTACTTATTAAATTCATCATTATACTCAAAAGTGTGATGTGGTGATGGAAAATGAATCATATCTCTATGTGGATGTTATAGTCCACACGTACACATGAGTGATACATTCATATCCAATTTGTTGGAAAGGATATGGTATATGATTGTTAAATTACCATAATAAAAAATATTTGTATTTAATATATTTAATTTATTATTTTATAATTAATACTATATATTTAGATTAGTTTGAAAATGATAAAATATTCAATGTGATTTGGTTAGAGTTATAATTATTCACTTAGTAACCTCTTTGGATATACACTATAAGCCTTAAATGGATTATATTTTGATCAAGCCTAAACCAATTGGATTTTGGTAGGGATGATAGTAATGAATTTGAGTATTTATTTGTTCCTATAATTGATTCATGAACTATTTATAATATAGGATGTGTTGTGTCCTTTTATTATTGAGGGAGAGGAATCACTTTTAATTTTTCAAATGATTAAAATATACTAAAGTCTTACTCAATAAAAATTCATTCTAATGTCTACTGATCTAAATATATGATAATATTGGGTTGAAATATCTTAACGATTGTAATAATAATAATTTCTATAGAAATATTCCCTTTTTTATAGATTTAACACCCCCACCAGGTAAACTAATTTCAACTTTCACTATAGTAATAAATTTTTTCTGTTTGTACTATATTTTTAGACCACAAATTAATTTATCAACATTTATATAAATTATATGATGATTCCAAATATGGGATCCATATTATAAAATATTTTTTCTATGTTGTTTAATATTATTTTAAATTAAACATGTGACACGTAACGCAACAATTTTTAAAAGAAATGTATTTTTTAATAAATAAAAATGAATTTACTTCAATTACCTTCCTAATAAAATCCATCAAATAAATGTCTAAATAATTTATTAAATATATAATTTGTAAATATAATTAAAAAATTAATCAACGTTGAATTATATAATTTATTATGACAAAAACACATTGTTCATATAATAATAGATTTATGAAAAATAAATCATTTTTACTTTAATATGATTTTATCTTCATTACTGTCCTATTAAAAAATAATTTATGAATGTTTATTCATTTATTAATATAAATTTACAATATATTAAATTAATATAATTTTTGAAAATTTATAAAAAAACATTTTTTAGGTAAAACAACATAACATTTAGAAAAATATATTTCTTTCAAAAATAGTTATTTTAATCGTTAAATAATTTTAGGAAAAATTAATTTATTGTTTCGTGGAAATTGAGCAATTATTTATATTTATGAAATATTTTACATATATATATATATATATATATATATCATTATATGGTTAATTCTACTTGTACTTATAAATACATTCTCGAGGATATAATTTTATTCTATATCATGGGTTTATATAGAAATAGGGTTGTTTATAAATCAAAATATCAAATACATCATATTAATTTTAAAGAAAATACATACACAATTTGTGGGATCAATATTTTACCTATATTTGTTGTTATTAGGATTTGGGTTTGGTGAATATTTACACTAAATCATGGGGGAAATAATCCATTATTATGGGGATTTTTCTCAGTGTAGTTTAGAGTGTCTTTATATGATGAATGAATATCATTACACATTATTTTGTCGAAGGTATTTCACCATATATATTAATCTTGGGTTATTTCATAAATCGAATAATATTGGAAATTGATGGCATATCATGTGTTGTGTATTTTTTCCATTATCGTTTATGTGGTATGCCAAAAACATTCAACGAGTGGTTAGTCACCACATTAACAGTTATGAGGTCACTCGGTTAGTTTTTTGGTTTTTTATATATTGAATTTAATTTCAAGAACTTATTTGAAAATGATAAAATTATGAGAATTATATTTTATGGAATTTGTATAGGTTCATAAGAGGAGATATGATCATGGGTGAGCTTAGGTGAGTGTGGTCATACTTTTATTAAATGAAATGGTATTTTATGATGTAGGTGGTGTCAATGAATTATACTATGGGTTTTTCATTTTATTTATGAATATTTTAATATGTTCACTCACCAATATAGGTGGATGGAAATTATAATTTAAAAACTAATTTTCTAGAAAATAGAAAATTTATAATAATGAATTGTAGGAGTTCCAAGGGCCATGTCTGGTCCTTGATCACCGGCTTGGAACCTCAAGCATAATTGGTTGAGGCCTGGATTATAAATGTATTCCTTGATATATAGTGACCTTCAAAACTAACTTGTAACCTCACTCAATGATGGTTACATGAATGATAAATAAAAAAATATAATATAGATAAGAACTTGGGAGGTATGAAATAAATAAACATAATGTAACATAGTGACACTACAAATATTGTCCATATAAACCTCTATGTACAATAATGTATTGGTCTCTCATGAATGGATCATGTCGGCCATGATTGAACTATTTGATTCCATAGAGTCATTGGGATAGAAGAGTAAATATTGGTGTGAGTGTTTCTCTCCACTAGGACATGATTACCCATGTGGGAATACCATAGGCTTATTATGATAGTTTGAGTGAGTGGATCGACCTAGAACAACATTAGGAATTATAGCTAGCATTATAGCTTATTGATAAAGTAATTATAGTATAAATTTTCCTATTCTGCCTTTAATTTTGTGACGTGTTTCAAAATGGATGATGAACATTAAACCATCTATGCTATAGATATGGACTTAGAGTTGATATTGAGATATGGAACCTCGTGTAGGGGTTTTTTGATTATATGGGTATTAAGAGACTATAGAAGGTTCCCCATGTTATATAACCTTTGAAAAATTTAGTATGTTGTATAGGTATAAATGATTGTGGGTGTCACCATAGAACCTGAAATATTGGTGTGTTCCTGATATAGTTATAATAATCAGGATGAGTCGTGCACATGAGAGTTCATCCAAGGATATGGTGATGGGTTAGGAAAAGTATCCAACTAAAGTGGTATGATGTGAGGATTATAGTTGGATGTCTCCCATGGTGTTTGTAAATTACTATATATATAGTAGTATATTAATATGGGGTCAGGAATCAAGAAAAAAGATTTTACCGAAATAATGGAGGGCCAATACCTACTATCTTGGAAAGATTAGTTTCTATAGGTTTCCTTGAAAAGTGAAATTAGGTTGTAGGTTCTAGGTGAGCTAATTTGACCATAGATAATAGTGGGATGATACTAGTTCTCTATATAGTTCTAGGTCAGCTGAGTTGACCCAATTTGTTTTCGATATGATTTTAATGGTCAATTTTCCCTAGGTTGTTATATTTATATATAATTATAAGTGTGCTGATTTTTACCTAGTTGTATTCTTTTTATATGATTTTGGGTGATGTTTTGTTTCCCCTTTGGTGGTATATATAATGGGTGGATGAACATCTAAATTAATAGAAGTTGGTATATGGGTTTGGCATGGTTCCATGGTAGGATGTGTTTCCCCTTGTATTTTTTTATTCTTAGAGATATTTTACACTGGCTGAAGAAGGTATTTTCAATTTTGGGAGTCATGATAGAGCCAAATAATTGATAGTGATTATATATTTATTTTTACAAACCATATTTAAAAATATAGCTATGTATAGCACCTATCCATATACTACATTACTGGTTAATCTTGGGACCCTATTAGTGGTTCCCTACAGAGAGCTACACTCACCATTCTAAGGAATCCATGATACATGGGTCCTTTAATAGACTTTACTAATCAAAGGTATAAGTATAGTAAATGATTTTTGATTCATGACATAGTGGGATTTATCTGATGGGATTGAAGATCGATATATTTAAATGATCAACGATTATAGTAGATCCTCATTGTATTTTTATTACATTGTATTTTATATTAGTAAAGGTGGTGATTAGTCAATGTATGCTAGAATGACTATGAGTCTATATCACTATACACGTCCATATTAATTTATTATTGATAAATATGTTATGTTACTTTTTAATACTGAACACATTTATTATATATTATGTTTGGCTATTTTTGTTTTGTTTTACTCTAATATGGTAGTGTAACATCACACTGGTAACATTACACAACCATGCAGTCAGTCATAAGAACATGGATATAAAGGGAGGTGAAAAATAAGGTCATGTAACTACCAATTTTCTATATAGTAAACTTTTTATATGGGTAATTCGGGAGATATAAATTCATATCATATCTTTTTATATCATGTTTCTATTTAGAGATATGATAGACAAGTAATATGGGAAGGTGTTTTATCTTATGTTGGACCCCATACCAATTCATCATGAAAACCTTTTTTGTTGAAAATTACATTGTTATATAGGATATGGGATTTCTATCCTTGGTCATGACTTTTATTATTTTATTTTTTCACATTTTGTGATGCACATATGTTTTGAATTTATGATTTATTGGGTTTTCAATCTTTTCCCATTTGTAATTGGAAAATATACATGAATTATTTTTTTCATGTAGGATTCAAATGAAATAAATATTCTTGTTTTTGATTAATATCATTAATAGTAGTGGGTAGATTTATATATAGTTCCAAAAGCAACTAAAATATTGTTTTTCAAAATAACATATTTTAGGAATTCATTATAATTAAACTATGTTATATTTTCGCTAATGATAATACTTTTGCATACTATATACAGATTATCCATTATAGTGAATATAAATTCCCACTTATAAGGTTTCAATAGTGACCCTCAATGGGGTAGTATAGTCATTGGATTAAATGGTACTTATTTTGAAATGAAATGGGTTTAGTTACATAAAGTGTTAACGAGAATCAATAAGGTGTCTTCCCTTATATGTTCTCGATGGACTTCTACTTAATAGATCCATTTTATCTTGGTATATACATGACATGGATCATCATGGAGACATGTTATTTATGATTTGTTGAGATATTAGTCCCTGAGGGGGTAGTATCATATATATATTCTTCGGGAATATCTGATTCATAATATGCAGATGACATGGAATGGGATTACTATTATGTTTATGTTAGACTGTAGTGTCGTTGTTTTGGTACGTTGGATGTTGAGTGTTATTTGGGATAGAAAAATGGATTTTTCTCCTAAGATGTGATCTATTTATAATTTGGCTTATATGCTAGGAGGGAAAACCTTGTTATATTGAGATGTGGCTTAAGAGGAAGGTTAGTCATGTGATATATTTGAGGGTGAGCTAAGAGAGGGGAAATCACTATTATGTGAGTTCATTTATAGACAAAATGCATGGGTGGATAAATTATTTAATGAGATTAGTACATGTGAGGTGTTATTGGGTATGTGTTATATGAATCAATTTCTTGTGAGATTCTGTGATGAATATCACTATAGTAATCTTAGTATCAATGTAGTTAAAAATGACATGATCATAGGATCATTGAACATATTGATTCTAGATTAACTTTTGATACCATGGTGATTGTGTAGTAGATGATTTTATTTTATTGATGATTCCATAATGGTGGGGGTTATTAAATTAGACATGACATGAGTATGATTTCATTTTCTTATTGTAAAGATGAACAAATTTTCATCAGATTAGATGATACTGACTTGCAGGAATAATTTTATGTGGTTTATTAATATGGGCCTAGTATTTATAGATTTAGAGGTTACATGATTAGACTGAATAGGTAGGGTAGAACTGGGGTGTATTCTAAGTTAGGGGTGTTATACATTAGTAATGGGGACTGTTAATCATTTTTCATGAGGAAGAATCATACAGTGGCATGAGTTTTCTACAATAATGGTTTTCTGTGATCTTTTAACTAGAAATTGCATCTTGCTCTAGTATTTTCGATATTTATATGATGTATGACTTATGACCTTGTGATCTAGGTTTAGTTACTGTGTTGTATAAGAGTATACATTATCTATACTTAGATGATATCATGGTAGAATATATTGGTTACACATGGTGTTGTTTTTAGTTATGATTTATTGATTAGACTTGTGAAGGTCATGGAAAAATGTAATTATATAATTTTTATAGATTATGTCTCTTAAAAAATTTGATTAAATGGGAAATGACCCTAAATAGTGAGATTTGAAATTAGAAATTAATTATGATACCTTGGTATGGTTGACCTGAGTGTGTTCCTTTTCATGCCTTGTTAGGGGTGTCTATTAAAAGAACCAGATAAAATTAGATTAAGAAGAAGTATGTGGAAAATATAATGGATAGGATTGAGCTACCAGATGTTATAGTGTGGGAATTCCATTACAAATGGGAATTTTGGAGTTTGTCAATGATGGAATTTTTAATAAGAATGGAATATATAATGTTTTTTTACGTTAAGTGTTTCATATGAGAAGAACTACCACATCTAGTTAATATATTGGATAATGTTTTTCTCATACTATAGATATCTATTTTTATAAATTTAGTGGATATGAATGAGTGATACCCCTATGGTGGTTTTTGGATTACTTGTCATAGATGCACGACCCACATGTTGGTTGGGTTAGGGGTGTAATGGGACTTTACATTGGATTGTTGAGGTGGATTTCATATGTTGATGAGTATATTGATACAATTTTAGCTAATTTATTATGTTATACTATATTTTTTGAATGTATGTAGTTTCATATTCATTTTTTTCATCTGGTTTCAGTTTTATCTTTGGATGTGATATGAAGTTGTGTCTGATCGATGGTGTTCTGGTTCTAAGAGTGAGAGAAGGAAAACTGAGTTGGTTAGTCATGGAACTAACCATGGAATTACAGTGAGTGTCATGTTTGTAATTTTCTTGTGTGAATACATGATCTCATAATTCTATTAGTGATTTAGGCATCACGATCATCCAATCTTATAGAACATAGGTGGGTACGGTCGAGTGTTTTGAGAAATGTGGGAAATAGAATGCCAGATTAGGGTTTTTAATACAGTATGATGCTGTGAGATCAAAACTAACATAACAATCAATTAAACCATTATTAATGTGTTCTAAAATGAAATTTTTATATTGTGAATAGTTATATCCTTCAGTTGATCCTTATGTGATGATTATTATGGTTACGAGCATTATGGGCCAAGATATGAACTTGTAAATGACATTTTCATGTCTTTAGATAGAATTTCAAGTGTATGTTTTGTATTAGTATTTTTGTGATGGGGACTCATAGTGACCTGATTTTTATAAATAGTGTGCATCGTGTATTAATATGTTCAATGAAAGATCATTTGGAGTTCTAGGATATAACCCTATGAATTTAGTATGAATAAATGACCTAGAAATCATAGTAATTTTTTTAAAATAACACCATGGAGTCTCATGGAAGGAAATTTCAATGGTGGGGATGTTAGAGAACCCTATAATTTTTTCAAATTAGGAAGTTAATAAATAATTATAAAATTTAACTCCAGATCCTGAGGCTTTTTGTAAATAGATAATTGGGTTGAAATTATGATATTTAATGAGTACTATGAGATTTTTTTTGATATAGATGAAGGTTTAAGATGTGTCTAAAATTCTAAAACATGTCTTGGGATCATTAATCCATAGATTAAAATTTCAAAAAGTGGTTTTCCTTATAATCCATTACTGCATAGCAATAGAAAATTTTGCGGGAAACCCATGTTAGGTGGTTTAACATATGGTTGTGGTTCATTGTTGTCTCAGGGAAGTAGAGGAACTATATAGAATGTAAAAACAAATTATATTATAGATTTTCATATTTGACACACAATTTCGTAAATATTGTTTCCATACAATGTGAATTGGATTTCATGAGATAATTCCAACCACACGATTGAGGCAAATTTTGGAAAACCATTCGGAAACCATGTGGGAAGTTTATTTTCATTAAAAAGATACAATTTACCATTTTTTTCCTTGTGGTATTTTAACTGCAAATCCCATATCCTTCTCCATTATTGTGCATAACATCCAAGAGAACTCCATTCCCTCTCATAAATATATTTTCTTTAAATTATGGGTAGATTTTTCTGATATTTATTAATTTTTTGAGGGCATATATCCCCATTACGTCTTCCTTAATTATTCTCCTTTTTCCCCCTCTCATTTAGTGTGGTTTAGATTCAATTTCTATGATGTTTTCCACTATATAAGAGAGGGAATTTTCTATTTTGATGGATCTTCCTTAGTGTGTGTTAAGGGATTCTTGAGATCATTAAAATGGTCCTTTGAATTCGATTTTAATTAATATATGTCATCATATGTATTTTTTCTGGATTTTTCTTAAATTTAATTTAATGATAATTTGATTCAATGTCAGTTTTTGGATTTTTCTTGTAATGGTATTAGGGGTACGTCACGAACCCTCTAAGAGTGGTTGGTTATGGTACGATGGGGTCACCTGGTGAGTTTTTAAGCATTATTCGTATTTAATTTTATTTAAATAACTAATTATAAAACGTTTTAATTTATTTTATTTTAATTTATCGATTGTAATTTTCTATCGGTATGTGACAAAATCATGGAAAAGCTTGGGAAAGTGTGGTTAGACATTTCGTGAAGGAAAAAGTATCATATAAGGTATGTGTCCATTACGAATATCCATATGGTTTATAAATTTTATTTATGAATCTTATGAGATGTGTCTTACCACAGTGGTTCCTTAACTATTAAAAATTAAATAAAATGTTTAATAAAAAATGAATGTTTAAAAATGAACGGATAATGTTTCATGGTCCATTAGGAAACCCTGATATTTTTCTTAGTTCCCCATACATGATTAGTTGATGCCTTGATTAAAATAGGATTCTTTGAGATATACCAACCCTCCATAATACATTATTCCATTAGGCACTAATATTCATGGGATTTATTTTGAAAACATGATATTAGATAGATGAGATCCTAAATAATATTAATTTAATGGAGTGAATTTAACAAGGTGGGCCTAGTTTATAAGCCTCATACACCTCATCATAGAGGCATGTTCTAGATAGAGATGACTATACTATGTCATCTATGATGTAACTATGTAGTTACATAGATCCAATTGGATTTCTAATTAGAGAGTTGGGAAATATTTCCTACCCCACTACCATGCTTGTACATAGTTCAACATATAAAAGGTATATTATGTTATATAGGGTGAGTTTATTAACCATGAATGTCCATGGGAAGTGTAACATGCATTATACCTTCCATCCAGACTAATTAATTTATGACCTTGAATATGGGACCTTCAATGTTGTGATTTGTTATAATGACACCAAGGGACATTATATCCTTTTATTGTTACAAGCAACATAAGAGTTGGGATTAAAATAACAAAACCCATATAGGACGTATATTCTAGGATGTGGCCTATGGGACCCTGGATGTTTCCCTGTATTATGTAATCCTTGAGAAAGTTAGTGTAGTGTATGTATATAGATAATTTTTTGTAACAATTTTAATCCTTAATCGATGGTGTTATCGTGATATGGCCATATTTGAACGGATATGTCATACACATGAGAGGCCATACTCGGTTAGTGTGAATGGTGTGGAAATGTTTCTAGATCTTGTGGAATTACATGTGGATTCAAGGATTATATTGAATACATGTTTTTAGGATTTACTATTTATATGTTTCCTCTTTTAAATGTGGGGTTAGGGTTTGGGTGAGAAGGTTTTCCGTAGATAATGGAGTCATGTTATATATTTTAAGATGAAATGGGTAAATCCTATTTTTTGATATTTGAAATTATCATTATCTATTTGGGTGAGTTTATTTTCTTCTTGGTAATAGTGGATCTAAACATAATTTATAGGTCGATTCAGTTGTCACTAGGGTTTCTCTATATAGTTTTCTATCGACTGGGTTGTCACTGGGTGTTCTCAATTTTGTTATGCACCAACTAAGTTTTACTAGAGTGTTTTCTATATGATTGTAGGTGAGCTGTTATTCTATAAATTTCCTAATTTCTTTATAATACTTTGTTAACTCATTTTACACTATGATTATGATTCTTATATGATTTTGGATGATTGTATGTTTCCCTAAGGCGGTATGTTTTGTGTTCAATGAACTCTTGGCACTAACTGAAGTAATCATATTTCTTGTGTATTGTTCAAAGAGAGGATTTGATTTTCTATGGATGTGTTTTATACTTAAGTACTACTAGAACTGGCCTATGTAGTTATACTCAATCATTGGTGTTACCTTAGAAGCATAGGATCAATAGAGGTCACATATTTAAAGATATACGATGTAATTTTTAATTCAACTATGTATATAATATATTCATACACTACTCTTATGGTTATATGTGGGACCACATCGGTGATTCACAACTAGTTTATAATCACATACTACTAATGTGGACATGGAACATGTGTACTGGAGAAGATTTCATGGATCGTTTTCTTAATGTAGTGTAGTGGTTTGAAGTTGAATGATGGAGTGGGATACCTCGTATGGGATTGGATGTTGAGATATATGAGGCTAATTATTGATTTTTGAGCCTCAATATTTTTTAATTCTTTTATTTATCATGTAGTTTTGATCATCCCAAGGGAGGTCAATCAATTCATACATGCATAAAATATATTTTCAGGGTTATATGCTTCCACATTCATTCACCAATAAGGACTATATATTCTTCTTTCATATACTATGGTTATTTGTTCTAAATTATTACTGGTTATTTATATTGGTTTTATAGAATTTGATGGAATAGTATCCCCATGGTAACACCCTAGACCCTCACCAACAATCTACAACATCAAGCATATTGTGTGGTGCATTAGAGGTCGAGTAGTGATCGTTAGTTCAGATAAAAATATTAGAGTACAAAGTGGTAAGGAATTATATTACCACTATTACATTTTATATTATTCATTTTAAAATAACTGGTCCATGTATTTTTTTTGGTTTTACCAAAATCATGTACTTTATATTAAATTTTTGTATATAAGGGATGAATTGATAGTTCACATCATCTGATGAACCAATATGAAGATATTGGCGATTTGTTTACTTAAAAGGAATAACCCCATTTATTTAAAAATTATATGGGTTTTATTTTTGTTTTCACCAGATGTTAATTATATATAGATGGTTATTTTTTTGTTGAAACATTTATTGGGTGAACAATATTATTTTGTGGTAAAGTGTAGTTGGGTTTCATTATTTAGGGTATTGATTACATCCATATTTTAATGTCTATATAATGGAGTTTTAGGATTTATGATTTTTCACAATCATTCTTGAATTTCAAATTTATATGGAATCATTTGGTTCTTAGGGATAAATCATATTTAGTGGGTTATAATCACCCCATGTATATACACTTTAAACCATATTCAATCTTGTTCTCATCATGAATTTTTTTTGGAAACTTTTTTCTTCTATAAGGGATTTAATATAAAGTCATCCTATGGATAATGAATAGTATAATAGAAATAGATATCTACCATCTAATATTTTATTTTATATTTATTATCCCTGTTATTTTTCTTATGGGAAGTAATTTTGAATAAATTTTATTTAATTAATCGGTTGGTATTTATAAATATTGAATGACACGAATTTCATTTATTAGATTTACTTTTTCATCTAATTTTTACTCTTTAGGTTTTTACTACTCTGTGGTAGGGGAAAATTTCTTATAGGTCTTTATGTGTTAGCATGTCTGATATATAGACATATCACGTGTGATTTTCTGTAAAATATATGTCATATGTCTTTATTTGTTAGGAAAAAAATTCCCCTATAAAGTATATATAAAAACATTATTTGTCAACACAATTCAACTATTTAGTGGAATCTACTAGAGGTGAGTGGGAATTCAACTTGGGATTTAGTATATTTATGATAATATCATTACATTATGGAAGTTTTAAGTTTAATTTTTCCTATTCCATGTATTTTAAAAATTAAAATGGAATTTATTTCATTATTATCATATCAGTTTTAAAATGAATTTCTTTTTATATGGTAAATGTATTAAAAATTAAAGTAATTCAATGGTTTGACTGAATGAATATTTATAATGTTTTTTGATGATGACATTATCTATGTGAATTTTCAATGAAATTTATATCTTTTAAGTACTACACTCATAATTTTAAAAAGGGTGGACTTTTGAATCTTGAATATTTAAATTTATATTTGTATAACTCATTTAATATATAGTAATTCATTAAAATGGTTTTTACATTTGTTTGTTTCTTACAATGATCATATTCACAGCCAATAATTTGATATGACCCTTGATTAATTAATGTGTGTCTTTGTGTTAACCATTTGTTATGATCTCTTGGAAAATTTATCTATATATATAAGTATAAAGTGTGAGGTTTCACATTTGGGATAACTGGTACATCATTGGGAATGTAGGGATGGGACTTTTCTTGTAGTGTGAGATAAAATCATTGTAAAAAAATGAGAAGGCCAAAAAGTATTAAACAAATCTATATGTATTTAAAATAATGTATGTAAGAGATATTTAATTCACGTTCACATAAAAAAAAATATTTAGCTTCATATTTTAACATAAAAAAAATAACAAATATTTGTGGCATATATATCACTATACTTTATATTATAAAATTTTATGATATTATTATTTTCATACATACAATGATTATATTGTTATTATGGTTCTTGATTTTATCATTGTGATCATTAATTAGATTATCGTTGACTATTAAACAATAATAGATCCGGACATATTAGCATAAATATCTAACCATAGTTAAAAAAAAAATTAAATATACATTTTCTCAAAAGTATTTTGTTTTATGTATAGGAATGTGATCCTATTATTATTAAATATTATTTTCTACCGTTATAAACATGTTCTTATTTTTAAGGGTTTCTAATTCATATCCCAATTATCAATTTCAGTCATATTGTAATTCATTTGATTAATAATTAATAATGATAAAATGGATTGATTTGACTAGTTTCCATATATATTTTTTAATATATTTAGGTGTATAATTGCTAATTAATTAATTTACCAATAATGAGTTAATCTATAGGTGTGAGTATAAATTTAAAAGGGTTAAAATTCATATTTTGGGAGCCATGAATATCTAAATAGGATTTTTTTTGTATGAAGACTTACATTAAAATATACAACTCGAAAAAATACCTAAAATAAAAAAAATTCATTTCTAGACCCAAATAGTGAATGAAATATATATATGACTTCATATATTCATTGTAAAGAGTAAAACACCATTATTTTTGTTTAGGTCTTATTTTATGTGTCCAGAATAACCAAGAACCCTATCTGAGTTATTGATTAGACCATGAGTGATACACTAATCCTATCTCTAATAGAAAAATATTATCTTAATAACACCAAGGGTATTAACATGTAATATAGTATTAATTTACCTTTAATAAAACACTAATATACATTAATAAATAAAATATACATCTTTCATTTCATGAAAAAGGGATATTTAAACAAAAAATAATTATTAATAAATAAAATTATAAATTTATATCCAATAACATTGAGATATTGTAAAATTAATTATAAAAATGTACCCATGTACCAAAAAATAAAAGTAAACATGTGACATGTGAACACAAACTCTAGAAAATACTATAATAGGGAAACTGATACTAGTGAAAAAGTTTCATTATTTAACTTACATATAGATCTTATAAATCTATTAAATAATTTATATAATATTGGGGTGATTTTTCTAATGGCCCAAACTATGACTCGTTATGGAGTTGGCCAAAAACCATGATTCCATCAATTGGTTCCACCAAAATGCTGCAACGGTCATGGCGGCACCCGTTACGATGTCACTGGTCATAGTGGCTCAAAAAAATGGTGGCACCGTAGTGGTCGTAATGTCAGAGTCACACACCGAAACAGTGGCACCATAATGGTCACACAATGAAATGGTGGCACTGTGATCAGGGCACCTTGACAGTGGAACCGTGACTATGGCACCGTGACAGTGGCACTGTGACAATGGCACTGTGACATTGGCACCATGATCGTGGCACTGCTTACGATCTCACACCAAACGGGTCCCACCCTTTGTTTCTTTTTCTAGTTCTTCTTCTGCAATGTGTCTTTTGACATAAAATTTTTTTAATACCCCCTTAAAGGGCATTAAAATCCCATAAATGATATCTAAAATCCCCTAAAATCTAGGTTACCACTATCTTACCAAAACGTGTGGCTTTTTCCTCGATGTCACACCCTTTTCGGTACTTTCATATTCCGTCCTAATTACAAGTTTTTCTATATTTGAAGCAAACCCTTTAACTCACCGCCATTATGGACACATCTTTGATGAGAAATAATAAATAAAATTAATTCCATTGTATGTAATCATCCAACTGAGTAGTGAAAACACAGTCCTCTTTTATAGATATTCAACATTTAAAATTTCTTAACTCCAGGATATCACATTTTATCCCATGGGGATTCTTTCTTCTTCTTGGCTGGTCCCTTTCCTTTATATGCTGAGTTTGGAGTCCCCCTTCACGAGGCTAGTGGTGTTCCTATGGCAGATCCTTTCATGCTCACTCTTGGAGCCCTTTGAGTTCATCCTTCAAGTTGCGCGTCCCCAGTTCTAGGCATGTGGATAAAAACATCGATCATTGATCATCTAGGTAGGGTTATTACTTAGTCTCTCGTTATTGTGTATTATATGGTATGGGTAAGATGATGTTCCTTAGGGTATGGATGCAACCAAACCCTATCAAAGATAAAAAAAATTGTTTTCAAAGAATGATGGGAAGTGTTTGATGATAATATCGTACTCTATTATCAATTATTATCTATAGTGAATTGTTGGGGCTTATTTCCACTAAAAATCAAGGTCGTTGGAGGTTCTTTCTTGTACACTAATGAATAAATGTTTTCTACTAAATTAAGCGATGATTAAATGGTTATAACATAGAAATTGGTTAATTATGTAAACTCGGTTGTTTAAATGAATGTCCAGTGAACATTAATCCTCATGTGATCACCCCAGTTAACAAAATGGAAATACATAACAAAAGGAATGGTGTGTTTTAATATGAAAACTCCCTTACTATGTCTTGGTGATATGTTGGGTTGTTCTTCTTGACACTTGTGGGGTGACGCCGATGGGGATGGTACCCCCTATTATAGAGACATTGTTGGTTTGTGTATCTGAGGCTGTGTGGGGCCAAATGTTTGGGCTTGGTTTGGTTCTAGTACATCTTAGGATCTCAGAGATCCCCTTTGTTGTTGTGACTTTATAAGGGAACCTAATGGGAATGCTTAATTTGCTGCTTGGATGTTTTTTATTCCATGGCGTGTGGCTATTCCTATTTTCCTCCTGGTAGTGATGAATTTTTTTCAATTGAAATCATGAGAATATGATAAAAAGAATGGGTTCATAGGTGATTTTTTATCTATGAACGAGTTGTGACTTGGTTGCAGTTGTTGGGATTTTTATTAATGAATAGTAACTAGGGTGTTTGTGTAAGGGATGGTTTTGGAACCCCTAGGATGGAATGATTACTTGTTTAGATATATGTATAAATTAGTTCTTATGTTTCTTATTTCTTCCCCACCCATGTTGACCAATTCATTCTGAATAACCCCATTTCATGGGGAAGAGTGTTTTCCCCAACATTCCTAATTGTGAATGGTTATTATCTCCATTCCTACTCCCTCTCCCGAGTAGCCCAAGAATCTTCAGGAATGTTTTGATGGCTTGAGGTCCATTACTTCCCAATATTCAGCGGGAAGGGTAGTTATGGTGGTTGGACCAAGCGTGTGTGTGTAGTTTGTTTCCCAAGTGTCCTAAGGATGAGGCCTAGGTATCTTCTAGCGTGGCGGTAGTTGAAGTATCCAAACTGTCTTCGGGCATGGTGGTAGTTGTTTTGGCCCATGTGTATGTGGGATAGGATGTGTGTGGTTGTTTTGGCCTAGGTGTTTCCAGGAAGAATGCTTGGTTATGGTGGCCCAAAAGGTTGTTGTTGGGGTGGCAGTGGTACTGCGGTGAGAATGGTGGGGGAGGTCTGATGCATAGGATGTCATCAACAACCAGTGGGGAAGTGGTTCTAGGTATCCCAACAACGATGTGTTATATATATTACTTTACTTGAGGTGCGTTATTTGGGGAGTGTTCCATGGTGAGGTTTGGGTGGATAGTATCCCTGCTAGGTGCTTTGGTTATCTCTTTTTCTCACGGGGCATTAGAATGTCTCACCACTTTTTCATCAGAGCTTTTGGTTTTCCCTAACGAATATACCTTTACACTCACCCTATGTATATAAAACTACATTCAGGTATACAATAAGAATTCGAGGACCTTCTTGGGACATACTAGTTAAGATGTTTTGGCCATTAATGTTTCTTATTTTCTTTTATTTTGGTACATTTCTTTAGAGTTATCTATATTTTTTCAGAACTTATTATTGGAACATGAATTTGGGAATGGATTGTTTTTTATCTAGTTTTACTTCCACTTTGGTGTGTTTTGCGATTTACTATCTTATCTCCCGATCCTATTACATTAAAAGGGGTAATTCCTTCCATATTGCATGTGATTATACACCCTTGGTGCTAGTAACCACTCTAGGTCCTATTAAAGGCGGGTCTCAGGTTCATTATCTCTCTTCAACTTGAGGAAGGAAGGTTCTGGAAATCTTCTATCCCTTTTCTCACATTGGTGAAGGCGGGTTGTGACAGAATGGTATCAGAGGATAACCATTGTGGGAAAATATGGAGTTTGTATTTACGCACAGTAAGGATTGCATGGGATGGTAGGTAAATAGTGTTAGGAATTCATTACAAGTGAAATAGGCCAGGGATGTCTAGGTAGACACATGATTGTATCCCCCCTGTGATCTAATGCAAGGACTGTAGACATAACGAATGACCATGTGAGGGTACTCTGATTACATGGTAGATAAACTAAGAATGGTACATGCATCATAATGAATTTTGTTCTTGTATGTCTTGGGAAATATAAGGATTTAAAATAAATTAAAATTTCAAGAAAAAATTAAAAGCAATCATCTACACTACTCGGGCTTAGGCATTCCTTGTTTACCTTGCAGCTTTGTCACCCAGTCAGTGACCAAGGGTATTGCAGGTGATCAAGGCCCATGAGGATGATTTATCTAATCAGTAGAGGGCTGATTGAGATGAGGAGGACACCCAATGGAAGAAGGCACTTCATGAATATCATCGACAGAACCTCAAAAAGTATGAGGTAAGCGTCTAAGACATGGAGACAAAGAGATGCCTTGAGGATCTAGTGATAATTTTCAGCTTGATCTGGGCTCTGATGGAGTAATGGGTTCTTCTAGCTATAATCCATATGTGGGGAGTGGCACATCAGTATTGGAAACTCTATTTAGGGGAGAAGAGGGAGGTTGAGGTTTCATGGACTGACATTAAGAGGGAATTCTAGGCGGAATTCCTCTCATCCATGATGAAGAGGGAGAAGAGGCAGTAGTATCTCTCCCATCAGCAGGGGAGCATGTCCATGAGGGAGTTGGGGATCCTGGTCAAGGATCTCCTTTTCTTTTCTCTAGACCTCGTTACGGATATGGAGTCTTGGTCGAGATGTTTAGAAGAGGCACTTCAACCTTCTCTTTAGTATGATGTTAATACCTTCACTCTACTGACATACATGGGGGTCCATAATAAGGTCGAAGTGGTGGATAGGATGCACACGCTGGGAGGTGTTCCATGAGAGGGGAGAAAATTATGATCGTCAAAGGGGAAGGTCGTCAGCAACAATCCTCCAGCGTCAGGGCCTTCCAGGTTTCAATGAGAGGGGTGAAGACCCCAACAGTTCTATTTTCAATCTCTTGGTCCTCATCCCAATTTTTCAAACCTAGGATGGAGATGTTTCATCTATGAATGTTGTGGGAAAATTTGGAATCAATTCCCAGACGGAGTGTAGTACAGTGGGGGTGGGAAGGTTCAATGGCCCCCCAAATAGTAACAGTTTCTAGCCAGGCCCTTTCAGCAGTAGCAGTAGGGGCAGCGGGCTCCTTCTCCTCTGATAGAAAACATTGCAGGAGGAATCTTACCTTATAGAACCCCACAGGGACCTCGACCAAGGCATGGTCGGGGAGGTGGCCGATAGCTGAGGGGAAAAGGAGCTTGGCATGGGAATGCACGCTATAGAGGCAGTAGTTCCAGCATGTCCAAAATTCCTTGGAGTTACGATCAACTTATTTAGTACTCATTCATGTGTCTTGTTTGATTTAAGATATTCTAACTCCTTTTTTGCACCCATTTTAGCCCATGAATTTGGTCTAGATGCAAAGAGACATTCCATACCCCTAGTTTTGAGTACTCCAATCGGAGGTCAGACCAGCTTCTCTCTAGTTTTCCGAGGGTGTAGACTGATGTTGGGACCACATTAATCCAGTGGGGACTATCTTTTACTGCAGATGTAGCATTATGATTTTATTTTAGGCACTGATTTTATGTTCTATGTGTGTTCCATTATCGAATTCTTCTGGAGAAGGTTTTCATTTTCAGATATGGGCAACCGACACGTGACATTCATCGGTGAGTGGGTTTTCCTGAAGGGTAACCGGTTATTGGAGCCTTTTCTATCCTTATTAGCCAAGTCAGTGGAGTCAGCAGACTCAGAGATGGTGGAAGCTTCATTAATTGTTAGGGAGTTCATGGATGTCTTCCCCAAACAGGTGGTGATTATACCCCTTTGACACAATGTTGTGTTATAGATAGACTTTCAACCCAGTGCCCGTTCGATTTCTATGGCTCCCTATCGAATAGAACCTTCTGAGTAGTGGGAGTTACAGATACAGATTGTTGATCTAATGAAGAAGGGTTTTGTCTGACCAAATGTGTCACTATGGGGTGGTCGGGTTTTGTTTTCAAAGAAGGCAGATGGTGGTCTCAGGTTGTGCATTTAAAACCAAGGACTGTATCAGGTATCTTTCAAGAACTATTACCTTCTCCTCTAGATAGATTAACTTTTTGATCAGTTGAAGGGGGTAAAATGGTTCTCCAATATCGACCGGCGGTCAGCATATCACAAGTTGAGGTTGAAGTAGGGTGACATCTCAAGGACTCCCATCAGGTGCTGATATGCGCACTTTGAGTTCATGGTCATGTCGTTCGGCATTACGAACATTCCATCCATGTTAATGGTGCTCATTAACTACATCATTCAAGTATATCTGGATTGTTCAGTAGTTGTGTTTATTGAATACATTCTGATATACCCAAGATCAATGGAAGATCATGTCGAGCATCTGAGGACTATTTTAGAGGTCCTCCGGCAGCACTAGCTCTATGGGATGTTTACCATGTGTATTTTCTGGACAGGAGAAGTTCACTTCCTTAGACTCGTGGTGTCCGAGCATGGGATAGTAGTATACCATAAATGGTTGAGGTGGTTGTTTCTTGGGAAGAACCCATGAACATGAAATAGGTTTGTAGATTCCGGTAATTAGTGGGTTACAACCAGAGATTCATTCCCAACTTCTCTCGAGTTGCAGCACCATTAACAGCCTTGACCAAGAATGTCCAGGTATTTATATAGAGTGAGCAGTTACAAGCAACCTCCAGTTATCTGAAGGGGAAGCTGGTTAGATCCCCTGTACAGAGGTTTCCAGAAGAAGGGGTGATGTTTAAGGTGTTCTCTTATTCTTCTGGAGAATGCTTGGAGTGTGTGATAATGCAACATCATGGATTGATCTCTTATGGGTCAAGGATGTTATGTAACCATGAGTGTAAATATTACATCCATGATCTATAACATTCAATGGTTGTGTTTGTACTAAATTTTTGGTTGTATTATCTCATCGGGGAGTTCTTTTTGGTCTTCACGGATCACAAGATCTTAAGGTATATCTTCTCCCATCAGGTCTTGAACTTGCAGCAGTGGAAGTGGATGGAGTTTCATCCATACAATGACATTGAAATCTAGTTAAATGAAGGTATAGGAAATGTGGTGGTTGATTCCATGAGCAGGAAGTCATTGAAGGATGTGGTTCAAGAGTTGGTAGATTCATAGAAGGTGATGGAGGATTTGGCTTCCAGATAGCAGGATGTAAGGGTGTAGGATGGAAGAGGCTTTCTATTCTAGATGATTGTGTAGTCCTCTCTATTGTGGTAGGTAGTGGAGTCATAGTGGGGTACACTGAGGATGAAGTGATTTCTGATCGTGTTAGCCATGGTGATGATTCAGGTGGATGGTCAGAAGATGGGTATAATAAGATGTTGTTTCATGGAAGGTTGTTCGTCCCATTGGGAATGCATGGGAGAGTTCTTGGTGAGTTCCAAAAATCACCCCTAGCAGTGAATCCATGAGAGTCCAAGATGTACTGGGGCTTGAGGTCAATGTTTTGGTGGCCCAAGGTGAAGCGGGTAGTGGAAGAGTTTCTGGAAAAGTGCCTCATGTTTCAGTAGGTTAAGGATAAACATCGGGTCCTAGGAGGTCTGTTACAACAATTAGATGTCCCCTAGTGGTTGTGGGATGAAATATCTATGGATTTCTTCATTGGAATACCTAGAGTTCAAGGATGTTGTGAAACTATTTGAATAGTGGTGGACCGGCCAAAAAATCATCTCCCCTCATGGCAGTTATGGAGTCGAGTGCATTGGATGCCTTATCAAAGCGGTGCGTGGTTGAGGTGGTGTGGTTGCATGGAGTTATGAGGTCTATAGTCTACGATTGGGATTCACAGTTTACCTCACGGTTCTTTAAAGGATTGAAACATTCCTTTGGCACCCACCTATGCCTCAACACTGCTTTCCACCCCGGGCAGATGGGAAGATATAGTAGATGATTCAGATGATGGAGGATATTCTATGATCATGTGTTTTGGACTTCGAGGCATTGTGGGTATGATAGTTTCCTCTGATAGTGTTTTCCTTAAAAAATAACTATCACTCTTCCATTGGAATGGCTCTATTCAAATACTTGTATGGGAGGCTATGTCACTTACCCTTGTTCTAGTAATACGTCGGTGAACAGGTTTTCATGGCCTAGTGGTAGTGCAGAGCACGACGGAGAAGGTTCAGCTTATATAGGGGAGGATAAAGGTAGCTCAAGACCGACAGAAGTCATATTACAATCATAGAATGCGACCCTTGGAGTTTGAGGTTGGGGACCACGTGTTCATGAAGGTCTACCCTCAGCATGGACAACGGATGTTCGGTAGGGGGAGTAAGCTTTCTACTAGGTTCCTCAGACCCTTAGAGGTGTTGTGGAGGGTCGATGATGTGGCTTATCAGCTGGCACTACCACTGCCGCTGCTGAGGGTGCATGATGTATTCCATGTATCTCAACTCTGTAAGTATCTACATGATTATTCGCACCTCCTCAATAGGGGGATGTTGTATATCGAGGACGATGTGATGTTTTTAGTGTGACTATTGATAATCAAGGATCGTTAGGATAAGGTGATGCCTGATCAAACCATACCCTCAGTTCATGTGTTATGGAGGCATGGTGGCCTCGAAGAGAGTACCTAGGAACAGGAGGCACAAATGCGCGCCCAGTACCCAGAGTTGTTTTGAGTTTTGTTTCTTTTTTTACTTGTGTTTTGATGTAGTGTTTAACCTTACTAACAATGAAATGCACTATCTACTATGCTCTCTATATGTGTGTGATGAGTCCTGAATGTGGGGAGGGGAGGACCTGATCCCAAATCAAGATACATTAATGTCGATGTGGTTATCCTCGTGCGATCATGTTAGTGACTCCCAAAGTGGATAGTATGTTGACATGGAGGAAAGGACTCCAAAATCTATATGAAGGTATGGTATGACAATTACATGTTTGTGTTGTTACATGAGGGAGAGGTATTCCTAGATGTCGAGGAGGTTTACTTTTGAGGGTTATCCTTAGAGGGGGTTGTTCGGACCCCTCTTTTTTTGAGTATTGTTCCAATTATAAAGGGTGAGAATAGTTTGAGAGGTATCTAATGTAATGGACTGAAAAATGAATCATTAAAGTGTTTTCCGAAAAAAACTCAGTTCCATATAATAGTTCCACCAAAATTGTGGCACTAATCATAGTGGCACCTTAATGGTGGCACCAGTCATGGTCCCACACTGAAATGGTGGTACCACATATGGTGTTCCACCGAATTAGTGGCACCATTACAGTGTCACCATGATGGTTTCACTATGATTGGGGAACCCTAAGAGTGGCGTTATGATGGTGTCACCGTGATGGTGGCACAATGACGGTGGTACTGTAATAGTGGCACCATGATGGTGGCACTATAATGGTTGAACCGTCACAATCATACCCTGAAATGGGGGCACTATGACAGTGGTACTGTGACCATGGAACTGCTAAAGGTGTCTCACCAAACGGTGTCCCACGCATTGTTTCCTTTTCCAGTTCCACTGCCACATTGTATCATTTGAAGTAAAAGTGTTTTCATACCCCTTTCAAACCCATTAAAAGCCCAAAAATGATATCTAAAATCCCCCAACTGTCGGTAAACCCATTACTACCATAACATGTGGATTTTTTCTCAATGCCACACCAGTTTTCTGGTATATTCCAATTCCACCCCTGATACACATTTTAATCTATTTAATGGAATACCATTAACTCACTACCATTGTGGACACTTCCCTAATGAGAATAAATAAATATTAATTAATTCTATCATCTCTGACCATCCAACGACATGGTGAAATCATGATCTGCCTATAATGCTGTTCATGAATTCATACCCCGGAACTTCAGGATCTCGCCTTTTATCGCACTAGGAATCATTCTTCTTCTTGTCTAGTTTCTTTCCTTTCCTTGGTGCATTTGGAGTCCCCCTTCCTAATACTATTGTTGTGCCTATGATGGATCCCTTCCAACTCACTGTTGGAGTCATCAGAGTTCCTCCCCTACAAGTCGCAAAGCCCCAATTCTTGGAATATGGAGAAAAACTACAATTTTTTATCATCCAATTAGGGTTCTTCATTTGCATCACTTTACTGTGTATCATGCGGGGTGGGTATGATGAAATTATGTCATGGAAAGATGCATAAAAACCTTAAAAAAGATAAAAAAAATGGTTTTAAAAGAATGATGGGGTGTGTTTGAGGATGTGGTTGTACACTTTTATCAATGATTTTATGTTGGGAATTACATATGCTTATGCCCACTGAAAATCATGGTCGTTGGTGTTCCTTTATTATGCACTAATGAACCTCTGTTTTCTGGTTAATTTGGAGATGATTAAATGTTTGTAACATGAAAATTGGTAAATCACATAAACTCAGTTGATTAAATGAACATATACTGAACAAGCATCCTTGTGTGATAACCCTAGTTAACCAAATGGAAATAGAGAACTAAAGAAATGGTGTGTTTGAATATGAGAACTCCCTTGCTCTGTCTTAGTGACATGTGTGCTTGTTCTTCTTGAAGCATGTGGGGCGATGTGGATGGGGATGGTACCCCCTATTGTGGTACAGTTTAGGTTTGTGGATCTGAGGTTGTGTGGGGCCAAATGGCGGTCCTTGGTTTGGTTCCAATACTTCAATGGATCTCACAGATCCAATTTATTTTTGTGACATTATAAGAGAACCGGTTGTGAATTCTTAATTTGCTTATTGCCTATTTTTCCTTTCTTGGCTTTTTTCAATTCTGGTTATTCTCTTGGTAGTGATGGTTTTGTTTTAAATCAAATCACTTTAATATGATAACAAGAATGGGTTCAATGGGGATTTGTTTTCCGGGAATGAGTTGTGACTTGTTGCAGCTATTGTGATTTTTATGAATGAATAGTAAATAGGGATTTAGTGTAAGGGATGGTTTTGTAACCCCTATGTCTGAATGAGTTCTTTTTTACCTATATGTATAAATTAGTTACTATGTTTCTTATTCGTGAACCACCCATGTTGACCACTTTATGCATAACACTCCAATTTTAGGGGGAAGTGTCTTTTTCCTAACACTCCAATGAGTGGATGGTTATTAGATCCATTTTCACTCCCTCTACCTTGTTACCCAAGACACATTGAGAAGGCTGTGATGGGTTGAGTTCCATTATAGCCCAAGATTCATCAGGCAGAGTAGTTATGGTGGTTGGCCCAGTTGTGTGCAGGTAGTTTTTTTCCCATGTGTCGTTGGGATGAGGCTCATGTGTCTTCGAGTGTGGCGATAGTTGATCTAGACAAGGTGTCTTCCGACATGGTAGTAGGTGTTGTGGCCCAGGTGTCTATGGGTGTGTATGTGTGTGGTTGTTGTGGTGCATGTGTGTCCAGGTGGGATGTGTGGTTATGGTGGCCCAAAAGGTTTCTGTTGGGGCTGCAGTGGGACTGCAGTGATAATGGCGGGGGAGGTCTGACGCGTAGGATGTCTTCAATAACCATTGTGAGTGTGGAGTGGGTTACCCCCACAACGATGTGTTATTATTATTACTTTTCTTGACTTTAATTATTTGGGGAGTGTTCCTTCGTGAGGTTTAGGTGGATAGTTTCCTTGCTAGGTGATTTGGTTATCTCCTATTTTAGTAGGGCATTAGAATGCATCCCCACCATTTCATGAAAGATTTTGGTTTTACCTACTGAATATACCTGTATACCCACCCTATATATATATAACAGCTTTCAGGTTTCCATGAGGACTTCAAGGAATGCGTAGGGCCCTACTAGTTTGGATGTTGGGGCCATTGATGTTTAAGTTTTTCTTTTCGTTTAGTGCTTTCCTTTAGAGTTTTCTGTCTTTTTTGTTTCACTTATTATTGGAATATACATTTGGGAATGGATTGTTTTGGCTCTACTATTACTTAAACTTTGGTGTTGTTTGGGATTTATGATCTTAAATCCTGATCATACTAGATTAAAAGGGGAAATCCCTTAAATATTGCATGAGATTATATACCCTTGGCACTAGTCGCCACTTTGAGACCGATCGATGGCGGGTCTTGAGGCTCATTATCTCTCCTTCAACGTGAGGATAGAATGGTCTAGAAATCTATTTTCCCTTCCATCATCAGGGTGAATGCGGGTCGTGAAAAATTTAAACACATATTCAGTAAATTCCTCCATTAAACCATCAAGTGTCAAGGTGAGTTAATAATACAAATTAATATATCTGTTTAAAGGAAAAATATGATAATTGGTAGCCCCAATATATGTATACAACACTATCAATTCAATATATTACATCATGAACACTCTCTAAAAAAATGATATGGAATAATATAACACACACCCAAAAAACATCACATAATGAATTTCATAATATGTTTCTCTAGTCATTTAAATAGTGGAACAAATTTATACTCATAAAGAATTTTGGGTCCCCTCACCCTATTAAATTCACTATATATAATCTCCTTCTATTAGAATGTAACCTCCTCCTCATAAAATGTAGAATGGTGGATCATAATAATCCATTAACATAATAATATTTTGATATCTCTCCCTCTATACTAAATCATTAACGGTTAACTACCTCCCCAATTCATTAATATCTATTTTAAATTTTAAATTTCATGGAGTGGACCAAAACAATTCTATTTTCCAATCATCATATAAAATTAAATACAAGTGTAACTAAAATTATTCTCCTAGTAATGTTAAATAATTTATATTTATTACCTATTTTACCACACAAAATAATCCTCCTCATTAAAAACAATAATTAAAACATTTTCCATTTATAATGATAACTCAGATAAAATGAAGTTTTCTTCCACATATTGTCCCTATTTACCTTTACCATCTATTAAAATAAATAATTTAGTAAAATAAATACATATGTCTATAATATCCTCATACACTATTTCAGAATATTTTTATTATTTTTATTACATATAATATATTATTCCATGTAACAAATACATTTAACCATCATGGATTTTCATAAAAACCATTCAGTCGGTTGAAAATCTTATTGTATCAATCCTAGATCATTAAAATTTCCATTTAACAATTTTCATTTCAAAGGGTCATAATCCCATTACTAATTTCACAAACATCAAGGATATGAATTTTTAATTATCTAAATTATATACACTAATAAAAAATATCCCTTTAAAAGTTGAAATCCATATCAAAGAAGAACACCAAAAAAGTCTTTATTGTACCATTTATGTTAAAAATTACAATAAAAATAATGAAAAATAAACTATGGCAATTTGGTAGAATGAACCCACATATATCACTCTCTTTTCCAACAACTACTCCAAACCAATATTTTATCATATAACTCACAATATGTGGACAAATGTTTTACACATATCCTCTACTCTGTGGTTTTGAATTCTAGTTGCAAATTTAGAACCAATAATTAAACCACTAAACCAAATTAATCTAATAACATTAAAGGAATGTTAAATATTTAAAAAAAAATAAAAGATCCCTTCCAAAGAAATAATTTTATTTCTTTTAACTAATTATTCACAATATATCATCATGAACCCAAAGTTTCAACATTATAGATTTATATTTCACTTATTTTTAATCTACAAACATCATCCACTCTTAAATTATTGAAACATTTTCTACCATGTTGAATATTATGTATATTACTAAAATAATAATTTATTAAATATAAATCAAATATATTTATGAGTTAAATGTAAATCTAAATTACTTTTTATGTTGTTTCATTCTTATCGAATAGGACTTAGATTAACATTGTTGTTTTCTATAACATTCTTCAACCAAATATTCCTTATAGTCTCATTAAAACTTTTCAAGAATTTATGATACTTAAATAATCATTAATAACTATAAACACTAAATACCTAAGTACTATTATCAATGAACATACAAAATAATGATTAATTTTGATCCTTAAGTGATTTAATCTCTCCCAAAATGATTCCCTAGTATAAACCAGCCCTGAATACCCACGTACCCTGGTACTCAAGCCATCTCTGACATATCCTAATGTGTGTTATCAATCCCCATGTACTATAAAATAAAAAATGGTATCATAAAATATTAATAGGGAATGAATTTTCTTTATTACAATAAGAGATACAAGATACAAGTCGGTATATCCACACTCTATGGGGAAAATGTATACAATGTCACGAAGATAAAAAATGTACCCATGTAGAAGGATAAATAACTCAATGAAACATCACTCTGAACTACCATCAACAAACCACCACAAGAAACAAAACCATGTGTTACATGTGGAGGTAGTCTCCACATGTCATGATCACTACTACATGGTTGTAAGGATGAATAACATCCACCACCTCTATGTGGAACTTTTCATTTTCTCCATCCTACCATAAGATAATCTACAATCTACGAAAGGAAAAAAATAGTGTGTGAGCTATAAATCCTAGTAGTATATAAAAAAATGTTCATAATAGATTCCTATATAATAATCGAATCATGAAATCAATTTATTTAAATATAAACATGGGATAATATACCATTTTCATATATGAACTGAAACATGATTTCTTTTCAATCAATGGAAAATATTTCAATCATGGATTAAATAAAAAAAATTATAAAAGAATTCATCTAAATAATTTGGTATCATAGATGGACTTATATATTTAATGGAGTATATATATATTTAAAAATCACAATAAAAAACATGTTAATTTTCCCTATATTGCATAATTTTCTATCTATATGATCCCCACACATCTCAAATCAGTGATCCTGGAAAAACATGTGGGCACACGTCCATAGGATCAGGCCAAATATAACTCATCAATATCCCATCATGGATAATAATGAAAAAAAGTTTTTTAGAGTTTTAATCATCAATTAATTCCTAGGGGATCAAGATACTAGTGTTACTTTCCAAAATAACCCAATAAATTACTAGGATCACATGTGCTTAGTCAATCAATCAATAATGGGAAAATAATCTCATTTCAAATCAAATAATCATTTAAAATTGAATTTAGGATTTTTTTGTTTCAGTATACCGATTAAATTTAAAAACCAAAATATGGGATTTTAATTTTTTTATTCTTTTTCAATATAAACCCAATCATAGGTTTTTAAAATATCAATTTAATCTAGTTTACTTAAAAATTTTCCCAATTTACTTCATCAATTCCATCAATTTCAGTATCCACCCCCACAATCCCAATTCCCATGGAATTTATTGGTTTTTCTCAAAATACAATCCAATTCAAATCTCAATTTGAAATCACATAAAATTAGGTTTTTATTATAAAATTCAATGCTATTTCAAATAAATCATACAGATCATGTCTTCAATTACATGGAAATATCAAACAGAAGAACCTACATTTAATCATAGAATCAAATGGTCAACACCCATAATAGGAATGAAAAATGGTATAAGGATAATAAAGTTTATAAAATGAATCAAGAATCAATATCCCTTGACTTGGAGATCATATCCTCCCAAAAAGTGATGAAATATCAATCCCTAAGAAGGAGAAGAAGAAATATCGAGAAAAACTATATGAGGGGAGATCCACTTATTTGGTGGAGATCAATCCAAATCCATAATAATTTGATCTAACAAGGAAAGGTTCTCTAGAGACAATCCCACTTCTGGAGGGCCTTCTTACCTAATAAAAATGGATTTGCGTCGAGTTGGTATGATATGCACTTAAAATGGGGGCTTGATTATTTTTAAAATAAATTTAGTAATAATTAATTATCGTCCACTTGTTTTATTGGATATGGTCACATGTTTAAACAAACTATTCATCCATACTATAGAGGTTTTATGTTTTCTCTTTGGTGGGTGACTGATTTGGTAAGAAATTCCCTAACCATGAACCTCCCCACTTTTCATGGGTACTCTATTTGAACTCGGGAGTTCACTGTCTAGGAAACATTGTGTTAATAGTGCACTAACCAAAAACATCTAAAAATTTCCATAATCTCGAAAAAAATCCCAAAAATGGAATAGACTCAAATGGGATCAAAAATTGGGTCATGTAATACCTTAATAAAGGTAATTGGTTGTTATAAGCTCCCCAACATAAAATACTTCTATTCCATTCCATCCCTTCACAAGGTTTCTATATCAATGTGGTGAGGCCACTCCTCTCTCATTAGTGCCTCCAATTCCCACATCTCATGATAATCAGAACCATGATGCCATAACACAAGGGACAAAGGTACCATCATCCCATTAAGTACCATTGTCTCATAATAAAATATCATTAATGGGTTCTTAGTTATGGATAAACCATGCTCGATATCACGATTTTCCAAGGTCAATATAAGAGATGGTTCAAAAAGATACTTCTAATGATACGATACATGGAATAAATTTTGTATCTGTGTCAACATTGGTGGAAGTGATAAATGGAAAGACACATTCCCCACTTATTCAACAACTAGAAAATGTACCGAAAAATATGGATAAATATAACCTCACATTCCAAGCCATCAACGACACAAATGGGGTGAATATCTCATGAACGCCTAGTTTCCAACTAATACTTCTAATGGTAAACTACAATGAATAGACTAAGATTAATACTGACAATGGCCAATCAACACTATCTGAGGATTCAACTAAATCTCTCTCATCATCTCTTGGACCAAAATTATGCCGACCATGGAAGATTCACCAATCTCCAACCAACACATATATGATCTATATGGGTGGTTATACAAGGCGTTAAAGGGATCAACGAGAGTAGACGATATGTAGTTGTTTTTATATGGAAAATAAACTATTCCCAAGTGGTTATCCCAAACTCAACCATGAATGAGAATGCATTAATAGATCATTTCTTCCAATTTTTTAAATCCCATTCTTTATGGCCATTTGTCTGAAGATGATCTATCATGCTCAATCTCACCTAGGGTCTCATAGCCTCTTAGATTCTTCTCCAAAAAATGACAACTAAATTAGGGATCCCTATGAGATACTTTCACATATTGTACACAATTCAACCTAATAATATCTTATATGTATAGTATTCACAAGTCATCAACTATGGGTGTATCACATTTCGGTATAAAGTGATTTTATTTGTTTAGTCGATCTATCACCACCCAACTTTCATTATTCTTCTAAGGGGAGTGAGGAAAATCAACCATGATTTCCATAGAAATTATATCCTACTTCTAATTAATCACTGAAAGGGGTTGGAGAAAACATGATGGTTTCGATTTCTTGACCGGGACTTATTTGAATGTATAGTAATGTGGAACAAATTCAGTGATTTCATGTAAAATAACTATGCACTAGAACCGTCACAAAGTATCATATAACACTTATTTAGTACTCGGTTATATTACCCAATGAGTGCGGCAATGGTGTCCCATCACATTATTTCTCAAGGATGAATGAATAATGAACTAGTTAAGGAAACATAGTACACCCTCCATGGTGAACGATCATTCACCAGTGGTATCCCCACCATTAAAATACTCTCTAATACCATATAATTCATCATACCATGGCAGATCATAAATAATTATCTCTATAATAGAGGAGGTCAATTAAAAACTTTTCAAAATATCCTTAAAATCATTCTCTTAGGCTCTTAAATAAAAATATGATAAAAGGACCACCAAATTACAATAATCTATTAATATTTTCATGACCTGGGTTGAATTTTTCATAATCAATGAATAAGTGATGTCTTTCACATTTTACGGGGTATAATAATTATTGAAATAAAATGACACCATATACACTACCCAATTCCTACCATTATGATTCAAATATTTTGGAGGGAATATATAACTCGGTATTTTTTTATTATAAAAAACAATAACCCTTTCTATGAAATGGTAAGATTCCACCCTTTAAGGGAATACATCACAAATGTGAGTTCTAGATCAAGGTTTGGATAATTATTCTCATGTTTCCTAAGTTGTATAGAGTTGTAGGTAACAAAATAATCACTGTATATAAGAACATAGCCCAAAAAATGAACCTGATGCATCACAATAGACCACAAAGCCTTGACAATACTCTGTAAGAGTCAACACCACTACCAAAGTGAAATGATCTTTTAGCACAATGAATTAACTTTTAAATTTATCATCTAAAACAAAACTTCCCTCATTTCTAATTTATAGTGGTCATTATAGAATAAAAGTTTGAGAAATACTTTACAAATTATATGTATTTCCTTACTAATACCTAGAAGCAATGAAAATCAAAAAAATCAAGATTGTTCCTATATGATGAAATCTTTCACCTTCTCAAGATCAACTAAGATACCATGTTCATAGACCACTAATCCTAAGAAATTCATTTCATAAATATTTAAATAACATTTCTATATGTTGGAATAAATTTAGTGATCTCTAATAATTTATATTATTTCATTTGATGACACATATGGCCCTCATCAGTTTCAATGTAAACCAAGATTGCATCCATAAAGACTACAATGAACGTGTAGAGGTACTCATAGAAAATAATGTTAATCTCGCCCCTAAAATATCAGTAGAATTTGTAACCCCAAAAGTCATAATAAGGTACTCATAGTTTTTATACCTACTCCTAAAGGAACTATTTGGGATTTCATATTCATTAATTCACAACAAGTGGTAACCAGATCGAAGATAAACCATTGATAAAAACATCACCAATTTCAACTTTTCAATAATATCTATCTTTGTTAATGGATAATTTTTATTTAACCTAACTTGGTAATACTTCTAGTAATCAATACCTAGGAAAAGCGTACCATTATAATTCTTTGAAAAGAGAACTAGTTTCATCAAAGGTGACACACATAAGCATAAAAATACTTTCTCAAAAAAATAATCCAACTGCGTATTCATAAATTACTCTTTAGATAATGTTATATGGTAATATGTAATAGATAATAATTGAGGACCCATAAATAAATCAATAAATACTCAATCTCTCTTACCAGTGGAATAATAGGGACATTAAAAGGAAAAAAATTGGGGAAATAAATGTAAACTGGAGGGATATCATCAATCCATGATTATCACTCCATTATAAAAGAAAGAAATAATATTTTCATATAAGGATCTATAAGAGAATGTCCAAATCAAATAAATATTATTCTTAATTCTTAGTAAAATAAATTTAAAACCCCATCGGGTATGGTAAAGGAGACCCACAGAAGATAACTGTCAATCCATGCCTAATGAGTGATCATCCCATCCGTCCTAATAATATCATTAGGAGATTTCATATCGGGGACTAAGAAATTATATTTTATCTCAATATCTGATAAGGTGAAAACACAAGAAGAAAACAAAAGAACCTGCATTCTGTTCATTCTGAGGGGCATAATAATATTCATCACATAAGATAAAATCCTTGTATAAAGGGTTAAAAATCAATAACATGTGTTGAAATAAATAAGTTAGATGCATTAGTATAATGTCGATAAGTCAATAAGGACGATTATATGGTGGTGGTACCAATCACAGTAACTGAACCCCTATCAATGTCCTATGAAGACTCTTCCACTGTGTGAAGAAGTTTCATTCCAGATGTTTGTGGTTAGAACCCCTTTGTTCTTGAAGAATCTGATTTCAAAAAAGTACTTTTAGGTCATGATAAACCCATTCTACAATGCGGAGAATAAAATATATTTACTAGTTCCCACAAGTGACCTGAGCATCTATAGAAGCTATAGATGTTGGGTTCTTTAGTGAAAACTCATTTCAAATTAATAATCATTAAACACTAAAAAAATTAATAGGGAATCCAAAATACATTACAGGAATTATAGAAGAACATTGATATCAAGATCCACTATGTGACACATAGCACTTCATATACACTTTAACATAACTAACATCACTCCCACAAATATAAAATGGAACACCTACCAACCCAGACATAAATGAAATTGAAATATCATCTATCAACAATCTATTCAGTACATCGGTATAATATTTTATACTTATCATGGAATCCATGGAATAAATATCCTATCAAATGCTAAACTCAAATCATCATTCATTCGGAATCTCGTTAGTCATAATCTCATGATAAAAATAAACCATCTAAATAAATTGATTTTCCAACATAGCCACTATCATGAAATTTTTTAGATATTAATAAAAAATCATTGACTTTGAAAACCCCATAGACTATAGATAGATTTGATAATTAAATGGAAATTTAAGTCTCTCTATTTCAAGTCTTCTAGTTTCTTCATCATTATCATCGAATACCATCCCCTTATGTTATTCCACTCAATATTGAATGAAGAATATTTCACTTTAATTGAATCAAAAATTTCTAAGAACTCAAAAAACCACTCAATTCCATTCAACAAATACACTACCACTTGAGGATCATTAGGGGATTGGAGATATTATGTATTTTGGTGAAGAAACTCCTACATCTGATTTCTAGAGTCTTCCCTTTGAGTTTCCACAGTTAGAGCCAAATCAAGAATTGGTTCAGTTACAAGTCTCGTAGAATCAACAGCACACACCACTATCTAAAAGAGATTATGGTCAATGAGAGAACTTTCCTTGTGTAGTTAACTCACATATCTCTCCTCATGTTGGTCTTAATAAATTATTAGAGTATTTATTAGAAAAAGAATAAATAGAAAACAAGAAAATATTAATGAAGGATACTCATATCAAAAATAAAAATTAGTGAAAAAATTATAGGATTTTTATAACACTATAATAAAAAATGTAAAAGATGAGAAACATATCAAAATAGAAATCAATATTCTTTTCCCCCAATACTGATGCTGATTTAAGGATCATTATGATAATATTTTTCTATGCACATTCTCATAAATACCCCCTAACCCCCACCAATCCATTATCTTTTCTACTACAAAAACCCAGAACATATACTAAATTCATGAAAATATGTTAAATATTGACCTCAGATACCACCTTTTCATGAACCATCCCATAATACTGTGGTACCTTGATACCCCAGATGGATCTTATATAACCTGGAGGGTGTTCATGATCCCCATGGGTTGGAGACTAGTGACTGGATTCCTACGTGATCAAGAGGGATCAAATTTACAACATTACAGTATAAGATAAAAGATACAAGTTAGTATATTAAAACACTTCTAGGAGAATGTTCTATAAGTAAAACATGTAAAATGGTTCTCAAGAAGAAAGATAAACAACACAATAAAACTCCAACCCAAACTATCATCAAAAAACCAAAACCAGACTCAAAACCCTCTGTAACAAGTGGACTCAATTACATCAGGGACCACCATCACTTCACAATACCTAAGATCAAGAACATCCATCACCTCTATATGGCGCTTTTCCTTTTCTCTATCATAGTATAATAGAGTTTATAAATTCATGAATTAAATGTTTGGGAGTGAGATATAAATTTCAGTAGGGTCCGAACATGTAATCAATAATATATTTCAAAAAAATAATCAAATCATGCTTCCAATTTAAATAAAAAAAGACACAGAATAATGTATCATTTTCTGATTTAAAACAAACATGATGTATTTTCAATCGAAAAATGGAATTTGAAACATGTATAAAATTAATATTTTCTATATGAGAATTTATATAAATCATTTCGCATGAGAGAAAAAATTATGTAATGATCCAAATATATATATCAAATCATTCCCATCAAGAACTATGGTATCCTTACCTAAAATATGGTAGTTTTTTGTTATTGGATACTAACAATTATGAAATTAGTGATCACAACTAAAAATGTGTGCACATATCCCTCTGGATGCGGCTAAATACGACTCATCAATATACCATTGGTGATAATCATGCTGAACAAGGTTTTTGTCTATGTTTTCAACCTCAATCCATTTATTGGGGATAATGATATAAAAGTACTTATCCCAAATAACATAGTAACTAACTTGTCTTGTAGGTTCTCAATCAATCAATCAACAATGTAAAAATAGTCTCATTGTAAACCAATCATAATTTAAAATTCAATTCCAAAATTTATGTATCAATTTCAAAAAGAATCCAGGGTATTTAATCATTTCAATCATTTTCAGCATAACACCATTGAAAACCCTTCATATTTTCAATTTAATCTATTTTTCTCAAAACAATCCTCAAATTATTTCATCAATTCCTTCTATTTCAAAATACACCCCACAATTCCAATTCATTGGAATTTGGGGATTTTTCTTAAAATTCATTCCATTTAAATATAAAAAACATAATAAAAAAATCAGGGTATTATAAGTAAATTTAAATATATTTAAAACAAATCAATAAAATCAAGGTTTCTATAAAATGGAAATATCTAATGGAAGCACCAACATTTGATTACAAAATCAAATAGTCAACAACAGCAATGGGAACTCCAATAAAGATCAAAGTTTATGAATTTATAGGAATCAATTCTCAAATATTGACCCAAAAATGGATATTATATCGATCAAAAATATGATTATCTATCAATCTATAATAATGAGAAGAATGAATATTGAGAGAACATATACAATTGGATGTCCACTTACCCAAAGGATATGGATCGAGATCCACACAACTTTGATCCACAGCGAAAATGGTTTCGATTAGCCAAAACCTCTTCTAGTGAGCCTTCTCAACCAAGGTAAATGTATTAGGGTCGAGCAGGTGGGATATGAACTTAAACTGATAGCCCATTTAGTTTAAAATAATTTTTGGAATAAGTAATTACTACATGCATGGTTTCCTAAGTAAGGATGCATGGTTAAACAAACCATTAACCATACATGTTCACCCCTACTATATGGGGTGCAATATTTCTCTTTAGTGGTAACATTATTTTGAAAACATTAACTAACCTTTCATATCCCCACAATCCATGGGTAAAATGTTTTACTAGGGGAAGACAATTTGGTAAAAAGAGCGCCAACCGGGCATTGTCCTAAAACATCCAGAAAATTCCAAAATATCTCAGAACAACCCCGAAACATGAAATGAATTAAAGCAGATCAGAAAAAGTTTCATGGACTAAATGTAAGAATGTAATAGGATATTACATTCACATACAAAATATATCCATTCGATATAAAATAATTATTACTCTTCTAACAAGTCACTCCAATCACATCAACACAATCAAAAAAATTAATAAATATCATAATAAATAACTATAAACCCTAAATTATGCTAAAAATATTATTAAAAATGAAATATATATAACAAGAATCTCAAATAAATTCATCCATTTTTAAATATTATACAACCCATGTCATGAATATGAAAATAAAACATGAAAATTTAATAGAAACCAAAAAATAATAAATACAAAAAACTAAGGTAAGTAATTTACAAGGGAAAACACTCACAAAAAGAAATTTTATAATAATACACATTAAGAACATGATCATTATCTGAGTTGGTGAGGACACTTTATCTGCATCCAGGAGACCCGGGATCAAATCCAAGTAGAGACATATTTCCAGGTACTGGAGTAGTATTATAGTTGTACTGTAGCAGGAACTGTTGCAGGTACTATCTGTCACTGTAGCAGACGAGAATATACCCCCATTTGGGCCTTCGGGTCACCGATTTGGTCCATCAGTCCTCTAAGGTCTTCAGGCCACCCTGGAATTCGGGTCAACAATGACTTTAGACCACCTTAAGGCCTTCAGGCCACCTTAAGTGCATATGCAAACCAGAAAACCTACAAGCAACAAGCTCCAGAAGGAGGATGAGCAAGAATCTTTCATCATTTAAGAAGCTATATGGATTGATATAATGAGATGGTATGACACCTGCTATTGGGAAAATCCTATTCAAGCATGGGAAAGCCTAACAGAATAGCCATGCAAAGGTAGAGAGCTTATTTCATGATGATGATGATGGGGAGGAGCAGTTTGAAGTAGTTAATCTTGATTGTATGTAACATTTTAATCCTATGGTAAATGAATTCCTCTAATTACTATGGGTCAAATAATACATACACTTACAAGCCTTGTAAGGGTTCCACATCACCCCTTGAAAGGTGTATTATCTTAAAAAATAAAAAATTAAGGCCATCAGGACAATAGAGGATAATAATCCACTTTACCAAAAAATATTCAACCATAAATATCATGATCTATTTTTCATGAATAACCCATATAACCTTATTAATCACCCCACATTTACTATAGGGAAAAAATTATACACGACAAAAACTATGAATCTATTTTATGTGACACAAATTCCTAACTAAAAAATATACCAAGGAGCCACATCATCCCAAGGGTGATCCACATTTACTAATTGAACGTGACTAGAACATTCATTTTGATCATAATTTTTTATGAATAATTTACCTTCTTTGATATAAATATACATCATTGATAGTATCTAGAAAAAATATATTATGAATCATCCATAATTCTGACATAATGGTTTCAATCATTGGAAAAGCACCAATTGGGCCATGTAAAAAGAGTATTTGGATTATTTAAATGAATAATTTGTAATATACATTATGAGAAAAATCATGAGATAAATATTATATCAAATAAATATTGTAAATGATCATTATAACAAGGTGAGTTTATTTTTACCCTTAATTTTATAAATTATTTAATTATAATAACTACCATATTCATGGGAATTGAATCATTATATAAGACATTGATCAATTTAACCTTTTATTGATGGAACCATCAATGCGTTAGAGGATCCAAAGTCAGATCCTACTAACAGTGATCCAAAAATCATCTTATGATCTTGAAGAATCACTAATGCTACTCTTGGTGATAGTGAGGAAGTACATATCATCTTACATCACTCCATTTTATTTCCACATAACCATTAAAATTATTTATAATTTTTTTCTTATTCTTGAGAGGATGAGGAAGGTGAAACCACTCAATTCATGATAGAGTTCTATTGAATTTAGTCTCTTAGGTTATGAGAATATCTACTAGGGATGTGTCATTTTCAAAATATAAAAACCTAGGAAATGATATAAATCGGTATTAATATAGGGTGGTTAGTGAATAAATAATTGCATATATGACCTTTTTAATTCTACAACTCCCTTTAAAACAACATGTTATAAGAATAATAATAATAATAATAATAATAATAATAATTTATAAAAATGGGATAAACTCATTAGTAACATAATTAATATTTCATTAGTTACATAGATTAATATTTATTTAAATTGTATTTCAAATATCATTCACACCAAACCCGATAACACAATCCATACTACCTCGTTTGATTTTTTCAAAAATTATATAACAAATATTATTCACTAGTTAAATAAAAAAATAAATATAATATTCCATCTTATGAATAAATATTTTTATTATTATTCAGCTCACAAACAATTATATTGACAGCATATTTGTGATTAGTACATACCAAAAAAATATTATCACAGAAACTGTATAATAATATTAATTTAAATAATATAGCTTTTATAGTATTTAATTTTTGTTAATGGAAACACTAATTGTACAACCCAATATTCTTCTATGTTATTATCATCCGTTGGGATTCTCTATTGTCCAATACTAGTGTCTATACACATGTAAAGGAACCCATGGAGAAAAAGTTAATTCCACAACACCAACAATCATATATAAACATTCACTTTTAAATATAATATCTCAGCCTAAATAACTCATCATGTTGGTAGAATAGTCATGTCATAGACCTGTATACTTGATACATATTTTTAAAAAAACAAAAATGAACCTGTCAATATTAAATAACCATGGAATTTAGTTCAAATTTTTCATTCTAATGAAATGGATAGTATATCAACATCCATAGTGATATAAGAGATAAATCCATTTGTAACATATTCATTAATATCATATCACTCATGAGACACCCAACATACCCCACCTCACAGTGATCATATATCATCATGGTTTTTTCTCAAAACATAAAATTAAAGGACTTGTCATATAAATTTATAATAATCTAAAGTTTAAGGATCATTAGGTTTTTTAGTATACATAAATATCCTATGAAACATAACTTTTATAATTCCTATAGGTGGGTTTTCATTGTAATCTCTCATCATGGAGATTACTAAGTGTGAACATCATGTGATGAAGTCTTATTCTCTTAAGAAAACTCACACATGATAGTATGAATTATTTATGCCCCATCATATGACATAATAAGACCATAGGTCAATGTTTATGAATATTTTATTATCATTTAAAGATTCCCATCATAGTAGGGAACTTCTTATAAGCTTCTTAATATGAAAGATACTCTATGAAATTATCACATTAATGTTATTGAGAATAATAATTAAAATTTTACAATGTGTTTATTAATATTTACACACATGAATATTTATATATATAATCAATGTAAAGTAAAATGTCTTCACTTCTTGGAATCATACTCTAATAAACTACCTATTGTACTAGACATACTGGGTAATTAATTTTTCTGCTATCTCTCATATCATGTTCATGTTTCTTCTGAGATAAGGATTTAGTTTATAGGTCCACCGTGTTGACTTTTATGGAAGATTTTTTACTACGATTTACCCTATCAGAGAAAAATACCTCAAAAAATAATATTTATATAGTATTTTTTCCACTGATAATAAAATGACTCCTTTTCAAGATCCCTCGCTGTTATGTTTTAAGAATAGAGTTTGATAGGGTCATTACTGCTAAGAAACAAGTCAATCTACAGAATAAATTTTCATATTCAAACCTCTTTTTTATCTAAATAGTAATATATAGTTTACTTGTACTTTTATATTTAATCGATGACCATAAATTGGTATGTGACCTTCTGGATTACAGAAACTCTATTAAGAGTGAAGATATATCTTGATAATGATTTCATGTCATGTTGATCTATTTCAAAACTAACTTCTTTATATCCCCTTAGGATAAGTTCCTCATCTAATTAATATAATTTAAACATATCCACTGAGTTCCGTGGATAATTTTGTATCATTTTGGCTACTATACCATGGTTATTTACTATGTCATCTTGATATCTACCAATTGGGATTAAGGCGTATGTGAAATATATCCAACTATATAGTATGGAATACATGACTCAACACATTTTATATGTGTATAAAATAATTTTAATAATTTTTCTCTCCTCATCTTTCTAAATACACATTTTATTGAAAGGATGAATGGAATGTGACATTATAAATAGTCCCACATTCAAGGTGTAACCTTTACATAGTCAATGTAGCCTCTTGGGAAAGCAATTATTGTTCTTGAACCCAATAGTAATTTTTTACCTATGTCATTCAAGAAGAAAAATATTTCCACCCATAACGTAATAGAAAATATGAGTATTTTTTCATTTATTTTAATAAAATTTCATCACATATACTATCAAGAAAATGGTTTCACATTCATTAAAATAGTTGTAGTCACAAATCTCTTACTCATTCTGTATAAAACAAAATTCTAATATAGATTCTTCAAAAATAATATTCCATTACCATATCTTTTATTTGATACATAAATAGGTCATTAAAAATTCCATACATTGTCAGAATCGTTCAGGGTCACATACCCTTCTTATTGGGTCATATAAACATCTTATTTGAGGTTTATATTAAGGAAATATATTTTCAAATTCATTATTTAAAACAATAGTAATGGTATTGTTATATATATTGTATAAATATAATGGGTTTATTCATAGAAAATGGTGAATATTTTTCATTGTATCTTATTTCATGATGTTATTTAAGTATTTTTTAAAAACATCATGCCTTTTAGGTAGTGATCCGTCCATATTTGTCATATTTTATCTAAAATTTCCATTTGTAATAATTGAACATTACATAAACTAGGGGATCTACAAATATCCAAATGGATTATGGGTATATGGAATCCATTTTAGAGTTCAGGACCTCATTCCAAATTGAAACATCCAATCCAAAATCTACTTGATGTTTATAGGATTATTATTATATATTAATAAATATTCTCTATCCTCGATGAATAAAAATTTATATCGCTCATGTAATCTAACCTGTATTAGATTCATAAAAAGTACTTGTTAATCTATAACATCATCTTCTATGGGGATTTTTCTGAATGTATTCCTCTTTAAACCCTTGTGTATTTTGATCCATTAATTCATTAAAATATATCATGCTCCCACTCTCTATTTTAGTGATGTGATCCCTCTCATGAAAAATGGATTCTCTTTCCATGATTTTAGTTTTTATGAATTTTCAAAGGTAATACCCATTAGTTTCTATATGATATTATATAAAGTTGAACTTGGTGACCCAGGTTGTTAGGTTGTTACCAGAATAGTCCTAAAAAATAATTTTCATCCCAAAGAACCTAAATGAGACAAACTATGTTTCTTTACACTCTATATAATGAATGGAATACAACCTTCCACTTTACATGGAACTCAGTTTAGTGTGTTTTTTGCTGTCTATAATGTGTATCCCCAAAAAGATAAGGTATGACTTATGTTCCTCATCATTGATCTCACCATTTATAATAATTTTTATTCCCTATTTTTTCTAATATCATTTAATTGTGGTGCATTGGTAGTGAGATTATATGGAAAACCAATTATCATATAACATCAAATAACACTCAAGTATGATATTATCCTCAACATTCTGAGTGGAGTCTAATTATTTTCAAAAAAATATTATCAACATCATTATTTTATTCTCACCGTCATTCTTTTATTGATTGAATTTTTCAAAGGAATCTAACTTATACATCATTAAGTTAAGATATACATATCTAATAAATTCCCTTGTAAATTTTATGTGGAATGAGTATCCACCCTTTTCATTGATATTCAAGGATCCCCACATATTAGTTTGAATTAACACCATATTTTTGTGGCCCTTCTATATTTCCGCTAGCCTTTTTATGGAAATTTTGTCTTACAAACAATAAAGGGATATTAAATTTGATTTTAGCTTAAATGAATATAAATATTTATCTTAGAATGATTTATTCAATAATTTTCATTTATATGACCTATGTTTTGATGCCAATTTGGGGAGTATTATGAGTCATGTGAACTATATTTTCTACAAATTTTTATTACATTGTTTGTTTAATATCATATGTAAAGACTGTTCTTTTGGTGTTACATATTAAAATATATGTTAGCTTTATCAAATAATAACCATTACTTCCAAAATATCAAAATAAAACACACTTGGATCAATATTGGACATAGTAAATAATGATTTTATTAATTTATGGTACATAATAAAAATTCATTAAAATAATAATCTGTCCAATTAAAAATTTGAGGTGGTAACCTCCAATATTTACTACAACAAGATGGGATCCATTAACGGCTTATATATCCACCTCATATTTGTAATTATATTTGAGGGTAATTGGTTCTTGTATTTGAATAAAAATTTTAACCCCAAATGTTATATAAATAAAACAATTTTAAAAAAGAGATAAATTTTATTCGATATTAAACTCAATAGATGCTTCCTCTTGATTTTTAGATGTACTGAAGTTCCTCTTCCAATGGCCCTATTTCATATAGGTTAAATAGAAATAATAATTTTCCATCAATTTCCACTTTATCTACCTAATCTTGGATGGGTGTCCCAATGAATCCATTTACTTAATAACTTTATTGGGGATTTTATCTTATCCATTCCATGTGTTGATCATTAGAATGGAAGGCCTTTGTGATTCATGTACTTTTTAACATTTAGAAGTAGACTAAGGAGATCTGGGAGTGATGTCTCAATGTTTTTTATATTATAATCCATGATAAATCTCGATAAGATTTAAGGGGTGATTCAATAACGTTATTAACACATAATTAATGAGGTTGCTTTAACCCTATAATATCTAGACACCTGATGTTTCCAATGATTTTGAATATGTGTGTTCTAGTGGGTTCACCTTCTCTAATTTTTCTCATGATGAGTGGCTTTCATATCATAAAATATTCCTGTCTAGAACTCTCCTAAAAAAGATCAGGGATATTACTGAGCATTCAAAATGCATTAATATTCACATGAAACATTACGAGATATCTAGATACAAAAATATCATCAAAAACTGAAAAATCTATGGTTCTTTCAAATATATTTCATAAACATAAAACTCTTCATTAAACACCTCCTAATTAATGGAATTATAATTCAGGGCACATAGCACATAAATAATTTTTTCATGGCTTAATACAATGTGAAACCGCCAATACCATTCCAATAATTTACTTCAAGATATGATATTTTCATTCTATTGAATTTTTTGTAAGAATTAATTTTTGATAAATAATCCATTTTATTAATTAAATATAAAATAATTATATTTTTAGTTTACTTGATTTCTAAAATATGTGTGATGAAATAATTTTATTAGTCTCCCGTTATTATATCAATACTCAATAGTCCTAAACATTGTACTCATAATGCCCTATCATGTGGATATTCAAGTGGAAAGGATTCAGATTTTGTTTCTTATAACACAATATTTAGACTAAAAAGTTATTAAAATTTATTTTGGTATTAGGTATTTCAATTTATAGGCTTCCAGCTCGTTAATCCAATGATTAGGATCCTCAATACAGAAGTCCATTTTTTGGATTTCTATAATACTTTCCTATAAGTTATACTAGGTCCTAATATTGTAGTCAACCATTAATAGAAGAATAGTTATGTCAAAACAAATCTATAGTTATAACACTTCGATATTGGAAAATCCAAATAACATTGGTAAAAAAAGTATATATAAATGTGGTTTCCATTAAAACATAAGTAATGTAAAACGTTTTTGACATAAGATTTTATTAATTTATTTTTAATGCATAAATTAAATTAGTTTTTCCATAGACATGTATTGTTATAATTATGTTGATTTTACTTAAGTGATTAACTATTTTTCAATAAAATATTTAAAAATAATTTATTTTAATCTATTTGGGAATTATTCTTATTTAATTCTTTTATTTGTTTGATCATGATATATATTACATACAATAAAATACATAGTGGTGAAAAATACTTAATAAAATATTAGTCAAGATCTTAGACATTATCTACTGGGTTCTTTACTGTGAAAACAATAAGAAAACCATTGACTATATGGAAAAATAAAACTATATGAACTATTCATAGCTTGAGTTGTAGTATGACACCTTTATCATAGGTATCGCCTAGATTAATTTCACCATGGACATTTCTTGAACAACATATCCTTTCACCATGGAGCTCTATGACTACATAATCTTTAATTAAACACAGGGGAGGAGAACTATAGTAATAGTTATAGGGATTTTATAAATGAAATGGTGGGAACACACGTGCTTATGTAATAAGATAATGAGAGGAATCGTAGGCCATTATTTTAATTAAATAATAATAACTAAAAAACCCCCAAGAAATAATTTAATTAAAAAAATCCAAACCATACATGAGTTATTCATGGTCATGATCATCCATGAATGAAATGAATATGAATTTAATAAACATGAATTATTTTTAATCTCTTTTAAGAAAAAACACATGAATTAATTAATTAATTTTATAAAATTATGAATTAATTTATATTAATTTTAATCCAAATATTACTTGTGACTTCCATACATTTTAATTTTAAACAAATTTTATTAATTAATTTTATTTAAAATTTATCATGTATATATCATGTACTTGGAGGAATCACGGTGTGGACCAATCCAAACAACCTTCCATGGTTCTTGTTGTATATTTTATAAAAACATGGAATAAAGAATATAAATTATGATTTGTAATTACATGGTGTGTACTATCAATAAATGAAACACGACCACATGTAAAATATTTAGTGTGTAATGCCTTCGATTCATGACAATCATATGGTGTTTAATGTCCATACACGACACATATTTGTTAATTTTAATGTCGAAATTAATTTAGTATTTTACTTATATAGAACCTATCAATTAATTTATTACCAATAAATGTACCATGAGAATTTTTGGATTAGGTTGAATATTTTAATTATTTAATTTTACATCTTTTATGTAAACATGTTAGATACATGGTTTGTATATGCTAGCTGAATTCCATGTATGTCTCTTCACTTTTATCCACACCAAATGCCTTGGGATTGGGTGTGTATGTTTTTTGAGGACATTTATTATGTAAAAAATGTGTGGTGGAGATATATTCCTTGTGACCTCTATGTACAATTGTATTTAGTAATAAAAACCCTATAACAATACATTTCATGTCCTTGACTACATGTTTTCCACTCGAAAAATGAGTGGAGTACATGATGTTAATGAAAGTTACATGTTGTGTATTAAATAAAATAGTATTACATCCTATTATATTCAACATCGAGGGTATAATGATGCCAGATTTTCATCCATATAAACATATATGTTTTTTGGATTGGTCCTAGTGCATCGAAAATGGGTGCAAGGTTTCTAACATAGGGTTACACATCATGTTGTCCTAGGATATAAATATAAATAGATCAGAACCTTTGGATGATTTAATATTGTGTTCAAAATGAATTTTTAACCTTACCCTAGTTATATGAAGGTGAAAAAAGAAGGTTAAGAATATATCCTAATGTTCATATTCAAATAATTATTTTATCGAATTAAAATCAAAAGGTGAATATATTAAATTATGGATGACTAATTAATAATTATAAATTTGAACATTTCCATTTTGATAAAACTTCACGTTTATTAACCCAAAAGAATCAACCATTGGTCCCTGACCAATGTAGTTTTTTTGGATTCATGGATCAATCATTAATATATATTATGATAATAATCATGACAACTAAATTAAATCAGTTAATGATTTTGAAAGACTAAAAGAACTAAGAAATATGATCTTTTTCAAATTACATTTATAAATAATTTAATTATAAAAATTTCCATGGACTTGGGAATAATTTCATAAAAGAATATTTTGATCATTTAATACTATATTTTTTGTTATCATCATTTAATTAGATGATCAAATGTAGAATCCCTCTAGGGGTGATCAACACAATATTCTATGATATTTAAGAATCATTGATGGTTTTTTGGGTGTATGTGTAGCCATATTGATCATTTTGTGTCACTCCCATTGATCTCCACACAATCCATTGATTGATTAAAACTTGTTCTCTCATTATTGAGTGAATGTGGAAGGTGCAAGCTCTTAATTCCTAAGAGATTTATAGAATGTTTTCTCTCTAGGGCTAACAGAATATTTAAAGGGGATGTGTTGTGTGTAATGACATCGTACCTGGTGAAATTATATTTCATGGTTTTTATAGAACTGGGTTAAATAATAAATAATATCACATAATCCAAGTATTATTCTCCTAATACCTATAAACCCATAGGTTTAAATATTATTATTATTAGTATTATTTACTTGATATATTCTAATCTCAATGATAAAATAAATATAATTTCATTAAATTAATAAATTAATATGTATTTGAATGACACTTAATATATCATTCATGTTGGACCTGATAACTTGGTTTTAACTTCCTCTTTATCATGTATCAATCCTTAGATAATAAATATTTATAATATTCATGGTCTTGTGAATAAATATTTATTTTAATTTTCAACTCAGGCATTAATATGTGGAAATAATTTTTTTATCATTAAATCCATAATTAATATTATTTCACTAACTAGAGGATAATATTTATTCAAATAATTAAATTTAGAGAGAATTTTATTGAGATTCAGAAAAACACTAAGTGTGTTCTCCATAAGGATTAATAGCCAATAGAACTAGGAATGTTCACCTAATGTTTAATGTCAACATCTGAAATCATATAGAGGTACCCAATGGAATGAAGATAACATTGTAACATTGATAAACAAATATTAATACCAGTTGTTTAATATAACCCATTTCTCTCCATAAATCATTATGTACGTTACATACTAAGGTCATCAACTTATATGTATGATAGGTCACTCATTAAATTCATAAAATGAACCCACCACTACACCATGGTCATGGAATTTAAATCAATAGTTTCTTTCCAATCATATACTTGAGATATAATCATCTATAATGATATAATGGAAAAATACTTTTGTGACTGTTTCATTTACTTCGTTTCACTAATGATGAAAACAACATTCCCTACCTCACCATGAGAATTTTTCTTCATAGTTTTCATAAATACATCTTCTCAAAACATAATTATGTGTATTGAAAATATTATCTTGTCTACGTATCATCACATATATTTATATATTTGAATATCCAATGATGCCTAATATGTATAATCCATAAAAGTATGTCTATCCTCATAATCTCAAATCATTGATATTACTATTTGATAAATTCATTATATGATGTCTAATATGATTATGAGTACCCAAACAGAATAGTATACATCAATTTTTTCTAATAAAATGTCATTATTCGACAATGGGACTATTTTTTAGAATATCTAGAAGCCATTTCAATGTTCTCATCATAGTAGGGAACTTATTATGTAATCTTCAATGTGACGGATACATTAGGAAATTATCATATGAATATTACGTAAAATAACAATCATTATGTGATAAGGTGATTATTAATATTCTCATATTTTAAAATATTAATGTAATATCAAGTATAATGGGGTTGTTTATTGGAAAAAACATCAAGTGGACATCCTAGGAATAAAACTCAAATCCATGAATTACAAACAATTAAATTAGAAATGTTACAAAATCGAATTATTCTCTAAATAAACGTATAAAAATTAGGAAACAAATAACACAACTCATAAAAATCATTCTATGGGGAATTTTCCTTCCAAGTACCTCATAATACATGAAATATAATAAGAAGAAAAGTTGATGATCCAAACATGACCTTTGACCACCTCCAACAGTTTTGACTCTAATGTAGGAATTAATCTCACATCTATAATAGATACATGAAATATATATGAATATATAATACATTCCATTGTACATATAAATATATCAAAAGTAGAATAATATTGGAATATGTCTAATATGGTGTCCTTATAGAGTGGGTCCATAAAATACTAAATAAGGAACCACCAATGGTCTCTCGAAACAAAAAAATGGCTATGTATAAGAACAAGTATACACATTTATGTACTTATATAAAATAGGTCTCCAATAATTATTATATATTTATCATTATATTATAAAAATATGAGAGCATTATATCAATACTAAATATGTAACATGAATAAGTAGTTACTCCCTATACTGAGAGGGTCTAAAAATCAACTCACCTACTATAAGAAATTCCTTTATTGGTGCAAGTCTAGAGGTAGAGGAATCATGAAGTCCACCCCATCCAAGATAGAGGTAAGGAAATATTTTATCCAATCCCATCTAGGAATATCACTCCTATACTAAATACAAAATTGTATCCCATAGGAATGATAAATTGTATAAACAATTTTGGGCATCAACCCATCCCATGAGAAAATTGAAAGGCTATAAAAAGACATGATTAAGTGATACTATACTAATATCATGCTCCAAATAATGTTCTACATTCTTGAATATTTTATATTTACAGAATATAATAGTATTTATCGGGTATACACATTATGAAATAAAAATTATCCATACAAAAAAATGTAAACTTGATTCATAATTCAATATGTATCAAGGTGCCCTCTATATTATAACATCATAGGTCATAAGATAAATAGATATTACATTATATTTTATTATTTATAATTATATTACATGAACCCAAGCCTATGGATTGTAATAGATTAATTTCTTGGTAAATATGGAACATAATCTTTTAACTGGGTGAAATATCATCAGTGTTTCCCCCAAATACCATCCTATTTAGTACCCCTAATTAAAAACATTCATCAAATCCTAGGAAAAGGTAAAATAAGAAAGGTTGAGCTTAGATTCATATTATGTGTAAATAAAGGAGATATGTGATCATAACATTAAATTAAGGGTACGAGGGCATGATCAGAACATTTGATTATCATTCCCAACATATAAAAGATTATATACATGATTTGTGGAATTAAGATTGGAAGATCATAAGACAAGAATCATAAGGTAATATGTGAGAATAACATTAGAATATGTAATGAAATTTTTGGAATAAACCTAAGAATAGAATATCATTTCCTTATTAGTCAAGGATCACATCCTTGACCATCATACCAGATAAATTACTTTACTAAGTAGGTTTACATCTCTTTCCAAATCGTTATTTCTAAACCAAGTTCACTTCTCGTTCTATCCCGGTATTATTGAACTAAGTTATCTCCCCTTAATATTCATGGAAATATAATGAGAAATAAATAATTACCAAAATAATTATTGTGATATCATTGTGATCCCATCATTTAAGCTATAATGGGCTCACTCGACATTATCTGGGATACCCCATATTATAAGCTATAATGGGATTACCCAGAAATATATGGGACATCCCATCATATAAGATATAATGGGCATACCGAATACTATATGGGATACCACATTATAAAATATATATTTGGATTACACATTATTATCTTGGCCACCCCAATCATATAATCTATAATGAGATTAATCAGTGATATCAGGGCCATCCAACCGTGTATGAAATGTCTACACACTAGAATACGAATAATATATAATGATATTGAATGTCATAAAAAATAAAAAAACTATTATTAGCTTAGAACCATATTTTCTCCTGGAATTAGAATGGTTTCATGCCAATATCTTGGGAATATTATTCACTGGAGGAAAAGAAACATATACCATAAACAACACGCCATCAAAACATATACCATTTAGTGGAAGAATACGAATGGTGTCCGTCGATCATATACCCAATAATACATAAATTATATCAAACGATGTAATATTAGATATAAAATAATTTTGAATGATAATTTTAAACATTTCATATGAAAAATATCCTTAACAGCTCTGAAAACTTCTTTTTAAAACAAAAAAATATATTTGAAAACGTTTTTCATTAAAAATATCCTTGAAAACATGTAATGAAATATTTTAAAACCATTTCATGCACTTTTCAAAACAGAAAACATTTTAAAAATCATTCTCTCTGATAATTATCACAAAAAAACATTTAAAACATTATGAAATAACATTAAGAAAACATTATTTTGAAATAAAACATATTTCTAACAAAAGAGAGAGATAAAGTCATATTCCCTTAAAATCATTTTCATCATTATATTGATGACAAAATAGTGTAAAATGGTATAATTACTTTGATATATCATGAATAACCAAAGGATACGAAACAAAAATAGTATTCTTGGGATATGGATCATTATATTTCATCATTGGAAGCACGATCATAATCAATCCTAATAAATAATTTGATTGTAGCAATAAACACTTACCTATTTGAAAACCTTGAATCATAATACCCATGCATGAATAACATTAAATTTAGATTAAAATAGTATTAAAATAGTGATATTCATGATATAACATTTAAATGGGATAGTATATGCAACCCATAAAATAATATTGGTGCATAACAAAACATGGTTTCCATTGAAAGAAATTTGAGGCAAAATTTTCATACCACTTTGGTATCTTTGAAACTATAACCCCATGAAATAGATATCCTAAACTAGACGTGTGAATACAATAAAATATTAAAATAATCTTAAAGGACACTCATGTGTAGTATATAAACAATTTATAAGAAATATGTGGTTAATATAACATGTTTCTCACTAAATTAAAATATTGGTAATATATCCCTTGCTACTTTAGTATATTTTGAATCACGAGATCAGTAAAATAATAACATAACTATAAAAGTATAATATCATTAAACATATTAAATTCAGTATATATAATTTCATATAGAATTATATAAACCACAAAAAATAAATGAGTGGTGAATATGGAATAAGTTACACAAAAATAAAAGTGACACTATAAATATTATTACATTAAGTCGAGAATATTTTCATACCATTTAAATCCTAGAATAAAATAAATATAATTTTTTATGAAATAAATAATATAACAACAAACATATATTTCATACAATATAAGGTTTAATTTTGACTTTATATTACCCAATTATTTATAATACCATGTTAATGTTACATTTTATGTAATAAACACATTGTTTTTTGTATATGGTTTTCCTTTTTATTTGTTCTCCTACTTCTTTGATCGTGATTTTATAATTTATAGAATGTAAAACATGATATAAAAATTATATATTATATATATATATATATAATTGTATCTAAAAAATAGAAATAGAAATACAAATACACTGTTCATGGAGATGGTAGGTCATACGTTCCCATGAATTATGTTTCCATTTTCTTGTCATATTGATAAAAATAATGGTAAATAACACACACATATATATCTTGTAAATAAATTAAAATTAAAATTTTATATATTTCACATATTTATATTGAACACATCCTTAATACATTCCATGTAAAGCATGAACGAATCATATCGCATCATGAGGTTGTACTCCATTTTACCTGTAAACGACGTTATCATATTCACACAAAATGGAAAAAATGATGTTGTGTGATATATAGTAATTAAAAACGAATAAATACATCATAAATATTATAAATATTATATATCAACTTCATGTTCATCATCATTACTGAACGTGAAAGGATGTAATGGAAAACAAAATACATCGGTTCGCGAGGCGGTAGTCCCTATACACACGAATGATGATTGTGAATCTCATTTGGGGAAATTTGGTGATTTTCTTTGTAATTAAAATTAACATAATGACATATCATTATATTTCATATACAATGGTTTTTTTATAATAATAATATAAATATAATTAAATGGTTTTGAGGAAGAAATAAAAAGTTGTACGTGGATGAACGTTACCTCTTTTTCAGGTATCTCCTTTTGGTTTGATCTAAAGGAATTCCTCGGAATGATTTTTTCAAATAAAAGGATTATAGGATAAGAATAGGGTTGTATTAAATGTATTTTTTCATTGTTTTTTCGATCCAAATTGATTGAAAGGTTTCAATATTGTTGGAGATTGAGTGCCCTTTTTTAGGGGAGGAGGAATGACATTATTGTTAATACCAAAAATGATAAACACTATTTGGAGGTCTCCCTTACAGCATTCATCTTAAAATAATATTGTATTGATAAATTAGTGTATAAGATCTATATATTTCCATCCAATGGTTTTTGGACACGTTTATAGGTTATTTGGACCTCTAAGTTTAAAATTAGTCCCTTGGTAAACTCGTTTTTCTCTAAATCGTTGTAATTAATTTTAACTACTTTCAATAATTATTTTGGAAAAATTTATATTTAAAAATATTATAATTTATAAATAAACTTTATTCAGAAAATTTAATACAATTTTTAAGATTATGAACATAAAATTATGAAAAATTAATCCCCCATATTGGACAAAACAATGTGTTTTAATAGTGAAAATGTTCAAACTTTTTAAATGTTTTTATATCCAATCTCAATGTTAAATTGATTAAAATTGTATAAATTGGTTTAATATATTTCTTTATGATCCAAATATACTTTAAATCAAAAAAAAATACAATATATCTATTTAAATAAATTATCTGAAAATGAAGGTTTTAATTAAAATTCAATATTTTTCATTATTCCTCAAAAATGAAAATTCTTTAAAAAATACAAATAACATAATAAGATAATTTTTAATTTAAAAAAATTAAAAATAATGTTTATTTTTGGATAATATAACTTATAATGTGTATAAATTTAGCATTAAAACGAGCACACCATTAAAAATTTGTATAACTACCTTTTATAAAAATTCATCTTTATATGTGTAAAATTCAATTTATTCTTATATATTGTATTTAAAAATAATAATATGAATGTTAAATATTTTATTGAATATATAATATATATATATATTCAATTTAAATTATTCCTAAAATGTTTTTATTAGAATTTATTGAAATAAAATGTGTTTGTGATTATAAAATAGTATTTCAGAAATGGTTTTTCTTTATTTTCATGTAATTAATACTCTAATTTCTAATTATCTAGTCAAAAAACATTTAATTCTCAATAAATTCACTTACCATATTTTCATAATTTAGTTAATATAATTCAAAATATCCATTCCAATATCTTGGTGACCACTATATTACTTTTTTAATAATAACATTAATAGTATATTATAGTTTGGTAAAACTTAGTATTGTGTGTAACACAAGATATCAAAAGAACTTTGTTTTACGTGTAACAAAATCCAAACATTGTATTGTGTGTAATGAAATATAATTACTCTTTTTATTGTATAAAAATTTTAAATTGGTTTTGGTTTAAAACAATTTAAACTTGGTGATGCATTCAACATAATCATCAATGAATATTAATTTATTCGTAAAAAATCGATTTGTTACATTCTTCCTCCATTAAAAATAATTTAACCGTCCAAACATATCTTGGTAATCAAATTTTTAATAATTTAAATTTTCGTTCATATGTACCCACATTGCAAAAATTATTAACATAACTTCTTTAAAAATGGTATGTTTTGAAACATAATTGTTACCCAATGTTACTCATAAATTGAATTCTATATTTTAGAACATAGGTTGGAGGTGAATATTTATACATGAAATAAAAGCGTAAATCATTATAGAGAGAGATAAAGATCAATGATCATAAAAAAGTTGGTGATCCATATAAATATTATTATCATAAAACCCTAAATATTTTATGATCTAAGGGACCCTTTTAATCATTGTATATGTTTGTATTAGGATAATATTACATTCAAAGATATTTTTTCTAATGTTGAAAAATGATCAAAAAGAGATATACTTACATGATTTCATTCTATTTTGTAAACATAATCCCACCCCTAGGATGTGCCTAGAATATTTTTCACTTCATCACTTGATCCATGAAATGAAGGTGGATTTGTTATGCCGGAATCACAAATATATCATGAGGTCCAAAATTTGGAAGATAAGTTATTTCATTTTTCTTTTGTTATTATCACAAAAAAATGGTCAGCACTAGTCATCCAATATATACAAAGCATCATTTTATGATATGAGTCTTTAATCTCAAAAACCTCATTCAATGTTTACCTTAAATAATACTATAAATGGTTAACCTTGTAACTCTTTTGAAAGATAAATACCCCAAATATTTAGAAATAAGTTCAATAATTTCCTCAAATTAACTTAACATTGATCGCCCATATATGATAAGTGGATCTTTGTTTTTTACATACCCAACATATGAATACCATAATCATGAATTCTCTTAAAAAATGGTAATAATATGAAATACCATAAATCCTTATAGAAAACATGAATTCTTACTTATTCCAACATTTATTTGGTATATTCCATAAACCCAAAAATATTGTAAACTACATCCATGATTGCATAAAAATATTTTACAACTAATCGTTACTATATTTCCAAGGAAATAAGTACTTTATTATTATCCCACATCACTTTATACAAAAAATCCAATTTACCATCACCATTAACATATTAAGGTTTACCTTCCCTTAATATAAACGTTTCCTTGAATAACTTTTCTAGGTAATCAATATCAATTAAAATACTCTTAAAAAAACTTAAATAAATACTTCTACAATCAATACTTATATATGTTAATATATCATTATTTTATAATTACAAAACACAACATTAATTTCACCTCATCCTTAATCTATAAATCAGGATTCCTCGTCTTAATCATTAATATAAATTTCATTTAACATTTATTGTATACCCGATTCATCATGAGAAATATATCCATTAAGCATTAAACCATGTTGATTTTATTTAAGATATTTACTTTTAATTCATTATGTTATCTCTCATATGATACCAAAACATTTCACTATAATATTGTTTCAAAACTTTTAATGAAAGAATATGTGATTTGATTATTCTATAATCCAAGTAGATAATCACTTGAAATTAAATACATAATACATTGATGTCCCTGAGAATTTACAACATTATGAATTGTTTTCCACACAAATAACATCTTCCACTACATTTGAGATACTCCTTTAGGTTTTTCATCCCACCTTCTTGATATGTAAATGTTGCGTCTTCTTTCCTCTATGTTTATTATAACATGAAAATTCAGAAAGTTACCTATTCCACTTATTCAATGTGTTAAGAATCTCAATGAAGTTCATGTTTGTAATCATATAAAATGATAGCTGATTAGACATAATCATAATACATTTCTCTCTAGGAATTATATAATTTGGTTTCTCATAATCACTAAATTCCCCCATCAGATTCAATATTAAGATGATTACTTCTTTTTCCATCCATCGACTAAAACCAAAAGAGTAGTGTGAGAAACACTAATCACAGTGGGGAACCACATAACCATGAAAAATAACTTATAGGATGTCTAAATCATTAAACCTACTTCTTTAATCTGTAGAACCATAGGTTTATCATAGCTTATTCATAGTAATATTCTTTTCAATACATCATTATGGTATGTAAGGATTATTTGAATTTACAAATAATATACCATGAGAGTTCACACCATGTTTGAAGAAAGTTTTGTTTTCATGAAAGAATTATGGAAAAATTCTAGAACAATGCATTGTTTTTGGGGTTTTTACCCATAGATATATTTTTTCCCAAGAAACATCAACTTTTAGAATCCATACTAGGATGTAATTTCTTGGAAACCACTCTCTCAGTCATTTACCAAAATTACATGACATTTTCTTAATCATTAACTCATCCTTATCCTTTTCCTTAGAGTAAAATGTAGACACATCCTTAGATATTTACATATAGATCACATTGAATTTTTCTCATCCTAGTTTTCAATGGTTGACTACAACATTCATCTGATAACAAATATATAGAACCATGTCTTAATATACACATATCTTACCTCATTTTATATGAATTATATTATATTACACAAATTTATTACTGAGGAGTATAATAATTTAGTCTCATTTGAAACTTCTAAAACAATATTCTACCTTTATTAAAGATGTTCAATGTTTTCCAAAAATTCATTCCCAATTTGTACTACTACATAGAACATTTCGTCAAAACATTTTGAAATGAATTGTAAGAAAGGGTGAGCATAGATGCTTAGTAAGGGTAAATAAATGATGCACTTAAGAATAACACGAACATAAGGTAATGGGAACATATGAATAACATTTTATGATCACACCCATATTATCAATGATTATATACATGAGTCCTGGAAGAATGATGGGTTGGTCATAAGGCATGAAAAATAAGGAAATATTTGGGAATGATATAGGAATAAGGCATGGAATATGTTTTGTACACAGAAGTATAGAAACAAAATTCTATATTAGTCAATGAATAGTACCAAGATCACCATAGTTGACAAATTCATTTACTAATCTAGGTTCATACACCATTTCAGCCATGTATTATTGAACTGAGTTCACTTCCTATTCAAACCATGTATTACTAAACCAATTTCATTCCCCATTCTAGTTGTGTCTATCTCATGAGATATAAATATTTAACTAATGAATCAATTTTATCTTTGGTTATACCCATTATATAATCTATAACGGTCTCACCCAGTGCTATTTAGTCCACCCCAAAAAATAAGATATAATGGAATTAAACAGTGCTATATAGGACTCCCTATTGTATAAAATATAATGTGTTTATGCAGTGTTATTTGGGCCACACCATAATATAAACTCTAATTGGGTCACCTAGTTTTATATGCATCAACCCATCATATAAGATATAATGGGCTTACCCAATACTATCTATTCGAACCCATATTATAAGCAATATCCATGAATGATAACTTGAATATAGTAAAAAAAGAATTAATATCATAATAGAATATAATTTTTTTAATAAACTTCTTTACCCATGGAAATAATTGGTTTTCATGTTAATATATTTAGAACATGATTAATATATGGAGAATAAATGGGTTCCAAAAACATCATTCCATCAAAACATAAATCACTCGGAAGATGAATATAAATATAATCCATAGATCATATCCCTAGTAAAACATAAATTAAATCAAAGGATGTCATCTTAGATAGAAAATAATTTTTAAATATCATTTAAAACACTTCTTATTGAATATATTAATTCCTCATTGAAAAATAATTGTAAAAATATAAAACAATTTGAAGTCATTTTTCCTTAAGAATACCCTTGAAAACATATAATTGAATATTCTAAAACCATTTTCAATACATAATAAAACATATAAAATTATGGAAATATTTTTCATTGAAAATGGTCTTAATATATAATTTAAAAACATTTTGATGATATTTTTTAAAAATATTGATATAAAAGGACACTGATTTTTGACCAAATAGAATGATAAAGTTTGATTCCTATACAAATATTTAATTAATTATCATTAGTACCAAATATTATAAAATTTTACCCTTAAATGAATATAAAATGAATAACCATAGGAGAAGAAAATTCCTGATATTATAGAGATATGGATAATAATATTTCATCAATGGAAGCATGATCATAATCAAACTAGATAAATAATGAGATTGAAGAAATAATGTCTTACCTCTTTGATAACATTGAATCACAATCCACAATTAGTGAATAAAATTACATGAATGTTAAAAAATCGTTAAAATAACATGATTAATGATATAAAATTTCATTTTTGTGGTGTATACAACTTATAAAATAATTTAAGTATATAACATAATATTTTTATCAAATGAGAAAAAAAAGAGAAAAAATTCCCTTACTGCATTGATAACATTAAAACCATAACCCCATGAGAGAGAGATCCTAAAATGGATGTGTTAATAGAATTTTTTTTAATTATAAGTATAATAAAGTAAACTCATGGGAGATTTTTACACCACATAGATGAAAGAGTTAGTGAATTATTCATGTGCCTCACATAATTTATATTTGAGACATAAATCCCTCACTAGATGAGTAATTTTTGAATCAACAGATCTGTGAAAGAATAAAATTAATTTAAATGTTTAATATAATTAAATAAATTAATTTAATAATAAAACATTTCTTTGGGGTTTATTTAACCCACACAAAATAAATAATTGGTTAATATAGTGCAAGTCACATAAAAATAAAATTGATGTTGGAAAAACCCTTTACATTAATTTTTGACTCTCATCTTAATTGTTCTAGGATCCTTTAAAATAAATAACATATTATTATAAATATGTTACATAACCAGATTCATATATATCATACCATATATTATTTTTTACGACTTTATATTGCAATTTTATTAACAATTCATCATGAAAATTGTGTTTCATGCAATAACCTCTTAGTTTTTCATATTTGTGAGAACTTGTTATTTTTTGTCCACTTAATTTTATCAATATTTCCTAATTTCAAGAATTTAAACCATGATATAAATATCATATAAATCCCATATATATTTATTTATAATAGAAAAAAAATTATATAAAAAGTAAAAGAAATAAACACTTTATAGAGATGATAGGTTGTAGGTATACATGAAAGTTATTTCCTTTTTTCATATTGAAAAATCAAAATGTAAATGATATATGTATATATATTATCATTACAGTATAAAAATTAATTAATATATATCAAATATTTTTATTAAACTCATCTTTAATACTTTCCTTGTAAATCATGAAAGAAACACATTCATTCATGAGGCGGTAGTACATTGTACACATGAATGATGTTATCATATTCTAAAAATGGAAATAAATATGTTTTTTGTTATATTACAAATAAATAAAAATAAATACATGATAAATATTATAAATATCATATCTAAAATTCATGTCCATCATTATTCCAAACCATTAAATGTTGTAATTGAATAATGAATGACATCAATTTGTGAGGAAATAGTTCGACGTATATGAGAATTATTATTGTATATCCCATTTAAAGGAAGTGTTCGTATTTTTAGGTAGTAATATTAACACAAAAAAATATAAGTATATTAAATATAAACATGTTTTAATATAATCATCATATAAAAATAATTTTTTGTTTTAGTGGAAGAAATAAAAAAATGATCATTGATTAACATTACCACTTCTCCAGGTATATTCATTTTCATTGAATAAAAGGACATCCATGGTTGTATTTATACCAAAATTAGTTGTTATAATATGATATTATGGAAGTTCTAATGTCAAATGTTTAGGGTTTTTTTAAGACAAATTGATTTATATATATGAATAATTGGTAGAGGGAGTTCCCTTTTATACCGGAGGAGTAGTTACCTTCTTGTAAATTCCAAAATGGTAAACAATTTTGAGAGGTATCCCTTGGATAATGTTCCTAAAATAATGATATCATATAAATAAGAACATAAAATTCATTTTGGACATTTTTATTGGGAATTATTTCTCATAAGATTAAATTTTAGTCTCTTGGTAAACTTGTTTTTCTCTTAATCGCGAAAAATGTTATTAGCTATTTTACTGTCTCTTTTGGTAAAACATTAAGTTGAATTAATTATAAATTATATATTTTTCTATTACCAAATATTTAATCCATTTTTTCATATTATAATCAAATAAAATTAAATATATATTTTAATATTAATCTCATGGATGAGAGAATAAACGTGTTTTAAAACTGATTATGTTCAAAAGTTTAGATTATTTTTATATCCAATTTCTATGTGAAAATGATTAGAATAACCTAAATTGGATTAATATATTTATAATGTAATTTAATATACATTTAATAAATTGAATTATAATTTTTCTATATAAATAAAATATATGAAAATGTAGTTTTCAATTAAAATTTCTTATTCTTAAGTATTCATCAAAAAATGAATATTCATAGAAAAATACCACAAATTTATCCCAATATAATTTTGAAATTAAAATTTCAAAAATATTGTTTAAATTTTCAAATATAATTTCTAGAATTTTTGAAATATTTTTTTAAAATAACAACGCCCTTAAAAGGCAGAAAAAACTACATTTTAAAAAAATACATATTTTTATTTATAAAATGGGATTTATTAATAATTATTGTATTGAAGAAAAATTAGATGAATATTAAATATTTTGTTGAATATATAATAACTAAATTCCATTAACATAATTCCTCAAAAGTTATTTATTTAAATCTTTATGAAAAAATAGTTTTTGTTCATCGGAAATATTATTTTAGAAAAGGAATTGCTTTATTTTATAATAGTTCTTACTATCATTTCTATTTATTTGTTAGTCAAATAATATATTTCATATACATTTGTAAATCATATATTACTAATTTATTTAATATTATTCATAATATCCATTCAAATGGATAGTTGATAACTATAATAAAATTTTAATAATATTATTAATAGTATATTATAGTTTATTAAAACATTATCGTTCATATAATAGAAGATACCAAAAGAACATGATAATTTTGTAACACAAACCAAACATAGTTTTCTATTTAACTCAATCTATGCTTTGTATTTTTTGTATCACAATATTAATTTGGTGTTTCATTTAGTGAAATATTTACTTTTTAATATGCAATGCAAGACATCAGGGAATTTTAATTTATTTGAAAATAATAAGTCGTAAAATCTTGTGGTGTTGCATATATCTTGCTCAATATCAATCAAAATGGTAGTCATTATCAAGAAAATGTCATTATAACACTCGTCATTATTTTTATGACAAATGGATATAATTCTCTTCCTAACATTAAACAATTACACTTTTCAGGATGAATACCTTCCTAATATCATTCTAGCATATTAGAAATCAATATGGAATATCATCAATAATATAGGGTGTATAGTAGTCCAAGACGTAAAACCCCGAGGTTTTGAAAATGGATATATAATGCAATTTTATAAACTATCCATTAAAAAAAACTTTTCCTCTTCTAGGTTTTGTATTTCGAAAATTGGTCATCTAGAGTTTTGTTCAGTAAGTCATTTGGAGTCTGATAAAACAAACTAGATTTTTTTGTTGAATAGTAGCATACCCTTATGAATAGTAATATGAATAGTAATATGACCATTATTAATAGTAAATAATGATATTATTTTACATTCATAAGTTAATATGATAATGAGATCTTAATTAATTTTTTAATGTCACATAAAACTAATTATACCTCTAATATTATTATTTTTCAAATTAATTAGGATTTTATTTCAAAATTAAATTAATAATATTTAGAACATTATTTTTGAAAAATTTAGTTCACATATGAATTCTACACGTCAAAAAATTAGTATGGGTGAATTTTTTGAATGTTTCTGAAATTCTTGATTTTTTATGAAAAGTGAAATACGATAAAATATCGTATATACAAATTATCAGTTAAATACACTATTTATGACATCATAGGTGATTTAAGGCCACTATTTTAGAACTCACATGCACTTATTACTATTAGGGGTCACATAAAACAACACTATTTGTCGTCTTGAGGGATATAATAAAATAATGAATTAAATATTCAATATTTACTCATCTCCTCCACTATTAAAACATGTCACCACTCCCTCTTCTCTTCACTCCTCTATGACTTGAAGCTCGTTAATGTTCTACTGATTTACACTTACGTAGTCTCTCTCAAATTACAAGAATCATATGGTCATTCCAAAAGTCCAAATTCCCTTTCCTTAAAGAGATTCTCAAGGAGGTTATTTCAAGAGGTAAAGCACCATTCTTTTTCATTTGGTTTCATTTCATTTTATCTTTTTTTTTCTATCGTCACCTCAACACATCTGTCCAAATGATCATGTCAACTCCAGTATCATATATATACTGTAATTATATAATTTTAATGGAATAACCATCATAAATATTCTTTCTCCCTCCCTTTTATTTTTAAAAATGAAATCAATATCCTTGAGGTTCCAATTTATAGCCTTCGTGGATGACGAAGCATCGTTCTTCAATTTATTTTTCATTACTGGTCATGAAATCATATTTATGTTTTAACCAGACTATAATATATGAATTATAACATAATCAACAATCAGGAACCAGAATATGTACATATAATTCAGTTATATGACAAAACTAGTTCATAATAATCCAAATACCACCCAATAATCGAAGTGGTTGTCATCTAATGATTCATCCTCATTCCTTGTAACCAAATTATATAAGAGACCATTATAAACTATTTATGTTCATAAATAATATATATTTCCAATACTGTTGATTTATAACCTTTCTACATGAACTCCATTACTTGAAAACAGGTGAACAGATTATGAAAATAAAGAAAATGAACACCCCAGAACAACGAAATTCAATATAATAACTTTTAAATAAGGGTATAAATGAACTAAATAGAATTATGATAAACTAAATACATATCTAATAGGTTCTCCAATAAGTTATTAATTAGTATAATTTCATTTTCCAGGATCTTAAGTTCATGAGTGGAACACGTTTGGAGTTAAGGTAAGGGTTTTTCAACCCGAACATCCATTTTCATTCAGGATACTTTCATTATATAATTACCTATATGAAATTATTATTTATTGTTATATACTCCACATATATTATTTTTGAGTATAATATATATTTCTACGAACCATAATCCTTCCTTATTTTATGGATAGTTACACCTTTTAAAAGGAACTTTCAAAATTGTTTCAAAAATACACGTCCGATTCAAAAGAATTTCTCAAATTCTTACATATTTTCAAGGGAACTCAATAATCTGTTTTTGGAAACCATTATATTTATCAAATCACTTATTTTATTATGAAAATACTATCTTACTTTACTTCTTGTTTTATACAATGATTTTTCCAAAATAAATCTTCTTTATAAAAAAGAATATTTATCTACAGAATTTCTTAATGATTTTATAAGAGTGTTTTAATCTAATTCAACACTCTTGTTGATTCCATGGTATTGTTGGGTTTAATCATTTATGAAGTCATCTACCATATTTGATTTAATGTTTTATGACAAACTCTATTGTGGATGATCTATCCTAAAACCATTCACCATATTACTCGGAATGATTATTGTTTTATGTTTAATGATTGGGGAAAGATTGTTACATTTCATATGATAGTTTCAATATGAATTAAAATGTTGTTTATGTTTATCCCCACTCATATGAGGAATTAAATGGTCTTATTATGTGATGAGAGGGGCCCGCTATAGTCCCTCAATACATCGGTAGTTCTCATGAGACAAATAGAAGTGGAATTGGTCGAGGCCTTTCCCAATGTGTTATATGGATTTTTTATGAGGCCATAATCATTAGACATCTTGGTCGAGGCCTTGACAAAATGTTTCAAAATGTCTGGAATATGAACTTCTCTCATTATGAGGCTATTAATTGATAGTTCATGTTGTTATTTGACAAGTAGAATACCCATGATTATGTTTTATTATGGAATTATTTTCTCAACTCATATTCCTACCATAATGTGTTCAAGTTTACTATTAAGTGCATGTGTTTTCAATTATGCACCATGTCATAAGTTTATTCTATCTTCCATTGTATGTAATACTCTTAATGAGAATTTTAGCTCACCCATATCTTATGTTTCATTTTTCCTTGGACATGAAGAAGTAAATTATGAAATACATTCAAACATAATGTAGGAGGCATCGATGTTTCTAATGGAATAAATTAGTGTTGTATTTCCTCTATTGATGTAAATTTGAGCTTATTTATGTACCTTGTTTCCAATAATACGAAACTACTTGGTACTTCGAAATGATTATTCCTTGTTTGTATGCCAATGTAATCAAATAATTCACCGGCTCCAGGGAAATGGGGTCGCGTCCTTATAATTGGTATTAGTGGAAGTTTAATAGAAAAATTGGAAACTAGATTTAGCAAACGTAGATTAGCGAAGATTCCCTAAGATAGTATTTGAGGATAAACATACAAGAACTTCTTGGTATTTTGGAATGTAATATATTATGTGGATCATTAAAGAAATAAATCCCTATATTGATATGAGCAGGTAGAGGTGGTTGTAGCACAGATATACATTGGTGTGAAAGCTCAAGAAAAGAGTTTCGGGCTTTACTCAGGGTATCCTGGTATAGGAAAACGGGCCTTGAAACACTCTTGGTTACGACACTCCTGGGGGATATGATTAGGATAATTCATTTTTTCTTTAGAAGACATTATGAAGAATTAAAATGTAAATTTTTTCTCAAAGATACCATGTTTATCATTAAGAGATTTGTTATGCGTTGAATGTCAATTTATGATTAGTATTTTTCTACATTGTGATTATAAATTATGATACATACCCTAATATACTGAATTCCATTATTTATAAAATGGAGTCTAGTGGAAGGAATGGAACCCGCATGAATGCATGTAGAAACTTCCCTCCGATGCAAGATAATGATGTTGGCTCTGGTGCTGTGAAGGTTGCTGAGAAACTTATAACTATACTGGGACATCTTACTCACCTTGGGGTATAATGAAAGAGATATGGTCATCATATAAGTCAATAATCTATCAGGAGATGCAGATCAGTGGTTGTCATTAACCCAAAACACAAAGGAGGAGGAGGAAATAGAGGAGATGAAATAGTGGGACATTGAGGAAATCTTCCTGGAGAAATACATTCCTCGTGAACAAAGAGCTGATATAGAGGGGCAATTGTTGAATATAAGGTACAAGAAATATGAGAATGTTGAAAAGTACTATGATACCTTTACAAGGTTAGCAAGACATGTTGTAGAATACATACAGAATCCAAGGTGAAAATTGATCGATTCATTGATGGATTAAATCCTTCCTCTTGCGGGCACTAGTCTCCCAGTGTTTTCATCATATATAGATATTGTTTCTTCTGGAATCAAGATAGAAAAATAATTGTCTATGTATTATGACTTTTAGGGAATGAAAGAAAAGAAGAGGGATAATGAAAGCCCTGGGAAAGGGAATAAGGAAAAGGGGAAGAAGGGAAGAGTTTAATTTACACCATGGGACTATTGTGGAAGGAAATAACCTGGTGCACTCTTAAATGAAAAAGGAGTATGATAAAAATGTGTTATATATGCCATATTTCTTGTGATTGGAAAGGGAAGAAGGAAGCCAATGATGTTCAATGCAATAATTGTCGGGAGATGGGACACTATACTAGTGATTTTACAATGTATCAAGGAAATATTCAACAGAAAAGGCGAAGGGATCAGGGAAAAGATTAAGAAATCAAAACTGCAGAGGTTGAAGTTCTGAATGATGTGGTGAAAGGTACTTTAATTATTTCATCAAAATTATCCAATGCTTTATTTGATTCTGGATCATTGCAATGTTTCATATCTTCCTAGTTTTCTAAGAAAAATAGATATTTCCAATTTGATTTAACAAGGGAGCTTTCAGTAAAAACTCTTAAAAAAGTATCATTGCAACAATGTTTTGTGAATCCATTCCCATAAGGGAATATAAATGTTCTTTACCTACTGATCTCATTGTCATACCCACGATTGAATTTGATATAATCCTCGGTATGGATTGGATTTCAGACCATAATATGAAAATTTATTGTAAGAAGAAGGAGGTCACAATTTTCGATGATATTAAGGAGTACCTTATCTTTAAAGTAGAAATGTCACCACCTAATTCATATCTAGACCCACCCACAGTAGCTAAACTAAATTCAATTATCGGGTTGGAAGAGAATGAATAACTATTGGTGAGGAAAAAAATTTCAAATATAAGATGTACATGTTGTGCAAAAATATAATGATGTCTTTCCAGAGGATTTTCCTGGACATCCATTAGAGTAGGAAATTGAGTTTTCCATTGAATTATTTCCTGGTTCAAGGCCCATATCAAAGACCCCTTAAATAATGGCCACTATGTATTTAGTGGAACAAAAGAAACAACTAGAGAAATTCAGTGGTAAAGGATTTATTTTCCTTAGTGTCTCTCCATGGGGAGCCCATGTTCTTTTCGTTAAGAAGAATGATTGGTCTATGAGGTTGTGCATTGATTACATGGAAATCAATGCTATTATAATAAAGAATATGTATCATGTGCCATGAATTGATTATTTATTCTATCAACTTCATGGTGCCCAATATTTTTTGAAGATTTATCTTCGATCTAGATATCATCAGTTTCTTGTGAGAGTGGAAGATATTCCAAAAACAACATTTCGAACCAGGTACGAGCATTATGAGTTTACAATAATGCCTTTTGTACTAACCAATGCACCTTCTGTTTTCATGGATCTCATGATCATAGTATTCAAGAAATATCTTGATTCCCTTTTATTTGTGTTTATTGATGATATCCTGGATTACTCAAAGAGCTATGACGATCATGAAAATCACTTTCTCACTCTTCTGAAGACTCTGAGAAGAAATGAATTATATGGGATGTTCAGAAAGTTTGAGTTCTGGCTACAATCTCTTTTCTTTCTAGTCCAAATTGTCTCTAGAGATGGTATATCCATAGATCCTATAAAGACAAAGGCTGTGCAAGAATGGCCTACTCCAATGAACATAACTGGCGTATGTAGTTTTATTATTTTAGAAGGTTACTATCGATGTTTCTTTCAAAACATAGCCCATTTAGCCAACCTAATGACCAAGCTCACACGAAAAGGGGTTATATTCATATTCACCAAGGAATGTGAATAGTTTTATGAAGAATTGAAGAGGAGGTTAGTGAATTCTCTGATCCTAACCCTACCATTGGGGAATTATGGGTTTGTTATCTATAGTGACACGTCAAAGAAATGACTTGGTTGTGTACTTATGCAGAATGATCGAGTGATTGCCTTTGTTTCTAGGAAGCTAAAAATTCATTAACAACACTATCCAACTCATGACCTTGAGTTAGAAGTAGTAATCTTTACTCTGATGATTTGGAGACATTACCTCTATGGCATGAAATGTGAGATATATACAGATCATAAGAGATTGAAATATATATTATCAGAGAAATAACTCAACTTGAGACAAATAATATGGATCTAGATATTCAAAGAAGACGATTTCACAATACACTACCACCCTAGGAAGGAAAATAAGGTGGAAGACACATTGAGTAGAACTGACCGCGGAATTCTGAAAAAAATGAGAGTTTAAAGGGATACTCTGTTGATGGATATAGTAAATATTGATATGGGAATTATCATGGAAGGTAACATGTCAATACTTTTTCAAATGGTATCTGAACCATCTTTACTGGAAAGGATAAAAAATTCTCCGGATGATGATGAGGAGTTTCAAAGGAAAATTAAAGCTATAAATGATGGTAGGTAGACATAATTCACATATAAAGGTTGCATTTTGAAATTCGGAAAAAGGCTTTGTGATCCCTCTATTTCCGTGCTAAAGAGGGAACTATTGGATGATGCCCATAGCTCTAATTTCTCTATATACCCTGGTAGCACAAATATGTTTAGAGATCTAAAGGAACCTTTTTGTTGGGAAAACATGAAGAGGTAGATTTCTAATTTCTTGTCGAGATGTTTAGTTTGTCAACAGGTGAAGGTAGGAAGACATCATCCTGGTGGACTCATGCAACCCCTTTCTATACATATGTGGAAATGGGATGATATTACGATGGACTTTGTAATGGGACTACCAAAGACTCCATAAAGGAATGATATAATATGGTTCATTGTTGACCGTCTTACAAAATATGCACACTTTCTTACTATAAGGTAATATTTACCACTTGAATGTTTAGAATGAATATATATTAATGAAGTTGTAAGAATTCATGGGGTACCCTCATCAATTGTTTCCGATTGTGATCCCGATTTTACATCATTTTTCTGTATGAGTCTTCAGAAGGCCTTAAATACTGATCTTCGTTTGAGCACTGCCTACCACCCACAAACTGATGGACAATCCGAAGGGACTATTAAAACATGAGTAGACATGTTGAGTTATATTTCACTTGATTTTAAAGGCATGTTGGATCAGTATTTACATATCATGGAATTTTCTTACAATAATAGCTTCCATTCAAGTATTCAGAAGCCACCCTAGGAATCATTATATGGGAGGAGATACCGTACACCAACTTTTTGGGATGATGTTGGTGAAATAAAGCTTGTGGGCCAAGAACTTGATGAAGAAACAGCAAAAAAGGTGATGATTATCAAGAACCATATCAAAACAGCTCAAAGTTTGCAAAAGAGCTATACTGATAACCGAAGTAATTATTTGGAATTTCAACGAGGTGACCACATTTTCTTAATGGTATCTCCATGGAAGGGTATTATACGATTCTATAAGAAGGGAAAATTAAGTCCCAGGTAAATCAGACCATTTGAAATTCTTGACCGAATTGGAGCCATATCTTACCATTTGGAAATGCCTCCAAGTATCTCCAAGGTTCACAATGTGTTCCACATGTCAATGTTAAGAAAGTACATGCTAGACGCAACACACGTACTCATTTATAAAGAAGTGGAACTTCTGCCCGATCAATCATATTGTGAAGAGCCTATCAAGATTCTTGATACTAGAGAACAAGTATTGAGAAATCGGATGACTTGTCTTGTAAATGTTCTTTGGAGGAACCATAAAATGGAGGAAGCAACCTGGGAGCCTGAGGAGCTTATGTTAGAGACATACCCAATACTTTTTAGGTAATATTTTCTGAATATTGAGGAATAATTTTTTTTAAGGAGGAGAGAATGTAACACCATAGGTTTTGAAAATAGATATAGAATTCAGTTTTTTAATATTTCCATTAAACACAACTTTGCCTCTTTAATGTTTTGAATTTTGAAAAATGGCCAACTAGAATTGTGTTCAGTAAGTCATTTGGAGTCTGATAGAACAAATATGATTTTTGGTGAATAGTAACATACCCTTATGAATAGTAATATGACCCTTATTAATAGTAAAAAATGATATTATTTTACATTAATAAGGTAATATGATAACGAGATCTTAATTAATATTTCAATGTCACATAAAACTAATTATACCTCAAAGATTGTTATTTTTCAAATTAACTTTGAAATTATTTAAAAATTAAATTAATAATATTTAGAAAATAATTTTTGAAAATTGGAGTTGACATTTGAATTCTACACGTAATAAAATGGTAGGGGTGAATTTTTTGGATTTTTCTGAACATCATGCTTTTTTTTAAGAATAGTGAAATACGATAAGATACCATATATACAAATCCTTAGTTAAATACACTAATTATGACATCATAATTGATTAAAGGCCATTTGGTTTGAACTCACATGCACTTATTACTACTAGGTGTCACATGAAACAACACTATTGGTTGTATTGAGTGATATAATAAAATAATGAATTAAATATGCAAAATTTACTCCTCTCCTCCACTATAAAAACCCCTCACCACTACCTCTTCTCATCACTCCTATAAGCCTTGAAGCTCCTCAATGTTCTTCCCATTTAACCTTACCAAATCTCTCCCCATTCCCATGAAGCTTCTAGTCTTTCAAAAAGAACAAAACCCGTTTCCTTAAAGAGATTCTCATGGAGGTTATTTCAAGAGGTAAATCAACCTTCATTTTCATTTGGTTTCATTTCAATTTATCATATTTTTCTATCCTCACTTCAACTAATCATTCCAAATGATCATGTTAACTCCAATATCATATATATACTGGAGTTATATCATGTGAATGGATGAACCATAATAAATATTCTTACTCCCTCCCTTTTATATTTATCAACGAAATCAACGTCCATGAGGTTCCAATTTTTAGCCTTCGTGGATGATGAAGCATAGTTCCTCATTTTATTCGTCATTACGGGTCATTAAACCATATTTATGGTCAAAAAAGACTATAATATATGTATTATAACATAATTATTATTTAGGAACTATAATATGTCCATATAATTATGTTATATGACAAAAGTAGTTCATAATATTCCAAATCCGCCGAATAATTGAAGTGGTCTTCATCTAATGATTATTACAAATTCCATGTAACCAATTGATATAAATGAACATTATAAATTATTTCTGTTCATATATAATATATATTTCCAGACCTGGAGATTTATAACCATTTTACATGATCTCCATTATAAAAAAAACAAGTGAACTAATTATGAAAATAAAGAAAATTAACACCTCAGAACAATGAAATTCAATATAAAAACATAGCAATAAGTGTATAAATGAACTAAAATAAATTATGATAAAATAAATACATGTCTAATATTTTTTTTAAAATAAGTTATTAATAAGTATAATTTCATATTGTAGGAGATTAAGTTCAAGAGCAGAACACGTTTGGAGTTAAGGAAAGGAGGTTTCTACCCGAACATTGATTTTCATTCCGGATACTTTTATTGTCCAATTACCGCAATGAAATTCTTATGTATTGTTATGTACTCCTCGTATATTTTTTGTGAGTATCATATATATGTTTACAAACTATAATCCTTCCTTATTTTATGGATAGGTACACATTTTAAAATGAACATTCAAAATTGTTTCAAAAAGTCAATCCTGATTGAAGGGAATTTCTAAAATTCTTACCTATGTTCAAGTGCACTCAATAATATGTTTTTGGAAACCATTATCTTTATAAAATCATCCATTTCTTTATTAAAATACTATCTTACTTAACTTATGGTTTTATACAAAGATTTTTCCAAAAAGAACTCTTTTTTTCAAAATAAAAGAGTATTTGTCTCCAGAATGGCTTAATGATTTCATAAGAGTGTTTTCATAAAATTAATCACTCTTGTTAATTCCATGCTTGTAGGGTCCATAAAAAATCCGAAAAGGAGAATGGGAATCCACTTTAATCCAAGGGAGACTCCACCTCATTTCCCCCAAAATAAGAATTGGGAAAGGTGGGGACATACTCAAAGGATGGCCTAAGACGAACCGGTCTGCAGACAGGTCCCATGAAAACGATATGCAGCTGGTTCCGTGAAGCACCCCCTCCACGGACCGCTGTCTTTCACGGAATGTAGGTGGAGATCCTCCGCGGGCGCGAAGCAGGACTGGTGTCGACCTGGTTCACCGTCACAAACAGCCCCAGCCGTGAATCGCGTCGACTGGACTGGACCACATCTGTTGTCTTTCGCGGAATGGAGGCGGTACCCTGCGTGGTCACGAAGCACTCCCCGATCTCATTTGGTTCACGGGGGGGGGGGGGGGGGGTGCGTTCAATTCCTCCCGCGAGTTGCGGATTTCCCAAGTCATCTGTAAATCGGGTTCTCACTCATGGGCCTCCACAACAGGTGCATCATGACCACAATTACATCTCTTTCCCCCTCTATAAAAGGAGACCGATGGGGAAGAGAAAGGGGGATTTCGGAGAGATCGACTAGATTCGGGTCGAAGGATTTCGAATGAAGGAGCTTAGTATTTTGCGAACCACGAAGTTCCAGTCCGTGAACCAGAATAGGTATAAAGATTGAAGAAAATTAATAAGGAAATAAAATGCATAATTACTTGGTGAACCGCATGTAACACCCCAAGCTTCTATGGTATGCTTCTCTTTGGAATAATATAATAGGAAGTGTGGTACGCAACATCGAGTTCTAACACACCACAACCAATCAAACTAGCCATTATGAATTGGAATACCCACTTTTTGAAATTTATAAATTTTATTTTTCAAAATGGACTTAATTTTTGGATTCGGAATATCTAAATTAGTATACGGTGAATTTTTGGTATTTTTCTGAAAAACGTCATTTTTTGATGAATAGTGAAACCACTAAGTGGTAGTAAAAAAACTGAATTTTTCATAAAACTTAATTTTACCACTTCTGTAAGTGGAATTTCGAAAATCCGAGAGACATGGTTAGTATCAAGGACAAAAATGTGGTTCATTGAGATGAAAATAATTTTTGATGAATAATAACTTTTTTACTTTTATTTACCACGGTTAAAAATAAATAGGATAATTAAGGGTAAAAATGATATTAATATTACCCTAACACATGTCCTAATTCTATTGGAGAAGAATTATTTGACAAAAAATAACCCTAGGAATAAAATATTATCATTTAGGTCCACTTGGATTACATTAGGACAATTATTATTATTTAATTAAAAGAAGAGTTAAAAGAATTAAAATCAAAGTTTATTTACTAAATAATTTTTAATATATGGTTATACATAAGATAAATTCGATTGTAAATATTCATTAGAAAGATAAACAGAGTTCCTACATAATGGTATTTTATTTATAATTTTTAGAAATTAAATAATTTAATTTATTTATGACCCAATGATGATGCAGTAATTACCATAATAGTGAAAAATTAAAATAATTGATATTATAAACACCCAAATAAATATAATTTGATACTTTTTATAAATTAAACTAATTTTCTAGGTTAACATGACATGTTATTAATGAGTTAATTAACTTTATTAGAAGTAATCATTCTGTTATGATTTTCACAAAAATCAATTGTCCAAATAGTGTCAAAATTGACATAAAAGTGTTTTTAAAACAAATAATCTATTATTCCTTGATATTCAATTCCTAAAAATATAAGGTTCGTCCAAGAGACTTATATCATGATAGGTGTATCATTAATGGACCACTTGAGGGTCTCTAGGAGGTATATAGTTAGTTTATTAACTATATAATATAAAAATACAAAGTGACATGGTAAGTGTCAAACTAATTAACTAAGAGTTAAAACTAAAAGATATGGTTAATATAATGACCCAAACCTGTATAAATTCAATTTTTTGAGTGGTTTTCGACCCATCCCCAACTTAATCATTAAATAATCCACTTTTGAGCTATTAGAAACCGAATATAAATTTATTATAAAATAATATTTCTTGCTTTTCCAAAGGTGCCCCTCACCCCTCTTATAAAAGGGAACTCCCCCTTCTCATTAATTCATACCATCAAAGACATTTGGCTCAGCCAAACCCTGCCCAAAGACTCTCTCAACTTCCCTCAATTCATCCTATAGGCCTTACTTTAGTCAGAAAGCCAACCTAAGCAGCCCTTTTGATCAAATCAAAAGGAAGAACCTGAAGAAGAGGTAAGGATTTCACCAACCTTTTTCAAGTTCCTTTCTTCTTCCACTTCTTCATTCCTTGTTATTACCATTCTAAAATAATAACTCCAGTATCTTATATATATTGTGATTTTATTATAAATATGGTACAACCATATTCATTATTCTATCCATCCTTTGAATAACATGTCACAATACGTGCGTATGTACGGCTTACCGTCTCCACGTCGTGGTGTAATTGTTACTCAATAAATTATTATTTGGATGGGTGTAATAATGATGTGTAATTCAAGTAAATAATAAAGATAAAATGATAATGATGCTTTATATATGATATATCATCCAATTATAAATTATTTTAATATCAAAATAATGATATTGTCGCTCGTGCGTACATACAGACTACCGTCTCCACGAACACGATGAGATTCATTCTCCATCGTATCCATTCAAGTCTAATTCTCATTTGATGATTAATAATAGTATCTAAAGACTTGATATCATTCTGGATATGATTAAGATAAAACCTATCCATGACAAAAATGGCTTACGTAACAAAACATATAAAACAAAACGAGTAAATTAACACCCGAAACAATGATATTACTAATATATTATTAACAAACCAATGTTATAAGATCATATATGATATAATATTAATGTATATGATTCTTTTATAATTTAATAACAATTATTTTACAATTATACAGGAGGTTAACCTACCCCCAACCAAGGAAATGTACAAGTTAAGGGTTTATTTCGCAATATCTTCATTATCCGAGGTTTTTTATATATAATAATCTACTAGGATCTCATTATCATCCACATCCATGTTTCTTAAAAATGTATTTCAAATAATTTTTACTATTTACAAGAATATTGGTTAAATTCATTTATACCCTTTTTTGACTTTTTATAAGAGGGTTATAAAGGAATATATCCGTCGTTTTCCAAACAAGGTGATTTTTAACCTTTTTGACAGAATTACGGTAAGAATTTTTTTTAACTTATATGGCGGGTGCGGCTATTTTCCTCCGTTATAAAATCGTCGAAGCTTCTCATACAAGATTATAAGAATATTTTCAATGAAAATGTTTTATTTTATAAATATATGACTCTTAAATTATTTCAAAATATAAAGATATATTTATCTAAAAAGAGTTTTTATTTCATCTATGTCAACATCCTTTGATGGATTTTACTCTTATTTGAAGTTGATTTATTACGATACAAAACTTCTATATGGTATTGAAGGTTTTTTGATATGTTTGACTGTGGATGTGTTATTTTTATAGCATTCATGGTTTATAGATAAAGTATTTACATTTCGTATGCTAGTTTTAATACGAATGTTTATGTTATGTTTAAACCTTTTCATATGGGAATGCATTGGACTTAATATGTGACGTGTGGAGCCCGCTATAGCTCCTCTATGCATCAGTAGATCTCATGAGACAAACTAGTGTCTTGGCACAAGGCCTTGGAAAATTATTTTTGTGTTCTTTCCATGAGGCCTTGGCTATGTGGTTATGATAGTCTGACATTATGCATTGCATCATTATGAAAATGGTTATTGATATTTCATGTGATTATTCGATTATTAGAATATCCATTTGAATAAGTAAATGGAATTATTTCATTTTATTTTTACCATAAAATGTTGAATTTCAAGTTTAAAATGATTTTATTTTAGTTATACATTTCCTTAAATGTTTATTATTATTTCTGAATGTTTCCGCTATATTTTTATCCTTACTGGGCATTTGAGATCACCCCTTTTCTATGTTTTATTTTTCCCAGGATGTGAAGATGTAAATAATGAATGACCTGCAGGGATTGTATGAGGGGATAAGAGTGTAGACTATGGAGACTGTGTTGTTGTAGTTCTTATTTTTATGATGTAATGTAAAACATTATGAATATATCTAGTGTTTCCAAGGCTACTAAACTAATCGGTAATTCAAGATTTGATCTTTCTTGTGATCATGCCAACATTATGTAATAATGCACCGACTCTAGGTAACTGGGGTTGGGGCGTTACAGTTGGTATCAGAGAATGTTTAGTACAAACCTTGAAAGCTAGATTTAGATAAACTCTGATTAGAGAACATAGACCTAAGATGGACTTTGAGGATTAGTAGAGAAGAACATTCTAGAATTTTGGTATTGTAATTATTTTGTGAGTTTTCTAAGAAATACATCCCTGTCTGGATACGAGCAGGTAGAGGCGGCTCTAGAAGTAATGTAACTAGTGGTAAAACCCGAAAACACAACTTTGAGCTAGACTCGAACGGGAAATGGTGCACGACAACGGGCCTAGCCGCACTCTTGGTTACGACACTCACGGGGGATATGCTTAGGATAACTCTCATTTTATTTAAAAATCATTATGAAGGGTTTATGAGTATATACATCCTCAATGAAAACATTTTTATGATAATAGATTATATCCATAAATAGTTCAATTTATGTTAAGTGTTTTAAAATTAGGGAATTATGTATTTTGATTCATAAACTGATCTAGTTTATGCCATTGTCTAGAAATGGTGACTAGTGGATGAAATGGAAACTGTATCAATGCACAGACTCCATGTAGGGATTTCCCTCCTACTCAAGATAATTATAGTGGATCTGGAGATGCAACTGGTGCCGATTAGCTAATCACCATACTGAGACATCTCACTCAGGTTATGAATAATAACATTACCCATATGGAACACCTTGATCCACAGCGTGGAGGATCAATGTTAGATCGCTTCATGAGTAAACAACTACCAACATTCAATGGGAGTACAAATCACTTAGTAGTTGAGCAATGGATAAATTCCCTAGAGAAAATATTTTAGGCTTTGGGGAGTAGTGAAAGGAAAAAAGTTATCATGGCAGTTTACGGCCTCACTGGAGATACTGATTAATGGTGTTCATTGATTCAAAACACGAAGGAAGATGATGAAGTATCAAATATGGAATGGAGGGAGTTCAATGATATGTTTTTAGAAAAATACTTTCCTCGTGACCATCGAGAAGAAATGGAAAGGAAATTTCTGAGTCTGAGACAAAAGGAGGATGAGATTGTCGCAAAGTATGAGGCTAGTATTACAAGGTTATCAAGGTATGATTGGGATTATATACGTAACCCAAGAAGTAAGATTTATAATTTATTTTATGGGTTAAAACCATTTCTCCATTGAGCATTAGTCTCACAATACTTCTCGTCGTATGAAGACATTGTCACACGTGCTATCAAGACAGAGAAAGAATTCTCAAAGTCTTATGACTTTGATGAAAAGAAAGAGAAGAATACATCTGCTGATCAATCTGGGAATGGAAATAAGGGGAAGAAGGGAAAGGTTGAATATCCATCTTGTTGTAAATGTGGTAAGAAACACCCTGGTACTTGTTTGAAGGGAATGTGTGTCTATACAAGTGTGGTGAAAAAAGGCCACCAGGATTGTGATTGCAAGGGGAAGAAGGAAGCTACCAATGTTTAGTGATACAATTGCAGGGAGATGGGAAATTATGCAAATGAATGTCCTAAGTGTAAAGGGAACTTACCTCAGAAAATGCCAAGGGATCAAGTCTACGATTATGCTATCACTACTGCTAAGGTAGAAGCTCCTAAAGACATGGTGGCAGGTAATTCAATGGTTTCCTTAAGTTTAGAAAATGAATTATTTGATTTTGGATCATCGAATTGGTTCAAATCTTCAGAGTTTGTTAAGAAAATTAGATATTTCTAATTTTATTTAACAAGGGAGTTGCCAGTTAAAATTCCTAAGGGAAGTATCATTGCAACAAAGTTTGGTGAATCAGTCCCCATTAGAGCACATAAATGTTCTTTATCTGCTGATCTCATTGTCATACCTATGATTGAGTTTGATATAATCCTCGGTATGTATTGGCTTTCGGACCATGATGCGAAGATTTATTGTAAGAAGAAGGCGGTTGCGATTTTTGATGATGATGATAAGGAACACCTTATCTTTAGAGCAGAATAGTCACCACCTGATTCTTATCTAGATCCACCCCCAGTAGCTGAACTAAATTCAATTATTGGGGAGGAATAAGATGAAATGATTGTGGGTGAGGAAAGGAATGTTCAAATAGAGGATGTACCTGTTGTGAAGGAATATGTAGATTTGTTTCCAGAAGATTTACCTGGACATCCTCGAGAACGAGAAGTTGAGTTATCTATTGATTTAATTCCAGTATCAAGGACTATATCGAAGAATCATTATAAAATGGAAACTGTATAATTAGTTTAAATAATGAAAAACTCGAGGAATTGAGTAATAAGTGATTTATTCTCCCTAGTGTTTCTCCATGGGGATCCACTATTCTTTTTTTAAAAAGAAAGATGGATCTATGAGGTTATGTATCGACTACAGGGAGATCAATGCCATAACAATAAATAACAAATATCTCCTACCTCGCATTGATGATTTATTTGACCAACTGCATGGAGCTCAATACTTTTCAAAGATTGACCTTCGATCTGGATAACATCACTTTTGTGTGAAAAAGGAAGACATTCTGAAGACAGCATTTCGAACAAGGTACATGCATTACGAGTTTACAGTAATGCCTTTTGGATTGACTAATGCACCCTCTGTTTTTATGGATCTAATGAATAGAGTTTTCAAGGAATATCTTGATGACTATGTAGTGGTATTTATTGATGATATCTTGGTATACACAAATTCTACGAAGATCATGAAAATCACTTTCGCATTATCCTGAAGACTCTGAGAAGACATGAATTATATGGGATGTTTTGTAAGTGTGAATTCTGGCTTCAGGATATTTCTTTTCTTGGCCATATTGACTCTATAGATGGAATCTCTATTGATCCTTCTAAGACCAAGGCAATCCTAGAATTGCCAGCACCTATCAGTATAACTGAGGTACGCAGTTTTATTGGTTTGGCAGGTTATTATCGACATTTCTTCCAGAGTTTTGTCCGATTGGCTAACCAATTAACGTAGCTCACACGTAAAGGGTTTAAATTTGTTTGGGCAAACGAGTTTGAAGAATGTTTTAAAGAACTGAAGATAATATTAGCCAATGATCCTATATTGACTCTACCATTGGGGAATGATGGGTTCGTTATTTATAGTGATGCATCGAAGAAAGGACTTGGTTGTGTTCTTATGAAGAATGATAAGGTTATTGCTTATGCATCACTACAGTTAAAAATTCATGAACAAAATTATCCTACTCATGATCTCGAGTTGGCAGCGGTGATCTTTCCTTTAAAGATATGGTGGCACTACCTCTATGGTGAAAACTGTGATATTTATACTGATCACAAGAGTTTGAAGTATATTTTCTCAAAAAAAGAACTAAAATGAGGAAAAGGAGATGGCTTGAATTACTCAAGGATTATGATTGCACGATACACTACCACTCGGGGAAAGAAAACAAGGTAGCAGATGCTTTGAGCAGAAAAGACCGTGGAGTTTTGAACAATTTGAGAATTGAAAGGGATCCAATTTTCATGGATCTAGTAAAGATGGACATAGGAATAACCAGGGAAGGTGAAACATCTATGATTTTTCAAATGGTTTCCAAACCATCTTTACTAGAAAGGATTAAGAGTTCTCAGACCGATGATGATGAATTTCAAAATAAGATTAAATCTGTGAATGATGGGAGATTAAGAGACTTTGTGTATGAGGATGGAATTTTGAAATTCGGGAAGAGACTTTGTATTCCCGAAATACCTGATCTAAAAAGGGAATTGATGGATGATGCACATAGTTCCAATTTCTCTATACACCCTGGGAGCACCAAAATGTATAGAGATTTGAAGGAACATTTTTGGTGGGACAACATGAAGAGGGAGATTGCTGATTTTGTGTCAAGATGTTTCGTTTGTCAAAAATTGAAAGCTGGATGGCAACAGCATGGAGGAGTCATGCAAACTCTTCCCACACCGTAGTGTAAATCTGACAATATTATGATAGACTTTGGCATGGGGCTACCAAATACTCCTAGAAGGAACGATGCAATATGGGTCATTATTGATCGTCTTACCAAGTCGGCACATATTCTTGCTATAAGGGAAGATTTACCACTTCAATGACTAGAAAGACTATATATTAATGAAGTTGTGAGACTTCATGAAGTACCCCTATCGATTGTTTCTGATCGTGATCCCCGTTTTACTTCAAGATTCTGGAAAAGTCTTAAGAAATCCTTGGATACTGAACTTCATTTGAGCACTGCCTACCACTCTCAAATAGATGGACAATCAGAACGAACTATTCAAACCTTATAAGACATGTTGAGATCCTACTCACTTGACTTTCAAGGTATGTGGGATCAATATTTACCACTGGTAGAATTTTCCTATAACAATAGCTTCCATTTGAGTATTCATATGACACCATATGAAGCGTTATACAGAAAGAGATGTCGCACACTGACCTGTTGGGATGAAGTTGGTGAAAGAAAACTTGTAGGCCCAGAACTGGTGGAGGAAACAATGGAAAAGGTGAAGGTAATCTATAACCATATCAAATCAGCTCAAAGTAGGCAGAAGAGATATGCCGATAATCGAAGGAATGATTTGGAATTTCAAGTCAGTGATCATGTTTTCCTGAAGGTATCTCCATGGAATGGATTCATACATTTTGGTAAGAATGGTTAATTGAGTCCCAGGTACATCAGACCTTTCGTAATTCTAGAACGAATTGAGGCTATAGCATACCGATTGGAAATGTCACCAAGTCTCTCCAAAGTTCACTATGTGTTCCACGTATCTATGTTGAGGAAATACATGCCTGACCCAACACATGTACTCACCTATGAAGAATCAGAACTGGAACCCGATCTGTCTTATTATGAAGAGCCCGTCATGATTCTTGATACGAGAGAACAAGTACTGAGAAACCAGACGACTCGTCTGGTAAAAGTTTTGTGGAGAAACCATAAGATGGAAGAGGCAACATGGGAACCTGAAGAACTTATGATGAAGAACCACCCGAGTCTTTTCATGCGGTAGTATTCTAGAAATTTCAAGGAAAAAATTATTTGAAGGAGTGGAGAATGTAACAGCCCAAGCTTCTACGGTACAATTCTCTTTGGAATAATGCAATAGCGTGTGTTGTACGCAACATCGAGTTTTAACACATCACAACCAATCAAACTAGCTGTTATGAATAGTAATACCCACTTTTTGAAATTTATAAATTTTATTTTTTAAAATGTACTTCATTTTTGGATTCAGAATATGGAAATTATCCTATGGTGAATTTTTGGTATTTTTCTAAAAAACATCATTTTTTGATGAATAGTGAAACCACTAAGTGGTAGTTAAAAAAACTGAATTTTTCATAAAACATAATTTTACCACTTTTGTGAGTGGAATTTCGAAAATCCGTGAGACAAAATTTATATTAAGGACTAAAATGTGGTTCATTGAGATGAAAATAATTTTTGGTGAATTGTAACTTTTTACTTTTATTTACCACGGTTAAAAGTAAATAGGGTAATTAATGGTAAAAGTGATATTAATATTACCCTAGAACATGTCCTAATTCTATTGGATAAGCTTAATTCGACCAAAAACAACCTTAGTAATAAAATATGATCATTTAGGTCCACTTGGATTAGATTAGGACATTTATTATTATTTAATTCAAAGAAGAGTTAAAAGAGTTAAAATCAAGGTTTATTTACTAAATCATTTTTAATATAGGGTTATAAATAAGATAAATCCGATTGTAAATATTCATTAGAAATATTAAATTATTTCCTACATAATCGTATTTTATTTATAATTTTTATACATTAACTAATTTAATTTATTTATGACCCAATGATGATGCAGTAATTACCATAATAGTGAAAAAAATATTATAATTGTTATTATAAACACCCAAATAAATATAATTTGAGACTTTTTAGGAATTAAAATAATTTTATAGGTTAATATTACATGTTAGGAATGATTTAATTAACTTTTTTTGAAGTAATCATTCTTTTATTATTTTCACAAAAATCAATTTTCCAAATAGTGTCAAAATTGACATAAAAGAGTTTTTAAAACAAATATTCTATTATTAATTGATATTCAATTCCTAAAAAGATAAGGTTCATCCAAGAGACTTATATCATGATAGGTGTATCATTAATGGACCACTTGTGGGTCTCTTAGACATATATAGTATGTTAATTAACTATATAATATAAAAATACAAATTGACATGGTAAGTGTCAAACTAATTAACTAAGAGTTAAAACTAGAAGATAAGGTTAATATAATGACCCAAACCTGTCTAAATTCTATTGGTTGAGTGGTTTTCGACCCATACCAACCTTAACCTTTAAATAATCCACTTTGGAGCTATTAGAAACCGAATATGAATTTATTATAAAATAATATTTCTATCTTTTCCAAAGGTGCCTCTCACCCCTCTTATAAAAGGGAACTCCCCCTTCTCATTAATTCACACCTTCAAAGCCATTTGGCTCGGAAAAACTCTGACAAAATACTCTATGAACTTCCCTAACTGCATTCTAGAGGCCATCCATTAGTCATAAAGCCAACCTATGGAGCCTTTTTTATCAAATCAAAAGGAAGAACTCGAAGAAGAGGTAATGATTTCACCACCCTTTTTCAAGTTCCTTTCTTCTTCCACTTCTTGTTTCTTTGTTATTACCATTATAAAATAATAACTCCAGTATCTTATATATATTGTTATGTTATTATAAATATGGTACAATCATATTCAGTATTCTATCCATCCTTTGAATAACATGTCACCATACGTGCGTACGTATGACTTACCGTCTCCACGACGTGGTGTAATTGTTATTCAATAAATTATTATTTGGATGGGGATAATAATGATGTGTAATTCATGTAAATAATATATATAACATGATAATTATTATTTATATATGATATAACATCCAATTATATATTATTTTAATATCAAAAGAATGATATTGTCACTCGTGCGTACGGACGGACTACCGTCTCCACGAATGCGATGAGATTCATTCTCCATCATATCCATTAAAGTGTAATTCTCATTTGATGATTAATAATAGTATCTATGGACTTGATATCTTTCTGAATATGATTAAGATACAACCTATCCATGACAAACACGACTTACGTAACAAAACATATAAAAGAAAACGAGTATGTTAACACCCGAAACAACGATAATACTAAGATATTATTAACAAATCAATGTTGAAAGATCATATATTATATCATATTAATGTATATGATTGTTGTATAATTTAATAAAAATTATTTCACTATTATACACAAGGTTAACCTACCCCCAAAAAAGGAAAAGTACAAGGTAAGCGTTTATTTCGCAATCTCTTCATTATCCGAGGTTGTTTATACGTAATAATCGACTGGGATCTCTTTATCATCCGTATCCTTATTTCATAAAAATATATTTCAAAACATTTTTACTATTTGCAATAATATGGTTGAAATCCATTTATACCCTTTTTTGACTATTTATAAGAGGTTTATAAAGGAATATTCTCGTCGTTTTCCAAATAAGGTGCTTTTTAACCTTTTTGACAGAATTAAGGTAAGAATGTTTTTTTAACATATACGGCGGGTGCGGCTATTTTCTGCCATTATAAAATCGTCGAAGCTTCCCTTAAATGATTACAATAATATTTTCAATGAAAATGTTTTATTTTATAAATATATGACCATTAAATGATTTCAAAATAGAAATAGATATTTCTCTAAAAAGTTTTTTGATTTCATCTATGTCAACATCCTTTGATGGATTTTACGCTTATTTGAATTTGATTTTTTATGATACAAAACTTCTATATTGTATTAAAGGTTTTGTGATATGTTTGACTATGGATGTGTTATTTTTATAAAATTCATGGTTTATGGATGAAGTATTTACATTTCCTATGCTAGTCTAAATACGAATGTTTATGTTATGTTTAAAACTTTTCATATGGGAATGCATTGGACATAATATGTAACGGGTTGAGTCCTCTATAGCTCCTCAATGCATCGGTAGGTCTCATGAGACAATCGAGTGTCTTGTCACAAGGCCTTGGAAATTCTTTTTTTAGTCTTGGCATGAGGCCTTGGATATAAGGTTATGATAGTATGGAATTATGCATTTCATCATTATGAAAGTGGTTATTGATATTGCATGTGATTATTCGATTAGTAGAATATCCATGTGAATAAGTAAATGGCATTATTTCATTTTATTTTTTCCATACTATGTTGATGTTCATGTTTAAAAGGATTTTGATTTAGTTATACATTGCCTTAAATGTTTATTCTTATTTATGAATGTTTTCGCTATATTGTTATCCATACTGGGCATATGAGCTCACCCCTTTTATATGTTTAATTTTCCCAGGATGTGAAATTATGGATGACCTGTAGGGATAGTATGAGGTGATAAGAGTGTACACTATAGAGACTATGTTGTTATAGTTTTCATTTTTATGATGTAATGTAAAACATTATGAATATATCGAGTGTTTCCAAGGCTACTAAACTAATCGGTCTTTCGAGATTTGATCTTTCGTGTGATCATGACAATGTTATGTAATAATGCACCGACTCTAGGTAACTAGGGTCAGGGCGTTACACCACGGACATAAAATAACAAAGAAAAGAAGACCGTGAACCATGGATCCTCCATGGATGCACTCCTCGCGGACTAGGGAGTTTATGCCCCTTTTCCGATCCATTGCACTGTGAATCCCCCTCCTATGCGGGCGAAGCCCTGACTGATGAAGCCCCGAACGACACCACCATCGGCCGTTGTTGCTCACATGGATCCCTCTGCGTACCACCCTAGTATGCAGGCTAAACCCGAAGCCGTGAACCAAGGTGGTTCGCAGGATGCCCATCAGTCTGGGGACCACCCTGGTTCGCAGATAGCCTCTCCAGCCGCTTAGCACCTCCCTACGCGAAGGGCGCCACCACTCATACTCATGTGTGGCCTGCCAAATCCTTTGAAGTTCCTATTCCATGAGCCAGATAAAATACTCCCAATCTGGCCTGATCCTCCACATCTCCCTCATTGTCCCATTCATCGGCCCCGAGCCGAGGCCTCCACTAGAGCCACCAGACCAATGTGATATAACCTTCAGGAACATCAGTGCGCCGTTTTGAGTTCACATACCCAATGTGAGCCAAGGTGAAGGGGTTTCTCCGACCCTTGGGCGGATTCCCGAAGCATTCCTGGGTTCACATTCCCACACTAATGCAGAGTCCGAGTTCGGCATCCCCCATTCTGCCACTCCACTTGTTTGGACTGGGGTGCTTCTCTTATCCTCGGGGAGTGGCGGGATACCCATCAGAAGGAAACCCCCATGCAACTTCGTACTTCCGCACGGCCATGACCAAGGAAGGGTGTAGTGGGGAAGGGTGATGCTCCATCCTTCTTAGGGGACAAGTCCCTCTTCCTCTGCGCTTTTTCACCCTGGGCATCCACCTCGTAGTAAGCCCCGACTTTATGGGATGCCTCTATGTGTATACCCCACTCCACATCCCACAGACGAACCATTCGCGACGTGATCGTTTGCTCCCTACTGCCTCTTGTTTCTCACACTGAGCATGACTCATGTGGGCTTAGAGTAAGCATTGACCATGACATCCTCTCATTGGAATCCACCTCGGAGTAAGCCACAAATTTATGGGCGTCCTCAGAATGTAATCCCCAATCCATTACTATGGGCCTCCTCAGATTTTAAGCCCAAATCCATTACTGAGGGCCTCCTCAGAGTGCATGCCCCTAGATAATTCGAACTATGTGGAATTTGATCCCTTTATCATAGGAAGGGTACGTAGGAAGCCTCCCTGAGGTTCAAGCCCAACAATCGGTCAATTTGACTATCTTCACGATGGTTCACCACACCACTCCTAGTGCCAATTCAATGATTCAAGACTCCTCGTGGTCATTAATACAATGAGGGATGGTAAACCTCGGGCATATATAAATTTGAACCCCTGCGTCCAGTTGACCATTGCCAACAAAGAGTAATCCATGGATACTGTTATTGGGTATAGACCAAATATTCACAAACATATGAACACGTCTTAAATCAATAAGAGAGTCTCGTAACAGGTAATAATTCCCCCCAAAGGGGTGTGATGAGCCCGAATTTCCATCCTCTCAACAAATGTGAGTTCTTAAGCATCGCTGGTCAAACCACCCAGCAAACGCCTGCCTTTGGAAACCAGGTCCATGTATTACTAGATATAGAACCATTGGGAGTTTCAAGGTTGAAAATGGTTCATCCAATATGAGTGATTAAGCAGAACCCAACCTTCTCTAATCAACCATCGGGTAGTGCATGTTTCGTTCCCAAGACCCGGTCATGCGCCGCGAGACAAAAAATGGTGAACCCGATGTGAATATTTTACCAGGCAGGACAGATTTAACCTAATCCCACCATGTTCCCCCTTTATACTCATAAAGAGGGCCAAACATGGTCATTAATTACACATGGGATCATGAGATGCTTCTTTGATGGGTTTTCTATTTGTATTTGTTAAAATGATCTACATGTACCATTCAGAACACCCTTCGATCCAATAGCGTCACAAAGGAACTCATAGGCGCAAGCTTCCAAAAACACAATGACCGTACTTCATCACAAATAGAGGACCCCGTCACCTACCCAGCGTCTTCAACGCTGGGTCTCGGATGCACTGATCTGAGAGTACCACGTGAATGGTACTCTCCCGACAGTGGAGGCGGCCATGCCCGCCCTAAAATCCGCCAGGACTCGCCAGACGCCTGCCCAGCAGTGGCCATAAAGGCACATCTGGACAGACCATGTTGCTGTCTCCAACCGTTTCGAGAGTCTATCCGTAGAATGATACAACGTGTACCTCCCTTATCTTAGGGAGGCAGACGAGTTGGATGTTGAGGACTTCATTCCCGTTGAACGGGGGTCCTACTCCAAGACCCCCGCCAGAAGTTTTCATCTCGGTCAAGCTGCAACTCAACATCCTCACGCTAAGGAGGATACAGTTTCAAGGATCTAGGCCCACACCTCCCGAGTTCTGGCCCCTCGGACAGCCTGATGAGGGCGAAAAACTTACAATAGGGGACCGGTCAACACCCTTGTCCCCGAGGAGGATATCTGCTTCCTAGTCACGAAGACGCTTCACGAACAGGAACATACAATTTTTTGATCCTCCAATGCATGCCATCCAGACATGGTGGCACACCATCTAGACATGGAAGCATCATATGAGCAGGCACGCATCCCCACCGAGCTCCGTCAAGCCCATCGCACACACAGGACACCAGTTACCCAGCATGCACCTCACCCTGCCCAGGGTTGTCAGTCCCACCAACCTGACGTGGTGGCGACCCAGTGCCTACAGGACCAGCTCCTAGTAGATGCTTCTCACACCTACCGTCCTAATATGGTGGTGATCAACAAATCCCGCCACCCAGATGTGGTGGAAACTCATAGGAGGGCACGTATCCCCGCCAATATTGGCCACCGACTCGATATGGTGGGAAACCAACATATGCAGGGCCAGCTCCCTGTGGATGCAAGTAAAGTCCACCATCTCGATGTGGTGGAAAATGAAGAGATAAACTGGCATATCATGGCCAAGGGGCAGATTCTTTCACCTGCCCCGACATAGGAGAATTTTCAGTACCCACTGACCACCGGAGGACCAGAGCCGGATATTCCAACTCCGATATCGGAATGGGCCTTCATACCCATTCCAGCCAAATATGTCTCTCTGCATATCCTGGAAATGATGGATGAGCAGAAATCGATCCAGGATCATATCTTGCAGACTTGCCAGAGTGTAATCGCATCAGTGGTGATAGCAAGGACTCGGGCCCGTGAGCATGTCTCCCCAATTGAGTCGACTCATCTAAGATACGAGGTAGCCTCCTCGGAGCATATCTGTATCCCTGCTTCCACCCAGGAGGGTAGCCAGCTATATTCCGCGATGCAAGGGAAACCAGATCAAGCAGCTTCACTCATTCCGACTAGGGGACACCATTCCATCACAATGGATGCTCCAGAGCAGGCATATATCCCTGCTAAAAGTCAAGATGTTCGTCGACGTATCCTAGAAACATCACGGGACCCAATTAGACAGGGACCCAAAGGTGAAGGTCGTTGTCAATAGCAGACGGTCCCCACTGCCCGGAATAAAGCACCATGAATGCGCCGAAGGTAGCCGGAAAATAAAGAGCATGTTCATGACTCCGCTCTACTAGAAGCTAGGGTTCCCAACGCCGCTAAGTGCATATCGAATGCTCAGAACCCTGCCCACCCATTACCATATTATGGGAGAGTCAATAGCAGTTGCGAAGGTCCTCCCTGTAATGTAGATACTAGAAGCTCTAAAGGTCCTCCCCAGAGCACCCATGGGGGCCTCCCCCACAGGCATATAACGATCGATCATGAGAGTTCCTCTCTTTTATGTCAGTTGCGGAAACCCTCCATGTGACCAGAAGATCGAGCAGCAATAAGGTCCTCCACTTGATGCGGTCCACCCTGAAGGTCCTCCCCGGGGTATAGCTACAAACACTCTCCATGCAGTGGGACCATAGATTATGATAGTAGTCCTCTCTATGATAGTCACAACTATGGAGGCCCTCCCCATAGTGACATATCATTAGGATAAGAAGGCCCTCCCCTTGTCGTAGCCTACGCTGAAGGTCCTCCCCAGGGGTTACGTTGCAACAACACTCTGTGCAGCCGGGCATTAGATCACGGTGGTAGTTCTCAACACCCTGATAACAGAGGTCCTCCCTATAGAGATGTCAAGCAATTTGAAGGCCCTCCCCTCTTTTCGGTACATTCTTAAGGCCCTCCCTAGGGTGTACCCTGCAGATATTATCCATATGGAAGCTGTAATGGTATTCCTCGCCATTGCAGCAGCTGTGATGGTAGTCCCCGCAACCACGACGCCATTGTGAAGGTCCTCCCCACAGTGGCCCCAAGTAACAAGATGGCCATCCCCTTATCGTAGTGTGTATTTAAGGTCATTCCTAGGATACACGTCAAACGTCAAACCATGATGGTCATCCTCACCATGATGGTAGTTGTTGCGAAGGCCCTCCCCGTAACAACACTACACAGTCAGAAGTTCCTCCCCTTTCTAAGACACGCCTTGGAGGTCCTCCCCAGGTTATGCACTGCAAAATAGCTCTATGCAGTAAGGCGTCATGAAATAATGGTAGTCCTCTCCATTACGGTCATCATTACAAAGGCCCTCCCCATTATGACATATCATATCGACAGGAAGGTCCTCCCCCTGCCAAATCAAGAACGGAAAAGCCCTCGTATGCTGAGGCAGTCATAAGGATGGGAGAAAGCATGTCAGATTCCAAGTCAATCCCTAAATACACCCATATTAAATCAGGAGACGTTCCGGGGCCACATTCATCTCCCAAACCACCTCAGAATCGCCCACATGTCAATTCAATACCTACCCGTCCCACTGCCACCAACCACCCTATCGGCGAGCGTCTCAGTTGGGATGACCAGGTAGAGGAATCACTAGTGGAGGAGTATGCTGACATGTTGCACCTAAGGAAATGATTGGCCAGGGATGATATACCAGTTATGTTTTGGCCCACGGCCACCTTCCAGTTCGACATACCCAGAGAGTTGTTAGAAGAATGTGTGCACGGCATCCTCCATAATATATGGACAACCCTTCGCCGACTGAAATCACGCTTTCTACCCTATGACGGTCATATAGACCATGTCAAGACAATAGGATACCTCCTGTGTCACATCGACCTAGATTCTCTTCCTTCGGCACGACATCATCGACCCGAGAGGCGTAATGGAAACATGGAGATAGCCTGCCTCTATGCACTGCACTAGTTGTGTCACCTCATCGGTGACGCTCTAATGAGATTCCATATCAGAGGATGGGGAGAGCATGGAGCTTTGAATTTCACTCCGCTCCCCACCAAAAAGAACCCGTTCAGCGTAGTGTCTTGAAACGTTATCACAACAAGGCAACAATTGAGTGGGGTCCATGTTAAGGAGAGTCGACACGCCCAACAGAGTCAGGCCATGAGTAAGTCCCAGAAGCGTCAGGCTCGACGGGAATGAGCCATTCAAAAACTCTGAAATCAGGCCACCAAGAGTATACAATAGGCCCCTCTCCTATGAGAGTCCAATCAGTGGTCATTTCATGCCTCCCTATAAGGGATTGATTCATGGAAGTACTTGGCACCAAACCTAGTTCACCCCCGAATAGGGGCACGTGAGATCAGACATGTTACGATAGCAGCAGCCACCACCAAAATCTAGGGTCAACCCCATCCTTTAATGCTGGGGAAAATTTTAACAACAAATTCCTACGTAAGACCAATAAAAATTGGAAGAGACTCAACGTCCAATGAAGGGATCCAACCCCAGACCTCAGGGATGGGGGAATTATTACCTCCTCAACAAGAACCTCCCTCACAACAATTAGTATTCTCTCGTCTAGAGAGGACAGTCAGAAGAGTAGGTTCCTACCCTATCCCATCGTTTGAATCATCATCCCCTCCAAGAGTTAGCAGTACTATAAGATCACATCAAATAACTCTCTGTGTCACCCTTTTTCAAGGGGTCCAAAGGCCATCCTGGGACATGAAAAGGAAGTCCAATAAGAGATATGGGAGATACTATTCATATTTGGAATATGACATCTTCTCCACCCTGCGATACACATCCATCAACGCCATAGAGGCTACCCCCATGGGTAACACCAAAGATGGTGTAGATCCGGATGGATCGGGAGATGATGGTTCCGGTCAGGTTGTGACTCATAAAGAACCACCAGGTGTGCACACCCAGAACCAAAGGTCCGCTCTAAACATGGAAGCCCCTTAAGCTAACCTTCCTCTTCTCACCCTACAAGCATCCAACAAGGATAAGAACAAAGGACTAGTTACCCTTAACCCGTCTCCTTCTCTCGATAAAATTGAGCCACATACGCTCAAAGTGAGATTCTCTCAATAGGAAAAGGAAATGAAAGAATTGAGACGGCTTAACGCCAAGATACTCCAGAGGAATTGTCTTAGTGAGAGTGCGTCACAAGAGGATCCACATCATGCACTCCCAGTAAGTGCACCACAATGACCATGGTTTTCCCCAGAAAATGAATAATGGTCTGGGCTCCTGCCCAATGAGCCGCTCGGCCCATCCAACTACCTAAACGTGGATCCGGATGAAAACCAAGACTTCCCTCCACTCAGGAAGAAACCAGAGTGCATAGGTCTAAACCCACGGAAGGTGTCACCAATGGCACATGCGCCCCTGGTGCCAACCGAGGTGGATATTCAAGCAATGCCTCATGCTACACCTTCCCAGGATCGGGCCCAACAGGATGTCAATCAGGGTCTCACCAACACAATCGAGGCACTAACGACTCGATTGGAAGCAATGGAAGATAGACGTGCTCTAATACAACCAGAGCAGAAGTCCTACCCGGATTGTGTGAGAAACACGCCACCTCCACCCAATTTTGGGATCCCTGTGTTCCATATCTTCAATGGATCAGGCAATCTAGAATAGCATTTGATGCACTACAAGTCTTATTGCGACCCTGTGATGGGAACTCCAGAACAACAAGAAGCAGTAAAACTGAGATTCTTCATATGACCCTTACAAGGACCTGCCTTCGTCTAGAATACAAGTCTTCCATCCCAGTCAATAAAATTATGGGAAGACCTTTGGCAGCAGTTCCTCCTCCACTTAATCTTGATGTTGCCTAAAACAATGGTCATCGTCCTCATGAACTGAAAGTAGAGGGAGAACGAGAGGGTCTTAGATTTCATTCCCAGATGGAGAGGTCTGACCTACTCTCTGAAAAGGCAAATGCCTCATGATGAGTTTCTCACCATATGCAACGACAATATCTGAGATAATATTCGAACACCGGTCATACCAGTGGAGTGCACCACTGGCTTCCTCCATATCATGGCCATTGCCCAGAGAATCAAGGACTCCCTGCAGTGGACAAAATTTAAGTCCTGGATATCCTCGCAGGCTCCTTCAAAGAGAATAGTTAGAGCTAAAGCGTCCTCTGTGATGCTCACGCCAACCCATGTGCCTACTCCACCGCTCAGGTCTCCACCGAATCTTTAAGGGTGCCCTGTATATCAGCGTCCACATCCGCACAGGCAGGATGATCAGAAAGGGGCGAATCAGAACCAGTTTGAGGAATGAATACATAATGTATACTTGTTCCGAGAGGACAAAGTCTTCGGCTACTTTATCGCCACCTTGAATTTCAACTTTCTCCACCTCCCGGAGCCACGAAAACTTGATGAACTTGGCCGTGATGACAGACCAGATTAATGTCCCTACCATCGAATTTTGGGGCACAATATTCAGAAATTCTTCGTTTTCATGGACCTCTTACAAAGGATGGTAGACTCCGGGCAGGTCGAGCTGGGACCACCCCCAGCACATGTGACATATATTTCTACCACAGACTCCAACAAAGAGGAGGGGTGGCAGGAATTCACCAGCAAGGAGGGGAAAAAGTTTGATAACTGGATGTCTTAAAAGACTATTAATAGAGCCCAGGGAATACTCCGAGCGCAACTACAACAGCCGGTGTTGCCGTCGACAACCCCTGATGCTGCACAACCGACAGTATCGGCCTCACAACACTCTACGAGTCAGTCATCCAGACGTAATAAAACGAGTAGGAGACAAGCGTAAGAGGAGCAGTCTGCGACGAGGCCAAAGTTAGCTCTGACACTGTCAGATTTCATGCCCTCGACTTTGGTACCATGGGTACCGTCCCACCAAACGACAACATCAGGGACAACCGACCAGGTTGACTAATCAGAGGATGAAGAGACAATATTTGATTCCATTAACGTCATCCATCTTATGGAATCATTCCATGATGAAGGTTACAGTTATGATCTCGAGTTCCCAACACGAGGAGCCGAGACGAGGAATCACAGAGGCAGTGGATATCAGCGATGGTGTAGTCGCGGCTGAAACCAACCCTATAGTTGGAACGTGGCCCGAACCGTTAATATCATATAAACACATGGGAGATCCATTCAACGGACTCAATAGGAGAAAGGATATCCCTCAACCTCCACAAGCGGCCACTTTGGCCCCATCATTCTGCAGTACCCATCAGAGGAAGAACAAGGGTCTAGTCGCCTTGTGCGCACAAACAGACCAGCTGGGCCGAGTCCCCAGAACCTTGGGACATCATCGGTGTATGACCCCGTAGCTGGTCCCTCATCACCACGTATTCTAACTCCCAATATTCTATCCAAAAATCTCCTGTCAACGGAGTGGGTTCGGTTGATGGAGAAGAAATACGATATTCTTAAGCATCTAGAATCGGTACCGGCCAAACTGTCGATCCTGTATTCCCTGAGTTTGTCAAAGACCTCAGGGAGACGCTTATAGAAGCCCTTCTCAGCCCCCATGAGTTTCAAGCTGATGTAGCTGTCACCGAGATTTATCGGATGGAGACTAGATCATCTGAATGCAATTGGGTAATTTACTTCACCGATCAGGATGAAGATGCCATCATGAAAGGACACATCAAGCCACTATATGTGTCTGATACACTAAATGACATTGAGATCCGCAAATTATTTATTGACAATGGCTCTGAAGTTAACCTCCTTCCCCTACGGACACTCCGTAAGCTGGGCTACAGTGAGAATGACCTAGTACCGTCATCCAAGACTCTTTTAAGTTATGAAAAGAGTGAACCAACGCCAATGGGACAAATTAATCTATAGACCCATTTTTGCGACCTTGTGGCCCATTCATAATTCTTGGTGGTCTGGGAGAACACAACATTCAATGCCCTGCTTGGAAGGCTATGGCTCCATAAGAACATGAAAATTCCTTCATACTACCACAAGTGTATTATGTACTGTGTCAATGGTAAAAGTGGGACATTGCACATCGACAAGGCCCCTTTCGTGCTCTCTGAGTCACACTACATTGACAATAGGTATTATGAAAAAAGAAAGAAGAAGCCTTTAGATGATGGTGTCGACCAGATACCCACTCCCAATGGTCTGGAAATGGTTTTTGATAACCCCCTCAGATAGCTTGACAGAGACTACGTACTTCCCATCAACCATGTTCAGAGTAGGGCTTCATGTTCGGACACACACTTAGCTTTCCACATGACATCATCCATAATGGCCGAGGGTGACAATGTGGGAACGTCCGATGAACCTCAGTTTGGGGGAATATACTTGAGAAAGGACGCCCACAATGCCTTTCTTTTGGACTCCTAGGAGCCTGAGTTAAGAACTCTCCCCCCGTCAGATCAAGAAGATGATGATTTGGGAGAAGTAGATGTGGATGATCTCATTAATGCACCTCCAGCATTTGAGGAAGGTATCTCCACCACTGTGGACGAGGTTAGGGAAATAAACTGAGTTACCGAGGAATACCCAAGGCCCACTTTTGTTAGTACAACCATTTACCCCAAGGAAAATGCGGTATATACCTTTTTCTTGAGGCAACATCAGGATGTCGTTGCCTAGAATTACAGGGAAATTCCGGGACTCGATCCCGAAGTGGCAATGCACAACATATGTCTTCCAGAGGACCATCAGGGCTATAAATAGGCATCTAGAAGGACACACCCCTCTCAAGATGCCAAAATAGAGGCTGAAGTCGATAAGATCATTAATGAAGGATTCATTTGGGAGGTTTGGTACCCCATCTGGTTTTCCAACATCGTCCCTATCAAGAAAAAGAATGGACAAATCCGTGTCTGCATTGATTTCGTAGATCTCAATCGGCATTGTCTGAAATATGACTTCCCAGTCCCGATCACCAAGTTGTTAATTGATGAAATGGCCAGGTATGAGGCTCTATCCTTCATGGAAGACTATTCTGGTTATAATCAAATCATTATGGCCTGAGGAGACGAAGAATACACAGCCTTCACGGCCCCCAAGGAGTATTTTTTTACATGGTCATGCTCTTTGGTCTCATAAACACTGGTGCTACATATCAACGCACCATGCATCGTATCTTTAAACCATTCCTGGGGAGAATCATGGAATGTTATGTAGATAAATTGGTGGTCAAGTCCAGAAAACGCTCAGATCTCCTGTCAGACCTTAATACTATCTTCAACATACTTCGACAACATAGTATGAAGATGAACCCATTGAAGTGCGCCTTCAGGATTACCTTAGGGAAATTCCTTGGCTTCGTCATACTCCATCAGGGCATCAAAGTCGACCTTGAAAAGACAAAGGCTATCCTCGGCCTACCACCCCCCGTAAACTCACCAAGTTGAGATAATTCCAAGGGCACCTGGCCTACATCATGTGGTTCATAGCCAACCTGGAAAGAAAATGTTTTCCCTTTACCAGGTTAATGAAGAATGGGATTACCTAATAATGGACAGATGACTTCCAAGAGGCGTTCAACAGCCTAAAGAGGTACCTCTTAAGCCCACCGGTGATCATGCCCCCGGATGATGGAAGAACTCTCATCCTATACGTGACGACCCTAGAGAATTCATTGGGAGCCTTTCTCGTACAGAAAAATGACACCGGTACTGAAAACAGACTCTATTACCTCAGCCGAACCATGATTGATGTTGAGACTCGATACTCAAACAATGATAAGAGTTGTTTGTCCGTGGCCTTCGTAGTTCAAAAGTTGCGACATTATCTGCAGCATCATAAAGTACATTTGGTCTCACGTAATAACCCGCTAATGTACATCCTCAGCCGCCCGATGCTGACTGGGTGCCTATCCCGATGGGTAGTCATCCTGCAACAGTTTGACATCCAGTTTGTGCCTCAGAAGGCCATCAAAGGCATGCCATTATCAGATTTTCTGGCATAGCACCCTTCAACAGGGACCGCCACACCGGACGTCGAGCTACCCGATAAAGCCATCTTTGCAGTTCAAGAGGAGCTCCCAACATGGGAAATGTACTTCGATGGCGCATCCCGAAGCCCAACAGGGAAAAAGATAGAAGATCCCAAAATTTAACAAGGTGGGCTTGGGGATACAACTCATGTCCCTGGAAAAGGTGGTCTTTCCATATTCCTTCCACTAGTAAGAAGGATGTATGAACAATGAAGCGAAGTATCAAGCCCTCATTGCAGGACTGGAGCACGCACTCTAGGAACAAGTACAACACCTTAAGGTAAAAGGTGACTAATAACTAGTAATTAAGCAATTAAATGGTGATTATGATATTAAAAAGAAGGAGTGGATTCCCTTGTTTGACCATTTCTAAGGGTTAATGGTGGAATTCTCCATAGAACCAACATTGACCTATATTCCCCAGTCTCATAATGCCCAGGCTGACGCATTAGCTAATGCGGCCACAGCCCTAGACGAACCAGACCGGGATGAAATAGTAATCAGTATTTCTCACAGTCAAATGGTCTTGATATTTGTCCAGACCAAGACGGAGGAAATCCACGAAGTCATCCCTGTCCTGGAGTCATATTCTCCCGCCACCGATTGGATGACCCCATTGAAAACTACCTTCAACGGGGAGAAATTCCATCAGACAGGGCTGAACGAGAGCAAATAAAGAGAAGGTCAATCAACATTGTCCTATATGGTGGCATGGGTCAGCAAGAGGTCCTCTATAAATGAGGCCTCGACGGAATCTTCTTCAGATGCATTGATGGAGGAGAAATTGCCGTCGTCATGACTGAAGTGCATGTTGGAGTATGTGGAGCACATCAGTCGGCGTACAAGATTTCCCACCAGGTTCGGAGGCTTGGGTACTATTGGCCCACAGCGGCATGAGATTGCAAAAACATTACCACAAACTTCCACTCATGCCAAATCTATGCAAACTTCATACACCAACCCCCATAGTTAATTCATCAGGCCAAGTATTCCTGGCCATTTTCCGTCTAGGGAATGGATGTCATGGGACCATATCCTCCCGCCACAGCCAAACAGGTGAAGTATATCTTCACGGAAACCGACATCTATTCCAAATGTGCAGAAGTTGTACCTCTTAAGGAATTCAGTGAAAGAAGCATTGTCAGCTATTTGAAAACCAATATCATCCACAGATTTGGTGTCCCTCATACCATATTGATGGATAACTGTGCCAACATCTTCTCTTCTAAATTAGAGAAATTATAGCAAGAGTATAGTATCAAGGCTTACCATTCATCCCACTACCACGCAGCATCCAACGGACAGATAGAGGCCTTCAACAAGACCATGTCCAACATTCTCTAGAAAATGGTAGAGAAATAAAAGAATACATGGTCGGATAAACTCCTCCATGCATTGTGGGCTTATCGAACCACGATCTGCACCACTACTCAGGCCCCTCCATATTCATTAGTATACGGAACAGACACAGTTCTTCCCATTGAACTCCTATTACCGTTGTTCTATGTTGCCATTTGTGACAATTATCCAATGATAAGAAATCAAAACAATGGTTAAGATAATTGGAACAGTTAGACATGAAGCGGATACACACTTTGCACCACCTGGAAGTATACCAGAACCGGATTGCACGAGCCATATATAAAAAGGTCTGTCTTCAGTCTTTCATGGAAGGAGAATTGGTATTAGTCATCTGGACCCCACTGAAACCTAGAAAGAAACCTCCAAACCTGGAGCCCATGTGTGAGGGACCATATCTTTTACACAATGTATACTCCAACAAAGCATATGCCCATATCCCCATGGACTGGTAGTTCACCAACGCTCCTACAAATGCGAGATTCCTAAAGATGTATTTCCCATAATAACTAAAATCATTTATTGTCCGAGCTGTATGACGTTAAAATTCCAAGAACCCAATTGTCAAACTCTAGGACCCTAATCAATGTTTATCTTGTCCTCACCGACATCGTCCGAGCAGTAGGACGTTAAATTGCCACAAACCCAACGGTCCAAACTCTATGACCCTAAACTAAGAGTATCATGTCCTCACCAGCATCGTCTGAGCTTCAGGATGTAAACTATCAAGCACCCAATGGTCCAAACTCTATGACCCTAAACTAAGAGTATCTCGTCCTCACCGGCAATGTCCGAGCTGCAGGACGTTAAACTACTGTGCACCTAATGGTCCAAAATCTATGACCATAAACTAAGAGTATTTCATCCTCCCCGCAAGGCGTTAAATTTCACTGACAAGAAGTTTTAAAATTGTCCCATTTCCCTTGTGTACGGACCAGACCTACACGGGGTGTACTCCTTTCATGGAACTACGTACAGCTTGATTCCTACCCTCGCAGGATACGTAGTGATGCCAGGGTCCCCAACACTGTCCCAGCCATCCCTGAATAAAAGATAAAATTCTCTCTCCCCCATGTATAGACCAGAACAACACGGGGCGTATAGCCTTTCAGTGAACTACATAAGGCATGATTCTTGCACTTATAGGATACTTAGTGACACTAGAGTTCCACACCCTGGCCCAGCCACATCAAATGAGGCCAAAAATACCCCTTCCCCTGTATGGACAAGACCCGCACGGGGTGTATTTCCCAAAAGAACTATGTGAGGCTTGATTCCTACCCTTAGAGGATACGTAGTGACAACCGTATTCGACATCCAGAACCTTCCATTTATAAAAATGCCCCTTCCCCTGTTTTAGGGTCAGACCTGCACGATGTGTATTTAGGAAATAACTATGTGTGGCTTGATTCTTGCCCACGCAGGATATGTAGCGACTCCAAGGTCCTGCACCCTGGCCCAACCATCACCAAATGAAATGTTAAAAATGCCCCTTTCCCCCATGTACCGACCAGACCTACATGGGGTGTATTCCTCGTCCTCACCACATGATGTTAAACTGCACGGATAAAAGGTTAAAAATGCCATTTTCCCCTATGTACGGACCAGACCTACAGGGGTTGTATTCCTCGTCCACATCGCCTGACGTTAAACTACATGGATAAAAAGTTAAAAAAAATGCTCTTTTCCCCCTTGTATGGACCATACCTGCACTGGGTGTACTCCTCGTCCTCACCGCACGACGTTAAACTACACGGATAAGAGGATAAAAATGTCCTTTTCCCCATGTATAGACTAGACCCGCACGAGGTGTATTCCTCTTCCTCACCACACGATGTTAAAATGCAAGGATAAAAAGTTAAAAATGCCATTTCCCCCCATGTACGGACTAGACCTGCACGGGGTGTACTCATTGTCATCACCGTATAACGTTAAGCTACATGGATATTAGGTTAAAAATGCCCTTTTCCCCCATGTACGGACCAGACCTTCATGGGGTGTACTCCTTGTCCTCACCGCACAACGTTAAAACGGCACAGACTTATTCATGACCCACCCAAGATATATGGTAAAACATTATGGAAATAATCCTTTGGAATTTGGTTGCATCCTCTCCATACATCAGTCTCCCCGACCCAGATAATTAAGGATCTTTAAAACCATTCACGACCATCAGAATTGGAAATTTATCGACCCATGGACATCGTTGAATGACTATTCATACCATTCCCTTAGTGGCTCTGCATATGGATAGCCCCTGGCCCGTCGACCAAAGGCACGATTTCCTTAGGCGATACTCTTCCTAGCACCGTATGCTTACCGGCCTTAGAGCCCACATATCATATCTGCCAATCCAGAAATTTATGGCACAATGGTTTACAAGTTCACCCCTTTCCACATCCAAACAATGACAGGGTATACCAACCCGGTTAGCCTATGTATCCGCCCGTGGTTCACATGACAATCATAATCTATGAACATCAAGCCACGACTAGGCTACATTGACTCAACGGACAATTTTAGTGAAGATGTTTCTTGTATGCTCGGACACCATTAACCCCACATGCCGAAATCTGTACTGTGAGCAATATCGGGTTTTCATAATCATTCATGGCCATCGAAAGATGAAAGTCATCGACCCGGGGACACCTTTGCATGACTTTTCATACCATTCCCTCAGTGGCTCTACATATTGATATCCCCTGGTTCGTCTATCAAAGGAAAGATTTCATCAGGCAGTACTCTTCCTAGCTCTGTATGCTTACCGGCCTCAAAGCCCCCACACCACATCTCATGATCCGGGAAACCTCAGAGTTGCAGTTTACAACCATCATCCCCCACCCTATTCAGATTATATCAGAGCATGATAACTCATTTATCCTTAGAGTGACTATGACAATTTCTACCCAATGGTCCGAGCTCAATGACCACTAAACTAGGAGAACTTCCTCCTTACCACACGACGTTAAACTTCATGGAGTGAAGGTACACCCACGCACGCAAGATAAATAAGCATAGGGAGCTCGCTAAGCTTTAATAGAAACCAGGGATGAATATGCCCGACATGTCCAGATATTTTCTTACTAAATGATAGACTTCATAACCTAGACAATTGAGGATCCTCATAACCATTCAGGGCCATCGGAACTGGAAATTCCTTGACCCAGGGACACCTTTTCATGACTGTGGATACCATGCCCTCAGTGGATCTACATAGTGCTAGCCCCTTGCTCGTGTACCAGAGGCCAGATTTCCATGGGAGGTACTCTTCCTAGCTACCTACGCCTACCAGCCTCAGTGCCCCCATAACATTTACCCTGATCCAAGAAACCCTGGAACCACGATTTACCCAAATAAACCCCTCTCCACATCTTGGTCAGGCAGAGGTGTTCAAGCCCAGTTACATTTTGATCAAGAGTAGCCCTTACAACTAGGTCCTTACCACATTACGTTAAACTGCATGGAACATCTTTGCCGCCTGGCATAAAGCTGCAAAGACCAATCATTAAACATTCAGGGAGATGCCTCTAATTATAAGAATATTCACTGGTTTAAAAAAATGATCCAATCCTCATGGAACGACATTAAACTGCATAGCATTGGAAAAATTTCCCCCCGTCCTCGCTACTTGATTTTAAACTGCACATCATCCTTTTATAATGCTTCTCGTATTTACCGCATGACGTTAAACTGCCGGGGAGTCATCCCTACCTCATGACATTAAAATTCATGGCCAAACCCATCATGGGTTTATTAAGGAACAGAGGCTCTTCTCTATCCTTTAGTGCATGGGTCAGACCTGCACAAATCATAGTCTCACACCAGCGTGAGCAGGGATGACTTCACCCATTCTCGGGAAATTTAGCCTAGATATTTCTCCTGTATCTAGGCACCCTCTCCTCATAAACCATAGTATGTACTCGGAAAAAGTCATACCCTCATTAATCACACCTGGTGGTCCCAAATTTCAACTTCCCTGATGTTTCTCGGAAATCGGTAGAATGAAATCATTGACACAAGGACACCTTTGCATGACTATGCATAACATGCCCTCAGCCGCTCTGCATATTGATCACCCCTGGCCCGTCTACCAAAGGCAATATTTCCTTACGCAATGTTTCTCTCCATATGCCTCTTGGACCCTAAGCCCCCATGTCTATCCCAAGATTCGAAAACCCTATGAGATACAGTTTACCAGCCTCTTTCACAACCCAGACTGAATATAGTGGAACGTCTCTGAAGAGATTACCGAGAAAAAGGAGAATCCATTCCACTTTGAATAATCTCCCAGCTACATGACATTAATCTACACCATGCTCCATCTGTCCTTTACTCTAGATAAATGCATAGGATAGGGACCCTTAGTCCACACTCCTGATTGATACAGATGTTCTCAAACCCTTTCAGATGTCACACACCCTTCCCGAGCCACCCCTGGTGGTTTTCATTATTCTCTAATCCACCCATGGTGGTTTCCATAAGCCGGACTCTAATGAAGTCCTTCGGCCATCAGAAATGGAGAGTCATTGACTTAAGGACACCTTTGCACGACTATGCATACCATGCCCTTAGTGGATCTACATATTAATTTCCCATGGCCCTTCTACCAAAGGCATGCTTTCTTTGGGAGATGCTCCTCCTACATCTGTACGCTGATATGTCTCCCATGCCTTGAGACACGCCCTGCAAGTCGTTTAAATCTGAACACTCTTTTACCCCCACATGCGTCTGAAGGATATCAAGACATCTTTTAATCATCCAAGTATAATTATGGTCCTCGCCCCACCATATCTAGTTAAATCTGTTTGGCCTAAAACATCAGTAATGATAGTCTTGATAGTGGGACATTAAAATGCTCACAAAAAGAGGCACAAAGCTTGTTAGGCCAAAAACCCAAAAAGGGAGACCTAAAAAAAAGTCAGTTCATACCCACTGAGTCCACACTAAATGGGCCCAGGAAAAATTAGGGTATTAAAAGAAAAGGAAAAAATTTTGTGTGGTTTTTCTACGAAACCCAATCAATAGTCAAACTATGCTCGCTGGATCCCATGATCTAGGAAAAAGTTAGAGCTTGTTTTTTATTTATTTTTTTATCAATTGTCCTGAACTCTGATTATTCTAAATTTGGTGAATTAACATACACATCAATCGCTCCAAATGATTCCTGTCACAGGAGAAGATGACAAGAGCGCTAAGGAAACATTTATTTATTCCATAAAAAATTTCATAAGAGGAGCGTCCACAATTTGGAGCCTCCTCTGGTATAAAAGTTTATTACAGGAGGTTTTTTGTGGATTCGCATAGTTGTATTAGGAATTGATGAAAATCTTTTATTGTTTGATGGATATTCTGCAGTAAGGTTGTCTCAGCTTCTGCACCATCCTGCAACGCCTCCGCTTCCTGTGCCTCCTTTGAGCTCGCCCTCATCTCCTCCTCCACATGCCACTCCCCTTCTACAATTATGGTAGTGAAATTAGAATATTCTTGTTGCAGCCGCAGTATGTCATTCCTCATCACCTTTAGTTGAGAACGCTGCTCAATGACTTCTCCCTAGAGTCTCTCAACTACCCCAGCATGATCATGAGAATCTGTTAGGAAAAAATATCGGGTCGCGGAATGGTAGGCATCAGATTGAGCAGTAGAAAGGCGAGATTTGAAATAACCCAGCCTCTCCCAGTCAGTGACTACCTGCTTGACTATGTCATAAATACCGTGGTAGTCAAAATCATCAAACCCTAGCAGCATAAACAAACTGTGAAGCTTCGGTAATTTGGTTGGCATCTCAGCTAGGGGAGTCTGAGAAATCAGCTTTCAAATTTTCACCCAAGCCCTTTGGCGAGTAGTTCGACGACTATAAAGGATTTTTTGATCATGTTTGGAGTCACTCCCGGATGAAGAAATTTATCCAGGGATGAACATCACCAGAGAGAGACCCTATGCGGCTTCACCTACAAACTCTAGCGTTGCGGCAACTTCTCCCCCAGCGGTTGTGGTCACATGAACGATCCGATCTGAAGACACAATTGCCAACGCCAAAGGTCATGTTCTTAAATCCCGAGAGTCGATTTGACAGATAATTATCCTTAATCAGAAATGGGAAGAGGAAAGAGTCAGTGGTAATAGATTGAAGGACTTACCCACAATCATCAAAGCGTTGGTATCCTCAAGCTCTACGCTTCCATGAACACTCATGGAAGATGCTACATCTTCGAGAGGAAAGGGAGTCCAGGGAACCCCTAGAGGTGTCCATGACCTAAGGCCATACCCAAGGCCAGCAACTCCTAGAGTTGTCCCTATGAAATTGTCTACGGAGATCAACCCCATGGAAATCACTCCACCTGTAAACAGTATAATGGCCCGCTCAGGGTTTCCAACAACTGGCCTGATGGCTGGTTCTTCCTCCATCACCAAGGGATCCATTGGGTCTGAGGCAGCCAGCCCCGTCAGATATGGGGCCTCTTCGGTAATGGCGGGAATCCTGTCCTTCCCCGTGATTATAAAGGCTATATGATCAGCGGGAGTCTCGGCTTCCAGTTTCCCCTCCTCGGACATATCTATGATTGATGAAGGAAATAGAGAAACATCCATGTTAATTTCCCCTTCAGCAGGGCCCGCCATCTCGGAATGATCAGGTGTGGCTATAGGTGATCCCTCAGATGATAAAGGGGAAAAAGGTATGGCCGCTTGGGTAGCCATGGCCAGGTCTCCGAATGTCCCTACACCATAGTGCCAAAACAGTTAACAACTGACAGAATTGGAATATATGAGTTGGTAATCAAGGAAATAAGAAGTCATGATTACCCAACGAACCCTGCCTGAGCCGTTCCAATAAACGGGATGCCTGCTGACGTCTCTGGATCTGCCCAGGGGATAGTTCTTCGCTCAGAATGCAGGGAGGAGCTGGAGGAGGAAAGACCCTGGCTGGGTCCGCAATGGTCGCTTCCATAAGCCCAGCTCCACCAGGAGACCCCTCCTCGATGATCCACGTAGCTGAAAGCATGTGCTTGACAGCTGCAGTACCTCAGAGAGTATACTTTGAGGAAGGAATTCCCCCTGGGACTCCTCGGCACCCTGTATAAAGGGAAGAAACTTTAGAACCTTCATGGTAAAGGAGGAGGGAAATCCAGAATGAACGAATAGGATGACCACTTCTTCAGGATCAGATAATTCACGATGACTTATCATCATGGACACCCGGGTATACCCATAAAGCCGGTATCAGAGTGAATGAACGTAGGTGTCCATCTACTTTTTTGCGGAGACTATTTCATCCATATCCTCTTCCAGCAACAAGTGGGGTGGAGGAAAGATCATCCCAATACCCGGAAGCTCGAGAGTGCCCATTTGGTGTAACGTCCAAACATCTTCATCTTAGCCACTAGCCCTCATGTCGACCCAAATCCTCCATGCGCTTGGGAATGTGGCCGTAATGGAAACTGCTAGCCCGGAGGGATCAATATGAGAGGGTATGGCTGCGGCATGAGGTGTTAGGGGCGCCAATGGCCATGTCTGATTTCCGGATCTTGCTGCCACCCTAGAACTCTCTGGAACTACCTCTGTACGGGACCTCCCAGTCAGGGGGGAGAATTCCCTTATTTCAGCCATGACAGGGGGACCATCAAAATCATTTCCCCCTGAATAGTGGTCACTCCCATCCCCCTCCTCATCAGTCATCAAGTGCAGCATGTCCAGGACTCGGAGGGTTAATACCGTGTAACCATGACGCGCATATATGTTGGGATCGAGGTCCCGGAGATACCGGTTGACCCTCTATGGTTCTACATCGTAAATGATGTCAAGAGGTGAAAATATGTATCCCAGCCTGTCAAATGCCACATCTGATTCCTGGAGATAATGCCACAGAGAACGGGGGTACTAGCTGTGAAAGTATGACCGTCCTTTGAATTCGTCCCATTGGCCCCAGGCCATCAGGAAGGCAGCATCATCCAGGATAAACAACCCTCTCCAAGTGGCTTCAAGGGCCTGATATGATACACCTCTATCTCTTAAAACCTTCCTTGGAAGCACGGGACCGGTAGGGTGGTGAAGAACCTTTCCCGGCCTGGTTGAAGCACCATCCCTCCTTCGCATCCTCTTTCCCTTCGATGGATTAGGAGATGAGATGGTAGGCACCCAAATCCCTAGCTGGCCATTCGGGTACGATTGCATCCAAGAGTCGGCATAAGTCTTGGATAAGAAGGGCGTGGAGTCTGCAATTGCGGGAGTCATAACCTCGCAACCGGTATCCTCCCGGGTATACATTATCCATAGTTGTCGGGCTACCATTAAATGACGATTCTCTCGGGCACCATTTAGTGCTGGGGGATGCAGTGCCTAGATGCAGCCAAATTGACTTCTGAATTGTCAAGGCACTTACCCCTCATAGATCAGCTCTTGACCGATACGGGCCACCAGAATGCCCTCTCAGAGGGGAAAGAGGTATCTATTCTTTCTAAACTTTTTTGATATGGTATTCCAAAGTGCACCAGTAAGGGATGGATATGGCCAGAAATTGAAATGCTCCAAGCTCAAAATCCGACTCGACAACAGACGCATTTTCTGAACCGTCTATTATCTATCCTTCTCTTGGTTCACCCACTCTTCGAGCATGACCCCGCTGGTCACTTGCAGGTATGACCGGAATGTGGTGCCCAGAATCTGAAGAGGGTTGATGAAAGTGTATCAGTTCTTGATATGCACTCCCAACGATCCCCAGAGAAATTGAAAAGGACCGGCTACTCGGTTTGGCCGACTCCCATCGGTAATATTGCTAAGAAACCGATAAATCCTCACCAATACTGGGACATCCAAGATGATGAAATTCCTGGTATCCAAATGTACTTCCATGATGAAAGTAGAGACCCACACACCACGAGTCTCGCGTATGGGAAATATAAATCCACTCATGAACATTGCCAGAAACACCACCAGACAGAGCAGCCGATCAACGTCTGGAACAAGCTCCCAGCCCCAGTCATTGAACTAGTCTTCTTCCAGGATCAGCACTTAGCTGCCCCTATGCTTCCGAGACTCCATCATTGGGCATGTCGTGGGCCTGTATGGGAGATCCATGCACATTATCTCTCTAGAAAAATCCTTGACCCATTCACAAAGTTGAAAAGATGTTTCGAAGACGTATCCTTTGAATGTTTCTGGGCCTGGTCAATAAGCTGCTTCACTTGGGGAGGAGTCCTCTCTTCATTTTCCCACACAGTATAAGGAGGCAGGAATTCGTCATACATACCCCCAACTATGGGGACCCCTAAATTATGAAAGATTTCCCAAAGACTAATACCCACCTCACCATGGAGCAGGTAAAATGTGTTGGTGTCCAGACTCCAATGGCTCATAAGTTTCCTGGGGAGGGCTAGAGGCCGATGGGTATAGGTTTGGGACACCCAGTCACCTTCATATAATCCTACGGCTCGCAACTCTTCCTCAAACTCTACATAGCTCTGGTGAACCTAGAAGGGCCACCCCCAATCCAATGACTTAAAATCCCCTCCGGGCCTAAGGTATCAGACTGCGGAACAACCATGCTGTTTGTTTACCATCGCATTGCGGTCAATGCTCTGGTAACAATGAATTGTCCTGTCCATCTGAAGTTTTTCCCATGTCGGGTACACACGAAGGTTGTTCAACAAAGATCTGGAAACTGTATCCTTTACGGACGACCACCCTCTGGTGGATATCATAGATCGAGGGATGGTGCTAGTAAATATCCATGTTGTAGGATTATTGTCATGAGATGGTACCGGAATCGGTGCATCAGACAGTAAACCGAACCCGTATGCAGGAAGGCTGTTGGAAAAGGGGTACTCCCATTGTGACATGGAGAGCCAATCGAAAATAAAAGAACACGGTGGGGAGTGGAAGATTCCATCTTGAACAGAGCTGGCCATATCCCTCAGGCATTGATAGCCAATTGAGAGAGGCTCTGCAGCAATCCTGGGTGCACGGTGAGGGGGAACCATACTTTCTCCCTACAGTATGAAAGCTAACAAATGGTTAGTCCGAAATAATAAAATCTAGACAAAAATACCAAATATATGGCTAAGGATTCATTCAAGGAGCCTTCATATCAAGGTACCTAGCATGCCTTAAAAGGTGGTTCGTGATGACTGTATCTCGTGAACCAACCCTGCGCGGAAGCAGTCCGCGGTACCCTGGCACGGGGAGCGTTGGCCAGAAAACCATGAACTAGGTTGCCCTGCGGAACCTTAATCCCAGATCTAAATAATTTGATTCGGAAGACTTAAGAAGTTTTCAAAGTCAGGACGATTTCAGTCCGCGGACCATCAAAACCGTGGAGCAAGTTCCTATGCGGCCCGTCCTGATATTATTTTTAATTAATTAAAAGTGTTAGTTCACGAATAGAGATTGGTTCATGGGTGAAGGCGACCTCAAATAAGGAATGGTTCGTGGAAATGGAAGCTGGTTCGCGGACGAGGGGTTTCGCGAAGGAACGAGCACATGGAGACAAAAAGTGAGAGGGCTCTGGTTTCGCGAAGAATCTGGTAAAAGGAAAAGGAAGGGACCCAGTATTTATAGGTGTGGTCCCGAACCGGGTCTGCTCCTCTACCAAAAAAAATCCATGATTCAGGACCAGTCTTTATCGGAATGGCATCATCTTAGTTCTGATTGGAACCCATTCTGATGGATGGCATTTGTAGGGTCCTGAAAAATCTGGAAATGAGAATGAGAATCCCCTTTAATCCAATGAATATTACACCCAATTTCCCCCCAAAAAAATAATTGGGAAAGGTGGGGACATACTCAAAGGATGGCCCATGATGAACCGGTCTGCAAAACAGTCCCATGAAAATGCTACATGGCCTGTTTCGTGAAGCACCCTCTCCGCATACCGCTTTTGTTCGTGGAATAGAGGCGGAGATCCTTCGCGGGTGCGAAGCAGTACAGGCGCTGAACCAGTTCACCGTCATAAATCGCCCCAGTTGCGAACCATGCCGACCGGCTTGGACCGCATCTGATGTCGTTCGCAGAATGGAGGCAGAACCCTGCGCGGCCGCGAAGCACTCCCCAAGCTCGTTTGGTTCTCGGGGGGGTGGGGGGGTGCGTTCAATGCCCCCCGTGAGTTGTAGATTGACCAAGTCATCCGTACACCGGGTTTTTGCTCTTGGGCCTCCACAAAAGGTGTAATATGACCTCAGAAACATCTCTTTCCCCACTCTATAAAAGGAGACCAAGGGGGAGAGAAAGGGGGATTTCGGAGAGATCGATCACATCCGGGTGGAAGGATTTCAAAGGAAGGAGCTTAGGATTTAGCGAACCGCGATGTTCCAATCCGTGAACCGGAACAGGTATGAAGATGGAATCGAATTAAAAAGGAATCTAAAACGCATAATAACTTATTGAAACAAGGAATTCAAATAACAAAGAAAAGAAGACCGCGAATCATGGCCCCTCCCCGGATGCACTCCCAGCTAAACAAGGATTTTATGCCCCTTTTCTGATCCTCCACACTACGTAGCACCCTCCAACGCGGGCGAAGCCCCGACTGACATACCCCCGACTAGCGCCGCGCTCGGCCGCCACTGCTCGCATGGATACCTCACTGTACCACCCTGGTACGCTGGCCGAACCAAAAGCCACAAACCACCCTGGTTCGCGAGATGCCCATCAGTCCATGGACCACCCTGGTTCGCGAAAGGCCTCTCTAGCAGCGTAGTGCCTCCCTACGCGAAGGTCTCCACAAATCATACACGTGTGTGGCCCACCAAATCCTTCAGAGTTCCCATTCCCCGTTCCAGATAAGCTCCTCCCAATCGGGCCTGATTCTCTACAGCTCCCTCATTGGCCTATTCATCGGCCCCGAGCCGAGGCCTCCACCAGAGCCACAAGACCCATGTGATGTGACCTTCAGGCACATCATCACGCCGTTTTGATTTCACATACCCATGGTAAGTAGGGGCAAAGAGGTTGCTCCGAACCTTGGGTGGATTACTGAATCATTCTTGGGTTCACATTCCCACGGTAATGCGGATTCCGAGCCCGGGATCCCCCTTTCTGCCACTCCACTTGTTGGGACTGGGGTGCTTCTCCTGTCCTCAGGGAGTGGTGGGATACCCATCATAAGGAATCCCCCAAGCACCTCCGTACATCCCCATGGCCATGCCCAATGAAGGGTGTAGTGGGGAAGGGTGATGATCCATCCTTCATAGGGGCCATGTCCCTCTTCCTATGCGCTTTGTCGCCCTGGGCATCCACCTTAGAGTCCGCCCCAACTTTATGGGCCTCCTCTATGCGCAAGCCCCACTCTAATTTTGATGGACGCAACTTTTGCGACGTGATCTTCTGGTCCTTGCTGCTTCTTGTTTCTCACAACGTGCATGACTCACGTGGGCTTAGAGTAAGCATCGACCATGACATTCTCTCATGGGCATCCACCTCGGAGTAAGCCCCAACTTTATGGGCCACCTCAGAGTGTAATCCCCAATCCATTACAATGGTCATCCTCAGAGTGTAAGCCCCAATCCATTAATATAGGCCTCCTCATAGTGTAAGCCCCAAGCTAATTCGAACTACGTGGACTTTGATCCCTGTCTCCTAGGTACGGTACATAGGAAGCCTCTCTGAAGTTCATGCCCAACAACCAGTCGATCCGACTATCTTCATGACGGTTCACCGCACCACTCTTAGTGCCTCCTCATTGAGTCCAGACTCCTCGGGGTCATTAATATAACGAGGGATGGTAAACCTTGGTCATAAATGATTCTGAACCCCTGGTCCAGTTGGCCATTTCCAACCACGAGTAATTTGTAGATATTATGCTTGGGTACAAACCAAATATTCGCAAACATTTGAACACGTCTTAAATCTATAAGAGAGTCCCAGAATAGGCAATAATTCCCCCCCCCAAAGGGTTCGATGAGGCCGACTTCCCATCCTCTCGACCAATGTGAGTTCTAAAGCGTCGCTGGTCAAGCCACCCAATGAACACTTGCCATTGGAATGTAGGTCCATGTATTACTGGATATGGAACCATTGGGCGTTTCGAGGCGGAAAATGGTGCAACCGATATGAGTGATTAAGCAGAACCCAACCTTCTCTAATCAACCGTCGGGTAAACCACGTTTCTTCCCCACGACCCCATCGTGCGCCGTGAGACAATGGAATTATTGGGTTTAATTGTTTATGAAGTCATCTAGAATATTTTTTTAATGGTTTTTCAATAAATCTATTGTGGATGATCTATCCTAAAACCATTCACCATATTACTTGGAATGGTTAGTGATTTATGTTTAATGATTGGGGAAAGATAGTTACATTTCAAATGATAGTATCAATATGAATGTATATGTTGTCTATGTTTATCCCCGCTCATATGAGGAATGCATTGGACTTATTATGTGATGGGTGGGGCCCGCCATAGCCCCTCGATGCATCAGTGGGTCTCATGAGACAAATAGACGTGGAATTGGTCGAGGCCTTTCCCAATGTGTTATATGGATTTTGGATGAGGCCACAATCATTAGATATCTTGGCCGAGGTCTTCAAATTTTTTTACAGAATGTCCGATATATGAACTTCTCTCATTATGAAGCTAGTTATTGAATGTTCATATTGTTGTTCGACTAGTACAAATCCCATGATTATGTTTTATTATGGCATTATTTTCTCAGCTCATATTCCTGCCATAATGTGTTCAAGTTTACTATTAAGGGCATGTTTTTTAGTTATGCACCGTGTCTTATGTTTATTCTATCTTCCACTGTATTTTTTACTCATACTGAGCATTTGAGCTCACCCCTTTCTTATTTTTCATTTTTTTCTAGGATATGAAGAAGTAAATTATGAATGAATTGCAAGCATAATCTAGGAGGCATGGTTGTTTCTAATGAAATAAATTAGTGTTATATTTCCTTTCATGATGTAAAGTTGAAGTTATTTATGTATCTTATTTACAATAATACTAAACTACTTGGTCCTTCGGGATGCTTATTCCTTGTTTGTATGCCATTGTAATCTTATAAGGCACTAGCTCCGCGCAAATGTGGTCGGTTCCTTACAAAAGAAACATTTACAATCATGCATCTATAAAAAATTCAATAAATATTCCAATTAAACCACAATAGATTGACACTATATACCCCAAGTTAATTCTTAGGAGTTAAAAAACAAGATGTAGTAATTTCATTTTATTAATTCTGACCAATTGTTCAAAAAGATGATTTTATTTTAGAATAAATCATAAAAGTGGTAATACTCAATAAAATATGTAAATGGAATAGCATATACTAGGGAATAATCATATAAGGTAATATTTGATAGATTTAAATATTTTATATTTCCATTTTTATAACCCATCTTGTACAAATTATTTAGAACTAACACTTGGCCTAAATCGAAAAACAAAAGAAACTATGTTTACAAGGAGGAAAGGTTTCTGTCTGGGAAATTATATTTTTGTAAAAATATAAAATATAAAAAATAAGAAGGGAATTAATATAATTTAGAAACAATTTAATAAAAAATACATTTAAAAATAAAATTTTCATAATATTTCATATACCCATATGAAAACCATAGAAATTTTATGGATTCAAGGATTTGAAAAAATTAAACCATTTTATTTTTTAAAGTGTATGTCGTATTCTATTATCATAAACCTAGCCACTAAATTACTCTTATTCTAATCAAATAAGCGTGTTTAATGACTTATAACATATTTTTGGTTAGTAGGTAATGGGTGATATCAATTATAAAATATTGTTGTGGGTAAATGTTAGTGAACCTTATTAATATTAGAACAAACAAATATGATTTAATACAAGGAAGAAGCCTTATCTTATTCAGTAAAAAAATTTCCCTCAAGAAGGGTAAAGAATATCGGAACCCATAGGGTGTTTATTTTAACCCACACATATTATCAAAGAATGTTTAGATCACTTTAAGATAATATGGTTTAATGATAGGGCTCTCAAATTGTAATATCATGAGAAATAATATTATTTCTATAATATTTATAATTATAATTAAAAATAATTTATTCAATATTTTAATAAAAACATAACATATTACGAAATAATTCATACAATATTAGAAATAAAACAAAAAATATATATTTATTAATAATAATAATTTACAATAAAAGAACATGAAGCTAACTATTATACGCTATGGATTATTAATAACCATGGACTATGTCATGACCCATCCCCCTGAGGTATGAACAGTGACTACCCCCAACCCACCACCAATAGACCAGGGGTCGAAGACTAGTGCCGAGTAGGAATATCCCACAAATGAAAGGAATTATCCTAAAGTACCCATTCACAATCACACATCTCCATGTCCATAGATTGCAGAAATATAAAATAAATAAAACAATTCATTTGTATTTCTAATATCCCACAAATACAGAATGATAGTAAAAGGACTTAAAATGGAAAAGGGTATAAATACATGCTTAGAAAACTCTAAATATTCTAACTTACTCCAAGGGTGAGGAATAAAATCAAGTGCAAGATCCTAGAAAACACCTTGGTCTATCAATCCCCAAATATTTTCAACCAGCTCCATGTCCTCCCAAGACACCATCAAATGGGTCGTTATCTACATAAGACATGACACATTGGGTAAAATCCCATGCATGGGTGAATATAAAAATACTCAGTAGTATGCCCAAAAAACACTAAAGGTGAAGAACCATTTATGGTTGACTCAATAAAATATATAAATATTAATTTATAATAGAAACATGTAGATATACTTTGGAAAGTGACCACACCACCAACCGTTCATAACCATCTATTACTTGTTGAAGTAATTCCCATTTTTGATGAATCCACTACATGAGCCACGTTATAATCAGAGACACTTGATGAAGAGGTCGAGATCATTGGGCTTCTCTAATGAAATCTCACTGGTCTAAGAAGACCATGATATAGTAATTTGGGTCATGCCCAGAACCTCAAGGGGACACCATGAAGACTATTTGTATAAATCCACTATGTAGGGGATCATAATTGAATGATTCCAACCACCATATGGATATGTCCTCCAAGATGGAGGATCAACTCCTTACTTAAGTAGGTGATTTTGATTTCACGAAATCCACCTAGGGAACAATGGATTGTATAGGATTTCATTCCAGTACCATAGAGGGACACCACAAATCTATCTGAGACTCAGCCTCTAGAAAGATTCAAAATCCTATTATTAAGATATAATGTTGCACTACATGATTGAGGTAAAGGACCAAGGGAACTCAATTAACCTATAATGGTTCAAGATATGGAAAGAAAGATCCAAAAACACTTTTGAATGGTGTACATGGTGTGTACAAGGGAATACAGAGTGTGTTCATATATCCTCACATCTTCAAAGGTCGAAGAGCCTAAAACAACATGTATTAATTATATACATGGTGTGTATAAGGATTGCATGGTTTCCTTCTGGTGTCACATGGCCATTATCCGGTATGAAGTTCATATATTTGACTAGCCAAATTATCCAAAGTCATGTCTATGTATAAGTACAAAATGTGCCATCTAGTCAAATACCTTGTCATGTGTTTTTGTGCCTCCTGAAGTACAAATTGAGTCACATGGAAGGGCTCACCAACATCTTGATAGGTTTTGACAAGGCATGAGATATTTTTCTTCATCTCGAACACTAGCGCCAAAATTTTGGGGGGAACACTACTTCTAGATCAGGCTTACACACTGTTTAATGTGGTTTAAAAAAAATACAAGTCTTGTTCTGTGCATCATGGTGTTTCATCTACCCTCTGATTCGATGATTTCTTCACCAGAAAATCATTGATCTAGCCTCATCGAATCAAACCATACCCAAATAAAATAGTTTTTCCATCAATATTCCCAGAAAATGGATCTACACCTCAATATTCATTACACACCGATGAATGTGAAAATTGAGTGTATATGTCATCTAATCCACTGTCATATCTATAATTAAACACCCATCATGTTCGGATGATCCCAAATTTATGATATAAAATCATTTATCCAAGAATCGGGGGTGAAACGATTGATTTCACACATGGATGTCGAACCGCAGTCCAAATGAAGAATGCCCACAATGATAGAAAAATATGGGAGAAAAGAAAAAGAATGATAAATAGTAATGAACCTCAATTGATATTCTTGTTTATCTCAATTCATCTTTATTAGAATGAAAGTTGAAGGATTGACAATCACAATGAATTCACTTAATAAAAATTCCAGTAATAAAACCCACCTTGGCATACAAACAATATGTGAATCAAATATTTATTCAATATATTCACATTCACTGTTAGAATCCAGAATGTGAATGAAATCCGAATAAAGAACACCATACCAAGATTTTGTATCAATCGTTGATGAGGAACAATTGTGTTTTCATTGTATATTAGATCCATAGACTTTGTTGGCACAACAAACCGTGATCTGATCACGTTCTATCGTCATTTTATTAGAACATTCTCCTCTAATGGATTCTAGTTCTCCGAGGTTTTACATCCAACACTAAGATAAAGTCTAGATAAATATATTTAAATAAGAATTAGGTTGCTTCAATGAAAAATATAAAATAAATTTTTTAGTAAATTTATTTAATTTAATTACGCCCACTAGGAATTTTTCTGAAATAGCACACACTGATAAATATTATGTCATTACTAGGGTAAATACCAAAATCTAAACCTAATGGTGCTCTTGTATTTCTAATCATGAGCCATGTTTTGGAGTTATTGGACTTTTCTAATAAAACTGTATGTGTGATATTTAATATATTTAAAAATATTATTATGGTCACACTAGGCCATGAAATCTAATATCATCTTAGTTCCTAGTCTAATAAATAAACCTTATAATATAATAAAATAATACATATGAAATATTGGATGTGATATTCTCCCCAACATAGGTTTTTATGCCCTCAATATCCTAAAAAAATTATAAAAAGAAATGTGGTTATTGATAAAAAATATAAGCATCCCGCACCCATGTGATCTTTGGAATATTCGAATTATATGATGAAACATACATATGAGGAGTTGATCACCCTTGAAACATCCTCCCATGTCAATCACCGATCACCACCAGGTACTCTGTAAAGGTTTCTCCATCCTCGATTTCTATCTCATAATAGTTGATAATGTGTGATGGGACATAGACGTACCTCCTCCATAATGACACTTGGAAGATGCCTTGTGCTTAGTCGAACTACAGTGGTAGATCTAATAGGTATTCAACTATTCAATCTCTATGAAATATCTAAAACTGTCTAATGATTCTGATAGATAACCTGTATTAATGGAAAAATATCATCAATCCGTGTTATGGTGAGACTCTCAAGATCACATGGTCTCACTCCTAAAACCCTTAATATCTATATCATCAGCCCAACAAAGTCTTCTGATATCATTATGCAGTCATCAGGTTCTCCTTGATGATCTAGAATTTCTCTGTAGTAGGTCTCACAAACATTGTACCCAAAAGCGCTGACTCTCCAGGATTAGTCTAATAAATTGGTGACCTAAATGGTCACCCATAAAAAGCCTCAAATAGTTCCATACCAATGATATAATAGTAGATTTTGTTGAATGTGAAATCCAAAAAGGGTTGGTAATCCTCCCAACTATGATCAAATTCCAACATGCATGTCTTTACCATGTCCTCTATGACCTAAATGGTCTTCTCTATATTTCCATCAGCATGGGGATGAAATTTCATCCTTATGAATAACAGTGTTCTAGGGGTTTCCTATAACCATCTCTATAATTGAGATGTTAATAAAGCATCAGGGCCAGGAATGATCATCAAGGAAACTCAATGAATTAAGACTATCTCTTACAGGTAGAGGCATCACATGCACTCTATTGAACTGTAATCTAAAATGCCTATGGTGTTTTAGAAATAGATGATTTGATATATGATCAAAAATATGGGATCGTGTCCCTTGGACATACATGGTAATCCCTTCAATAATTACAAATAAATACCATCCCACTTCCACTCTGGAACCTCAAGGTGTGGAGAAAAACCCAATGGAACCTCGTGTACTGCATTCACCTGCAGAAAAGTGGGGCTTCAAGACAAAAACTCTAAAACTATTTTCTTCATTAAATTCCATAAATAATAATGTTATATGGCCTAGTACATATTTTTCATTCAGTTATGTACCACCAATGTGGATTTATAAAACTCACGAAACACCTCCTTCTGCAAAGATAAATGTACCATCGTTTTTTCTGGGAAAAAAACAGTGTGCTCCATAACTTTAGAATACCCATTATTAACTTGTCTAGTGGATATCTGAGTATGTATGTTCTCATTGTCATTATATTCACATTGAGAAACCCTAAAATGTTTTAATATTATGGGGTAATAGCCATGAACTGATGATATAAATCACCATCCTTGTCCAAAAAGGGCAAATGAAATGGGGCTAATTACTTCGACACTTAAGTCGACAACTTTGAATATGATCTCTTATTGAGTGAATTTTCTATTACGTTCCCAATCCCATGAGTATAGAAAAATTTTAAGACATAGTCCTTGAGAAAATCTATCCATCACCTTTGTCTCAATATAAAATTCGTCAGATAGAAGATTTATTTGAGACACATATGGTAAGAGTGAACGATAAACCACTCTCTCATTATGTAATGTCGTTACATCACCAAATCGAATAATACCACTACTAACTTAAGATCATGGTTTACATAGTTCTACTCATGTCGTCTCAACTAGAATGCACTATAAATAATAACTACTTTCCCCTGAATCATAACACACATAGTTATGGTCGTTGATGGATCATGGAACACAAAATACTCTACACCCTCCACCAGAAATCTAAAAATGGGATTGATTTTCAACCTCTATCTCACCACCATGAAGCACTGCCAGAACATTTTTATCCACATGAAAGTTCACCCATTTCATATAAAATCCATCAAGGGTGATGTGATTCTAGATAACTCAGGTACAAACCTCCAATAGTTCCTAGTTATCCCATGGAAAATATGCACCTCAACAACACTCTTGGGTGGATCCCAACCAAGATATGCCTCAACCGTTCCATGATCCACTGCAACTACAGACTCTATAATGATTTATACTAGAAATTGGACATATTAAAATCAAAACTAATACTTTGATCACTTCCCATAATGCTGGTTCTCTATGAGTGTGTCCAGGACCATCCTCAAGCTTCTTGTGTACTCCTCCTTATACTCAGAATACACTAAGATTCCATTGAAGAAGACCACCACAAACAAGAGTAGGAAATCCTGAAGGACCCGATTTTTGAGTCCCATGAACACTTATAGGATATTCATCATGTCAAATGAAATCACGAAGTACACATAGTGACCATATTAACATCTAGATGTCATATTCAATATTTCTTTATCTTGTACTCTCATATGGTGATATCCTAACATGAGGTCAATCTTCGAGAACCTTTGATCCCATATCATATGATCTAATAGTTCACTGATCCATGACAATTACCACTTATTCTTCTTGGTCACCTGATTCATACATTGAAAATCACTACATATCCTAAAAATCTTATATGACTTCTTGGAAACATATATTGGGGCTGCCAAGAGGGAAAAACTGGGTCTCAAAAACCTCTTCTCCTGCATTCCCTCAAATTACATCCTCAACTTTTGAAACTCTATTGGATCCATCTGATATGCTTCTATAAATATCGGTTTCATCTCTATATGTAATTCAATTCAAAATTTCATCTCTTAGTAGGGAGATAAACCTAGTACACCCTTAGGAAAGATGTAATCATAATACACCACCACTGTAGGAAACTGATATCCCAAAGAGTCTACTAATCCAAGAGTCACTCTATCCAACTAGTGAGTATTTGGTAGCACACTCTTATTCCATATCTCATCAAACATCACCATGTTTTCCTTTTCACTCCAAATGGAAAACCTCATTCTTTCTGTATGTACACACCACATCCTGTACCTAAAACCAGAAATCTAGGCAGAACTGTGGATATCTAGTCTATATCCAAGATGAAATTCTAAGGCCTCATTGCTACAAAAAGGGATCACATAAGTAAAATTTTCCAACTATCATCAGATCACACTATAAAAAGAACTATTTAATCATTGATTCATTTCCTATCACAATCTCCAATCGTACGGGTTGAGAAAATGCCCCAACATGAATCTCCATGTCTTAATGAATATATGTTTCAAGGAAGGAATGACTTAAAACTATGTCTATAAATACTACACATAAAGTGTAAAACACAAAAATTGTACCTCTTGTCATCCCTAGAGCCTCAGGGTCATAAGCCTCCATAACCTGTTGTTGACCACATCCTTATCCATAAGCTCTTTGAGCCTGGTGCAGACCACCTGGGCGTGGAGGTGGTAATAGGTTGAACCACCGAAAATCCTCCAACTACCCTACTGGCCTCCATACCGGGTCCTTTACCCTATAGAACAACCTTCTACTACGTCACATTCTATCTTAGTGGTCCCTCAACCTTCTAATGATAAGATATATGATGTGTTTGAAAATCTTGATCCATATGTTCTTGACCATTGTTAGAGAAACACCACATGTCCCCTTCCTAATTCAATCCAACCTAAGAGAAATACACCACTAACCCTTTAACCTGGGATAACCTATTAAAGAGTCTTACACACATGGATCCCTATGACTATCATCGACTATCTTCATCAAAGGTCTTAGATACTCGGTTCCAACTTCCAACTTCCACTATGGGTTCCTACTCGACAAAAAATTTCTCTACTAATAAGGCTTGTTCAAGAACCTCATCATAAGTCGGAATGAAATTGAATACCACTAAATCCCTGAGGTTTTTCCATAATCCCTAATCAATGTCCCATGCACTGGATGACAGATCCTGCAACATATCCAGGGATTAATGATATAGATTTATAAACCACGATGACTTCTCTTATATGGTCATATTTCTCATTACTAGAGGCAGAAGCTCATGAATGTGTTCCGATCGCAATATAGTTAGATAGAACTCCACCCTGAACAAACCCACAAATCCTATCTAGGAGAGATATTTATTATTATATGAATGAATCTCCAAGGTCCCCCATCGCCTAGAATTTACCTAAAAAACACATACCATGAGGGCCACCATCTGATATGTTAGTGTCCTCAAAAGGTGGACAATGCGAGTGACTACCTTTACCAAGTCCTCAACCACCTAGGGGTTTGGATCACCCTAGAAGCTTGGATTTCATTTCCTCTTAAAATCATTAAAAACACTCAGCCTATGCACAATTTTAGCTGGTACTTCTATCCCAAGTTGTTTATCAATGGGTGGTCATATAACTAGTAAACCTCCAGAAGGTTCTATCTCTTGTACAATCCACTGTATTATTACCTCATCACCAATAAGACCATCTTCAAGATCAAATAGTGGAATCCTGAATGGATGTCCACATTGAGTTATCCTAAAATTTAAAAAAATTACCATGGTCAAAAGAGTGTAACCGTTGAGATGACTCATGAATGAAATGAAAAACCCATGGAGCAGCCTCCAGATGGGGATTCAGATATGGTTAATTATATATAGAAGAGTAATTGGATTTGTAAGAATGATAGGGTATGGAAATTTCCATTGTGAGAAGTATTTTCATGCACTGTAATCCTATCTGAACATCAATGTGATGATGGAGATATAACATCATGATGTAGACACTGGGAAGGGGCAGTTCCAAGTAGTTATAGTCTGGATGAATTCCACCGAGTCCTATTGGTTATGTATTTTTTTGAATACTATGGTCTATACAAGGGTTCCCTATCAACCATTAAAAGGGGGATTATCAAAAGTATTAGAAATAGAAGTCCATATATCCATTCGTGCTAAACACAGTTTCCCAAATCCAATCTCACTGACTACGGTCCAATGATAGAACAGGCTCATCTGATAACACACTTTCAGGACTAAACCCACCGAGGAATAACTCATATCTACCCCAATCCCTCTTCCAATAAGTTAGGGGATGGTGAATAGTATTCAGTAGGAATATCCTACAAATGGGAGGCATTATCCTTAATTACTTTTACACACTCACGCATCTCTAAATTAAAATATTTATAAAATTTAAAAAAATGAAATAATAAATGATCACATCTATGATCCCACAATAGATTATGCTAGTAAAAGTACTAAAAACAAAAAATGGGGATAGGTAAAATTCAAAAAAAAACTATAAAGAGTCTATCATAGTCCATGATTGAACACTAAAGTCAAATCCATGAGTCTTCTAAAACACCTTTGTCTTTCATTCTCGAACTATGCTACACCCACTACCTATCTTCCTAGGACACTATAAAATGTATCATAGTCTACGTAAGACACTACTTGTGTGGTAAAATCCCATGCAAAGCTGTGTATATCAATAATATGTAATATACCCCTAAAAAAAAGATGAAGAACCATGTTTAGTCACCTTAATAGTGGAAATAACAATCTACATATAACAGAAAAAACTATTTATACTCTGGAGAATCACCATGCCACCTGAATTTCATAAACAAATTCTAGAAATAGGATTTTTTCTGAAGTGATTCTTATTTCGAATGAATCCAGTCCCTAACCCATGATATCTTTGGAGACACAAAATGATGAGTTCTATCTCATTGGGAGCCGCCCAATGAATGATCACTGGTCTAAGAGGACCTTCAAACACAGAGTGGGGTTCAAACTAGAACTATTGGGAAAAACTATGAACCCAATATAGACCAGTATCCACATAGGGTATCATATTTAAACAATTCCACCAACACAATCAACACACCCTTCTAGATGGAGCATCAACACTGTGCTCAAATATTTCATGGCAATTCAATAAAATCAACCATAGGGAAAAAGTGTGATAGAGGATCAAACATCAATATCATGGAGAGATTCCAAAACACTATGTAAGACTTATCCTCTAGATGGGATCACATTCCTCTAATGAGGTTGTAATGTTGCACTACACCCATGAGGAAAAGGACAAATGGAGCGAACTCAACCTATACGAGTCCATAATTAGAAAAAAAACCACAAGAACTCTTTATGGGTAAAAAATCTTTATAATATGTGGCACACAATATGTTGAAGGTGGAACATGGGTTGTTCATTAGTCCCCTTTCCTAGCCATCTGGAGGACCCTCAAATGAAATGTAGTCTCCATATACACGGTGTTTAGAATGAGTATATGATATGCTGATTCTGATGGTTTCAAGCCTGTGTCACATGGTGGTTCACTTGTTCTGAGGTTGTGTCTGTGTACCGGCCTTTGTATTTTGAGTCTTGTCAGTTTTGAAGTACAATAAATGCCATCTTGACAAGTACTTTTTCATGTTTCTATTTAATTCATGATGTACATTTGGAGTCATAGTGATTCTGTCACATGGTTTTCAATAGGATTCTCATGACATGAGATATTTAATTTCATATTGAACCCTAGCGTTGAAGCCAGGGGCCCACACGACATATATATCCGACATTCATGCTATGTAACATGGATTTTTATATAAATCATGATACATTCCTATGCATACCAATAATTTCAATGGCCATTGATCAAATGATTGATTCACCAAAAAATCATATATTGAGCCTCATCATGTCACTCTGTCACCGAATAATATGACCTGATCCTTTAATTCACTAAAAAATAGATCTACACTTTTTTCTTCATTAGTCACCAAAGAACACACAATTTGGGTATCTATATTATCTGATCTAGTAATGACTACATCATCACACCCCCATTATGAAATTTTGATTCCATATCCAAAATATCAAATCAATTTTCTGAGAATCTAGTGCGCAATGATAGATTTCATCGATGGATTTCATACTTCTTTCCAAATGAAGAACACCCTTGATGATTGGATAAATATGGGAAAAAATTACATGAATGATCAAGAGGAATTTTCCTCCATTGATATTTCTGTTGATATCAGTTCATTTCCATTATAATGAAAATCTAATCATCAATAGTCACAAATAATTCTCCAGATAAAAATCTTTGTAATAAAACTCATCCCACAATACACTCAATCTATGAATCAATATATCAGTTGATTAATTACAATTCATCATGGAAATTATGAATGGGAAAAAAAATACAAATATACCAATTTTCTACCTAGAGTTTGGATTGATCATTGAAAAGGAACACTTCTGTTTCTATTTTTTGTGATCCACAGACTCTGTTTTCATGAAGACCCATGATCTAACCTCGGTCTATCATCATTTTCCATGAACAATCTCCTCCAACAGCTCATAGGTCTTTATGGTTGAGTGTAAAAACCTATGAGAAAATCCATATCATTATATTTGAGGAGAAATCAGGTCACTGCATTGAACAAAACAAAATAAATTTTTTATTTCATTTATTTTATTAAATTATGCCCATGATGACTACTTTAGAAACATCCTCCACTGACAAAGATTATATCGCGCCTAGGGTAAAACCCACATTCCAAACCCAACAACGCCCTAATATTTATGATTAGGTACCCTATTATTGGATTTATTCCTTTTTTAAGAAACTATATGTGTGTTCTATTTAATATATTTATTATATTTCAATCATTTATACCAAGAACTCCAAACTTTAGAATCATGCATCATCTCGTAACTTGGTCTCGAAAATAATCCATATAATAGAAAAAAAAATATACAATAAATTGGATCCATTATATACTAGTACATATATTAAAATAGTATAAATTAAATGGTAGTGATATCATGAAAATAACAAATCATCAACACTTGGAGATCTAATGGATCAAATTTTCCTTTTTGGATCACCAATAGCCAAATATTACCTCTAATGAGGAAGAAAATATTAAATGGGGAAATCATATTGTTATATTTAAGTTGAAAACTATCTAAATGGGGAGTTTGAATTTAATAATATTGGTAAGACAATATATTAGAATGAAAATTGTTTTTGTAAATATGATCTTCATAAATATATTCTTTGTAAAAATATTTTCTGCAGATATAGATGTTATATATAAATCCAAAAGGTATACTAACATTATGTGTTGTCAAAAATATAACTCACAATGAAATAAAAATATAATATTATAAATTTTATATATATATATATATATGGGTTCTCTGTATAATAATAATTATTATTATTAAAATATATAAAAATGTATATATATAATTCAAATAATTACTTCTATCTCAATTTATTAGAAAAACAAAATTTTAAAATATAAAAAATTAATTAATTGTGTTTGTTAAAATATATTTAACATGAATGTAACATTTAATTTCAAACAAATGTTTTATTGGGTATTATATATTTTAATATAAAAAATTTAATCAACATTTAAAAATATTATTACCTATGAACTAACATATTAAAATATCATAAATAGTAAATCTTAATGAAATAATATTAAGATCACATAATGTTTAAAATTTTGATTTTTTAAATAAAATAATTTTAAGATATAAATTAATTTTCAAATAAAAGATAAATGTATACAATTAGATAATTTTTATTTTATAAAATAAAATTCATTAAGAGACATGAGTTTTGACTGATAGGAATTTAGAATATTTACCAGAATATTTCTGAATCCAGGCACTAAGTCGACATAGGATTCTGGGGGTCGAAGAACATCAAGACATTGAATTTAAAAAAATTTATTATATTTTTTCACGAACGTGTAGTTTAATTTGAAAAGAAAAATAACTCCTTTCAATAGTCTTGGATTGGATTTCTAATGTAGCAGTTGAGTCCAGAAATTTTTTTTTACCCAAGATGTTACGTAATCTTTTCTGTTCTAGGATTTTTAGATGGGGTGTTACAAGTTTGGTTAATTAATTAAATTAAAATTTTAATTGTTAATTAAAACACCTATCCTAATACACACACCTCCCCTCACATTGGTGTACCCAAACCGAAAGGAGTCCCACCACTAATTCTCCCTCTTATCCCCTATACTAATGAGTGTAAATGAGGCCAAGTAAATGTAATTTAGTGTAGTTGATCACTAATTTTGACACAGATCATCAAAAATCAAGAAATAGTGTGATCTGGGAACCATTTTTCATTTGAAGCTTCATCTTTTCACCCCTGAGGTAGGCAGTTTTGTTTTATTTTATCATTCTCATTTTTGTACTATTTTATGGTTCTAAATCCCAATTACAATTATTTTGGATCCCTGCATGGTAGATCTATGGGTTTTGGGTCGAATCGGGGAGAATCATTCATTCGCTTCAAGTAATTCTGGATAGGAATTAATTTTACTCGGTGTGTGTTTTAGTGACATTTTGTGTATCCATTCCTATTCATTAAAGATGAAATTTTGGGACTACACAACGTGTACCATAGTTACATTCCATGTAATACCCCAATTCGTGTGGTTATGGGACATGTATTGGGAATCCAAGTGAAAACACATGGACAAGTACTAACACATGGCCATTGTCATGGACATTAGGTACGATATAGAGACATGGGGTTTGGTACACAAACACGGGTTAATGTACATGGATAGGGGTTAGGTGAAGTAGGACACAACATTTACATCCTATACACATCGTCTACCCATACATCGGTTGTAAACAATGTATATTGGATACACGAATATGTGATCGAGAAGGATCACACATTGGGTGGGCCGCAGGGCACATCGGGTACTCCTAGGGGATCTCCATGAGTTCTTTTGCCTTGTGTATCTCCTTTTCTGAGACATGTATTCTGGATTTTGAGTATCCTCTCATGAGGGTTTTTCTATTTAGAATGTGATGCTCGAATCTATTTCATTCTATGAGGTATGATGTGGTGTATTTAGATCATGATACTTCAGTAGTGTTGAAAATCATTGCTAGTGATTAGGGTGAATCACCAGGTTGACATCAGGGTTGGTACCCACCCCTTTCTCTTTTTGATGTGGGTCCCCTAGACTGATTAGACTGATAGTGTGTTTCTCCCCAGATGGAATATGCCATGGTTCCCCTAACTGTGATGGTTCTACTACTCTATTTATGATAAGCGTGATGATCCTCATAGTGGTTCTTATCTGATTATGGAGATTAGTGATGTTCTTTAAGACATAAGTAGGGAGTGGTAATCCGCTGTGGCAATTGGGCTTGGGATTCCCTTACAACATTTCTTTTTTAGATATTGGACTCCCCAAATTTTGGGATTGATTTCATTTATCTATGGGTAACTCTTAGGGATGAGATGTGGTTTTGAATAGAATTATACTCACAAAGAAGAAGACCACTTTCCCCTCCGAGACATGCCCTTGTGACACGACCTAAAACTATACAGGAGAGTAAGTGTCAGTCAAAGAAGATATTATTATGGTTTCCTAATTCATTTAATTAGAACTGTGTGTTTATGGAAGAAAAATGGGTTGTTGGGAATAATTGATGGAATTTTGGAACTGTTGGTACTCCCATAATGGTTTAGGGCATAGGTTCCATGTATTATTCATAAATCTGCATAGTTCTCCCTTATTTTGTTAGGGTGGAGTCCATCAATATGTATTCTACATATAGATTAGGAACTCCCATATTAGATTAGGGTGTGGGTCCTCTAACCATGTATTTGGTACTCCCATGCCGGGGTAGAGTGCAGATCCTCCTTGCGTGACGTATAGGTAGAGTGGGTACTCACATAGCGGGATTTGGTGTGGGTACTCTATCATTGGAGTCTTACCTCCTCTATTATTATATTATTCCGGTCCTCCCTACATTATGTTTCGTCAATGTCGGTACTCCCCTTCAATTTTAGGGTGAGGGTCCTCTATCCTGGGGTTGGTACTCCCCTACTGTGTCTTGGTGCATGTCCCCCATACTGAATGAGCATTTAGATTCAGTAATCCCCTGCCTTATGAGGGGGTGGGTCCTCTAGTTACTATTTATTAATCCCTTATCAAGTTAGGGTGTGGGTCCTCGATCCACTGAGTGGTACTCCACTTTAGTATTAGTGTGTGGGACCTCCATTATCTGAGTTGTACACCCCAATTGGATCAAGATGTGGGTCCTCACATACAGAGTAGTACACCCTCATCTTCGAGTAGTAGTGTGGAGTGGGTCCACTATTTCAGCTCTATGTCCCCTAGATAAGGGCTATAGGTACATGGAGAGTTCCCCTCCACATGATGTTAATGATACCTATATATGAGTTAGTTCTGAATAGTTGGACTGAGGTGTGTGCCACTTCATACAAGTGCAATGGAGGTTTCAAGTGTTATATAGGAGATAGTACTACATCTATAGTGGGGCAACGTAAAGGTTCTAGTCCATCTATTCCTTATGATAAATAATATGAACATTGATCATGATTTAGAGTAGTTCTCCATCAAATCTAGGTTAGTGGTGTGTATCAGGCCTCTCCACATGGTTTCCTTAGCCTTGTATAGGGTGATGGTTAGAAATGGAATAACCTCTAGTGATGTGTGCTAGAGATGGATCATATAGGTTGATCCTGATGGGGCACATCCTCTAGTACATAAAATTTAGAATGTTATATCTTTTCCTGATTGAGTGTATTTCTTATATGGTTTCCATATGGGATGGGAGATCTCAAAGAGTGTCTTCTCTAATTTTTCTATTAACCTTTAAACCCTCAAGTATAATCTAGTTTCTGGATATAAGGTCAGAACCTCATGATACATGGAATCTATTACGATTAAATATCAGGTGACACCCCATGAGTACTGATTATACATACCACTTATATACCCATACATTACTTTTGGTTAATCTCCTTCCATGGGATCTAGAAATGCGTTATGAATGCCAAATTATTTCGGTGTTTAGCTTCTCATAATTGGATTAGTATACTTTCCTGATATAGTTAGTGATGTCATGTTTGGAATTTCAACATCTCACCATATCGACCTCCTTGTGTTTGGGCGAGTTTAATTTCAATCTCCTATTGTGTTGAGATATGAAATGGAGTCGCTTTCCTTAATCTCTTTTTAGGAGTTCTTCATTGAAATTTTTGACATTTCCTCTATAGCCAAGGATGTTTAGAGATTGGTTTTTCATCAAATGGGGTTCCCCCTATCTAGTTCAAGTAGATGATAACCATTTAGTTTCCCCCTTTTCGTTTGGTTTTTTGGGGTTCCTACTGATTATTCTTATACTCACCCCTGAACAGGATTTTCTTGCTCATGTTTTGGGTCTTCTACAAACCTCAGTCCTTTTGGTGGAGTAAATGGAGGAACCAAGGTAGTTGGATCATATAGAGCTAGATCTATGGAGGTTTTTACTATATCTGGGCTGACGTGATTTCTTGTAGTTACTTTTGGTAGTAATCCGCTCCTCCCAAGCAGTTTAGACACTTTTACAGTTTACTTTTTGTGGGTGATTGTTTTTTCTATTTGACTTTAGTACTTTTGATATATACTGGTATGGGTTTGATGTATTCACACATTTTAGTTTCATCTTTTTATATATCTACACTATTTCATTCTTGTGTTTATGGGTGAATTCATACAAGTAAAATAGAAAAAGTTATCCATGAGTTTTGTTTTTTTTACTTTAGTGCTATTTTCTAACCCCTAGCCAATGGAGGCATGCTTGGTGTAGTCACAACTTGATCCATATCTTGTGTCATGTCATGAAAGAATGGTATTAGATAATTTTCATTCCTTGGGACGTTTTTTTGGACTTTTCCCCTTAATAGGTTTTGGTTGGGATTCATAGAAACATTGTTAGGATGTTTCGATTTTCTCTCTCATGCCAAAGGTTCTAGAGGTGGTGTAGCTACTGACGTATCCATTCACTAGGAATCTGATAACTACTTTTTGACTTGGTACATTAGAACACTAGTCATAGGGGTAATAAATATTACACGCATCTTATAGGACCAGGTTTTGGAATTTATTTCCTTTTCCTTCTTGAGTAAGCTCCCCAGATATACTCTTTGACCTATGTATGTTTTGATTTAATTTCAGGATTCCTCCATGATGATAGTCAGATAGGATTCTATTGCATTATTTCGATGAAAATATACTCCATGATTAGGCTTTAGTGATGGGAACTGATTCAGAGGTGTATCCTTCGGGTGGTCCACCGGTAGTTCCACCACTCTTTGAGTAGTTGTTTCCTATAGTAGTTCAGGATAAGGATGTTCACATGATGAGTGAATTGCATGAGTTCTTGAGGTAGCGACCTCTGAGGCACCAAGGTGATCCAGAACATCGGGTAGCATTTGACATGATCGAGACAGTCATGTGGGTTTTCCACCGGGTGAGAACACCTTCCGATCAGATAGTGGTCCTAGTGTTGATCATTTTGAATGCCTTGGTTACATTATAGTAGTGATTAGTGATTTATTCCCGAAATGTGGTGATGATTCTTGGGAAGAGTTCTTGAAATATTTTAGGGAAGGGTTTTACCGAGCCATTCTAATATCAGTACGAATCCATTAACATTCATTGCTTCGGTAGGGTGACATAAATGTAATAGAGTTTTTGGAGAGTTTCATAAACCTATCATGATACTCCAAAGATATGATTTGGGACCCATTTTTTTGATAACATACCTTTGAGCAGGTCATACACTAGAAGATCATGGAGTTTGAGATTTCATTGTGTATTCCCATCAATGCTGGTGTACTAGAGCGATCTCCTATAGTAGAGAGCTTCATGTCCGAGGAAAAGGAGGATGAAGCCCGAGTTGATAGTCATGAGGATGAGGTTTTTGCAATAGATAGAAGATTATAGGTGACAAAATTCTGGAACAATAGGCACACTGATGCCCAGGAACATGCAGGTGGGCTTGTAGAACAGGAAAAATACTGAGGATCGGTAAAACCACAAGAGAGAAAGTGTAATGCCTGCGACGGTTGGGGAAATATTGCATGATATTGTTTGAACATTTGTGATGCTGAGAGGTGTTCAGATGATAGGATTCCTTGGAAGAGTAAACACTTGAAATAGGGAGTTCTGTAGGATGTTGAAATAAGTGGAGGGGATGGTATGGTAGAAAAAGGTGGTCCACTATAGGCTGAGGGAGATGGAGGATGTGGGTGAGGACAACTGAAGAACATTGAAGTCATAGACTAAGATCCTCTGATGATAAATAAAGACAAGGTTGTGTCATTTCCACTTCCTATAATAAAAATTGTTAGACACAATTATGGGCACTTATTTCATACAATTTCTTGCTCAAGGATTAAACAAGGGTGACACCATGTTTAATAGAACCTATTGTTGGTGTTGTTCGATGTAGTTTATAATTAACAAGAATAGAGAGTTCCTTCCATACCAATGATGTGTTAATGTGATGTGGCTAAAGCTGTGTGGGTGAGTCAGTTCCACCCTTAGAAGACTGTATCAAGATGTGGTGGATCAGTCATTATAACATCTATTTTTAGGGAAAGGTTGAGTAGTAGATTGATTTTCAAATGATTTTTTCATAGAGAATGTGTTATAACCTTGGATATTTCAAAGTATGTATTAGTTTCCAACCATCCTTACATAACTGGGATGACACAAATTAGTGTGGTGGTGTTTCTATTTTGGGTAACTCTCCTTATTTGAGGGGAAATGACTTTCAGGGCATGTCACATGCTTTTCGTGTCTAGCATCCCATCGTTCGATGAGTCTACCCTCATCTCTTATTCATTAGTACCATCGTGTGGTTAGAATCTACCTTGAAAGAAAGATTCTTGATTATGTATTGAGGAATTTTATCCATGGGTGGATGTAAACTATGGGATTTTATAATCATCCGCATCAGGTTAGCAAGGTGGTGTACTGTTGGACCCCCTGTATATAGATTGACTATAGTTCTTGTTACTTTTCCATCTATCTCTCTTAAAGGGAACATGTGCTCAATAGTTTCACAATGTAGTCTTAGTAGAATATAGATTTAAAAGTTGTTTGGAATTGGGGTTTCCCCAGATTGCGTGGATGGAAGTAGACTGGGAACCATTGGTGAGCTCACCGACATGAGTTCTAGTTTAGAGCTCAGTTTTTCCTCCCCATTCATGTGCATTTTTTATTTTAAAAGATGAAATGGTTTGAGGGTGTTAGTGATGTAGGGACATGAGTTTTATCCTGTTAGACATTAGTATATTTTCATGAATTTTTATGAAGCTAGGAAATAGTCGGTAGAGGAATTTGGGGAGCTAAAGCCTTAGTGTGGTGAATTTAAAAATATTAAATATATTTTGTCACACACAATAAGTTTCATTTTAAAACAGAAATAACTCATACCCAGAGTCTTAGATCATATTTTTGAGGTCATAATTGTGTCCAGAACATTTTTAATCCCACGAACAACATAAAATTTTATTTTCTAGTCGTTTTTGATGGAAAATTTATTAGTGGTTTAATTAATTCAATTATAATTTAATGAATTATAAATTATATCCTATCCTAATACTCACCCCTCCTCTCACGTTGGTGTCACCAAACCAGAAGGAGATACACATCTCATTGTACCCTCTTCTCCCATTTGGTGATGACAAAAAATGAAGTCGAATCAACGTAATGAAGTGTTGTTGATCCGCATTTCAGATGCAGATCATCAAAAACTCAAGAACAAGAATTATGTGGGAACCATTCATTAACTGAAGCTTTGGCGTTTCACACATGAGGTAGGAAAATTTGATTATTAGTCCCGATATCATTTTTTCATTGTTCTATGTTTTTTAATCCCAATTTAATTTTTTTGATCCCTTCAATGTGGGTCAGTCGGTTTTAGGTAGAATCATGGTGAATCATACCTATTGTTGGTATATCCAGATTGGAATTACCATTTAAAGAGCATGTATTCTGGTGACATACATCATGTATACCAACCTGTTTGGTGAAGAATATCTTTTGGGACTACAATCCATGTACTGGTGTTACACGCCATGTAGTACACTAATCCAAGTGTCTTTGGGACATGTCTTGGGATGCCCTATAAAAACATAGGGATGTTTACTAACACACTTCCAATGTACATGGACACATGTTCCGATACATATGAATAGGGTTCGATACATGGACATGGGTTAAACTAAATATCCAAGGGATTGGTGAAGCATAAAACACTATTTACCTCATGTTCACACCATGTACCCATACATGGGTTGGAAACCAAGTAAACCAGAAACAAGACCAGGTGATTGGGTGGTCTCAAACACCTTTTTCTCCACACTGAATGCCATGTACCCCTAGGTGATCTCATTGAGATCTTCAAACTTTCATATCTACTCTTCTGGGAATCATATTTTGTATTTTTTTGAACCCTATCCAATGTATTTTTTCACGTTGAATATGAATATGGACTCTGTTTCAAACTATGAGGTATAAATTGGTGCATTTCAAAATTATTAAAGGGATGTTGTTGAAATCTTGGGGATTGATTAGGGTTAATCACTAGGTTGACATTGTGGTCATTACCCTACCAATTTGTTTTAGGCAATGAGTATCTTGGACACTTTAAAACTATAGAGTATTTCTATCCTACTGGAAGAGGTAAGGGGTCCCCTATGTGTGATAGTTTTACTACACTAATTATAATAATAAGGATGGTCCTATTATCAGTGAATGACTGATGTGGGTGATCTATGTGGTTCTTAAAGATAGAGGTTCAGACTAGTACTCCCCTATTGCACCATCATGCACGTTTACCTTACCTCTTTTCTTATATAGAGATGGGAGTCCCCAGGACATGGGAATGGGTTATTTTACCACAGGTTAGTTCATTGGGATAAGATATGGTTTGAAATATCCTTGGAATAACTAGGATGAAGAACACTTTCAACACCATGACACACCCTTGGGATGCGACCTAAAACTGTGTGGGCGAGTCTGTGTTAGCCTAAGTGGATAGTACCAAGATGGTGTTATTGAGTACTTTGGACTTGTGTTTTTTAGTGTAGACATATGAGATAATGGGAATGATCAATGTATTTTAGAATTATTGGCACTACCCTAATGGTTTAGGGCATGGGTTCCTCGTATAGTTCATAAAACTAAATGGTGCTCCACTATCGTGCCAGGGTACAGACCCTCCATACTTATTGGCCCAATAGAGTAAGAATTCCCTTATTGGACTAGGGTGGAGTTCCTATATCAGTGTGAGTTGGTACTCCCATTTTGGATCAAGGCATGTGTCCTCTATATGGGACCTATTAGAAGAGTGGGTACTCTCCTACTGGGCTAGGGTGTGGGTCATCTATCATTGGAGTTAGAACTACCCTATTATTCTAGGTTGCAGGTCCTCTATACGTGATATTCCGGTAGGTTTGGTACTCCCATTCCCTTTCAGGGAGTAGTTATTATAGCCTAGGTCAGTACTTCATTATTGTGCTAGGGTGCGGGTCGCCCATAATGAACTACTTGGAAAATAAGTTCTCTCAAATCCTACCGGCATGCAGTAGAAATAGTCACTATGTAATACTCCCCTTCTAGATAAGGGTGTGTTTTTTACATCCATAGGTTTTTACTCCCTGATCGTATCATGGTAAAATCCCTCCATTATATATATAGTAATACCTTGTTGGATCAAAAAATGGGTCAAAATTTACGGAGTAGTTCTCCACAATCTCTGAGTAGCAATGGGGAGTGGGACCTCCATTGGATTTAGAGCTCCCTCGACTGAAGGATATAATTATAAGGATTGGACCCTCCACTTTATGTGAATGATAACTAGATAAGAGTTAGTGCTCCATCACCGGACCAAGGTGAAGTCCACTCCATACAAGAGCGAAAAATGATTCATAGGTTAGTTAGGAGCCAGAACTACCTTCACAATGGGGAAATGTCATGGTGCAAGTCCCTTTGTTCTCTCTAATAAATAAGATTCCTGTTGGGCATGGTTTAGAGTAGTTCCCCCTCTGATGCAGGGTAGTGGTGATGAGCGGTCCTCTCTACTTGGTGTCCTTAGCCTTGTAAAGGGCATAGGATAGTGATGGAATAATCTCTATTACTGTGCACTAGAACATGATTGTAAATATTATTCTCGATAGAGAAAGTCCTTGTGGATTTACCATTTCGAATTGTATAACTATTCTCGAAATAGTGTATATCTCTGATGGTTTCCATATATGATATAATAGATATTGGAGTGTGTTCTCTTGGTTTTTTGTTTACCTTAAGAATCTCAAGTATAATCATGTAACTGGCGTTGAGGTTAGAACCTCATGAAACATGGATTCTATTACAAGTATATCAATTTGATTTCTGGTATCCCATTCTATTTTTCCACATTCTAGGTTTACACCACTTGGAGACTATGTATATATACCACTTCGGTTCCCATACATTACTTCTATTTACCCTCCATCCCTAGGAGGTAAACACAGAAGAGGTATGAAATGTGGTTTTTGTGTTTAGCATTTTTTGGTCAGATGAGTCTACACTCCTACTACATGAAACAATGACTCAATGATAAGTTCATCTTCTAATTGTGTCGATCACCTTTTTTTAGATGAGTTTCCACTCACTCACTTATTGGTTTGAGCTACGCGATGAAGTCCTTTTCCTTACTCACTTGATGGTGCTTCTTTTTTACCCAACTGAATAGTTACGTATAGACAAGGATGGTCTGAGAGGATGTTTCTCTCCCGATGGGGTTCCCTTTAGATAGGTCGAGTGGACTACTACCTTTCCTTATCTCCCATTTCTTTTGAGTTTTTGGGGAACCTACTATGTATTATTATAGTCCCCAATGTTATTAATAAATGTTTTGAATAAATTTTAAACATTTTCAATATCAACCATTTTTAAAAAACTATAAAAAGAATGTCTTTTAAATGTTTTCTTTATGAACACGTTTTTTCACATTATTTTTCATTATCGATTATACTTATATTATAATCATTAATGTATTTATAAACTAAAAGAATACTATCTGTTATTTATAAAATATTTCTATCTATATTTATGAAAATAGATGATGGATGATTCTTATTTCCATGTATATATTTTACCTAAAAATATTTATCATCTAAATCAATATCAGTTGACATACATTATACATGATCCAGGTAGTAATTTAATTTATCTATCCACCTTAATTATATAAAATACTTATGTAATGTCCTTCTCTTTTGTCGGAATGATCAATCCATGCCTTTATTATCCTAATCATCTATTTTGTATGATCTAAAATTTCCATTTGATACCTTCCCTTTGTGAATACCAATTTTATTAATTTCATTGAAAGGTGTTCTCCTAGATTCCGTGAATTAATTAATATGGGGAAATTATTATCTTAACCATAAAAACATTATTTATATGGTGTAAATACCATATTATTAACTATCATGGTTGAATGGAATTTATGAAGAATGATAATTTATGTACTAGGATACCCATTTTTTCTAGGGTTTTATCATGATAAGATTATTGATGGAATTATTAATGGTTTCCCTATGTAACTCCATATAAAAAACATTTTCCATCAATGGGTTATTAAATATGTGACTAATGAAACCCATTTTATTTACAAGGTTACTTTATCTTTTAATAGTGAATGATATCATTGGTAATGATTTCTAAATCCCATTTTATGTCAACTAGTTCTTTATAATGTGATAAGTGATTGATTTCATGTCGAACTCATAAGTATGGATGATGATGGGTGGGGTCCTATATCGGCCTCCAATGAATTTTTTTATGGTTTTTATCTCGTGAGATAGGTATTGTTGAGTAAATATTTTTTTGATAAGCATTAGATCTAGTGGTGTGGCTCAAAAGTATAAGGTTCCCTATATTGATGTTAGTGAAAAATGTGAAAAATAGTTTACAATTCTATGCTTATTCTCTTGACTATGTTGATCACCCATGAATCATGTTTATGAATAATTTTTCTACTCTCTAATGATTCATATATTATATTATTCAAAATCATATTCTAGGGTTTATGATAAGTACTTTGATGGGTATAATATTACTTATGCATCATGACTATAACCATATGGTCATCTTATGTTCACTTATAATATTCGACTATTATTTATTATATTTACACTTAGTGGGATTTTTAGATCACCCCTTTCATATGTTTCCATTTACCATAGTTATATAGATTAGTATAATATATGAGAAGTATAGGAAGGAGTCTAGATTTTCTCAATTATGGAAAAATGTTCACAGTGGTTGTAAAATAAGTTTATAAAGTATAAAGTCCTCATAGAAACAATACTTTTCGTTCTTTTCATTTTATGATTATTATTAAGATATAATTATTTTCATATTTAAATATTGTAAAATAAATGAATGTCTAGATTGGGTCACTATTGTTGGTATTAGAAAATCATTTAGTTATTTTTTAGGATTACTTTACTTATTTTAATGATTAATATTAGAGAAATTTAGTTAAATACTTATCGATAATTAGAAGTGATTTCCCCATATAATGGATAACGTCAAAAAAAATTTATTAAATTAGATATTATGGGTTATTATAATTAATAATAATTCCATATGGATACTATATGTGGATCTGGTCTCTATAATAGATTTATACTAGGGTAATAACCTAGAAAATGGTGTGATATGTATTGAACTAGTCTACAACTGGTTCACAATAATGATTCCTAATTGCACACATATGTTGACATTCCCAGGGGATATGCATTGGTTAATAAAATTATATTTAGAAGCCATTATGATTGAATTTTTATGTTGGTGAATTAGGATAAGATTTATGAGAGAACCTAACCAAAAGAACCCTCGATTAAACTAAAATTGAATTTGGTTAAGCTGAAATCCAGTTTAATATTATGACATTTTCATGTTTAATTTTCAATGTAATTATTTTCAAATAATTCCCATGTAGTTTTACTCACACCCAATAACTCATTTGGATTATAATAATGGATTAATATTGAATAATACAAGTTAAAAATGGATTCCATGTATGATGTAAATATTCTCACCATGATCAATCTATCAAGATAACTACATGAGAGATGAATCTAGTGATATTTCCTGACAATATTTCATCAATTATGATTAAAAAGTGAAATTTGTGGTACTAAACAAAATATAAAAGAGGACAAGTATGGAGTGTAATGAATTTTTAGATAATATAGATAATGAGAAGGAATATTTTTGCTTTTACATGTCAAATATATGGGATGAATCACCAATGGAATTTACACAATGGGAAGAGAAGATACTTGAACTATGGTAAAGGTGAGAATTAGGAATAAAAAATCCATATCAAAATAATGATATTCGTTAGCATTATTTAAAAATTATAGTTCATTTTAATGTACAATTAATAAATCAATATTGTATCTGTGGTGAAATTTTTCCTTATCAAATTCAATTCCCAAATTCAAGGATTGGCCAAGATGTTGAGAAGCACTAAACTCCATGGATAAGAGGATAATATAATACCATTGAATTAACTACACTAAATGAGGATCCTAGTATTTATTGTATATATACCCTTTAATCCAGAGATTTGTGTGTATTTTTCTGTTTTATTCTACGAACATAAGTGTATATAATAAGTTTTGGGGAATATTAAATTATCACCCTCATGAATTAAGTATTGAACCAAACATCTAGTTTTATGAATATTTTTCTCCATGTTGATGTTTATGGTTGCATTCCTTTTTAAAATCATATTACCCTTAATTTATTTTAATTTAATGACATTCTAAGAAAGATTCAATTATCAACACTTAGAGGATAATTTATTTGGAATTAGGAGATATCATTTTATTTTAACCTATGATAGTATATGTTAGGATGCTTTTGATCATCCATTATAATTAATTTATATAATGTGAGTCCTGATACTGAATAATAATAGACTCTCCACTCAAATGGTTGGAGAAAACCCCAATATTTGGGAAATTCCTATTATAAGAAAAAAAGAAATTTTTTTCTATGTTTTTATGGTTGATATACCCATAGAAATTATATATCTTTCTCCACCCATCTATAATAAAACCTTTTATATTTTCATTACTAGTAAATATTTCAAATTTGGAGGATGCAATTTATTATAGGGGGAGTATTTAGAAACAGTTAGCCATAACTTTCATACATAAATATTACGTCATTTTAGTTGAATATTAAATAAATTTCATTATAATAAGCTCTTACGGACCATAGAGGTTTAGTGTCATTGGAAACACAGATATGTAATCAAATGAATCATAAAATATATACATCATTTATGATTATGTTCTTCAAAACTATCACACTTAGTAGATATATAACAATTATAACCCTTCATCAATCCTATGGAAGAGAAAAATATGAAAAGGTTTTCTTAAATGCATTGTATTTTTAAACGTAATAAAAATAAATAAATGATAATAAGTTAGAATAATATAATCATAATAGTATTATAACATGATCAAGACTTACAATAATAATACCCAATCTGTTAGGGATATTTAATCATGAAACATGGTGTAATTTTGGGTGAAACAAGTAAATTAAGACATATGATTGGGGAATAAACAATAATAAATCATGAGCCATGAAATCATATCATAATCATAAGACCTATATGTATATAAAATCTTTTAATATTTCAAGGCTCGTTATAAGGACCCGTCCATAAAACATTATATAATCTTGAGCTAAATTAATAATTTTCATTGAGGATCTTTTTTAGGTGTATAGTTGTAGAGAATTAGGCCATAACTATTACATTTCATATTACAATGTTAGAAAGTAGAAACATCTACTCAGTTTCAATTTTTTCAAAAAATAAAAACTCTTAAAATAAAGAGTCGTGTCTAGTTCCATGTTTTAGACAACATGACTTTTCCATGATCCCATCCTTGACAGTAGTGGAAAAAACATTTAACACGTTGGAATTTTTCACGTCGGTTCTATATAACCGACATGAAAATCTCTAATGATCGATATATCACATCCGTTATTTTAAAACTGACGTGATATATCAATAAGGATCCATATTTCATGTCGTCTATTTTATAACAGACATAAAATATATAGAGATTATCTTTTTGACGTCAATTATTGTATAACCGACGTGAAAATTGAATCTGGCGCCATTTATCACGTCTGTTATTTTATAACCAACGTGATAAAGGAAATCTCATCACTTGATCATGTCGGTTATTTTATAACTGACGTGATTAAGGAAAGCTCAATGCTTTACCAAGTCGGTTATAAAAAAACCGACGTGATAAAGCCAATCTCTGCAACTTATGAAGTCGGTAGAAAGAGACATATATCATGTCCGTTATGAAATAACCAAATTGATAAATAGTTAAATACATTGGTTATTAAATAACTGATGTTATAAAAATTAAAAAAATAGTTTATCAGGGCGGTTTTTAAATAACCGACGTGATAAAAATTTTAAATGGTTTATCACACCCTGTATTCAGTCATTCTGTGTTTTCTTCGATCGGGCGACCTGCAACTCGTCTCTCTTGCAAGGAATCCCTAGAATAGATCCATCAATGTCAGGTTCTCCAATGTTGTTTTTACAAAATAATTATTTATATTTATTATTATCAGATCTATCAGGTCGACTAACAACACTCAAGTAAGCCTCACACGACTCCTTTTCAGTTTTTTCGTGATGCCCTAAACAAATTTGTGGAGATATTATTTTTCTTAGTTCTTGAAATAATGGTTAGTTTCATAATGTTCATCTATACCATGATAAATTCTTTTCTGGTAAAATAATCCTATAGATGTGATTTCATGAATTTTTACGAAGTGTGTGTGTTCTATCATGTGTATGTGCGTGTACATGGGGTTTCGAAGGGGGGGGGGGGGCTGTGTATGTGGATAGGGGTGTATAGGGGGGTTGGGTGGGATCTAAAGTTGTGTGGGGGTGTCTAGGGGTGTCAAATGGGTTGGGGGTGGTGTCCAGGTGGTGTAGGGGTTGTCCAAGGGGGTTGGGGTGTCCAAGGGGTTGTGTGGGATGTCAAAGGGGGTGGGGAGGTGGGGGCGCAGTCCAGGGTTGTGGGGGTGTCCAGGGGGGTTGGGTGGGATGTCCAGTTGGGTGGGGGTGTCTAGGGGGTTTCAAAGGGGGTGGGGTGGGGTATAGGGGGTTGAGGGGGCTGTCCAAGGGGTTTGGGGGTGTCCAAGGGGGTGGGGTGGTATCCAGGGGTTGGGGGCAGTCCGGGGGTGTGGGGTGTGTCCAGGAGGGTTGGGTGGCATGTCCAGTTGCGTGGGGGTGTCCAGTGGGTGTCAAAGGGTGTGGGGGTGGTGTCTAGGGGGTGCGGGGGCTGTCCAAGGCGGTTGGGAGTGTCCAAGGGGGTGCGGGGGGGGGGGGGGGGGGTCAAATGGGATGGGGGTGGTGTTCAGGGGGTGGGGGCTGTCGAGAGGATTCGAGGGGCTGTCCAGAGGGTTGGGGGCCTTTAGGGGGGTTTCCAAGGGGGTAAGAGGTGGGGGTGGTGTCCAGGAGGGGTGGGAGTGTCCTGGGGGGGTGTCTAGAGGTGTGGGGGGGGGGGGGTTCCTGGGGGTGGGGTTGTCCAGAGGGGTGGTGGGTTTTCCAAGGGGGTGGGGGTGGTGTCTACGGTGGTGGGGTATAAGTGTCAGTTGGGATTGACTATTGAATTGTGGTTTGTGTGATTATGACATGATGATTTTATTATTTCATGGATATTAGGATATAATTTATTAGTGTTGTTTAAGGGGATGGGGTGGATTCCAAGGTGATGGGGGTGGTGTCTTAGGGGGTTGGTACAGTCTATGTTTGAGGTTTACACAATGATTTTTAGGGATTCAAGCATTATGAAAAGATGAGGGGTGTTGAAATATAATTCTATTTGGATGTATATATTTTTACAAGTCATTGAATAAGAGAAAATTATGGTTTATGAGGGAGACCATGTCGTGGTTTTCAAAGATGCGTAGTAATCTTGACCCCATTGTGTCGTGATGATAGGATTTACACATTGATTTTGTCCATCCTAGTTTTCTTTTAAATTTGATTTGATTCAATGGTTTACTCCATTTTTTACAATTTTCTATCAACCATTTGAGGCCCCATGGTTTTCTTGGATTCCATGGAATTTCCTTAAATAATTTACTAATTCCATGTTCTTCATCCTTTATTGTTCGTTTCTTTTTTTCTTCTTCATCCACTTCTTCTTCTCCTTCATTACTTCTATTATTAGTGTTGTTTGATCATTTTTTAAATTAACAGTTTAGTATTAATCAATGTGTTCTTGGGTTATTAGGAGGGGTGGGGTGTCCAAGAGCTTGGGGGGCTTTCTAGAGGGGTGGGGGTTGTCTAGGGGGTGGGGGCTATCCATGGGGGTCAGGGGTTATCCAATGGGGTGGTGGTTTCCAGGGGGTGTCCAAGGGGGTGGGGGTGGTGTCCAAGGGGGTGGGGGTGTCTAGGGTGTTGGGGGTGTCCAGGGGGGCGTCCAAAGGGTTAGGGGTAGGGGTGGTGTTCAGAAGGGGTGGGGGTGTCCAAGGGGGGTGGGGAATGCCCAGGGGGTGGGGGTTTTCCCAATGGGTGGGGTGGGGGGGGGGGGGGGTTGTCCAAGGGTGTGGTGGTGTCCAGGGGGTGTCTAAGGGGGTGGGGATGGTGTCCAGGGAGTGGGGGCTATCTACGTGGGTGTTGGTGTTCAGGGGGGTGTCCAAGGGGGTGGGGTGGGGTGGTGTCCAAGGGGGTGGGGGTGTAGTCCAAGGGGGTAGGGGTGTCTAGGGGTGGGGGTGGTGTCCATGGGGGTGGGGGTGATGTCCATGGGATGGGGGTGGTGTCCAGGGGGTGGGGTTGTCCAGAGGAGTGGGGGGGGGGATATCTAGAGGATTCAAATCGTTAGGATCTATGTAATTTTCAATAGTGAATGTATACATATTTTAATATGTATACATCATATTTATTTTTTACGGAAGGGTGAATTTGGTATCCAGTTGCACCAGGATGTATTCTTTTTAAGCCTTATGAAGAAAGGTTCCAATATGAATTTAAAAATATTATATCTAACTATATTTTCTTTTTAAAATCATATTCAACCATATTTTTTGTAAAAATGCATAGATTTGTTTTATATTTCAAAATTGATTTACATTAAAATAATGATGTTTTTCATATAAACATATATTTGTCTTATTTTAAGAAGATGTATAATATTGACATTTGTTATAGGTAATAATGAGTCGATTTTGGATTATGACACATCAAATGAGCAATGAATATGAGGAAGGTGTTGAAGTCTTTTTGGAATTTTTTAAACGATATGTTGCAAGTAGTGACATTTTTTTCTGTACATGCATGAAATATTTGAATATGAAGAAGTTGAAAAGTATAGAGATAAAAGTTCATCTGAATTTTCATGGTTTTAATCGGAGTTATAGCCCTTGGATTTGGTATTGTGAAACTTGACAGAATTTAACTGATGATGGTTATTCACAAGATGGTGACTCCGATGGAATTGAAGAAATGATTCGCAATATTGTAGTAGAACAAATTGATATAGAACAGATAGGTGAGCTTCTATATGGTGATGCTAAAAAACCATTATATCTCGGTTGTATATATTTTACGGTTTTGTCAGCGGTGTTCTGATTGATTAACCTGAAAGAGAAACATGGAAGGAGTGACAAAATATTTACAGATCTAATATAATTGATGAAAGGCATTCTTCCAAAAGATAACGATCTTCCAGATTAACATTATAAGGCCAAGAAAATATTATGACTAATGGGATTAGGATATAAGAAAATACATGACTTTCTGAATGACTGTATGATATATAGGAAGGAATATGAATTTTGTTCAGAGTGTCCTAAATATGGGACATCACGGTATAAGGTGAAAGAAAAATAACATGATGATATAGAGATTAAAAAGATCCCTTCAAATGTATTTTGGTATCTTTATATAATTCCATATTTCAAACGTTTATTTTCAATTTCACACGATGAAAAAAGGTTATGATGGCATGCTAATGAGCGGTTATGTGATGGAGAAATATGTTATCCAGATAATTCCCCCCAATGGAAGAAAATTGATGATCATTATCTTACATTTGTAAATGAAATTAGAAATCTCAAACTCGGGTTGTGCACAGATGGAATGAATCCATACAAAACCCTCAGTAGAAAAAATAGTTCATGGCATTTTTTATTTTTAATTTAAAACCTCTATTCTGAAGTTTTTATGAAGCACAAATATGTCATGTTGAGTATAATGATATCTGGTCCGAAGCAACTCGACAATGATATTGATGTTTTCTTGTCACTGTTGATTGATGATTTGAAACTTCTATGGGAGGAAGGTATTAGGGTGTATGATTCATATAAAATGGAATAATTTCAACTCCATCCAGTGCTTTTTTTCACTATAAATGACTTCCCATCATATGGAAATTTTTCTGGATATAGTGTTAAAGGGAATAAACCATGTCTAATTTGTGAACAGCAGGTGTCATAGTGTCAATTGAATCATGGGAGGAAAATAGTTTACATGGGTCATCGAATGTTTTTGCCTATGGATCACACTTATAGAAGACCTAAAAAGGCATTAAATGGCTCACAAGAATTTTATGTTGCTCCAAAACCATTATCCCCTGATCTGTATTTTGAGAGGGTGAAAAAACATGATGTTACATTGGGAATGACACATAAATTTGGTAATGATATAAATATTTGGATGAAAAGTTCAATATTTTTTGAGCTACCATATTGTAGATATCATGAAGCTAAACATAATATAGATGTCATGCATGTGGAGAAGAATATATGTGATAGTTTGATTAGAAAATTGATAGATATTAAAGGAATTTCAAAACATGGGTTGAATGCTAGATTAGACTTACTATCAATGGGAATATGTTTAGTGTTAGCTCCCACTTCTAATGGAAGAGGAACATTTCTTCCCCTAGCTTTTCAAGCATTATCGAAGAGATGGAAAATTAGCATTTTCCAGTGTCTTCATGATATCAATGTTCCTCATGTTTATTCTTCCAATTTAAAAAATTTTGTCTCATTGAAGGGATTGAAACTAATAGGTATGAAATCTCATGATTGTCACGTCATGATGAAACAACTTCTACCAGTTGCAGTGCGTGGAATATTTCCCATCCTTGTGAGAATGACTATAATGAAGTTGTGTTATTTTTTCAATTCAATTTGTAATTAGGTGATTTATGTGAATGATTTGAACATTTTGGAAAAGGATGCAATTTGTATACTTTTTCAATTGGAAATGTATTTTCCTCCAACTGTTTTTAATATAATAGTGCTTTTAATGATTCATCTGGTTTCAGAAATATTTCTTTGTGGACTTGTATATCTTCATTGGATTTATCCTTTTGAAAGGTATATGAAAATATTGAAGGGGTGTGTTAGGAATCCATATCGACCTGAAGCCTCCATTATTGAAAAGTATATTTCTGAGGAGGTTGTAGAGTTATGTACGAGCTACTTGGTTGTGGTGCAGTACATATGTTTGCCTCCATCTCTCCATTAACGAGTTAATAATGAGGGAAAGGGGATTCATGGCTTGAAAGTCAAATTTTTGTCAGCTGAACAAATGAAAAAGTTAGAATTATACTTCTTGAATAACATAGATGATACTCAACTGTATATAACATTTCATATTAATGAGTTGAAACAATGTCATCGAAAGAAGAAAGAAATGTGGATTTGGAATGAGCACAACAAAACATTTTTGTTATGGTTTAAAAAGAAATTTCATTGTAGATCATTTGTATCAGATCCATTAAAATGTATAGTGGGTGGTCTATGTTTAAATGTGATAACATGGTCCGGTTATGACATTAAAAGCTATACATTTCATATGAAAGCACAAGACAACCAAAGTGCAGTTTAGAATAGTGGTGTATTGGTGTTTGCAGAAGCAATGCATTTTTCGAGTGCTAAGGACAAAAATCCAAATTTCTGCATCAAGTTCATATTATGGAGTGATTGAAGACATTTGGGTAGTGGATTAATTTAAAATTAATGTTCCGGTTTTTAACTATAAATGGTTTATCAGTAACAATAGTGTAAAACATGAGGAATTTGTAATGACAGTTGATAATCTAAATAGATTGGAAGAAATAACTGATTCTTTTATAATGGAAACACATGAAAATCAAATTTTCTATGTAGTAGATCAATAAGATATGCATTGGGCTGTTGTTTTACAAGGGAAATAAAAATATTTTAGTGAGGATAAACTTGATGAAGATGCTGATTTATGTGAGATCCCTACTTCCATGGAATGATTAACGAAACATTATTATGAGCTTGTTGAAGACATGTTTTGTGCCATAAGGAATGATCATGATGAAGGAATTTGGGAAAACAATCCATTTGTACATTCCTAAAATTACAGGTCACATTTTTTTATTTCTCGTTTACATTTATTATTTTCATAAAATGGTAGATATTATATGTTTTTTTTTCTTAAAACATGTATTAAAACAAAATAAGTATAAGTTTTTGTTTGTTTTAATTTTGTTTAGTATACTTTATAATCTTTACAATTACATTAATTATATATCTATTGTTTTTGTTCAGTGACAATTAATTTTCCATATTTACCATGTTTACCATGTTTACCATGTTTTATTTTTTTAGTTTATTTTATCATGTTTACCATTACATAAATTATATATCTATTATTTTTGTTCAGCGACAATTACTTTACCATGTTTACCAGGTTTACCATGTTTACCATGTTTACCATATTGACCATATTTACCATCTTTACCATTGATTAACATTCATACCATATTAACCATGTTTACTATTAAGTAACTTAGTAAATATTATATTTTTTGATTAATGTAGTATTAATATATTTGAATTTTTATATTTTTGAACTAATGTTTTTTTTGATTTCATGGATATTGACAGATCAATCAATTAATCAACCACATGATTCTGGAGATGATCATATTTGTCATACCTCTAGGGAGGAACATTCACATGCTCCTCTTGATGTTCCCCAATATTCCTCATGTGCTCCCTTTACTACAAAGAGTTCAAGAGTTGGTAAACGTGGGTGAACATGTTTTCCAAAATTATCACTTGCCCGTACAAAAGATCAGAGGATACTCGTTGAGTTTGATGGGGATAATATTACTAGAGGCCTAAATGAAAAATATTTTAAGAGTTTTGTATCAACATAGGGTAAGAGAAAAGTAATAATTTTATATGATGACTGGACAAGTGTGGACAAAGAGATAATCACTCAGTTGTGGGAGACGATTTTGGTAGGATCTTTATATATTGTTTGCATATTCTTTAAATGTTTCTAGTATATATAATATGTTTACCCTCTTCCTTATCAGATGAAATTTGATATTTATGACTCTATAGCAGTCAGGAAGAAATGCTTACCGATGGATGTCAGGAGATGGAGGTATTTCCAATCAACCCTCACATTTAATTTCATTTTTGGTTATATGAGTCAATACAATACATGTTGTATATATCGTTTCATATATGATGATACATGGAGATATTTTGTTGAATATAGATGAAAAGATTCATTTTTTGTAAGGGAAATGTAAACTATTATAATATTTTTGATATAAATGATCTTATTACTATTTTGTTAATGAATTATTATTATTAATTTACAGTAAACAAGGAAATATCATCAGGAGATCCAATCTAAAAAGTTATACAATCATAGTTTATCTCAGGGATGGTATACTTTATTGGTAGAACAAATGATGGTGGAAAAATTATAAAAACTAAGAGCTGAGTCTTCAAGATCTAGAGAGGTGGCCGCTCTCTCCCCTCTATCTAGACCTGAAAAATGGTAGAGGGCTTGGATGGGCAAAAAAGGGTAATATCTTTCGGAAGATTCGAGAATCGTAGCTGAGAGGATTGTAAGATATCAATTTTATTTATTTAAGTTAACTATTTTCTTTATATAATTTCAATAGTTATAGAAATGTTCAATTAATTAATACATGATATTCTTGAGGAGCCGAGCTCACATGGGGTATTTACAGCTACTAGGAGGCAAGATATTTTATCACCAGTATTGGGAATGCCTGAACATCCTGGTCATGTACGAAGATATCTAGCAGGTGTATCAGTAAGAAATGTTATGACATGTTCTCCAATTACTTAAATTGAGGGTGTTTAAAAAAAATAGAATCCTTGGTGGATGATTTTTATAATATTAATTTGAAAATGGAGGAAAATATTAGAGCATCGGTACAGTCTATGTTTTCAGACATGAAAAGATAATTTCATACTGCAGCTCCCACTCCTCCACCTCCCCCTGCAGACCCCATTATTTATCCTCCTCCTCTGCCCGTAGCTCCCACTCCCCCACCTCCCCCTACAGACCCCATTATTTATCCTCCACCTCTACCACTAGCTCCCACTCCCCCACCTTAGCTCTCAAACCCCATTTTTAATCATACTCCTCCGCCACATCTTCTTACTTATAGTGAGTTGTATGTTGATGATCCTCAGCATCATATAGTTTCATATGGGTTGGTATATTTTATAGGAGATACATTTCATCATGAAAAATTAGAGGTATAAAATTAGAGGTTTGATGTACATGATATTATAGATAGATCACCTCGTGTTGCATTACCTATAGATGAGGTGACAACAGTTGGACATAGTATCATCAATTTTTTAAGTTGGCCATCTAGACTGCTTCGACTCATTTCCATAAGGGTGTGCATGTTATATATTTTATTTTATTTTTTATTAAAGTTGTTTTATTTTTTCAAAACTAATAAATTTTTCTTTTTATTTTTACAGGAATACTTCACAGGAAAAGAAATATTGTATAGAAAACAACAAAGACAAATGGTTACGACATCAGATACAGATTCAAGTAGTTTTGAATGATTTTCAAGATATTCAAATTTATTGGCAGGTCATTATTAGTTTCAAAGGAAGCTCATGTTTGTGGACATGTAATAACTGTGGGGATTATTAAAGCTGATATCATGGAGCTTATTACTGTAGATAAGTTTGGCATCAACGTGGTGCAAATTTTTTCCATGTATGTCTTAACTCCTTTTCCCTGCATTATATTTATTAAAAATGAATACTTATGTATCTTTTGTATTTGGTATCTTTATAACATTTGAGAGAAGAATCAGAGGATAGGCCTAAATGGGTTTATGGACCCGCATTTGATTTCACCTGAAGCATGTGTATTGGATGAGGAACAAAGAATGCTTTATCTTGCTAAATGACTTGAACAGAATATAGTCACACAATTTTGGATGATTCCTTTTTGTGGTTGGTATGTAACACATCTCTCTCAAAGAGTTCATTTTATTTTAACATAAAAAACCAAAAACCATAAATTTTCCTTTATCAGTGATCATTGGATGTTAGAGGCTTTTTTCTTAAGGAATAAGACACATTATTGTATATTATCTGTCTAAGGTGATGTGCGGGAAAGTTGTAAGAAATTCTTAGAAAATTAAGTTTCAATTTCTCAATAGTTTTATATATTATAATGAATTTTATATTTACCCCATTCGTATTATTTTCTTACAGGGATGGGTCTACTTTCCAAAAAACACAAAGAAAGGGAGGGAGAATATCAAATATGTAAATTTAAATGTAAATATCCATATATAATTTTTACTATTTTTTTTATTACATAAAAATAATATATTGAATTTACAATCATTCAAATAGAATTGTTATGAACAACAAAGCGTCATAAAATGTGGATATTATACGTTAGGGTTTATGTATGAAATAATAACAATTGGGATTGTTGTGAACTTTGACTGGTAATATTTCCATTTAAACTTTTCCATAATAATTCATTTGATTTATTCATTATACAAATTAACTACTATCCTTATAATTTTTAGCTATTTGATGACCCTCAACCCTATAGTGCCTAAGACGTCAAACTCTTACAAGTGGAATGGTAAAATTATTTTACTGGATTGATTAAATTTTATTTGTTTGTAGTGTAAAATGTAATTTTGAATATTGTCATTGTAATAGTGTATTTGGTAGTCGTATAGGATGGATTTTTTAAGTTGACATTTTATGTTTTGAATGTTATATATGTGAATGTTTAATTTTCCTATACTTTTAGTTTTGGTCTACTTATGTTGGTTTTTCTGGTATGGATTCTGGTCTGGGGGGAGGGTTCCAAGGTTGTGGGGGGTGATCAATGGGGTGGGGGTATCCATGGGTATGGGAGGGCTATCCGGTGGGGTGGGGAGTATCATGGGTGTCCATGAGAGTGGGGGGGGGGAGTCCAAGGGGGAGCGTTTCCAGGAGGGTGGAAGGGCTATCTAGGGGAGTGGGGGGCTGTCAATGGGGTGTCCAGGGGTGTGGGGGTGTTCTGTGGGGTGAGGGGGGTTTCCAGGGGTGTGGGTGGGCTGTCCAGTGGGGGGGCATGTTCAGTGGGGTGGGTGGGGGGGAGTCAGGGTGTCCATGGGGATGGGTGGAGGGGTTGTACAGGGGTGTGGGAGAGGAGGAACCACCATCACTCGGGGAGGGGGGGGGGGGGCTGAACACTGCTGGAAGGTACCCATCACTCCCACAAGTGAAACAATTTGAGAGCTCAAGCTTCACATGTGGGAGTGATGGGTACCTTCAAGCGGCGAGCCCCCCGAGGGATGGCGGAGCCTCCTCTCCCAACACCAGTTGTCCTGTGTCTGTCTGTGGGGTGGGGGCAGTCTAGGGGAGTGGGGGGGGGGGTGTCCAGGGGTGTGGTGGGGGTTGTCCAGTGGTGGGGGGGGGGGGGGTTCAGGCCAGGTTTTGGTCTGGGTGTCTAGTGAGGTGGGTGGGGGGTGTCCAGTGTTGTGGAGGGGGCTGTCCAGTGAGGTGGGAGGGTGTCCAGGAGGCTGGGAGGGATGTCTAGGTGAGTGGGGGGATGTACACGGGTGTCCAAGGGTATGTGGAGAAGTCCTAGGGGGTGGGGGTGGGGAAGTCCAAGTGGGGGCTATTCAGGGGGCAGGGCCAGTCTAGGGGTGTGTCTGTGGGGGGGGGGGGGTCAAGGAGGGTGGGGGAAGTACTATAGTGGGGGCAGTCCAGGGGTGTGGGGGGTGTCCAGGAGGGTGGGGGCTGTCCTGGGGGTGGGGGATGTCCAGGGTGTGGGGGGTTTCCAGGAGGGTGGTGGTAGTCCAGGGGGGAGGGGCTGTCTAGGGGGTGTGGGGAAGTCCAGGGGTGGGGTGTCCAAGAGGGTGGGGGCTGTCCCGGGGGTAGGGAAGTCAAGGGGTGTGGAGAGGAGGTAGTGCCACCCCTTGGGGGGATGAACGCCACTAGAATGTACTCATCACTCCCACATGTGAAACATTTTAGGAGCTCATGCTTCGCATGTCGGAGTGATGAGTACATTCTAGCGGTGTGCCCCCGAGTGATGGTGGAGCCTCCTCTCCCAACACCAACTATCCAGGGGGCTGTCTTGGGGGTGGGGTAAGTCCATGGATATGTGTGTTTCGGAATGGGGTGGGGGGGGGGGGTTGGTTTGGTTTTGGTCGGTTTTTGGTCTAGGGGTGTCTAGTGAGGTGGGAGTGTCCAGGGTGGTGGTGGGGGCTATCCATTGAGGTGGGAGGGTGTCCAGGAGGGTGGGAGGATGTCTAGGCAAGTGGGGGGATTTCCAGGGGTGTCTAGGGGTGTGGGGGTAGTCCCGGGGGTGGGGGGATCTACATGGGGGGTTTCCAGGAGGGTGGGGGTGTCCTGGATGGTGGGGGTTGTCCAGGGGTGTTAGGGGATGTCCAAGGGGTGGGGGTAGTCCAGGGGTGTGGGGGAATGTCCAAGGGGTTTCTAGGGGGGTGGGTGCAGTCTTGGGGGTGGGGGGCATCCATGGTTGTGAGGTGTATAGGAGGGTGGGGGTTATCCATGGTTGTGGGGGTTGTCCAGAGGGTTGGGGTAGTCCAAGGGTGTGGGGGCTGTATAGTATGGTGGGGGAAGTCCTGGGGGTGGGGGCAGTCTAGGGGTGTGGGGGTGTCCAAGAGGGTGGGGGTTGTCAAGGGGTGTGGGGGCTGTCCAGGGGGCTGAGGAAGTCCAGGGGTGTGGGGGTGTCCATAGGTGTGGGGGTGTCTAGGAGGGTGGGGGGTAGTACCGGGGGTGGGAGTAGTCCAGGGGTGTGGGGGTGTCTAGGAAAGTGGGGGTTGTCCAGGGTATGGGGGGATCTCCAGGGGGCGGTGGTGTAGTCCAAGGGTGTGGGTGTGTCCAGGAGGGTGGTGGTTGTCCAGGGGTGTTGGGGGCTATCTAGGGGGTGGGGGTAGTCCAGGAGTGTGGGGGTGTCCAGGGGTGTGGTGGGGGATGTCCAGTGGGGTGAGGGGGTTCTTGTCTGTTTTTGGTAACTTTTTGGTCAGTTTTAGGGGTGTGGGAGGGTTGTCATGGGTGTGGGAGTGCTGTGTAGGGGGTGGGGGTATACAGAAGGGTGGGGGGGTCCAGGGGTGTGGGGGGCTGTCCCGGGGGTGGGGCTGTCCAGATTTGTGGGGGAGGGGGGTTCTTGTCTTTTTGTTTGTACGCTTTTGCTATATTTCGGGTGATTTGGCTAGGCATAGTAGTGGTTTGAGTTTATTTAATTTTTTTTTACGTCTTCTATGAAATAACCAATGTAAAAAATGCATTGCTATTTTTATAACATCGATTATTTGGTTACCGACGTAATAACTTCCTGCGAAATGGTATTTACATCGGTTATTTTATAACCGTCGTAATAAATTGAACTGGATAGTCTTTTACGTTTGTTATTTTATAACTGACGTCGTAGATATGTTTTTAAGTTGGTTATTATATAACCGACGTTGAAAACAGCTTGGAAGACATTTTTATCACGTCGGTGTTAAAAATAGACGTGATAAATGCTTCAGAAAAGTGATTTATGACGTCAGTTATATAACAACCGACGTGAAAGGGTTTATATCACGTCGGTTATTAAATAATAGACGTACAAAATGAATTGGTATTTTTTATAACGTTGGTTATTTGAAAACCGGTGTAATAACATCATGGGAAATGGTTTTTACATTGGTTATTTTATAACTAACGACATAGATAGGTTTTTACGTCAGTTATTATATAACCGATGTTGAAAACTTCTTGCCAGACAGGTTTATCACGCCGGTTATAAAAATAACCGACTTGATAAATGCTTCAGAAGAGTGCTTTATGACGTCGGTTATATAATAACCGACATGGAAGGGTTTATACCACATCGATTATTAAATAACCAATGTACAAAATGCATTGGTATTTGTTATAACGTTGGTTATTTGGAAACCGACAAAATAGCATCATGGGAAATGGTTTTTAGGTCAGTTATTTCATAACCGCCGTAATAAATTGAAATGGATAGTCATTTACATTGGATATTTTATAACCGACGACTTAGATATGTTTTTATGTCAGTTATTGTACAACGGACGTTGGAAACTTCTTGAAAGACATGTTTATCACATCGGTTATAAAAAAACCGACGTGATAACTGCTTCAGAAGAGTGCTTTATGACATCATTTATATAATAACAGACTTGAAAGGGTTTATATCATGTCGGTTATTAAATAACCGATGTAAAAAATGCATTGGAATATGTTATAACGTTGGTTATTTGAAAACCGGCGTAATAACTTCTTGGGAAATAGTTTTTACATTGGTTATTTCATAAATGACGTAATAAATTGAAATTGATAGTATTTTACGTCGGTTATTTTATAACATACGTCGTAGATGTGTTTTTACATCGGTTATTATATAACCGATGTTGAAGACCCCTTGGCAGAGAGGTTTATCATGTCGGATATAAAAATAACCAACCGGATAAATTCTTCAGAAGAGTTCTTTATGACGTCGGTTATATAATAACTGTCAAGAAAGGGATTATATCAAGTCGGTTAATAAATAACCGATGTAATAAAGAATTCCTCCGAAGCGTTTTCCACGTATGGTTTTTATCAACCGATGTGAAAAATGCTTCTGATTTGTGTTTTTTACATCAGTTGTAAAATAAAAGACGTAAAAAACATTGTTAATAACGTATCATGTAATAACGTCGGCCAAAAGAGGACATTAAAAATAAAAATATAATCACCATAAAAAAGGTTTTCCGCACTATTATGACCCTATTCATCTTTTTGTCTTGTGAAAAAAATTTCAAAACCTGGGATGAGCATAAAAAGCTCAATAAGTCTTATAAAATAAGGAATGGAAATATTAGCCCATCAATAAATACAAATCAATGAAACCATAATTTTTAATCATACTATACGTCAGGAAATCATAAGATTTATGACTAACACACATAAATCATAAATAATAAAGGTATGTTGTGGCATCCATATCCAATGTAAAATGTAGTTTTCACAGCTACGTATGATGTTACATTAGGAAAACCCATCATAGATTATTCCCTAAATATATTAGGTGAAATAATATCCTTTACCACTATCACATCACCCAATGCATTGGAGAGCTATCTTGGGCTCACCCGCCCTAGGATTATCACAAAACCACCAGTATACAAAAAAAATGACCAATAACCATTACATATTCATAACACATTGAAACATGCATAAAGATAAGATAAAATTTCATCATTGTAATCACAATATATCATTTCAAGATATTGTCATAATCAATGTGTTATCAAACAATTTTCACAACCATTTAAAACAGTTGATAAGGAGATTATTGAATTAAAGTGGCCCATAACACATTGAAAATATCAAAGGAATAATCATTTGAAAATTTTAAGGTCATTATATATAAATCCAAAATTCCATTTTGAAAACATGTACAATAATAAGAATTACTTTTAAGAATAAATCTTTAAATCATTTAAAAATAAATTTTAGTTAATTTTTTTTAACAAAATGACAGAAATTTGAATACAAATTATTGTCGAATAAAATTTAATCAGAAAATTATAATATCATGGGAATAAATTTATTCATGATATTATATTCCATGGGATAGTATATTAACAATATAAGAGTGAATTGGTGCATAACAACAATGAAGTCTCAATCAAATGTAAATTGAGAAGAAATCCCTTATTAAAACTGTATCTGAAGATTAAGGATAATTTAATTACATAATAATGTGTGAAAAATATAAATGAACTCAACATGATTGGATATTAAGTGTAAATTAATCATAGGATATTCATTAATGTTCTTTTTAAGAAAAAACCAATGACTTGGATGTTTATCTCAATGAACGGAAACTGAGTTAAAATTACTCTTATATGGTTCATATCGATTACTTGACAATTTATCAATGGAGTGATTATGTATATCAAAAGTATATCCACATAAAGGGGAGTGTAAATTACAACATAAATAAATAAACTGTGATTCTACACAAAATCATAGCATGACATAATAATTAATTAGAAGATTAACCCAATGAATGGAAATTGGGCTAAAAAGTTCCCTTACTGATTTGGTAACATACGAAACATACACAACATGAAAGAATGATCGCATAATGTAGACGTAATAACCCAAAAATTAAATTATATTACAAAAATAAAACAATCATGGGCAGTATATACACTACACAAAAAGATGTAGTGGAAAAACTAGCATGAATCTCTAGGGAATAAAAAGTGAGAATAAAACCCCTTACCACCTTGTAATCAATCAAGTCATATAAACAAAATCTAATAACCCTCAAATGAATCACATAATACCATGAATATAAATATAATCATGATAATATATATCAAATTTCAATTCCAAATACACCACATCCATGAAATAAGTGGCGAACAATGGAAATCTCAAGGATTTAAAAGTGACATAAGAAACCCCTTATCTCATTTCCGACATGACCTATTCATTCTTTAATTTCCTAGATAATAAAATAAAGTTAATTTATAATTACATAAGAGAAATTTTCAAGTTTATTATTCCTTTTATATTGCTTATTAACATCTTATATACATTATTCAGTCATTTAAGTTAATAATGGTAGTTTTGTCGATATTTAGTACTTGAGTCAGAAATGAACTTCTTATAATTACAACTTGTTCATGTGGTCAAAATTCCACTATCTCTAGAATGATACACATTATATAGATATAATATATATCATATATATACAGTATATATATTTATTTATAATAGTACATAACATTTGGAGGTAAAAAATGAAATGCACCATTCATGGAGATGGTATGTCAAACGTACGCATGAACACTACTTTAATTTATATTCCTTATATAATGGAATGAAAACATTACAATACATAGGTATATTATTATTCCAGTATAATATAATATATAATTTCATTAACTCTATCTTTTATACATTCCACATTTGGCATGATAGAGTCATATCACTTTGAGGGGGCGATAGTCCCCACATCCTCAAATAAAATTATTGCGTTAAACCGTTATGGAAACTATAAAGTTACGCTATAAATGAAACATACATAAACATTGAGAAAATATAAATATATTATATATCCCATAAAAATATTGTGCCATATTAATGGCCACCATAAGAAGTGGTAGGAAAAGACAAAACAATCATCGTTTCGTGAGGCAGTAGTTCACCATCCACTGAAATATTATGTTCATTACCCATTAGATGGAGGTGTGTGGAAGTGTAGTATGAATCTGTATCATAAAAAACCTATTATATTGAGGATACTGGTGTTGTTATAAAATAATGGAATAAAAAGAGTTTATGGGGTTTGAGGAGTAAAATAAAATAAAAGAACCTAAGGGAAGACGTTACATTAAAATCGGTTAAATCCCTTTTGTTTGAACCAAAAGGATTTCATAAAGTGCCTTCTGCCAAATGTAAGGATTCTAGGGGTAAGAGAGGGATATTTATATATTATTTGGGTAGATCTTGGATTATCAAAGATTCTTGAGAGGTGTGTGTAATGGGTTAGAGTTGAGGGAATTTTATAAGGGGGAGGAGGGGCTCTTTATGAATGTTTGAAAATATTATTTTATTATGTAATTTTTTTAGGTTTCTAAAGGATATAAAGTTATTAAAGTAGAAGATAAGAAGGATCATGTTCGAAATAAAATCATCCAATAATAATTTTAATGGTTTTGGATATTGTTTTAATCGTTATAATCTTATTTATTTAAATCATTCATTAATGAGGTTAACATTGCATCATTCTGATGTCTTAAATAATCTTATTTATTTGATGTCTACACATTATAAAAAAATACCATAATGTAGGAATTTTTTATAGATTTCAAAATAATATTCATAGTCATATAAATAAATTATATAACCCCACATTAAATTTTTTTTAGCAAAACAATACATGTTTATGATATTTTTATTTTTACTTTAAATAAAAAGTTATTAATATCATTATCTTACCCATGTGGCTTTCAAAGGCCAAAAGAATCTCCATAGTATTTTATTGGACGTCCATTACTCATAAAATAAGGTTATGAAAAGTGTTCAGGTAATTTTATATTATTATAGTTTTTTTTACATTGAATTACTGAATTTACCTTTAACCACGGTAAATAATGGTCCAAATTTACTATTCACCAAAAATTATTTTCTTCTTATTGAACCACATTTTACTAACTAATAAAAAACATATATGTAATATTTTCAAAATTCAATTCACATATGTGGTAAAATTTCATTTAAATGAAAATATCGGTTTTTTAACTACTAGTCTATGTTTTAACTATTCATCAAAAATTGTAGGTTTTTAGAAAAATACCCAAAATTCAACCTAATCTATATTTAATATTCTGAATTCAAAAACTATGTTTATTTTATCAGATTAAAAACATATATGTTTCAATAATTATTTTATAATGAAATTCCACTGTCAAAACAAAAGCCATGTTTTTAAGAAATAAAAACTATCAAAAGATTGACACTTGTTTATGTCCAATTTCAATATGAAATTACAAAAAATGAACAAAATTAGATTAAATGGTAGAAATATAATCTAATTACACATTAAAACCAAATTAAAAAGATAATCTAACAAAATAAATAAATTAGACAAAAATACAATTTTGAATGAAATGATAGTATTTTTCACTATTCATTAAAAAATGATCATTATCAGAAAAATACATAAATTTCATACAATGTTAATATTGGTGTCCTGATTCTAAAGAAGAATTTTATTTTTTTATTAGAACATATAAAAGTGTCAAAAACTATATTTAAAAAGGGGTTTCTATAAAAAGTCATTAAAATGTCCTTCTGAAGAATATTAGAGTGTTTCAGGCTTAATATTGGATTTATTCTCATTTTAAGCCTCTAAAATTTATTGGGTAAATGTAAAAACATTTAAGAAACGTATTTAATCATAATATGGTAAATTTTGTTCATTCCTGCCTATATAACGACTATGCTTTAACAACCATTTCTAATAATAATATTATATTAATATTTTTCAATTTAACTCAACATTGTGTGCAATGTAAGTTTTCAATAAAACATATTGTTGTGTATCAGGTATTCCATCGAACATAGAATAACCTTTAAAGTAAAATTAATAATTAATTAGAAAATTTTATTAAATATAAAAAAGTTATATTATTTATTTCCCTGGGATGTTACATCTGTTGCCCCTTTTGGGAATTGCATCTTCCCAATTTTAAAATTGGTCTTGGATACTTCGTTGAATGTACCACAACGTAAAATGAGTGAATAAAAATATCACTATAAAATAAAGAAAGAGAATTGAAATGGTCACCCGAGATAGCCTATACTAGGATTCCATGTAAGAAAACATGGATATAGAAGAGAAACAACGCATCATGGTTTGAAGGATAGTTGTAGAAAACATGATTAGGGGAAAGTTAACCACCAGAAAATCCAAAACATGTCATGGGTTAAATGGTATTTTATTCCCTATTAGTAAAAAATAACGAATAATGTCTTTTTAAGTTACTTTTCATAAATTTGTGGAATTTATTTATGAGCTTAAGTAATGACACAAGGAAACACACATACGTTTCATGTAGACTTTTATCCTTCACCAAATTTCTACCACAAAATCATATTTTCGAAAAATAAAGAGTATTAAAAATTACTTTTCCACATTAAAAGTGGAAGAATCAGCTTCTAGAGAATCAGATAATCCACAAAAGATTAACTATATATTTCCAATGTATTTAGATAACAACTAAAACCAAAATATTTAGTACAAGATCAGATAATTCCCAAAAAAGGATAATCCATTATCAAAATAAATACTACTCTTAATCCCCAACATTCGACAAATAATACCCAAATTTTGTAAAAGACCATTCAATAAAGAAAATATCCTTAAATTTGTTCAATGTAACCCAAACTATGATTGTAACCCAAAACTCAGAAGGATTTAAACACATAGTCTTGCATAATAAATCATAACATTTATCACCTAATAACATCTTATACTCTTAAAGTCTCATATTGAAGCGTAATTAACCAAATCAAATATTCTCTATGATAGGTTAATAATTTCCATAAAAAACCCAAATCATCTTAGGTCCACAAAAAATACATAGATTCTTCCCAAATAAAATTTCAACCCTTACTCCACAAATTAGATCACATAGTATTCTATTTTTCATAAGCATATATTTTCCCAAAAAGAGAAAAATTATTCCAAAATAACCTTTATCACTTAATACCCAAATCATTTTTTATACTATGGATATATATTTGATAATAAAAAGATCCCAAATAAACTTATTCTTGATCAAAAAAATCATTTATCAAAAAGAATAATTCATATTAACCAGGGACTTCACATTGTCTAGTGGTTGGCGATAAATCCCAATAGCACTTTGGTTATGGGATTGATTCCAACATCTTTGTCTGACACGAAGGGTTGTCACACGGTCTGTGTGTTGTCATTTATCAAAAATGATATAATTTCATAACATTCCAAAAACAATGAGACAAATTCCTCAAAAATAACTGTAACATATTTTACCCTCAATGGTTATCTAATACCTTTAATTTTTCACCCCAAAATGTAATAACCGTTTATCACCACTAATATAACTATGACTATTTCTAATATTCTAACCATCATGGATATGTCACGGATTCTTAAATAACACCCTAACCTCTAATGTTATCTAAACTGACCTCTGATACCAACTATAAAAAACGAGCAATAAAACATTTGATAATCTTGAAATAAAATAATAATTAACATTGAAGATCTTTTCAGGTTTAGAGTTTTAGAGAATTAGGCCATAACTATTAAATAACATCTTAAAAAGTTACAAAGTAGAATGTTGTACTCAGTTACCAATTTTTTTATAAAATAAAAATTATTAAAAAAGTTTAATGTCTAGTTCTATGTTTTAGACAAAATTACTTTTCATTGATCCCATCCTTCACCCTATACATCTTTATATCCTGTGAAAAACATTACAAAACTTGGGATGAGCATAACAATATTAGAAAGGGTTATAAAATATGGAAAGTAAACATTAACCAAACAATAAATACAAATCAATGTAACCATACATTTCAATATTAACATACCTCATGAAATCATATGATTTCTGAATAACACACACAAATCATAAATTATAAAGGTAACTTATGGCATCCATATCAAGATTACATTTTAGCTTTCACATCTACGAAGGGAGTTACATTTTGAATTCCCATCATAGTATATTCCCTAAATCTCTTAGGAGAAATATTAATGATTACCTCTGTCACGTTACCTAATGCATTGGATAACTATCTTGGGCTCACCGACCCTAGGTTTATCATAGAACCACCTGTATACGTAAAAAATCCACAATAATAATGACATATTCATAACACAAAATAAAAGTATGAAGGAATGAAATAATTTCAACATTGTAATCACATCAATTCATGATATTGACATAATCAATTCTTTATCAAACCATTTTCATAACCATTTTTAACATTTAATAAATATATTTCTGAATCATGTTTCTCATACCACATGGAAAATTTAAATGGAATTATCATTTGAAAACATTAATTTCTACATAAATAAATCTTCAAAACCATTTTGAAAACTTGGACCTTATTGAGAAATATTTTGATGAATAAATCATTAAAATATTTAAAACAATATTTTAGTTAAAGAGTTTTTAACAATATGAGAGACTCTTGAATACAAATAATTGAGGAATAACATTTAATCATAACTTTATAATATCATGAGAATAAAGGTATTCATGATATAATATTCCAAGGCAAAATAAAAACAACACATAAGAGTGAATTGGTGCATAAAAACAATGAAGTCTCAATGGAATGTAAATTGAGATGAACTCCTTTATAAAAATTGTATCCTTTGAATAAGGATAAATAAATTACATAATAATGTGTGTCAAATATAAATAAACTCAATATTATTGGATATTCAGCGTAAATAAATTAGAGTCAATTCACACATGTTCATTTTATGACAAAACCAATAACATGTATGTTTAACTCAATGAATGGAAATTTAGTTAAAATTATTCTTATCAAGTTCATATCGATTACAAGATAATTTATCAATGGTGTGATTATGTGTATCAAAATTATATCCCCAAAATTGGAGTAGAAATTAAAACATAAATAAATAAACAGTGATTTCACACATAATCATAGCTGGACATAATAAATAATTAGATGATTAACCCGTGGAATTGAAATTGAGTTAAAACGTTTCCTTGCTGAATTGGTAACTTACGAATAAAATATCACACGAAGGATGGATCATACAATGAAGATTTAGAAATCCATAAATTAAATTATTTTACACAATGAAAAAAATCATGGGTAGTAAATACACCATACAAAAGGAAATAGTGGCAAACATAGCATGAGTCTGATTGGAATAAAAAGAGAGATGAATACCCCTTACCACGTTGTAATCGATCGAGTCATGTGAAAAAATGTTAATAATCAGCAAATGAATAATAGAAATAAATGATAATAAATATAATCATAATAATATATATCAAATATCAGTACAAAATACACCACTTTCTATAAATAAGTGGCAAAGAATGGAAATATCACAGAATTAAAAGTGAGATAAGAAACCCCTTACCTCAGGTCCGACTTGGCCTACTCGTTCTTCAATATCTTGAATAATAAAATAAATCTAATTTATACTTACTTAAGAAACATTTTAATGTTCATTATTCCATTTATATCCCTTATTACTATGTTATAAACATTATTCAATCATTTAAGTTAATAATGGTTGTATTGTCGATATTTGGTACTTGATTCGAAAATGAGCTTCTTATATGTACAAGTTGTTCAAGTGGTAAAAATTCCATTATCTCTAAAATTATATTCATGAATTATATATCATATATATCATATATATAGATCATATATATGTATTTATAATAGTACATAACATTTCGAGGTAAGAAATGAAATGTATCGTTCATAGAGATGGTAATCCGTACGTATGCATGAACGCTACTTTAATTTATATTATATATATAATCGAATGATAAATTAATGATAAATAGGTATAGTATAAATATAGTGTAGTATAATATATAATTTCATTAAATCCATCATTTAAATGATCCACGTTTTACATCAACGAGTCATATCACTATGAGGGGGTGGTAGTCCGCACATCCTCAAATGAAATTATCGTGTTTACCCAATATGGAAACTATAAAGGTATGATATAAATGAAAAATAAATTAGTATAGATTCAATTTTAATATAATTTATAACAAATATAAATATTTTTATATATTAATGGACACCATAAGAGGTGGTAGGAGAAGGCTAAACAATCATCGTTTCGTGAGGTAGTAGTTATCCGTCCAAAGAAATAGTATGTTCTTTACCCATTAGATTGAGGTGTGTAGATGTTTGGTCTGAATAAATATCATGAAAACAACCTAGAATATTTAAGATACTGGTTTTTTTATAATATAAATTAATAAAAAGAGTTTAGTGGGTTGGAGAAGTAAAATAAAAGAAAATAACTTAAGAGAAGGTGTTACCTTTAAATCGGGTAACTCCCTTCGGTTTGAACCAAAAGGATTTAATGAAGTGCCCTCTGCCGAAGGTAAGCCTTCTAGTTATAAGAGAGTGATAATGAGAGCTTATTTGAGCGGATCTTGGATTAGAAAAGGGGCTTGATAGTTGTGCATAATTGGTTAGAGGTGAGGGATTTTTATAAGGGGGATGAGGGGATCTTTAGCAATGTTTGAAAATATTATTTTATTATATAATGATGTTCAGTTTCTAATGGTCCAAAACATATTAATGACTAAGAAAAAATGACTCCTGTTAGAAATAAAATCATCCAATAATAATTAGACTTGTTTCGTATATTTTTTTTAAACTTTATAATCTTATTTATTTAAATAATTCATTAATGAGGTAAGCACTGCATTATTGTTGTGTCATAAATAATTTTATTTATATGGTGTCTAAAAAATATAAAAAAATAAAATGAGGTTGTAAATATTTTTTGCATTAAAATTAATATTTAAATTCAATTATATCCATTATATATCCCCAGATTAATTTTTTTTAGAAAAACAATACATGTCTATAATATTTTTAATTTTAATTTAAATAAAAAGTTTTTAATATCATTATCTGATACAAATGGAATTAAAAGGACAAAATAATCACCCAAGGATTTTTTTGTTTTCCCATTACTCATCCAATGAGGTTAGGACAAGTGCTAAGATAATTTTATATTATTATAATTTTTTTTACCATGAATTACCCTATTTACCTTTAACCACAGTAAGTAAAGTCAAAAGATACTATTCAACAAAAAATTATTTTCACCTTATTGAACCACATTTTACATACTGATAACAACTCTGTGTGTTGGATTTTCGAAATTAAATTCCCAGAAGTTGTAAAAATTCGTTTAAATGAAAATTTCGGTTTTTTAACTACTACTCAGTGTTTTCGCTATTCCTCAAAAATGAAAGTTTTTCAAAAAATACCAAAAATTCAGCCTATGTGATATTTGAAATTCTGAATTAAAAAATGATTTCTATTTTATAAAATTCAAAAAAATATGTTTCATTAATTAATTTAAAATTAATTGTTTCTGTCAAAACAAAAATTGTGATTTCATGAAATAATCACTATCAAAATATTAACACCTGTTTTTGTCCAATTTCTAAGTAAAATTACATCCAATGACCAAAATTTGATTAAATGATAAAACTATAATATAATAAAACATTATATCCAATTAAAAACATAATATAACCATATAAATAAAATAGATAAAAGGAAAGTTTTTAATTAAAATACATTATTTTTCAATATTCATTATAAAATGAACATTATCAAAATAATAATAACATTTCATCCAAAGATAATATTGTTTTCCTAATTATAAAGAAGAATTTTATTTTTTCAAATAGAAAATATAAAAGTGACAAAACTAGATTTAAAAAAGGTTTTCTATCAAATGGCAGTAAAACGGCCTTTTAAAGAATATTAGAGTGTTTCATTCTTAGTATTGGATTGATTCTCATTTTACGCTTCTAAAATTTAATGGGCAAATGTAGAAAAAAATTTGAATCAAATTTAATCATAATATGTTTATTTTTGTTCATTCCAGCCAATAAAATGATTATGCGTTAACTAACATTTAAAATAATAATATTATATTAATATCTTTCAGTATAACTTAATCTTGTGTGCAACATATATTATCAATGAAACATGTTGTTGCATATCAGGTGTACCATCGAACATAACATCCCCATTAAACTAAAATTAATACATAATTCACAAATTTTAATAAATATAAAAATGTTATATTTTTTATTTACCTAGGAGGTTAAATCCAAAAAAATACTATTATAGTATATTGAGTTTATTCCTCATTCAATCATTTCAATAGTCATGATTAACTCCAAAAACATTCTTATAAGAAAAAATACATCATCAAACTTGGTTCACATCCTATTAAATTCCTCATAATCTCAGGAAATATCATTAATTTCCCAATGAATTAGTGGGAAATATAATTTCAAGCACACCAATAGCATAATTAAATCTATACATATGTTGGGAAAAATATCACAAAGCATAAATCATATCATAAAATTATAACCCATAGAAAGGATATGGGTGTCATAAACATTTAATCACTTTTATCATAAACAATCCTAATAGTGAATTAATATGGAAACATTGGATTAAATCCCTTTTAACACAAAAGAAACATGTAATTAAATTTTTATAAAAAACAATACCTTCAAAATATTACTCAAATATTTCTTGAGGATAATTAGATTTTTTTGAAATTATTTATTTATAATCTGATAAATTTAAAAATATAAAGGGAAAAAATTACTTTGAAAATAACCACGGATATATGTAAATAAATCCTACAAAAAATATTATCATATATGGGGGAAAAATTCATCCATGTTATATATATTAAAACTAAATATCATTTCATATTTATCATAAAAAGAAATATTCCCATTGTTATGAAAAAAATATGATTACAATAAAAAATTATAGAAAAAAATATGGGAAAAATAACTTTATTAAATCTTTTGAGGTTGTTAAAATTTCATTTAAAACGATTTAAAGAACATATGGTTAAAAATAAAATATTCCCAACCAAAGAGAAAAGAACGATTGGTTTTCCTTAAAATCATTCTTTCATTATCCTGAGTACTTGTAGGGATGAAAATGAAATAAAAACACGAAATATATTGAAATAAATAGATTCAAATAAAATAAATAATATTTGGGAGATATTTCTCATATAATTTCATCGTTATAAAATTTAATCATTAACAATATCATTAAAAATTGGATTGTAATATTAATCTCTTACCTCATGAACATTTTTTAAGTCTATTAACCTCCAAAATAATAAATTTAAAATAATTATATATCAATAGTATAACCATAATTATTATTATAATACCACAAATTTATTACTTATTATATCTTTTATTTCATTCATCTAAAATATTTAATTGTCATTAAAATTTCGAGGGTAACCTGTTTTATTTTTTAGGAATGTTTTGGTTCACTTATTATGGTCCTTAAATCAGAATATTGGTTAATTAATATAAAAAATGTTAATAATTATATAAATATCATATATATTCATTATCTAAAACTTTATACCATTCATATAAAGTAGTGATGAGAAATTAATTACATCACTACAAGTAGACGGTAGTCTATACGTATGCACGAGTGATGTTTCCATTTTTCGATAGATGAGATGAAAGAAAATTAAATATTAATTGATTATTAAAAAAATATATTTAAAAAAACAAATATATAAACATTTAATATATCATAATATCTAACCATTAATGATGTTCTTGGAAAATGAGTCATATCACTACGTGGGGACAGTAATCTACACATATGCATGAGTGATACATTCAACTCCCATAAGAATGATAGATGTGGTAAATGTTTTAGTAATCATATATATATAAAATTTAATTATATTTATGATATTTAATTCATTATTTTCTTGAGAAATAATTTTTATAGGAATTATTAGAATAAATAAAATTGTAAGATCTTGGTTAAGATCAATACATATTCTTTGAGAGACCACCTTTTCCTTACTCATTAATCCTTGATGGATTGGATTTGTGGGAATTTCAGAAGATATATTATTAAGGTGTGGAATATATAAATATTTTTAATAGGAATATTCCAAAATAGAAGTTGAAAGTTTTATACATAAGGTTGGATAACATGTTCCCTTTTATAGTTGAGCTGAGGGACACAAATGGAATTTTATAAAATATTTCAACAATTTAATGTCACATTCCATAGAAATCTGCTACAAATAAGATGCAAAGATATAATATGATAAGGTTGAAATATCTTAAAAAAATAAAAAATTTTCCTTCGTGCATGTAAAATACTACCCTTATCTATGTGTTTTACCCCCCATCCCAAGTAAACATGTTTCAACATTAATGATGGTATACAAATTATTGTTTTTATTATTCACTATACACAAAAAATAGGTTGAACTTATTAAATTATATTAATTATGATCATAAAATATATTGAATCATTTTTACCACATACAATTTCTATAATTAGAATAATTTAATTTTAGTTATGTGTGCAAACTATAATGAAAAATAAATTTAAAAAATAGATTTTTATGCATTAAACATAATTTAAATCCATTCCTTACCATGTTAAAATAAAAAAAATGAGTGTTAAAATATTATAATAATGTATAATCTATAAATTTCGTTAAAATAATTAATAAATATAGATTAAAATAACTTATTTAAATAAAAACACATTGTGTGCATAAATCCAAGTATTTAGAAAAGATGTTTTTTAATCCAAAAAATTCCCATATACCGCAATAAAGTACTATAATGATTCATATATTAATAATTAAATTATTTATAATTCTATTAGAATTATGTTACTTTATGATCGGATTTGAAATATAATTATACATTTATTGAATATAATTTTCAATTAAAAATCAGTATTTTTCAGTATTCCCAAGAAAAATATATATTTTCTGATAAATCCTAAATATTCACCATAAGATAATATTTACAAAATGATTTATAAAATGATATTATTTTCCAAAATTATTTTTTTTAAAGGTATAATTTAATTATAACATTCACATTTAAAAATAAGATAAAAATAAATTTAATGAAAACTTATTATTTGAAGAAAGTATATTTTGAAAGCATATAATGAATTTAAATAAAATTAAGAACCTATTTAAGATGATTTAATAAATACATTTTAATTAATAAATCAAAATATAAATAACTTTCTTAATGTTTTTATTAGTATTCAAACATAGAAATTTAATATATTGGCTAAAAAATTATATTATAACATAGTCCATATAGGTTCAGGGTTCTGTGTAAGGAAATATATCAAATACTTCACGTTTTTTTTTCAATTAAAAATAAATTTTAAATATGGTGGGGTTAAATACTATCCCCATAAATAAATAAAAATTGCTCAATTTTTATCTCGGTAATCAAAGATTTGATATTTGAAAATATCTTTATTGAAAATCAACATTTTGAAATGGAATAATAAAACAACCATTGAAAAGGGGAAGTGTAAAACCAAATGAATACCAAAAATAGTACATAATCTGGTCCCAAAATAAGGATAATGTTAACTGGAAGATAAAATATGGATATATAGGATAAATAAAATATCTAAATTGTATAGAAGAGTGATATATAACTAGGTAGTTATAATGTTACTAAACAGAAAACCATAACTCACTACAGGGTGAAAATGATCACCAACACCTCAAAAACAACTATAAAAAGGAAAACCAATTCACATTGATGGTCATTTTTCTTATAGTGGAATACCCAGGTTTCCATGGAATATGAGAAAATATACACACATGGTGTCTCTAAATCCATAAACGTAATTTGAACCTTTGTAATAGTGTTTTAATTATCTTTCTCCAATTTTCATCCATTTTCAAACAATATGAATGTTTAATTATGGAAGAAATAATATTAATAATTAACATATTATAATATCACCAAAATAATTTCATGTCAATCCTTTTACCCCAAATTCATAACCAAAATATAATTTTTATCACTAGTTATCTGATATGGATTAGTCTTCATATGATGAAATACTACGTTAATCTATAAAACCTCAAAAATAGCTCCCAATGTTCAACATTAACCATTCCATAAATATTTATCCTTAAGACTCCTCTAAAAGATCAAAAATAAAGTTATTTTTAATCCATAAACTATATAATTTATCTCTTAATTTCATATACTAAACATGTGATTACCCAGATCATATTTTCTACAAAAACATACTAACAACTCGAGTCACCATAAAAACACTATGAAAACATATATACTTCCAAAATAGTACTATATCATTATTCATAAAATAATAATAGACTATACAATAAATTATATAACTCAAAAATGCAATAAGCATCCTCAAACATAGTATAAATCTCTCTGTCATTAAATAACCAATCATTTTCAAGGACACCAATACTAACTAGTTAATATTACCATATTAATTGAATTGTTTATCTGAATCAAACAATGTTATATCAACATCTAGAATATATTGAGGGTTATATTTCCATCAATCATGTTTTATATAAAAATATCACTATACCACTATATAATGTTTACATGTTATTGGTACTATTAAATATATACCAATGAATACATAATGAAAAACTAATAATAAATAATCCATAAATGTTTCCTGATTCTTATAATTAGAATATAAATGATGAAACACTTCTAAAAAAATTCTTGAGTCCCAATACATAAATATTTAAATCATTTCACATCCTTCATAAAACATTAAATAGGATTCTTCATCTAACTTGATCATACTTCCTTAAAACAATAAAAAATTTGAATCATGTATTAATATTCATTAACCCCAATTTAAAAATTTCACTTACATTTATAAAAGTAATACTATTAAAATAATTCATAGATTTAATTTTTAATTCATATATTTTTCATCATCTAGAGTTAAACATTTACTCATACAACCATGAGTATCCTCTTCTCATGATTTTGCATAAGGAAATAAATTTTCATAATGCCCATATTTTCCATATTTAAAACATTTTAAACTATGTTATACATTATATAAACCATTATTCCTTTCTTTTTCATTATAAAAAATTTTAATTTTTTATTGGAATTGTATTTATGTTATTGTCTTTCAAACCCATAACATCTTCTCAATCCTTTGAGATAGTTCTTTGGGTACCTCATTCCAAATTCTCAATAAGTAGGAACATAAATCTTATTTTCCCCATAGTTGTCATGACACTCAATTATTCTTTTATTATTATTTTTTGGAAACTCACCCATGGTGAGGTTTTTAATCTAATAATGACATAGTTCATTAGGAATAATAACAAGTTTTAACATTCCATATCTAGTTTCATTTTGTTTCACATGAATACAATCATTATAATTTCCATCATATTCAGCATTGTCATGATAACTTCTACTTATTCACATTTAATGAACCCAAAAAAGCATAGAATGATAAACATTTATCATATAATGAAATAATATTATAATGAAAATAATTTTTAGGATATCTAAATATTGACACCTTCTTCTAAATCAATGACATTTTAGGATTAAACTAGGTTATCCATGTTCATTTTCTATTCAAATCCATCATATGAGATCCTAATGGAAAGGATATTTAACCAAAACATATCCATTATGTTTGACTATCTAGGTGTGTAGTTGGGATTCTATGTCATGCACCAATTCATGTTTGAGTTAATTCCCAATAAGCCCTCTTTAGGGTTTTTACCATTAGGTACAATTGTGTCAGAGCTAGGATCGATTAGCCAGTATCTAAATAGAGATAGATTTTCTTCTAAAACCACACACCAGTATTAATCATAAAATAATTCATTCAACTATACCAAGGATTATATTATGATTTCACATGAAATTTTTCTCATCCAACTTTCCCAAGGTAACTATATCATCTATTGATAATATATATAGTGACCCATACTTTCATATATAAATATTTTATCATCTTAGATGAATATAAAATATATTTCACATTAATAAATACCTAACAACAATAAAGATTTAGGGTTCTTCTAATCTTTTATATATAAATAAATAATACACGAATGATATTTATCATTTATAGTTATGTTCATCATAACAAGTACCCTTCTTCGACATATCAAACATAAATACTTTATTCATAATATAGGAAAGGGAAGCATAACAAATGATGTTCCCCAATTAATACTAAGGATAATCAAAACATATTTCAATCAGTGATCACAAGTGAGAATAAGATAAATGTAAAATTATTATAACATGATAAAAATGTAAAATAACTACACCCAATGATAAAAGGGTCTTTAATCAAGAAACATAGAGTAAGGTTTTTTCAAAAAAATGACATAATATATTAGACTGTGGAATCAAAAATAATTTGTCACGATCCATGAAACCATATCATAATAATACAGCATAAATTTTTTCCATTCACATAATCATTGAAAATAATTTCCTTTATCAAGGAATAATTCTAAGACTATAATAGTGGATTAGGTTCACTCCCCATTCCATCATTTCCTTAATCAAGGATCACTATCTTGACTATCCTATTAGAAAATGTCCCATACTGAGCTAGGATAACTCCCCATTGAAAAAATTATTATCTCATGAGGTATCATTCTTTACGTAATTAATATTCAAGATAAATAATTTCTAGACCACCTCTCACATAATGTAAATGAAAAAAATGTGTTCCATAACATCATAAAACATTCTTCATATCAGAAAATTGTAACATCTGTAAGGGATATGAGTTTCATAAACATTTTTCCAAAATAATAATATAACACATAGAAAACCAAAAAATATTGTAACATTGAATCACACCTCCAGTAAATCATAGGGAATAAAAAATTGTGATTATATAGATAAAAATACCATAAAAACATCACTATAATATTTCTTATAAAAAATAATCTTTATATATTAATCAAATTATTTAGATTATATAAATATAAAAAATATTGTAAAAATATATATTAAAATAACTAAGAAAATTTATAAAAAAAATATTTTTGTAAAAAATTATTCATGGTAATGAATAATGTTGTTCATGTAGTGTAATTCAAAACAAAAAATCATTTCACATTATTAGTAAAAAAGTAAGAAGGGCCTTGTTCATAAAATGAAATGAAGATTCCATGAAAAAATATTATATAAATTGAATCATTGGTAAAAAAATTATAAATATTTTTATATTATAAATAAAATTTGTGAAAAAAAATTAAAAATATTATAATCATGGAAGAAAATATTCTTAACTGAAGAGAAAAAAATAAAAGATTTTACCTAAAAACCTAATTTTGATCTCATGGGTACTTAAAGAGAGGAGATTAAAATTAAAACAATAAATATTAATAAATAAATAGTTGGAAATAAAATACAAAATACTTGTTATAAATAGAACATATAATTTCATCACATTAAACTTTAATCACAAATAATCGTGGTAAAAATGAGATTGTTACATAAAACCCTTACATAAAGACCTTAATTAATAAGTTATCTAATATATTTTATAACAAATATAAATTTATTAAAATTATATACCATTAAAATATTGATAAAAATAAAACTATATATGTTTTACTTATAAAATATTATTACTCATTAGTTAACAATTTTTCATTATTATTGTCATTTTTGGTGTCAGGTGTCTTGTTTTTCATGAATATATTGTTTCTCTGGTTATTGTCCTTGAAATTTGATTATGGAATTAGTCAAAAATCATCCTAGATACCATGGTAACATGATAACAAAGTTATTCCTAATATTCCCTAAAGAGTGTCCTCAATCCACATAGGTTTGAAATAAGACTCTAGTATCTTACAAAATGAAAGTACGAATCAATTTTCCCCAAACTTAAGAGAAGAAATATAATCTTGTCAGTATGAATACAAGAAAAACTCTTCTTGGATAATTTTACCATAATTCAAATATGTAATAAAACATTAAGTATAACTTGATGCTCAAAACGATAGGATAGATAAATTCAGTCCAATGGAGAAAAATCTCCAAGCCAAAGGATCAACAACAACTAAAACCTCCATGTGGTGCCTTACCATTGATTGAACTCGAAAAAATATTATCTAAAAATACCCAATGTCATGGGTAGTGTGTGAGATAAAACGCTAGTAGGGTATCAACAAGTATTCCATAATAAGATTCCAGTATTTAATTTCAAAAAATTATTATTTCTATATAAAATAAATAGTCATGGAATTTCAAAATCATATTTAAAACAAATAATGATTTGGATTTAAAATTAAGGATGGAATTTAAACAAATGGATTAAATAATTTTTTTTTATAAAATATTTTTTATAAATTTATAACATATAATTAAAACATTTTACAACAGATAATGAAAAATATTTCAAATATAAACATTGAGAAAGATGGTCATCTTCCAAAAGAAATTATAGTTTCTAGCAATGTGACTCCTTACACAGAAGTAGTTATCACAAGACTTTATTTACATGAATCCCTCTAAAACTAGTCAATGGAGACACATCACCATTCCCATGGGGAGGTGACATTATAAATTTATGTATTTTTAGTGTTGTAAATTGGAAATAAGGTGTTTTCCGGAATAAATCACTAACTGCCAAGTCTTTCATGCTCTCTAATAACAATAAATAATGGGAAATTTATTATAAAACTATTTTATATAAAATTCATCCCATTATTCCATTTAAAATATTACCTCTTTTAAAGACCAATACATGTGTTTTTAATCAAATAATTCCTTTTCTAAGATAAACCCACCAGGTTTCTATCAAATTCATTTTTTCCCATTTCTTCTCAAATTTTAATTCGAATTGAATTTCATTAAATCTATTTCACATTTTTAATTCCAAAATTTAATTCCAAAATTTAATTTGAACCATTTCCATCCAATTTCACAACACTCCCTACTTTAATGGATTTGGGGGGTTTCCCCAATTTCATACAAAATCTAATTTAAAATACCCAATTCAATTGAATGATTTAAAAAACCCATTTAATTAAATTTAATTTAAACATGGCAATAAAATCTAAATTACAAAATTTAGGGTTAATAAAAATTCACCATTGTAATGGAACCAACAACCTAGAGATTATGGGATCTCAAAACACAAATCTCTAATCCCAAAACTCCAATGATGAATATTCGGAATGAAGAACTACGAAATCCAACCTATATTCTGGATTTTTAATTGCAGAGATTACATCATCCAAAAACATGAATGTCCAAAAAAACCTAGAGACGAAAGAGAAAATAATGGAAAAAGAAACGAGAAGAGAAAACGTACCATGATGAGATCAAATATCATCCTAAGAGTTTCAATTTTCTTCTAGATGAAAGTGGAGGGACCAAAATATCATGTTGGGAGCCTTCAATGAATAGTAAATTTCAATAGGTTGAGGTAGGCCCATCAGGTATGTAAAATGAGGGTTTTAGTGTTTTAAAAATTAATTTTAGGATTAATTAAAATATACACATGGTTTTGTGGATAGGACCTCACTAGGCATACATTGTACTGTAATTGTGTGCCTCTTTAAATAGAGCTTCATGATTTTTCTAGGTGGATGAATGTTTTCTCAAACCATGTTCTAGCCATGAAAATAACCATTATTTTTTCATGGTTTCCACTTAGAGAGCACATAGTTTAGGAAAACCATGCTTCAACCCTGCATTGCCCAGAAATATTCTATATATTGAAAATTTTCTACCAAAACATTATTGAAAGAAACCGAACCAATAAATGATCAAAATTTGGGTTTATGAATACAAAAAAATGTAACATTATATTACAAAATCCCCACTATAGAAACTTTTTGTCCCAAAAAATCATACTAAGAAGTGTCCATATAAAAAATAAGAGACCACTTCTCTATCATGAGTGCCTCCATATCCTAAATATCATGATAATTAGATCTAGGATACCATAGAACATGAACCAAAGGTATCTTAATCCTATGATGTTTTGTGGTTTTTGAATCAATTATCCAGATTGCTTTCTTAGTCAAAGATAAATTAGAATCAACAACTAGATCACATCAGATCAGAAGATGTGATGGATCACAAAGATACTTTCATAGTTGCAATACATACAACACATTATGTATCAATTTCAGTTATAGTGGGAGTGCTTGACGAAAATCCAATTACCCTACCTATTCAACAACCATAAATGGTCCCACAAAAGGAGAAGAATGTTTCCCTTGTATCCTATGTTCTTGATGACCCAACCATGGTGAATTTTTATGATAACCTGACCACTGACTATATGATCCAACAATATATGGAGATTATCAGCATAAGACTTATTCCTACACTATTTAATCAACATCCTCTGATGAATCCATTAAATCATTATTTTTGTCTCTTGAACCGTGCTCGGTCCAACCAAGAAACATTCACCAATATCAAACCAACACAACAATGATCTGTATGTTTTACCATAAAAGGATTTAAAAGGATCCATTCTGATTAAATAATGGTATATATTGTTATAAGAAAACTCAACCAACCCCAAATGACCATCTCAAGATCCACCAAAGTCATGAACATATGCAAAAATCATATCCACAAGAGTCTTTATAGTTATTTCTGTCTCGCCATCTGACTGTGGATACTAAGCCATAGTCAAACAGACCTGAGATCTAAGTGACTCTTAGAGGCCTTTCCAATAATTATAACTGAACTAACAGACCCTATAAAATACTATAGCATATAGATATCCAACCAAAAAACAATATATTTTATATAGAGATTCCCCATCTACTCAACTTTGGTTGTATCAGGATTGGTTATAATGTAAGCTGATTCTGTCATCCTATTAATCAAAAAAAATAGTGAATTTTTCTTTATCTTGGTACATAGAAACAAAACCACTAATTCTACAGATACTGAACCCCCCTTCCATTTTGTAATTGGAAGTGGCTAAAGCGAATCCAAAGGCTTCTAGTGCTCAGCCTTGTCCTATTTGTGTTTATAATAATGAATGTAAAATTCAGAAAGTCCCCATAACATTTATAGAAACCTGAATCATCACCACATTTCCTAAAACATCACTTTGCATATTTGGTGAACTTCCATCTAATAATTTTAAAAATCCCCCATAACAGCATTCCTAATCACTATCGCCTGAAAAAAGTGATTCTGGTACCATTGAATTACCTCAAAAGATAACGACTATTCAAAAATAGTATCCCCACCATAAAGAGAGTCTCTAATGATACAGAACTCATCAAAAAGATGTTTTCCTGGAAGGATCTACTCTAAAAGAGTGTATTTCAATTTATTACTATTCATGGAAGTCGTGTCCCCATTTTCTTGGACTCTAATATGAAACTATGAAAAACATATCCATCAAGTTCCACTCTTCTGATTATTCTTTCACATCCTGGGTTGGAATTTTTTGAGCCAAAGAATCTATAATTATATTCCCTTTCCCCGAGGTATATTAAATATCAATGTCGAATGATTACAGGTATTCCACCCAACACCTCTAGATTATATTCAAATATTTTTTAGATAATATAAAACTCAAGCTTTTGGGGTCAGAATACATGGTAAATCATTTCATAAAAAGGTAATTATTCCAACTCTTTAGTGAATGCATCACAACTGCATGTTCATATTCATGGTTCAATTAATTCTTCTTATGTTTACTAAGAATACATGAGTTTTAAGAAACAACATGATCACTCTTCATAAGAATAGAAAACTATCCCGAACCAGATGCTTCCTAGAAGACCACATATCCCTTCTCGACCTCTGTAAGATTCATCCTTAGTGCAGTAGACAATAGATATTTCAGATCCCAAAAATATATCTAACATTTTTCATCCTAATAATTCTTTACACCCTTCTGAGTTAGAGTATTCATCGGATAATCCAACTTTGAGAAGTCCTTTAAAAACCAGTTATAATACCTATATAATCCCAAGAATCTATGAATCTTGAAAAAATTAGGTGGTTGTTCCTATGTCACAAAAATATTCACATTATTAATATAAACAATAATACCATCTTTTGACACCATGTATCCCATGAAATTCACATCTCATGTCCATAAATCACATTTCAAAAGAATATCATAAATCTTGTATAATCAATTCTATAACCACTCTCAGATGATGTACTTGATCATCCTTTGAGTTAAAGTTCACAAGGATGTCATCAACAAAGACAAAACTAAAATAATCAAGGTAATCATGGAAAATACTATTCATTAAATCAAAAAATACTAAAACTGCATTGATTAAACCAAATGACAAGAAAAGGTATTTATAATGGATATACCTCCCCAAAAGGTGGTTTTCTGAATGTTAGATTCCTTTATTCTCAACTGATAGAATCCTGATCATAGGTTAATCTTCTAGAACCTCTTTTACCATTTCAGAAAATCAATCAAATCATCAATCTAAGGAAATTGATATTTTTTCTTTATCATAACTCGAATTTTTTTATAGTCAACACAAAGGTGAAGTGAACCATCATATTTCACAGCTAAGAGAACTAGCGCCACCCAAGTTAACACACATTGTCTTATAAATCCTTTCTATAGAAGATTATCCAACTAAGACATCAACTATTTCATTTTATCTGGATCCATATGGTACGAATAAATTGACATTGGTTGAGTACTTGGAAATAAATCGATAGAAATATCTACATCCCTTACTAGTGAAAAAATAGATATGTTAGAATAGAAAATGTATGGGAACTCGATTAAAACATGAGGGAGACTACCACTAAAATATTATATCTCTAGATCAAAATTATACATAGATATTACCTTCCAAAAATATAGATAAGAAGGTGCAACTCTACCGGACCTTGTGTCCCATTCTCCTTGAAAGATATGGAACACCCCAATGGGTGCTGTAAAGGAGACCCATTGAAGATAAAAATCAATATTGTATTTATTGTAAATGATCCAATGCATCCTAAATATGAGTTAAACAGGTTTCATGTCATGAAAAAGAAAATCACAAGCAATTTGAACACATAATAATGTTAAAACTCTGGAAGGACTATGTATACAATGATTTCTTTTCATTTTTAAAGGTATAGTAATATCCATAACATAAGATAAAATATCTATAAGATGATCTAGCATGTTAAGAATAAGGGTTGAAATAAATTAATGAGATGCACCAGTATCAAATAAATTATTAACTAATAAGGAAACTATAGTGATGGTTCCACTCAAAGTCACATGAACCATATCTAATTCCTCTGGATATTGTTCCACTTTCTGATTAAGATTTGTTTTGGATGAATGTTTCTCAAACCTATTTTTTCAAGAATCATCTGATTGAACCATTTTTTTAATAGGGATTGATGATATTGTGACACTAAATGGAGTAGAAAAGACATGGAATGACTTCCTCAACTATCCTGAGCATCTACAATAGCCACATATATTGGGTGTGTCAGTGTAAACACATGTTTATTTCCATGTCTTTCCACACTTATAAAAAGTCTATTGTTGTATTTTGGGCCCTATTGGAGGTCTAGAAGATCCCTACTTTCACTAACCACTAATAGAATCATTATGATTCCCCTAAGAATTAAGGAAACTCGTGTTTTTTATAGGAGATTAGGGAACTATCATCAACAGTAACTTGCATTCCATGCCCATTTTGATCAACAACGCTCTATCCAACACATCATAATATGAAAGAATATTTAGCATGAAAACCGTAGAATGAATATCAGATTGAATCCCCATATAGAACCAATGATTCTTCATATTATAATTATATGTTATCATTATTGAAAATTTCACTAACTCAGAAAAATGGTTGTCATATTCTACCATGGTCTTGACAGCCGACTTGGGTTTTAAATACACAATATCCTTGGATAACATCATCAAATTTGGATAAAACTATTTAGTGAAATGTTCCTGGATTTCCCTACACTATAATACCTCATGTTTCTTCAATGTCACCATAGTGTCTTACCGTCTCCTGCTAGTTCAGTCCAGTAAGAAGGTGGCACATGTCACCTTGATTTCATCAAGTGTCTCCAAGAACGCATAAAAATAATCAATCCTACTCAACCATTCCTCAGACTTAGAGGATAATTAGATCCTTTGACCCCTAGAGTCCACTGGAAAATGAACTATATATCATGATTCTGTAAAACAACCCTTTGAGGTTCCACAGATGAATCCAGAATGGGAATTGGTGGTGGTGCATGTCCAAGATCTTGGACAGTATGCAAAATCACCTCAACCAGACATAGATACAGAAAAGTATTTTCTCAATTCGGTCAATTAAAAACTTTCTCTTGGATCTAGTTCTCATGTATTCTTAGTGTAATAATTCTAAATAACATTAAAATTCATCATTGAGGACATCAGGTTAAAACTCAAATAGGGGAAAATGGAAATAAATCAGTATAGATAGAAAAACAAGATTTTGATTTAAATCTCTCTCAATCAAAATGTGTGAAAAGACTAGAACTAATATATATGAAATCTCACCCAAAAACACATATTGACTTAATTTGAATTACATTATGTGTATTCAAGTCACTTAGTCATAACTACCTCTTATGTCTTGAAACCATTACACATATACATACTAACTTTGACTCAATATGCTTAAATTTCCCCGTTGATACAAATTTTTCATGATATAGATTGAATACCCTGGTAACCTATTAACAAATCCTGGACTAACATACACAAAAGGTTTTTCCTAATCACCATGGGTTTGGGACAAGAACATAGAATCATACAAAATGATTTTGGGAATCAATTTTAGAAAAACTCAATAAATGGAAGATAAAAAAGTAAGTATAAATACAACAATAACTCCATAGAGAAAAGTGTAATGTAATTAAAATTGGAAATAAAACCCCAATTACAACTCAAAGTACCAAAAAATAGGATAAATAAACCATGTTCGGGAACAATTGTCTAAGACCAAGGATAAAAAAATACTACCACCTCCCAGTAAAGCCTTTCAATTACTCGAACCTAGAAGATGATAATCTAAAAACAACTAAGGGAACTGGTTGGGTGTGAGCTAAAATCAAAGTAGAATATCACTATGGATTCCAAAAATATGATTTAAACATTTAATTAAAAAAATAATGATTTTAGTTTTAAATAAACAAGCATTTAATTTCCAAATAAAATTTAAAAAATACTAATTTACATTTCATTTGATGGAAATATTATTAAAAAATAGTATAAATAAACATTTAATAACAAATAGTGAATTTGAATTCACAAGGAATGAGTAAAATAGACTACAATAAAAAATGTAACATATTCTAAATAAAAACAACGCCCAATTTTTTCATCTTTCAAATGGTACGATACATCAATGATATGCGGCATCCTCACACTCAAGTCGTTATCATGGAATTATTTGTATACACGTCCCTTCGATACTCGACAAATATTACCCATCAACATCGCATCAGGTATATAACCAGCTACATTTGTGTAATGATATTGTTTTAAATCATCAATAGTTTGTTGTATTTAATTAGTCACTAACTACCAGGTCTTATATGTTCTCTAATATTAATAAATGATGATTAATTTATTTTAAAATTGTTTGAAATATAATTCAAACCATTCATCCATTTCAAATATTCCAATATACCTTTAAAACATATGCATGGGTTTTTAATCAAATAAATCTATTTTCCAAGATAAAACAATGAGGACTCTACAAAACCCATTTTGAGACATTTTTCTCATATACCAATTTAAAATCAATTTAATCAAATAAATTTCACAATTAAAAGTCCCCAATTAAATTTCATGATTTTATTCTTAACAATTTCTATAAAATTTCACAACACACCCTAATTCAATAAATTTAATGTTTTTCCCCAATTTCATTCCAAATAAAATTTAAAATCCAAAATTAAATGGAATTCTGTTTTTAAATTAAATAATTGAGAAATAGAAATTTAAATAAATAAATTGAATTAAAATCACGTAATTTAGGGTTAATCAGAATTTTTCATCATAACAGAACCACCTTCATCAGGATTTGGATATCTCAAAACACAATCCCTAATGGGGAAACTCCAATGAAGACCCCCAGAAATGGGTTTCCATGAATCAAACCTAGATTCAATATCTAAAACAATGGGGATTAAATACTCCAACAATATAGTGATCTATAAAACCCTTTTGGAGGGAAATTGGGATAATGGTAGAAATAAAATGGGAAGATGAAACCTACCAGAAAGAGATATATCATCATTCCCATATCTTTTATTATCATCTGGAGGGGTGTAGAGGGATAAAGATCATATACTAGGAGCCTCTATGAATTAATAGAACAAAATAAATCATGTTAGCCCATAGGGGACATAAAATGAGGTTTTTTCAATTTTTAAAATTTAATATTCATATTAATAAAAATTCATGCATGGTTTCCAGGGTAGGAACATAGGGTTATAAAAACTGTTCACCCTAATTGTGCACTATTATTAATGGTGTTATACATTTTTTCCTTTGTGGGTGCACTATTTTTTAGACAGTGCGCTTGCCATGAAAATCCACACTATTTAGGTTTGTACATTTTCTATTGTGAGGGAACATGGTTTAGGAAAACCATGTTCCAAGCATGCATATCCCAACAACATTAAAATGATTCCGAATATTCATTTAAAACAACCCTAAATTAAACACAACCAATGTATGATCTAATATTGGGATTAGGAATACATAAAAACATTAACAATATGGTACAGTTTATTCATTTCAAAAAAATTATTCAGGATATAAATATAATATATATTCATTATATTTATATTTTTAACCATTCATATAAAGAGTTGATTTAAAATGAATTAAATTACCGGTTGGAGATTGCAGTCTATACATATGCACAAGTGACATTACCATTTTTTGAAGGATAGAATGAAAGAAATGTAAATGTTAATTAATCATTATAGAATCATTATTATAACATAAATTTTATATATTAAATTTAAATATATCATAATAACCAATCATTAATCATGGAGTTGTAAAATGAGGTGTATCGCAATGTGGAATCAGTGGTCCACACATATGCATGAGTGATACTTTCATCTCCCATTAGGTTTAGAAGAGGATGTAAATGGTTTTACCATAATAATAATAATATATTATTATATTTATGATACTTAATAAATCATATTTTAATAGATAAAAATCTTATAGGATGTAAAAAAATAAATTAAAATTAATGATCACAGTTATGATCTATTCTTCTTTTTTGTGAGCCCTCCATTGGCTTACTATTTACGCCTAAAAGCATTAGTCTTTCAAGAAGACTAAAAGATTTAGAAAGAAAAGTATGATTATACGGAGAATTTAGAGGATGTATTTTTTGATATATATCATTTAAATGGTGTGAATAAGGTAAGAGAGTAGGTGAACTTTTTTAAATTATGGTAGATACACACATGTAATATCTTAAAATATTTCAATGATTTAAGGTCACTTTCTTGTGAAATTCCCTTAGTATGGGTAGGTATAAAAATCTCAAATAATATAATGTTGTGACATCTTCCAAAAATAATATTTTTGTTTTTTTGGTTGAAAATAATACCCATATCACGTGGTTCAATGACCCCCCCTCCCTCTGTCGTCATGGTAAACACGTTTTAACCTTAACCGTTGTAGAAAAATTTTACTTTTTTACTATTCAATATGAAAAAAATTTATTTGAATAAACCAAATTGTGTTAATTATTTTTATTTAAAATATAGAATAAATTTAAATATATTTAATTTACATATATGGAAGAATTTAATTTTAATTAAGCACATGTACCCCAACGAAAACCCATTTTTGAAAAATGAATTTGTAATCATAAAACATAATTCATATCCATTCATTGAATTATAAAAACCATAAAATAATGTTTAAACAATGTATTTAATATATATCCAGTCTAATTCATTAATATAATTAACATATATTTGATAAATTAATTTATTGTGATAAAAACACAATGTCCACATAAAAATATCTTTTTAGAAAAATGTGTTCTGATTCGCAAATATTAAATTATACCAAAATAAAGTATAATGATGATTTCTATGTAATTAATTATATTTTTTATAACTAAACATATTTTATTATAATTTCTGACAAAATTTAAAAAATAATTGGAAATATAGTTAATTGAAAATAAATGATAACATTTAAACAAATTTTTATTTTTCACCACTCACTGAAAAATCACTCCTTTTTAGGGAAAAACACCCCTATTAATATTTACAAGATTATTTAAAAAAGTTTATTAAATAAATGCAATAATATTTCAAAAACTAAAAATTAAATATAAATTTAATGTTATGAAATATAATGAATGTCCTTTTTTAAGAATAAAATTACATTACTAAAATCTGATTACAGATTTATTATTCATTAATAAATATATTTAAATTAATAAAAAAAATTATGCATATTTCTCATAAAGTGGTTGTTACTATTCATACCTAGAAATTTAATGGATAGGTTATAATGTTTAACTATATAACATTTCATAAATACTTGGGGTTGTGTGTAATAAAGACGTAATAATTAAATACTTGTTTTTATTCTACCCTCATTCATCTCACTGCTTGAAAATTATTGCGGAAATACATTAATAGAAAATGGTGAGAATAATGTCGATTAGAGGACAAATAAAAGAAATGGAACATGAATTATCATCATTGATGAAACATGTAACATAACATGAGTGAATAATAATATGGACCTGATATATAATATATAAATCTGGCCAAGAAAAACAAATGAGACATTGATAAGCATATCACCAAGGTGTCATAAAACATAATTAGCAAGGTTATTCACCAAGGTGTCGTTACACATGTCATCTTTAAGTATTAGTTCATTACCAAATTCATTGGAGAAATATAATGGATCACTATTTATATTTCTAATTCTTGTTAGACAAAACAATAAAAATAAATCATTTCATTAATAACCCATATATAATAAATAAATAATTTCACAAACAATCATTTAGTACATAAGGGATTAAAGACATGAACATTTTTTTATTTTAAACCCAAGATAATGGAATGTGGGTTTCATAAATGTAAATAAAAAATAAATAAATTATTACAATGTATAGTTGAATACTAGTGGAAATTTTGGAGGTCTAGATATACATTATAAAATAGTTTTTCATCGAAAATGGATAGAGAGATATTTAGGAAATGAATTCAGCCACATGATGCGTAAAAAATGTGGATTATGTAAGGGGAATAATGATAGGTAATGGGGTTATCAAATTTTATAAAACAAATGTTGGAATTAATAGGATAATCAAATTATTATGAGAATAAAGTAATCAAACATTTAGAAGATATACTACAACAATGTACTTCAATTAAAGAGAATACATGGAGAGTTCCCTTACATTATGATATAACATTATATATATTTTATTGGGAATACATAGGTCTATATAGAAACATTGGAGAAACATTAGAGAGGGTAAATTAGAAAAAATTTGTGCATAAAAAATTTGGAGTGGAGAGGTATTTGAGGATGGGTGGGAAATTACAGTAAAAGAGGGGGGGGGGGGGTTATTTAATATTTTTCAAATGTAGGCCATAGAAAAATAGGTTGTGGAAAATAAAAATCCATTATCCTACATAGGGTTTTTGTTTACGTATTATGGCATTAAAAAGGTGGTATTTGAAATCTTTTAATTTCAAAACCGACCATCAATATTTTACAATACTTTTTTAATGAGAATAAAAATTTTCTACAAATTAATATTTGAAACGGATTAATTTAAATTGTTTAAAAGAAAGTTTTTTATAGGTTTGGAAGATAATTTTTATTCATTAAATTACATTTTCTTTCATTAATTTATTTTTAATAATTATTACAACATTATATCATATTTATGAAGTCATAAAATAAACTAAAATCAAAAAAATATATTTTTACTATTCATTGAAAAATAAAGTACTTTAGAAAATTCCAAAAATACCACCCTACCAAAATTTAAACATGATGATTTCAAATATAATGTTAATTTTATCAATTTTACATCCTTAATATAAAATTTTTATCTTTTAAATTAGAAATCTTCAACTATTGAAAAAATAGTTTTTACAACATAGTCTTCGTTTTGACATGTATAAAACATTCAAGCACATTTTAAAATTATATTATCATTCTTATTTAAATATGTAGTTTTTAATAATATGGTTTCTTGAAATTATATTTTAATTAGAATACTTTAATTTCTTATAAATATAAAATATATTTTGTAATAATCTTATTTTTTATTTATATCTAAACATTTATTTATCAAATTTATTTTATATTCATGTGTATTTCTAAAAATAAACGAATATTGAAAGTGGACTTTAAAGAAATAAATATTTCGTTTATTCAAAGGAAATGTCACTTTTATTATATTATAGTGTATATTCACTACCCATTAAAACAACAGCATACACCCTAAGGGTAAGGTGTTTGATAGTGGTAGTTTCATGGGGTGGCTTGGCTAACATTGGCCTCATGGTGATCTCAACATACATTAACTTCACCTATAGTTTATTTTTACCAAGACTCACTTGTTTAATCTATTCTTGGTCTTGGTTTGTGGGGAATCCATGTGTCCCTACCTCCTTCCCAGGTTCTAACAAATAGAATTCAAAAGGCATCATCCAACTAACGAAGGCCATTATTTATCCCATAAAAATTAATTATATTTTGCCTTTACACTTAATAAATAATTATTACAATGGTAAAAATATTACCAATTATTATAATTACCAATGTTTATATTGACTATTGTCATATTAACCAATGGTCACATAATAATTTTGTTGGAGTTGGTTCCCTTGAACAGACATTATTTTTACATTATGATTACATATATTCATAGTTTTTAATATTAATAAACTACTTATCACATCATGATTTTTCTTCTATATGACCTAGTATGTGATAGTGTCTTTTCATTATTTATCACACTGATACATCATAGCCGTTTCCCACTATGATGAGAACCACGAAGTCCAACGACAACATTCCAAAATATATGTCGTATAGAAATTTAAAATGAATTGAAGGAATCAATTGATATAATCTATCAAGGGTGGGGACATAGAAGAATTTGGTACATCAGCTCCTTATATACATCATCAGTGATTTCTAATATGGGAGATTATGAGAAAGATACCCACCAGAAGAAAATAAATCTTTATATGTTTCATTGGATGTTCATATCTTGGGACATGTGTATTAACACATCAAAATTAATATTGTTTGTAATTGGATATTATGAGTTTTGTACTTCGATATATTGATGAATACTATTATGAAATATGTTGGTGGAGAAATAGGATATGGTTGGTGCGTGATAAGTAATATTTAATTAATGAATATTTTTAGAAAGGATTTTTCCATTATTTTCCTTAAAAAAATTTGATATCATATGCCCATTGATGGAATTGATATATCCTAAATAAATCGATGTTCATGGTAATAAATAGGAAACATCAATTATAGAAAATCAAAGAAAAAGATATCAAGCATATAGGTCGATGTCACCAACATGCAACCAGTATGATTATAGATATGACGATAAAGGGATTATATTAAATATTAATTGTTTATATGAGGTTTTATGTCATTATAACATTATCTTCACTCTAAATTGGCGACTTTCTATGTTTTTATATAGTAACATAGTACTTTGGGTAGCTTCACCTCGTGCCACTAAGAATGAGACGTAGAGGGTCACACACTAAGTGTATCCAAAACCGCAATTAAATAATATTATTATTTATTATTAAACATGTGGAACAATTATTATTCATTCACATGGTTTAATAATTATTATTCTTTTTTTTGATCACATATATTATGTAACTAGTTCTTTGAGAAAATATTTTATCAGAAGAATATTTAATGAATAATTATTTTTAATTTAGTGAAAATTATATTAATTTATTTTTGGTGAATAATGGAGTGATATTTATTTATTTAATAAATAGTAATTATTTAGGCCAAAAAATTATTTTTGAGGAATGGATGACCATTTTAATAGGTCTGGTGAGATATAATATATAATAAATATTATTCGAATAAGTAATATTTAATTAATTAATGTGTTTTATACATGCCAATGGGTAATAATATTCTAATTACAATAGACATGGGTTTCCACATGGATTATGGATATAATGAAGGAAAATAAAAAATTATTCTTTTCTCACCCCAGCACTATATAAAACCAATTAGATTTTTTTTATGGTTTGGCTCCAATTTCATTTGGTTTTTCAAAAAATAAATTTACAGAATTCTCCTAAATACCTTGACATCACTCTCTCTATATGAATGCTCTCATGAACATAGGGACATCGTCCTCAATAACCACTCACGACACTAGATAGATCATATATAATCATTTTCCTGTGATTATTAAGATAATTAAAGACACATTTCTGCATCATTATGATCTAGCACACTAGAATCCAATAATTGCTAGGGCGATGTTTAGTTTTTTTGGAGGATGCATAGATCACTAATATATGGAATCTATATTTACATCATACAATGAAATGATGGTATGATGTGTATAATTTCAAAAATTCATCAAAAATTAAGGTTTCGTCATAATGTAATTCTTAAATTCTTAAATAAACTACTAATCAATATGGTGTGATCCAGCATTTTGGTTTTAGTTTTCTCTCATTAATTAATCTTTGATTAAATTGTATTGTTCATGGCATTTGTCATCTATGTACTTCTACAGTTAATCATTAATTATGAATAATTTTTGAGTTTTTTATCACATATATGGTGCTTTTATTGTTCGTAGAACCATTTAGTGGTATCCAAGAGGTCACATAACTATATATAATTATTTGCAAATCATTGATTGATTTAAACATTTATCATTAGTTTTAATGAAAAATTACTTGTTCTTTAATACAAATCCTAAGATTATCTCTTATTCATATTCATTGACACTAATATAATCTAAATGAATTAATTTTATAAACAACTACTATTTTAATAACTCATATAGAAGTGTTAAATATTCTTGCGTGATATCTTAATAGTACAAGAAATATATCCCATTGGTACACTCTGTGTGACCATATTTAATGCACTATGATAATTCATGAAAATTTGGAATTAATTAAATGTGTGTGAATTTATTGCGTGAAATTTTTATTTGACTACACCGTGGTTTTTTCAGAACAACCAAGAACATTGTTTTCCAGAATACATGACATGCAGCATATGACCATGGAATGTAGTCCCTTAGTTAAACATAGGATGTGTATTTTATTACATGAACAATATGACAAGTGACCATATATCTCAGTGACCACATGACATATAGAAAATTTACAAATCATTTAATCCATTAATTTATATGGAATGATTATATAGTGAGTCTCTAAGAACTTTTTATAGATTGACAGTGAGAACAATACATAATGTGTAACTGGATTGTACATATTGTGTATATTAATAATTTACATAGAAATAAAATTTAATTTGTTATACAACTAATCCTTATCAGAAATTTTTATATGAGTCACCTATTTTACAATATACATTCCATGTGATGGATATTATATATAATAAATTTCTAATTAATTTTTTTTTTAATTTCTGTAACGACATATCATGCGTAAGTCATAATACAGTTATTAATCTTCAAGAATTGAAATATAACTCACTACAAAGAGATACAATATTCTATGTGTTATACATTTTTCAATGAAAACACTATGGAATTAACTTATAAGCCATATTTTCCACATACATCATGAGTTTATAGTTCATGAAAATAATACATTCTTGTTAATTCAACAAGGGGTCACTATATTTCCACTAAGGGGAGTTTTTTGTATATATTTAATTTAAAATAATTTTTTTTAAATTTTTAAAATTATGAAGGATGATAATACTAATGATTATCATATGAGAACCAATATAACATAATTGATTAATTAATGAAGATAATTAATTAATTCGAGTGAGATTTATCTTATATTAGAGGGATTGTAATTGAATGAAAATTATATTAAATGCAGAATTAATTAGAATTATATATATTCTCAAGATTATAGAAAAAAATATTATATAAGATTTCATTCCTTTTTATGTATTATTAAATTAAATTGATCCTATTAAAATTACCCTACCTCTCATTATGTAAGGGGTTCTGTGTCTATAGTTTACTTTTATAAAAACAACATAAATAATCTTTCGGTTCCCCAAGTCAAAATTTGAGTAAATTATTTTGTATTTTATTGAGATTATGGGAATGTGTAGGTAGTTCCTATCTTCCGCTGATGAAAAATCAATCCAATAGGTACAATGGTATGCATGTGGAAATATGAAACATAAACCAAGTCACATTTCAAGGTGTTCTCCCCTAGGTTTATGGTTAGTTTTTTATCCACCAGATAAACTAAAATTTAGTAAAATATCCTGATTATACCAATATATTATTTTATTTCTATAAATTTTAATTTGTTTACATAATTATGTATGTTTTACGTGATAAATAGAATTATCAAATTAATAAAAAACTACAGAAGTAAAATAATCTGGTTTATGCATAAATTTTACAAAGAAGTGGTTAATTACCTATGTAAATTCACTTAATATTAATAAACATATGGTAATGACAAAATGGGAAATTTCCATATAAGATAAAAAACACTATATTATATATATTAAGTTGGTATAAACTTCCATTACTTAAGTTAAAAACCAAACATAGTTCATTGTTTTGATTGGCCCATGTCAGGGTGCATTAAATTATCAGGGAATTGAAACATAATTTTTTTGGAAAACATTAAATAGTTAATATCATTGGATAACTACCAAATCATGGTTTAGTGTAACTATATCTAAAATGTTAAGGAAATACAATTTATATAGTTCATGATTGGAGATTCCACTCAAATGATCAATGAATTATGAGTTAATTAGGTTACAATTTAAAATTCTACTTAAAAACATTAAAATATATTTCTAAGACTATTTTTGGTTTATGAGAAGGGGAATATGGGTCCTTGACACTAAAATGTACAAGAAACATGATATAATGTGTCTAATGGGGATGGATATTGAGTTATTATAAAATATTTTGGATATTTAAATATATAAAATTTATTATATACTTTAATAAAAATGTACTAGAACAACATTATTCTTGATTATAGAAACAGAAATAAAAATGAATTCATTGATATCTCTATGACTTATAACTGAGGAGGATAAATTTCTAATTGGAACTCATTTCCCTGAATAAAAAATGATATTTTTCATTTTCTTATATCATGAAATAAAATTATATATGCTGGAAAACCCTATTCCTAATGTGCCTAATGAAACAGCTAGTGAGGAAGAGTTGTATCTCTATGTGAAGCATTTAGATGATTCCATATATGTAAAAAGTTTTAGGTTGTCATGAATGACCAATGATTTAATAAATTTTCTTGAGGATATGGTTGTTTCTCAAATGATGTCTCACCTTCATGGTCATTATCAAAAGGAGGTTAGTCAAAAGAGGTTTGGGATTTCAAATTCAATGTTTACATTAAATATTAGATAGTGGGTTTTAATTGGGCCTTATGTAGTCATGATTTTTTCCTACATATGACACATGAACACCTTGGGAATTAAATTCATTAATGATTTTGGTGTAGATATCATCCTTTACTCACAATCAATTTCCAACTCTAGTTTTGTTGTAAACTATAATGTGAGAAACAACGATAAGAGTCTTTCATAACTTCTAATTATTTTTCTCCAAGTTGAAAAATATATAGGGCATGTAAAACACATAGTCTTTATAGGGAAAAAATAAATAAGAATGCATCTGAATCCATGACTCTTAGAATAACTAAAACTCTTGAGAACCATCATTCTCGGAATATAAATATCTAATGGAAGATGAATGAAAAGGAGAAGTGTGTTTTTATGTGGAAATCAAAGCCACTAGAAGAGTAATTAAACTTAAAATAAATTGTAATCTAAAGGTGCATTCCTTATTGAGTGTAATATTTCCATAACCACACATTGTGTATTAGATAAAATATTTGTTTCTCATATATATATATATATATATATATCCAAACATAGGATCCAAGTAGATTTGGAATAATTTATAGAGGATATGGGGATTGGGGGCTTCCAATGGTGTGAGGCAGGCTGCTCTATCAATTGAATAATACCACCTTCCATTTAAAACATGGATTATTTTGGTTTAAAAATATTTCTCTTATGTACAAACTATTACTAATAACACAATTTATCTATTTTATGAAGATGAATATTTTACTATTTTAATGTGTGTCAATAAAATTTGTTCATTTTACAAAGACAACCTATATTATGGTATAGATCATTTAAATAATTTTATTTATGTTTTAAATTATAAAAACAATGTATTGGATGTTTATAAGGAATAATGATCAAATGAATCAAGTAAAACCCAGTTGTGACATCACCATATTGGTCATGTAAATGAGATGTTTTTGAAAAAGCTCTATCAAGATGGTTATATAGACTCTTTAGAGATAAAACCACTTACAAGATGTCAATTTTTATAAAAAATGACTAAACCATCATTTGGTGGAAGAGGAGAAAGGGTCGTAAAGATTGTAATATTTTTCCACATTAATGTGTGAAAATCATTTCTAATTGAAGTTAGAGGTGGTTATTCTTACGTCATACTTTTTCTGATGAGTTGAGAATATATGGAGATATCTTTCTAAAAATTCATAAGTCAGATTCATTTTATAAAGTCAATGTATTGAAAAATGAATTAGATTATCAAAATACAATGGAGATAAATATGATTTGATATGATCAAGGTTTTGAATATATTAATCAATAGTTTATCAGCCTTTCATTAGATTAGGGAACTCTTTCACAACAAACTCCACCTTACACAACACCTAGGAATAGTGTTAGTGAATGAAGGAATAGTACATTTATAGACATGGTAATGTTGATGATATATTAGATAGATCTTATGTTATCCATTTGGGGATATGTAATAAAAATTCTGCGATACAGAAAAACTAAGTACCAACTGATGAGGAAAGTTGAATTCCCTTTTATTTTTGGTGTGGATAGAAACTATTTTTGTCACATACACGTGTATGGGGTTCTGAGGAATTTTTTAAGTCCATATCAAGAAACATACAATCAACCTAGGGAAAAAATTTACATTCATGTGGAATCATAAGGGAACAAGGGGATAAAACCTAGAAAATACCTCAAATAAGAATGTTGTTTCCATTATACAATCCATATATTTCGATAGGGAGAATATACAAATGATGAATAGTGGGAATGTTATTATAATTGATGAAATTTATTATCAAGATACATAAGAGTTAGTAAAATAATATATTCCATAAGCATTAAGGGATGATGTTGTTCCGAAAACACAAGTAGCGTATAGGAGCACCATATATGTAATTTATCAAAATTACTATTCTATCTAGTAATTGAAGATGGTGAGTCATTATTGGTTTATAACTGTTGAGCCCTCTGGAAGATTGTTGATTTCATGTCTATGATTGATGTTTTAATAATCACAAATCATCACATACCATTAATGATTAATCTGGATTGATTTCTCATAAACTTAATTACAATCTGTGAATGAATCTGTTATCATGTTTTTATCTATGCTTATTGACTTACAAAGTATTTTGGAAGTCTTCTGGATTCAATATCAACAGACATCGGAAGCACCGATCCAAACATCGGAAGCACCGATCCAATATCAACAGACATCAGAAGCACCGATTCAATATCAACAGACATCGGAAGCACCGATCCAAACATCGAAAGCACCGATTCAATATCAACAGACATCGGAAGCACCGATCCAATATCAAAGGACAACGGTCGCACCTATCCGATATCAAAATGATCCACCGATGCAAATGACTCACCGATGTAAAATGACTCATCGATGCAAAATGACTCACCGATGCAAATGACTCACCGATGCTGATCAAAATGAGCCACCGATCAAATGACTCATTGATGCTGATCAAACTGACTCACCGATCAGATGACAGACCGATGCTGATCAGTCTGATCCACCGATGCTGATCTATCTGAGTCACCGATCATTACTCACTAATGCTGATGACCTACCGATCACTTTATTCTTCAATAGTCATAAACAACTGTTTGAATTTCTTTATATTTATCTTTATTTAATCTAACCAACGGTCATATTAGGTATATTTTAATGCTCTGTCAATTAATTAATAAAGGTTGTCAGATGTCAGGAAACCATACCTCGTACCTGCGGAAAGGAAGCTTTTTCTGTCTTCCGAAGAACGTGACATAAATACAAGAAGACTCTGCTGAAGAAAAGTGTAGATATAAGAACACAAGAAGAATATAGAGGAAAGAAAGAACAGGAAGAACCAAGAAGAACAGAACCTCATACACAATCAAGCCTACTCAAGAAGAGTTCTGTGCATACAAAAGAACATTGAAGAACTCCATCGACTACATCTCACTGCCTTTGAACCTGAATCATATGACACTCTTCTTCTCAAACAAAAACGAGAAGAGGACTCAGAATAAATTCTGACCAAATACAAAAGAGTCCAGAGCTACAATGAAATCGCCAGAGCCATTTCTAAACTTATATCTCTGCTATGTGATACATTTGTTTTACATTTTGAGCAGTGTGTGTTATCTGCTGTATTAAACACACACACTGACTCCTGTACTTTCACTAGAGGATCTGTAAATCCTCAGCAAACCTGTTGACACTTCATTTCCCACTGTGGATAGTGGTAGAGGTTGTCTGAGACCTGGACAGCTCTAAGCTGTTGTTTGTTTTCCCACGCAGAACTGTGGTAGAGGTCTTGTGACCTGGACAGTGTGTTCACTGTTGTTAACCCCGATCCAGGGTGTGGATAATTTTTATATAAACTTTTGAGAGGACTATGTATCGGCTTGAGACTGAACCTCTTGGTTAATTCTCTTTGTTTTTAGCTACATACTATATCCATACTACATATTTATTTCGTATTCCGCTGCTATTACTTTGAAATATAATTTGTATTCAAAGCTACTTTGATAGTTAAACTCACAAGTGTTTATATTTATTATAAACCAGTAAGTTAGTTTCAAAAGTTAATTTAATCATATGATTAAGTTAACTGAGAACTAATCAATCTTTGAGAAACAAATTGAACCTTTATAATCTGTATAAATTCACTACAGTTTAATCTATTTTTGAAATAGGGGGATTTTAATAAACATTGTTTTTAACAGAAAATTTTAATTGGAACTCAATTAACCCCCCTCTTGAGTATCCACTCCGACCAACATTTGGTATCAAAGGTTGGAAAATATTTTCTAAAAGTACTCTGTTTTTCAACTGTGATTTTAGTTGTATTTTAAAGTTCTTAAAATTTCTGTTATTTCAAAATTTTTATCTCTTTAAAATTATTTATGTGATATCATGGATAATAGACTTGAGGGTGCTGCTACTAACCGGCCACCTTTCTTTAATGGAAAAAACTATGCTCAGTGGAAGCTAAAAATGAAAATTCACTTAGAAAGTATGAGCTTTGATATTTGGACTTCCATTGAAGCTGAATACAAAATTCCCAGTACTGATAGATTTACTTGGGATGAACCTACAATGACTGCTTACAATAATAATTGTAAAGCTATGAATTCCTTATACTGTGCTCCAGGAGATGAGGAATTTAATATAATTTCTGCATGTAAAACTGCATATGAAATTTGGGATACCTTAGCTGTTTCTCATGAAGGAACAACTAATGTTAAGGAGATGAGATTGAATACCTATACTATTAAGTATGATAATTTTAAGATGAAGCCTGATGAACCCATTTCTGATATGTATCTCAGGTTCAATGAAATTGTCAACACAATGACTTCTCTGGGAAAGGATGTTCCAGCAAAGGAACAAATCATGGGAATTTTGAGATGTCTACCTGAAAGATGGAGAGGAACCTCTGACTCCATTAGAGAATCGTATGACATTGGAGAAATGCCTTTCAAGGAACTAATTGGTAAGTTGATGATGTATGAAGAAGAACTCAAGGTAAACAAAGAAGAATATGATGAACCTAAAAGGAAGTCTATTGCCTTCAAGACTACAACCTCAAAGAATAAGGATAAGGAAAAGCCTCAAGCTATCAATGAAAGTTCAAGCAGTGAGGAAATTGAGAATGATTCTGATAGTGATGCTGAGATGGCTCACATTTCTAGAAGATTTAAGAAATTATATAGGAAGAAGAATTTTTTCAGAAAGTCAAAATACAAAGGCAAGTATGACAACAAAGGACACTGGAAAAAGGATTGGAAGAAGTCTGATAAATCAGATGAAGTTGTCTGTTATGAATGAAAAAGAAAAGGACACATAAAAGCAGACTGTCCAAAGCTGAAATACAGAAAGAGGTATGAATACAAGGATAACAAGTACAATAAAGCCATGAAGGATACTTGGAGTGCTTCAGAAGACAGCACAAGTGAAGCTGAATCTTCAGACTCTGAAAGGAATCGAGCCAACATGTATTTCATGACAAACACTTCTGAGGTAACATCAGAAACTCCTGCTTTAAATTCATATTATTCTGAAGGAGATTCTGAATGTGATAACATGCCTAAATCTGAACTGTTTGAATATTTTGATATGCTTGAAGAAACCTGTAATGAGCTTAAAGATAAATATAAAGGTTTAAAGAAACAGTATGCTTTAAGTGTTAAACATAAATCTGATCTGGATATAGAAGTAGAAAAGAATGCTCAGTTGCTTAAAGAGAATACTGAACTAAAATTGTCTAATAAGAAACTCATAAAAGACTTAGAGAAGTTCACAAATGGCAAGAATACTCTAACACAAATTCTAGGAAAGCAAGTTGCACCTAGATACACTACTGGTATAGGATACTAACCTGAACAAAGAAAAGTTTCCAAAACTAGATTCATTCCTAAATCTGGACAGAAGATAGTTAATTCTAGAACTTCATACGCCTCAAACAGTTATATTCATAGTTATGGATCTAATAAGGTTTATCTTTCAAAGAATATTAATTCTACAAATTATATGAGACCCATTAGACAAATATGGATACCTAAAGTATCATTGGCTAACATTTCTAGATCCAAGAAGTTCTGGGTACCAAAATCATCTTCCATCTAAATCTGGTTTATAGGAGACCTTCTTGAAGAGCTGTCACAAGAAGATATGGTACTTAGACAGTGGATGGTCAAGACATATGTCAGGATACTTTTCATGTTTCAAGAGATTAGTAAAAGTTGATGGAGGCTTTGTCAATTTTGGTGATAATTCAAATGGAAAAATCATCAGCTTAGGCAAGATTAGTAACACTGATTCAATCTTGGTTTCTGAAGTTTTATTTGTCGATGGACTTAAATATAACTTGTTAAGCATTTCTCAGTTGTGTGACGATGGTTTTTATGTGAAATTTAAAAATGATTCTTGCAATGTTTTTAACTCTAAAAATGTTTTAGTATTTTATTCTTTAATAAATGAAAATGTTTATGCTCTTGATTTAGATTCTTTAGCTAAGTAGGATATTCCTTGTTTAAATGCTTTTCATAAAGAGTCTTGGCTTTGGCACAGAATATTAGGAAACTGCAATGTACACTCACTTAGAAAACTTTCTAGGAAGAACTTAGTTAGAGACTTACCCAAACTTGAATTTCTAGCCGGCAAAGTTTGTAATCCCTGTCAAAAAGGAAAGCAACATAAGGTTTCTTTTAAATCAAAGAAAGAAGTGTCAACTTCTCAACCTCTTGAGTTGGTTTACATGGATTTATTTGGACCTTCTAGAGTTTCTAGTTTAAATGGTAAGCACTATGTCAATGTTCTTGTAGATGACTTTTCTAGATATACTTGGGAATATTTTCTAGCTCACAAAAGTGAAGCTTGTTCTTACATTGTTAAATACTCCAAGTCTGTGGAAAATCTTAGTGGACTCAAGATTAAGACCCTGAGAAGTGATGATGGTCGTGAGTTTGAAAATCATGAGTTTGATTCTTACTGCTCACACAATGGCTATAGTCACAATTTCTCTGCCCCTAGGACACCCCAACAAAATGGTGTAGTAGAGAGAAGGAATAGAACCCTGCAAGAAATAGCTAGAACTATGCTCAATGAATATGAAATGCCTATTTACTTTTGGGCTGAAGCTGTAAATACAGCTTGTTATGTCATTAATAGAGTCTTGATCAGACCAGTTCTTAAGAGGACCCCTTATGAGTTGTGGAACCATAGGAAACCTACGGTTAACTACTTCAAAGTTTTTGGCTACAAATTCTTCATTCTCAATACTAAAGACAATCTTGACAAATTTGCATCCAAGAGTGATGAAGGAATTTTCCTAGGTTACTCTATCTCTAGTAAAGACTATAGAGTTTTCAATAAATGAACCAAATCTGTGGAAGAATCTGTTCACATCAAATTTGATGAAACTGATCCACATGAACCTAAAATCTCTCTTGAAGATGATCTATCTGGTTTGAATCTCAATGATAAAGACAATGGACCTATAGTTAAAACATCCAGCTCTGGAAATTCTCCAGAACCTGCTTCTGTTGAACCTCAATCTGTAGATGAATCTGAAATCTCTAGCCCTATCTTTTCAAGACCATCTTGGAATCTAAAGAACCATCCTTTAGATGTTGTTGTAGGAAATCTAGATAGAGGAACACAGACTAGAGCTTCTCTAAGAAATCAGGTTGAACATCAAGCTTTTCTTTCACAGTTAGAACCTAAAAATATCAATGATGCTATCAATGATGAATTTTGGGTAATGGCTATGCAAGAAGAACTAAATCAATTTGAAAGAAACAAAGTCTGGAAATCACTTTAGATGGTGTGGAGGCTGCCAGGATGTCGTCTGTGGTAAAAGGAAAGAAAATATCCTTCTCATCTAAGCAGTGGGCTGAGTGCTTGAATATACCTCATGAAGGTCGGTATGAGGATTATGCTGGGAATATTCCTCCAACATATGATTACTTCTCTTATGAATTAGCTCTAGAGCTTCTGACTGGAAACCGAGAGTCACGGAGAATCACATCTTCAGAATTAGATGGTGAATGTATACTTCTTTTAAAGTTTATTCAGCACCAACTTTGCCCTAGGAGAGGAGATTTTGCTGCTGTAAAGTACCAGGATGTTTTCCTGTTGTTTCTTCTGAAAACACATGAGAAGATCAATCTGTGTAGATATGTGATGGTGCACATAGCTGGAATGGTAAAATCGTCCAAGAAAGACACTGCCTTATTTTATTCAAAGATGATTTCTACCGTGCTCAAGAATCTAGAATGTATTGATGAAGATGATGAAGTTGATGAAAAAGATCATACCTTCTGTCTCAACAAAGAGATCTGCAAGAGGATAAAAATCAATTAAAATCCATGGAAGAAGTGCTGGGTTGTAGATGAAGATAAATTGTATGAAGCCTACAATCCCATAGATCATGGCAAGAGGCCAAAGGATTTGAGAGACCCTGGCTTGAAACCAGATGAGGAACCAGTTTATTCTGATGATGATGAACAAGAAGAAGGAAAGGATGAGGCCACCAAAGCCCAAGAGAAAGAAGAAGCTGTGACTGAGGAAGGAAGTATGTCATCTCCTGATGATAGGAGTGATCCTGACACTGGTAGTCCCAAAAGAAGAATAGAATTTGGACCTGCCAGTCCACCCTTAGCCCTACCAGAATTAGAACCTATTCTTGGTGATGAAGAAGATTCTGATACTGAAGAATATCACAGTGAAGCGTCTGAGAAGAGTGATGATGGACGTGCTGATGATGCTGAGGCTGCTGTTGATTATGATAAAAGACCAGTGGATGGTCTTTCTGAAGATCAAATAGAATCACCTCAGTCAGTACAAGAAATACATATCAGTGGCAAGGTTGATTCACCAAAAATCAGTGGAACAACAAGCTATGAGAAACCAAAATACACCCTGTGTGCTGCTATTGGGGATGACTACCCTGGTTATGCTGTGTTGGGCTTAGAATATTCTAAAGAAGAAGAAGCAATGCCAGAATCTGCTGTAGCTGTGAAGAGGAACCTCCCAAGAGAAGCATGGTCTGTTCCTGCTGTTGGTCCTACAAATGTTAATTTACCTGGTTCTAGAATCTCTCAATCTGATCTTAATAAGTTTACGATTGAATTGCTAACTGTTGTGAGAGACACAGTTAGAGAAGAAATTTCTAATGCTCGTACTCAAGTGTCTTTAAAAGTTTCTGAAAATTCATTGGAAGCCTTCTCACAAAGAGTATCTAAGGCTGTGAAGCCAGACCTGGCCAATACTGGTGAACTTTTGGCAGGCAAATAGCCTTTTTGAATCAGACTATAAAGGATCTTCACACCGGCTTGGTATCTCTATCCAGCGAATTCTGATCAACCATCTCTGGTATGATGGAAGTTTTGAGAAATTTGATTGAACATCTCAACAAGTCTGACCTGAGGAATTTGAAAGTTGAGTTAACTCACATAGTTGGCCAAGCCAGTACAGGCAAGGTAACCAAGATCACTACCCGTGAGCTAGAAGCTCTAAGAGAAGTTGTGCATGATGAGTTAGCTGTTGTTAGACAAATTCTTGATTTAGAATCTTTGAGGAAGATGAAAGAGCTCTGTGATAACAGTCATAAGATGGCATTGGTGTATTCAGCAGATGCTAAGAAAGCTCTGCAAGAGATCAAAGAGGAAGTTGATAATTACTTTTCCAAGATTTATACAAAGCATGAAATGGATGCAAACTTCAAGGTGTTGGCAGAGAATCTAAAATTACCTCCAGTCACTCAGGCCTTCAAAACTCAAGTCCATCAGTTGCAAGATTTTATCCCTTCCTTGGCACGGTTCATGGAGAATAAATATGATTTTGAAAAATCTATGAAGTACGGAGAAGAAGCCATTCAAGACTTCATTTATCTTTTGAAGCCCTATTTGAATGCACATGCCACTGCAATAGTAGTTCCTACTTCTGAACCTCTCAGTGACTCTGATGTAGCTCCAAATCAGCTATCTGTTGCTCAAGCTCTATCTCAGTTAAGACCAGTCCCTCAGCAAGCTTCTCAACCAGCTCCTGTTTCTCCACAATAACCCTTTGTGGCACCTGCTCCTACACCTGCCCGAGTTGTCCTACCACCACTTCAGATTCGCCAAGTACATCCTGCCTCCAAGCCTTCAAACTTACCCACTATTTATCCCAAAGACAAAGGCAAAGCCCCTTTGTATCCCAACAAATAGTTGTGTATTGTTTTTGATAGGGTGAACAATGTGATGCTTGTAATATTCTGTACTTTATCAATTTTTTTTCCTCTCTACTCTATGCTGACTGCTTTTACTTTCACTTTCACTTATATGTTTTCCCTCCTTTTTTATTATCTCAAATGGGGAGAAGAAAAAGAATGATATATGGGAGAAGAAAGATGTATGGGAGAGATATATGGGGGAGAAAAGATGTATATATCTCAGGGGGAGAAATCTGTATAATATATATGGGAAATTTAAATTAAGGGGGAGATATATATATCTCTTTATATTTATTCTCTTTATGGTTTAATTCTCATTATGTTTTTATTAATGATATATCATATTATTTATATTTTATGATAGAGATTTGTGATTATCAAAAAGGGGGAGATTGTTGATCCCTCTGGAAGATTGTTGATTTCATGTCTATGATTGATGTTTTAATAATCACAAATCATCACATACCATTAATGCTTAATCTGGTTTGATTTCTCATAAACATAATTAAAATCTGTGAATGAATCTGTTATCATGTTTTTGTCTATGCTTATTGACTTACAAAGTATTTTGGAAGTCTTCTAGATTCAATATCAACAGACATCGGAAGCACCGATCCAAACATCAGAAGCACCCATCCTATATCAACAGACATCGGAAGCACCGATTCAATATCAACAGACATCGAAAGCACTGATCCAATCATCGGAAGCACCGATTCAATATCAACAGACATTGGAAGCACCGATCCAATATCAAAGGACAACAGTCGCACCGATCCGATATCAAAATGAGCCACCGATGCAAATGACTCACCGATGCAAAATGACTCATCGATGCAAAATGACTCACCGATGCAAATGACTCATCGATGCTGATCAAAATGAGCCACTGATCAAATGACTCACTGATTCTGATCAAACTGACTCGCCGATCAGATGACAGACCGATGCTGATCAGTCTGATCCACCGATGCTGATCTATCTGAGTCACCGATCATTACTCACTAATGCTGATGACCTACCGATCACTTGATTATTCAATAGTCATAAACAACTGTTTGAATTTCTTTATCTTTATCTTTATTTAATCTAACCAACGGTCATATTAGGTATATTTTAATGCTCTGTCAATTAATTAATAAAGGTTATCGGATGTCAGGAAACCGTACCTCGTACCTACGGAAAGGAAACTTTTTCTGTCTTCCGAAGCATGTGACATAAATACAAGAAGACTCTGCTGAAGAAAAGTGTAGATAGAAGAACACAAGAAGAATATAGAGGAAAGAAAGAAGAGGAAGAACCAAGCAGAACAGAACCTCATAAACAATCAAGCCTACTCAAGAAGTGTTCTGTGCATACAAAAGAACATTGAAGAACTTCATCGACTACATCTCACTGCCTTTGAACCTGAAGCATACGACACTCTTCTTCTCAAACAAAAACGAGAAGAGGACTCAGAATAAATTCTGACCAAATACAAAAGTGTCCAGAGCTATAGTGAAATCACCAGAGGCATTTCTAAACTCTACATCTCTGCTCTATGATACATTTGTTTTACATTTTGAGCAGTGTGTGTTATCAGCTGTATTAAACACACACACTGACTCCTGTACTTTCACTGGAGGATCTGTAAATCCTCAGCAAACCTTTTTACACTTCATTTCCCACTGTGGATAGTGGTAGAGGTCGTGTGAGACCTGGACAGCTCTAAGCTGTTGTTTGTTTTCCCACGCAGAACTGTGGTAGAGGTCTTGTGACCTGGATAGTGTGTTCACTGTTGTTAACCCCGATCCAGGGTGTGGATCATTTTTATATAAACTTTTGAGAGGACTAAGTCTCGGCTTGAGACGGAACCTCTTGGTTAATTCTCTGTGTTTGTAGCTACATACTATATCCATACTACATATTTATTTCATATTCCGCTGCTATTACTTTGAAATATAATTTGTCTTCAAAGCAACTTTGACACTTAAACTCACAAGTGTTTATATTTATTATAAACCAGTAAGTTAGTTTCAAAAGTTAATTTAATCATATGATTAAGTTAACTGAGAACTAATCAATCTTTGAGAAACTAATTGAACCTTTATAATCTGTATAAATTCACTACAGTTTAATCTGTTTTTGAAATAGGGGGATTTTAATAAACATTGTTTTTAACAGAAAATTTTAATTGGAACTCAATTCACCCCCCTCTTGAGTATCCACTCCGACCAACAATAACAATAAACCTCCCTAATAAATATAAGTATTAGATTTCTCATAATATTAAACATGGAATGAATCCATTAATTACTAAAAGGATTCCATGTGTCAAAACCTTATTTGGGTTCTATTCATTCCACTAGTTGATGTAAACAATGTTTCGTGAATTTGGGTATTCAATATAAATATGGAAATAAGAGGTAAAATAAGTTCCTATAAATCCAGTCTAGTGTACAAATGGTTTAAATAGAATCAATTCATTGACTACCATGAAACCTTCCCACTATTTTCCATTTAAAAATTCCACCAAATTATTCTTATAATTATAGTTTACCATGACTGTGAAATTGGAAAGATGAACATCAAAACAACCTTTCTATGTGGGAATCATCAGGAAGATATTTATGTGAAACAAATAGAAGTGTTTATTACATCAAGTGAAGTGAAAAGGGTATGCTTGTTATAGATATCCATTTATGGATGGAATCGTGTATCCAGGTCATGGAACATTTGTCTTGTTGAATCTACAAAATAATTTGGTTTCATTATGAAAAAATGTGAGGTATATGTCTAAAAGAGGGGTGGGGGAATGGGTTCTTTATTCTTTGAGTATATCTTGATGAAGTATTATATATTAGAAATTATATAATAGTCATACAGTATGTTAAGGAAGGGTTAAATAGATTCTTCACCATTATGTACATAGGTGAATCAACCAATATTTTAGGGATTAATACAATTAATGATAGATAAAAGTGAAATTTTGGACTAAGTAAACATATTTACCATATACTAAATATATTTATTATGGAAGAATCTAAGAGTGGATTTGTTCTAGTGTCATATGGAATAAATATTTCAATGAAAATGTGTCCTCTCTCATTCTTGGAGAAAGTTAAAATTATAAGTATCCTATAGTCTTTTGATATATGGTCAATAATATATGCCATGTTATGTGCTATACATGACGCTTCCTACACATTCATTGTAGTAGGTTGATATCTTTTCGATCCAGTTAAACAGTGATGGTATGCTATTAAGGCTATCATTATATATGTTAGAAGAACTAAGGATATATTCAATTAATATGGAGGTGATAAGCAGATAGTCATTAGTTCTCACACTAATTCATGTTTCAAATTGATCATAATTATCTAAAGTAGTATTCAGGATATTTTATCATCCTCAACGGAAGAGTTTTGTGTAGGATGAGTTCAAAGAAGTCGATTTTCATCGATTATACATTGTATTATATGTATATAGATACATAAAATATAGCCAATGAATCGATTTGGATATAATTTTTTTTTTCAGGATATTGATTTTCTCTTTAGTATTAAATAGAATATTAAATTGTAATTTTATAATATACAGTATTATCTCTTACAAAATATCCAATGTCACACCGATGGTCTAGGAAAATACTATGGATGTACTACCTATTAAGAGAATTTTCTCATTGGGGTTTATTTAAATTAATTAGAGCTTCAATGTAATAAAATCTAGTGGAACCCTTAAATAAAATATTTTCCTTGAAGAATCATGATTATCATGTGAGATCTTACAAAATAAAGGTTATTATCATTTTTCACTAGAGTAAGTGGGAGTCTGTTAGAGTTGGATACCTAGAACCTACGACTATTTACCTTATTATTACATGTATTCATAGTTTTAAATATTTATGAACTTCTCATCACATGATCAATCTTCTTATTCATGAAAAACTTTGTGAGAATGTCCTAAAAGTAGTTGTCACAGTTAATGGTGATATCAGATCCCCACTATGATGAGAAACTAATAGTTCAATGATACTATTCTTAAATAAATATTATATAGTTTGATGAAATAATTATGTTACAAAAATGATATAGGATTTTAGGGGTGGAGACTCATTCAAATGTAGGATATTATAAGAATGAGACTGGATAGTTAAAAATCTTTATCTATATGTTTCATTGGATGATCATATATAAAAATTTATATATTGATACATATAATTCAATATTGTTATTAAAGGATATTATGAGTCACAAAAATTTATGTATTGAAGAAAAATGTGAAGAAAATTCTTTATAAGAATATCGAGATATGTTGTGTGAATCACGATCAATATTTCAAAAATGATTAATGCGAGAAAGGATTTTTTTACTTTCTGTTCATTAGTAGTAGTTTACATCTAAAACCCTTTGATTGATGGGATACCTCCTAAAAAAATATATGTCCATGGTGTTATGTAGGTATGTTCATATCTATGGGATAAGATAAATTTTAACGAAATCATATTGGGATTTTATAGGTGAAAATAATGAAGATGATAGATCTATGGAATCATCTAAGGTATATCATGCCAAGCATACCTGATTTGGGTAGCTTCTCTTTCATACAACTCATTCATGAACATCAGTAATTTCTGTTTATATTTTGTTCCATTGTGATTTATTTGAAATCTATATTAGCTTTAGTCACTATTTCTTGTTTTTTAAATAATTATGATAAATATTTTGATAATTTTTTTTGAACAAAATTGGTTCCAAAAATAATTTTTTATGATCAATAATTTTTTATGAGAACTTTTCATAAATGGTGGTGTGTTTTAATGTAATGTTTGGATATAGAATGGTTATAATTTACCACTATTATGAACAAAAGGATCTTTAAGTGATGAAATAATAGTAGAATGAATCACCGCTAATGTGTATTGGAGGTTCCATGGATTCATTAATTTTTCATGTGTGGGTGGGTGTCAAAATGGGGTTATTATTCTATGTGGTATGAAATGAAATAAAACATTTTCAAAATTGTTTTCATAATTGAAACATTTTGTAGTTATACTAAAAACTATTTTACTACTTATCTTCTATTTTATATAAAATGTTCTAACTTATAGTTTTCCATGTGGAATGTGTTGGGAAGTCTATTTTCATTATCTGTTGAGTTAATACACACCCACATATTAGGAAAATTGGTTTATTTTGTGACATCATATATCTAGATATATGTACGGGAAAGGATTCACATTTCTCTACTATTTTACCTTCATGCTTCACTCCTCATCTAGTGTTTGGTGCTTTGATATCTCCCTTGGTGTATTTAGTGTGTTACCATATCAGTATGACAACTATTGATATCATTTTGGTTTTCTTAAATCCATTTTTAATAATTTTTTATTCAACTATTATTTTTATATATATTTATATTCATTTTATTTTTATTATTATGAATCATGAATCATATCACTGGTTGGGTTGTTTTAATTTTTTCCCCATGGTTTTTTTGACTCATTATGGAAAATATTCTCCTATATTTTCATTAGTCCAATGAAAATTATTCTATTACTTTTGTTTCAGAAGTATTTCACTATAGGTATGTGGAACTCATCATCATCTCATGAAATTATGTTCGGGTGGGATGTCACAATTATTAACTAATGAGGATGCATGGAACTCAAAAGTGAATCTGAGGGAAGTGAATTTATCTGGTGGGGAATATGTAACACCATATATCCATGTAAAGAAATAATTTGATTTATTGTTCACCAAAAATAATTTATTTTTAATAATTATGAATGTTGGTGGTGTTTTCTTGGGACCATGGATCTATTTTGAGAGATTGAATTTGTTTTTGTATATCTATCCATTAATAGATTCCATCAGCTACCTAGAGGATGTGTCTTGTGACCCTATGGCCTTAGGAGGGACATTTAGTGGATATTATCCATGGAGAAGATACTAATTGATGTACTGAGAACCCTATAGAGTCTTCTTAAGTAGTCAGTAGTATTTATCCTAGAATTAATTTAATTTTAATTAACTAATTAAATTAATAACTAAAATTTTTAAAATGAGGGTTTTTACATTCTTCTTGAGTATTAGAAGACAATAATTCCTCCCTTCATGTTCATTCCATTGTTCAAAAGGTAGAACAACCTTAATTTGTCATCATATTTTACTTTCTTATCTCATAGAATAATGAATTGAGTATGCCTAATGCTCCTCTTATATCTCTTTTTTATCACCGTTTATCGTTGTATCATCATTTAAGACCAATTCTGAAAATTTAATTTTTTTTTCCGAATTATCACATTTATGTCTGGGTAGGCGCATGGTTTCAATGATCAAGACACTTCTATACCTGGGTAGGTGTCCCTTTGGTTTTCCAATGGTACATATTCATGTGTAATGCATCATTTGAAATGTTGAAACAACCACTTTGGGAGAATGCCCACGAAAATTATTTATATTTTAAACTTTTCATCCTATGGTATAATTTGAATTAGTTAATGTTTTAAAAATTCCACTAACTAGATTTCATCATCAATATGGTCCCCAATTACTAATTTTAATGTGGGTTTTAATATAGTACAATGAGTTTAGACGCGATATGGGTTTTCAATGCTTGATACAAGAAGAACCTTGTGTGGTGTACTTTGATATCACATGGTATGAAATGGAATTATTGCATATTAGTCTTTGGGTGATATTTCCTTGGTATATGACACTGAAAGGGTTAGTGGCTTGTTATCTTCCCCATTTATGTTTTAAATCATTTTTGAATGATTTTCATTTCTTCTAAAAAATAAAATTTTAACATAAATGGATTTTTATAATATTTTTATTTTATCCAACTTAATATTATTGGTGGTAGCAATTCCACATGAATTGAACTTGTGATTATTTATTCACCATTATACTGATGTATTAGTGTAACCCTTCCCACTATGAGTTGGTTAGTGGTATTCTATTATCCACATTTAAGAATGATACTAGTGTTTGATAATATACATAATAAGTTATAATAGTTGTGTATCATCCACATAGGGGTGTTGTATTGGTGGTTCCTCATCCTTTGGGTGACTAAAAATAATGATAAATCATCCACATAAAAAGTATTAGTCATGGTATATCATCTGCTCCAGAATTGAAGACAATTTTATATTATCCTCCCATGGAGATGGTTCTAGGGGTTCATTATCCACCCATGTTATGTATTATTTTATTGCATTTCATCCTCTTCAACTTTTTATTGGTGGTTTATCCTACACATGGAGTAGGTAGTGTATTTTTCCCCAAAATATGCCTTATTAAACCATTATTTTATAATGATGATATATTTTTCAACTTGATTGGTTGGGATGGTGATTTATCATTCAACTAGTATATTTGATAGTGATAGTTTGTAAACCTTGATTGTGAAATAAGTATTGATACGTCATTCATCCTTGACATATGTTCAGACTATGCGTATTATGCACCATTATAGCATAGATAAATTAAATTATGGTTACACAATATATGGATACTGAAAATTGTAGGAGGTGATAGTTTATTTATTTATTTATTATTATTACGTGTCTAAAATTTTATTTAATAGGCTTGGTTAAGGGCACCATTGGTCGTGAAAAATGTGTTTTACTCTCACCCAGATCGAGAACCATGGAACCTTAGAATAATTTAAGTCTCACAAGACATGTATGGGAATCAATCATTCCACTATAGATCTAAGCTGGTGGATCTTGGTTAGCATTGGAAGATGGTATTGGGACAAAACTCAGGACTACATTAGTACACCTATTTTACTTTTGATTAATTTTGGGCCATTTTGTATATGATATTCCCATGGAAGACACTATATACTCTTTCATGTATTGCACGACATGTATAGGTGATAACTTTTATGAGAATTATGGTCATATTTATAAATTATTGGTATTTATCTATGATTTTTATCCTTATGTCATTGGTATATTGTGGTGAATGTTTTATTGTTACTATTTCTGCTATTATTAATATGTTTCTATAATTTAGAATCTATAGACCACCTAAGAAATACATGGACCCTTAGTGAATGTCAGTAACTTATAGTGTATGGGGATGTGTTATTATTTTATATAATGAAACAATTTGATCATTTTAGAGGTGATGCAAATAGAGGATGTCACAATAATATCACATGTTATTAGTAAATTTTATTATTTGAAAATTATATATGTAAATATTAAATAATGTTTTATAATTTATTTTTTTAAAATAAACAAATGGGTTACATATATATTTGTGACATAATTTGTTTCCTTAATACATTTTTAGATTAAAATTTTAATTCTGGCATAATAGAATTTTGTTAATTGTAAGTGTCTATGAAAATAGTTTTATTAAAACAATTTTTTCAGAATTTTGGGTTCTTTTAATACATATAATTTTATTTTTTGACTACATTATTCCCAATGATAGTTTCACTTTCATATGATCATTTAGTTTATATGGTTTTTATTGGGATGTATTTTTTAATATAGTATTATACATGATCTAGTAGTTATATCATTACAATATATAACCATTAAATGTAATGTAATAACATTTTATTTCCTAAAATACTCTATGTACATAATTTGAAAAAATAAATGGTTAAATTATAGAATTATAGATAAATATTATTTCATTATTCATTTACAATTTGATAAAAAATAAAATTATTAAATGATTTTTACCATATTATATTTTCATGTTTTTACTCTAAAAATTTCATTTTCAAATGTTTAGTAACATGTTTTCCAATAAGAAATACTATGAAATATTTATTACATTTATTTATAAATTTAATTTCCTTATTATATAGAGTATTATTATCACAAAAATATGAATTAAATTGGTATTAAGTAACCAATATAAAATAAATTCATTCATTAAAGAAGTATTGAATCTAAAATGTATAATGACTATCGAATTTTTTCAAAAATATTAATTTTCACAATAAATTTCACATATTAGAAGATGAATTTTATGAAATTAGAATTATAATTAATGTGTATAAATAATTAATTATCAAACGTATAATAAATAAATCATTATAAAATTATAAATGAAACCTTTGAAAAAAAGGTAACCATTTTTATTTTAAATAAATTATTTAATATGAGTTAATTAAATAAATATAAAAATTAAATTTATAAACTTTAGAAATTTGATTTACTATAATTTTATTCATTTATAGGGTTTGTACCTTAAATTTTTCTTTGGGTAATTTTTTCTATTTTTCAAAAAAACATTATTTTTTCCTTATTTATTAAAAATATTGTTTTTATGGACACCATATGTTTTATGACATCACCAAGATATAATACATTTAATTTTTTTATTAATTTTTTTCATGAATAAAAACACAATTAATGATTAACATTAACAATTTAATAATAATAATTTAAATTTATAAAATAATATATATAATTTTTATCCTAAAAATTATATTATTCTAAAAATAATATTTTGTATTTTTACATTTTATAATATATTTCTATGCTGAATTTTAAATTTTTGTGTCATTATTTTTCAATTAATCCACTATTATAAAATTATGTACTAATACAATTCATTGGAACCAACATATTTCATATTCCCTGGCCTAAATAATAAATAAATGAAAAACATTTCAATGAAACTCATACCTATTGGCCTTATAAAAAATCATTTTAATAAATCAATATTTTAAAAGAAAAATATTTTTAATATAATAGAAGACACACAACATTGAGAATTAACTGTCTGGAATTATTGTTACTTAAATATAACCGTTATAACCTAGTTAGTGAATTGATATAAATGTATAAGTATAACTATATTTTGATATATGTATATATATGTATGTATGTATGTATTTAAATTATTATCCCAATAATAATTTATATATTAATTCTTAGGAAATAAGTAGTTAGTTTTTAGTAAATTCATTTTATACTTCAAAAATACATTTTCTTCAAAGATAGATTTTTCTTCTTTTTGTGAAGTGACTAATATAAATAGTTTATGAATTATTTAGAAATTAAATTTTATAAAATCCGTATCATTAATTTAAGCTAGCATATCAAAATTATCTTAGGGTTAATTTTTTTGATTTCTCTTGATGGATTAACTTTTCAGTTAATAGTAAAAATAATGATTTTAGAGAAAATGGACATTTATTTTAAATATTAATATAGTCCATTTATTTGGAAATTATTTGATAAATAATTTCATACAATTCATGTAATAATAATACAATTTTTTTAATTTAAATCTAAATTATTCTTATTTTGGTATAAAAATATTTTATAATTAAAATGCATTTTTCGATAAAATATTTTCTCAATGTGTTTTTTCAATTTAATTTAAAAGTAATTTATTCAACCAATGGATATATATTTTTATAAAATTGACTCCATATTTGGAATCATAAATTCAAAATTTTTTAAATATTTCATCCTTTTTTGGTCATAATGAAAAGTAACCATCTTAAAACATATCACCATAGTAAATGGTAAAACATGTTAACTAATGTAATAAACTAATGTTAAACGACATTAAAATCACTGTAAAAATTTATTTTAATATTTTTTTTATTTTTGTATATCCAATACCTTTATATATTCTGAAACATATAATTTTATTACCTTTTTTTAGAAAAAGGAAATATCCTGGTCAACGACCAAGAAGAAAAATAGAATTATCAAGAGAGATGATTACAGAAGTCTGAAAGAGGTAATTATGTTACAATACTTAGTAAGAAGAGGGAGGAGTTCATCTGACAACTCATCACACCACGTAATGGCCTGGTTGATCCCCTTTTTGGCAAAAGCGTTTTCCACCGTATCAGCTTCACGGTAGGCATGTGTGGAAATATATATGATCTCCAAAAGCGAGTTCAGGAAGATCTTCCAGCACATAGTAGGTGGCCAAGAGAGGTGGACCTCCCCATTCCAAATAGATTGAACAATGGTGGTGGAGTTGATTTCGATGTAGATATTGTTCTAGCCTTTATATTTGACAAATTGGATAGTATGGATGAGAGCCAACATCAAACCTTCAAGGGAGGAAGTGACCCCACAGCTGCCATAGAATCAACCCTGGATGTGACCCGTGGAGTCTCTGAAGATTTCCCCACAACCCGCAGGGCCTGGATTTTCTTTGGAAGCCCCATCCACATTGATCTTGATCCATCCAGGAAGCGGGGCTTTCCCGAATACTACAATAAAACGTTTTGGCTGAGGAAATATGCCTTCAATCTGCAGACGCCGCAAGATCACAACGTCACCAATCGTGTTGTCACAATTGGATTTCTGGATCGAAGCATCGTCTTTAATAGAAATCTGGATTCTCATGTGACCTAGAATGAGATTGGGCGAGTGATTATTATGAATAGTGGCATTTCTATCATACGAGAGAATGTGTTGAAGATCAGTCACGATAGATAGGAATAGGATTTTGATTTGTGGAGAGAATTTATGCTCCAAACAATGCTTTAGCTGAATGGGGATATTGTAAAAAGGAGTCCATCTGCAATCAAATATTTCAGTAATAAAATTCCACCTAGCAAACACCTAAGCCAATGATAAAAAAAGATGGTTGATATCTTCTCAGTGTTGGTGACAAAGATGGCATTTAGAACAGAGGTCAATGATAAAATATTAGAGAAATGTCTTAGTAGGGATACAATTGTGAAACAAGATCCAAATAAGATTATTTTTGGAAGGTTTAATCCAAGGTTTTAAAAAAAATAACCAGGAAAAAGCAGATTCAAACTCAGAGAAATATTGATTGTAAAAATTGTTAGAGCCAAGATTACCACTGTGAGATGGTTCCCAAACCAGAAGATCATCATCACTAGAGAAAGGGTATCCATCAACCACCTGCATGATGGAGTCAGGTATCTATAAGTTTCTGGAATGCATAACTTCCTTTATAGCATAGTTAATTCAATCAGGGTAAGTATTAGGATGAATCATGAATATAAGTGGGAAGCCAGTCCAGTTATCCAGTCAAAAACGAATGGTGGAATCCAGGGTAACCAACCATCTAGAGTTATTCATGATACAGACAAACTAGTTTCTTAGAGAGGTCCAAAGAAAAGATTGTACATAGTGTAGATTACCATTTTTTAACCTCATAAGAAATTTATTTCTAAGGATATAAAGGGAGTCAAAGGTGTTATTGATCAGTCTGCAAGTGATCCTTTCTTGGAGGGCCTCATTGGACAACATGATATTTTTTATATCAAGGCCACCCTTCTCAAGAGGGGTGTATCAAGTCGACCAGGGGATGGTAACAAGTTTTCATTCAATGATGCTTCCAATCAAAAAAAATTCAATATAATTATTAATTCTCTTTAGAAGACCATGGTGCCACTTATAGATCATGATGGAATAAACCAATTTGGAGATAATGGTAGATTTCACAAGGCAAACCCTTCCATCCATGCATAGGGATTTCCCTCTACAGGAAGTAATATGATTAATCACTTGATCAACCATAGTATTAAAATAAATAGATTTCAGTCTTCCCCGAAAAATGGGAAATCTAAGACAAGTAAACAAAAAAGAACCTTCCTTGATTCCAAGATTATCTATAATTTGACCTTTTCATGAGAGGGGGAAGGATTTCCCATGGAAAATAAAGGATTTGTTCCAACTGATGGATTTACCCTAGACCTCTTCATAATGGGATAAAGATTTTTATGGTTAATAACATTCCATTTTATTTCATTGAGGAAAATAATTATGTCATCGACATAAAGGGGATGGTTCAGGATAGTTATATTAATGGAAGCCAAGATGGGTTTCAGTTTACCTTGAGAAACAAGGGAGGAATGTAATCTACTAAGGTAGTCTTCCGTAATAGTAAAGCGAATGACAGAAATGGGATCACCTTGAAAAACTCCATTAGAGCATTTAAAATAACCCTTGGGAGAGCCATTAACCAGAATTGATATTGATGCAGAGTTGAAGAGAGAGTGAATCCTAATAATGAAGACATTACTGAAGCCAAAATCATGAAGAACATTGAAATGAATGTCCAGTCAATTATATCAATGACCTTCTTAACATCACGATTTATGTCAACATTGCCTCCTTGGGAGACTTGGTTTAAGGAGTTGGTGCATTCCTAAGCATGGAAAATGAAATCTTGTATGGATCTACCTTTGATGAAACCGAATTGATTCCAGAAAATAATTGTGTTACATAGAGAAGAAATCCTCTTGGAAAGAAGCTTTGTTATGCTTTTATAAATAGAATTTATTAGAGCAATTGACCTAAATAAGTGAATTTCAGATGCATGGGGAACCTGTGGGATAAGGGTGAGAAATTGAGCATTTAGACCATAAGGACGGGAAATGGTCTTAAAAAAATGTTTACCATTTTTATAATCATATGTGTGGAAAACCACCCAGTGATGTTGAAAAAAACCATTATTGAAGCCATCAGGACCAGGGGAACTGTCAGGATTCAGACTGAAGGCCGTGGCTTTGATTTTATAGTCCAGGGGTGGAGACAATAGAAATAGAATGTCATCTTTATTGATCAAAGTTAGGATAATTCCAGGAAGAATATTCCTGTTAATATGAGGATAATTGAAGATATTTTCAAAATAAGTGACAACATGATTAGAGATGGTAGATTCATAAGAAAGAATATTGTCATTATCTTTTAAGAGAGGGTAGAGGACGATTGATTTTCCTAATCCATTGAAGGGAATTGTAAAATTTGGGGTTTCTGCCCCCATCAGTGAGCCATTCCATTTCGAATACATATTTTCGAAGGTTATCATTGAGAGCTAAAAGGGAGTTGAGCATAACAGCGATGTTTATTTCAGTTTGGGGGTCAGAGGTGAAGTTAGAGTTAGCGGAGGAGATTTGAATTTGATTAAGATCAGTCTCAAGTCTGGATATTTCCTAATCAATCTTTTTGTATTTAGCACCACACCAACCATTGAGACAAAGCATAAGATGCTTAATCTTTGTGATAAAGGAAAAAACATCGGAGTGCAGACTCATAGTATTCTAACAACATTAAATGAGATGAGAGTAGTTTTGATCATTGGACCAAGCATTATTGAATTTTAAGGGTAGACTAGATTTGGATTTTTTGAGTGAAATGATTCCAAAATAGGATAATGATAAGAACTAAGTTTTGGTAAGGTGGTGCTAGAGATGGTATCCCATGCATCAAGCGCTGGGACATTCCCAAGATCCCTATAAAATTTTCTAGAAACATCCCTATTATAATGCCTACGATACCAAGTGAATTTTTCACCTAAGATATTGACTTAAACTAGGCTAAAATCTCCAATTGAGGCTCATAATTCTCTAGATGCCATGGAAGAATGGGAAGGTCCCATCTTCTCACTGGGAGAGAGAATGGCATTAAGGTCCCCCATCACTAGCCAGGGGACATGCATGGAGCTAGCTAAGGAAGAAAGGTCATTCCAGAGGGTCCTATGATCCTGATATCTATTTTTGGCATAGAAAAAAGTGCAAAAGAAGTGCTTGTTATCATAGGAAAAATAAAAAGTGATCATTTGGTCAGAAGAGATACTAATTTTGACGTGGAATTTTTATATTCATGTTATCTGAATTGTACCCCAAACCACTTAAATGGTGTTTTATATTAAAATAAATTTTATTAATTGATTTAAAATTCATAAAAATATTAAAATTTTCCTTAGGAATTGGATTTGGTCTAAAATAAAATAAATTATCTTTATTGGTAACTGTTTATAATATATTTAATTTCTGAACACCAAAAGTGTTAAAACATTATTATTGCATTAATAAAAAATGGTTAGTGGGGCTTAAAACAAAGTGAAATGGGTTTAAAAATAACCTAAAAAAGTATAATTTTTTTATATGATAGTAATTTGACTTATATACATAAAATATACTATATATATATATATATCTATTTTTACATACATTAATGTAAAATTTAATTTATATTAATTTAATACTTTATGTAATTCAAAGAGTTCTCCTCAACAATCGTATAAAAGAACACAACCTATCTTCTCTTCCTCGCAATTATTTAGCAACTTAACTCAAAAAATAATAATAATTAATATTAAAAAAATTATATGAATTATATAGGTTCCAATATTTCTGAAATAGTATCCTTAGGTTGTTTGAGGAGATATCCAAAAGAGGTTAATCAAACTAGATGTATCCATATTAACTGAAAGTTTTCATTTTATCTCTTCTTCTACATCCATTAATTAATTCCTAACTATTAAAATATAATAACATAAGTAACATAAATATAATTATTTGGTATTATGTCAATATCATAACATTATTCATATATTTTTCCATTTATTGGGAAACAAGACCATCATTAATGTGTATGTTTAAACTATCATCTCATGAACCAACATATTTTATTTCTAATCATCATATTACTTGGATGGTTTTTGTTATAAATTTAATATAAATATATTATATTCATCATGTGATTATTATTTTAAAAATAAAATATATCATATATACTAATACTGTTAAATTGTTTAAAAATAGAATCATCGCATGTGTGTATGTGTGAACTATCTTCTCCATCTAACAATGTACTTCATTTATTAATACTACCTCTCAGGTCTGGTCATAGATATGGATTAAATAATTTAATTTTTCTAAAACATTATAATTAATTATAAAATTAATTTTTTATTTTATTTATTTATTTTCCATAAAATTGAATGTAAAAAATCATCGCTCATGTACCTACAGACAACCTCCTCCGATGATGATTTATTTTTTTCTTCATGAATGATTTTCATGGATGGATCTAAATTTTTATTTTTTGTATAAACATGATAATTATAATGTGATTATTATTTTGTAGATGATATACAAATGAACCCTTTGAAAAAGGTTAACCAACAAAATCAGTTTTACAGTTACGACCCGAACATCCTCAAAGCACTAACTACAAACATAATAAATTTATTTATTAAATATATCATTGAAATGAATAAAAATAAATTATTTTATGATAAATTAATAAAAATATAAATTTTTATACATTCAAATACATAATATATATTTATTATAAATAATATATGTAAAAAACATATAACGTTTGGACTTGAGGTAAGGGATTTCTTAAAACAATTATTATTCCAATGGGTTATACTTATACATGATTTAATATGTTATTTCATGATTAAGTAGAAAATGATATATGGTTTTATTATTTTATATTTAAATTTTTTCTTATTTTCAAATTTTCACAAATAGTCACTTCAATGAATAATTTTCATTTTAATGATATTATCATTTTAGGGATTATTCTTCTCAATGTTGTTGTTTGAGGACATGGATCATATTATAAACCAAAATCCTTTTAAAAGGTGTATATTTTTACTGTTAAGATGTGAAATCATGAATGTATAATTGATCATGATGTTTAATTTTCTTTTGAGTTTTTCCCTTTCATGATATACAGATTCAAATTTTATAAAAGTGGAAAAGGTTTTCATTGTCGCATATTTCAATTCATTGAGATATAATTCATTTTACGTGCCATGTTTTATTTTATATAGTCTAATTACTACCCCATTAAAATGTATTAATAAATTATCTAATGTCAATTATGGGTTTAATATATTTATTTTAATTTCCTTTATTAAAAGGATTTTATATTCAATCATTACCAAAGATACATGTGTTTCTCATCTCAAATATCCTTTATTGAGTCATGTTTTTTTACTGATGAATCTATATTCATTAATATGGTTATATAATGAATCTTAAAATATAATATCATAAATATTTTTATATTCATGGTATGTTATTTTCTTTTATTTTATTCTCTCTAAGGGCTATGTGTTATAAAATACCATAAATGGTTTTCTTTAGAAATGATTCTTTAATGGTTTAAAAGGGTTTTATCAAAACTATTCTGCAATTTTATTTATATTATTTCATGAATTATATTTTATAAGAATAACGAATTTCCTATTCTATTTTCAATGATATCTGACATTATTTTAAAGGGTTTTGATCAAACATTTCATATTTTTTTCATGGGTATCATTTGACTCTCTTTATAAATGATTTAAATGAATGTATATTTTTTAAATTTATTACATGAATATATTTTCCAAATATAATAACAATTATTTTATTTTAATCATCCTTTACATGTTCTTATTGTTATTTTATATAAAATCATTCTATTAATAATTTAAAATCTTTATTTATTAATGGTGTTAAAAAAGGGTTTTCCGTTATTTTTATGAATTCTTTTTAATATTATTTTAAAGGTATTTTCAACTGTGACAAAATCCATTAATGATTACTCTAAATCACCGGTTATATGATCATTTGAAACCATAATTGTTATTTCTATAGATGTCTTCTGATGATTTTTTTAAAAGTGATTATCAAGAAAACCATTTATTTTTCGTGGGTAAATCAAGATATATAGAATGAATGTTCTTTTTAATAGTTTAATGATTAATATGGAAGGTTTTATGTGTTATTTTCATATTTGGAACATTTATATTATTGATAATGATGGGTGATCCTAATATATCACTTGATTAAATATGAGATTGATATAGATTATATTGAAGGTGAGCCTGATATAGCTCTCCAATGTGTTGGGAAATGATTCCAATCATTAAAGGGAAGAAGGAGGGAGTTAAAAAAGTAGGTTTTTCCAAAGGATTTATCTCTTTTCCACATATTTATTACATGAGTGAACTTGGGAAATGAAAATAATATTCCATGATATCGACATTTTTTTAACTATTTATAATTTTTTTTAATTGTTCCTTCATTTAGATTGAAATCACATGACTTGTGATTATTTATTCGTATCCAACATTCAATTATAAAATAAATCATTCATGTAACATTTTTAACGATTTGAGATTTGATGGGTATGAAATATCGAATAAAATGTTCATTCAATTTTGATTTGTTTTCATACCATTAGTCTCATATTTTTTACTCGAATGATATTGAGTTGTTAATGTCAATGATTACCCAGATTGTTTTCTGATATCACCCTTCATATGTTTCATTTCATAGGTTATCAATAATGAAATTATGTATGATGTATCTATAAGGGATTCATGTGGGTGATATTGATGTCTTAATGTGGAATAGTAATGTCTATGTATCATTGAAAAAATGATCACTTAATGACAAGGGTATTGTTGTGTAATAGATTTTCTAAATTTACTAAATACCTACCCTAAAATGGACTATGAATAAGTAAGTGATTTAATATTTTCATTTTATGTTGTTCGTTTTTGGATGGATTAAATTGATTCATGTTTATCTACATAAAATTCAGAAATGTAAATATTATGTTTTTAGCGCTAGATCACGGATTATGGGTTTTTTGTTGTTATAGTTGGTATCATAGCAGGGTATAGATGACGTTGTAGATTAGGATGTTTTCATGTCTGGTTAAATTATGAGTTATAGATGCAATAATGGGTCTATATGATTATATTTTATCATAATAAGAATTTATATAAATCCCTTTTGAGGTTTTAAGTTATGGTATCACAATGTGATTTTAACCATTAACAATGTTTTATGAAGGGTAATCCATTGTGGGATTAATGGTATATTGGATATTATGTAATCCTTAATGGTTGAAAATATATTTTCCTACATGAAAATTAATTTATATATATTTACAATAATTTTTATGATATCCTTTTAGGTTAGTATCAAAATTTAATTCTTGTCATTTTGGTGAAGTTCACTACACTATATAATTATATAACGATTCATGTTATTTTACGGAAAAAATATTTTGAATATTTTTATGATTTCATTATTTATGTAAATCGTATGGTGTGGTTATTTATGTATTGGAGATCAATGTTTCACATATTAAAATAAAATATTATTTTGGTATTATATTATCATTTCATAACAAATATGGTTATATTAAGGGAATTAAGAATGGATTTTCATCCTCTTATATAACTCATAGACAACAGGAAGTTGACAATAATGCTTCAGGCATTAAATAAAAATTCTCATGAATTGGATTAAAAGATGATATAAAGGTACAGACTGATCAAAAAACTAAACCAAAGGGAGAAATGTATTTTGTTGATTTAATGAAATATTATAAGTGTATATTTTCATTTTTTATATCTTAATGGTAAAAGTATTCCCTACATTTATATAAATGTTCTCCAAAATTCCGACGAGCATATTCCTAAGAGGTAAAGGCTCCTTCATGCCATCCAAAATACCCATGATCAATTTCAGAGATGGATGAATTTTTTGGGTTTTGTAGTAGGGAACTAATGTGTACTGTAGTAGTGGTGGAACTATAGTGGTAGTGATACTATAATGAAAGAGGTACTATAGCAGTGGTGGTACTATTGCATGGACTATAGTAGCTCGGGTACTGATGTAATACTATTCACTAGAGGGCCCTTTGGGCATAAAAATGGGCTTTCCTGACCCTGGCTTCTCAGGCTATGTAGTGGTTATCCCTCTACCAAGTCAATATTGGTCATTTCATTATGTTTTATAATAAAATGGGTATTCGGTCCTAACCATTGAATGAAATATCCAAAATGATTTTTTTTATTTTTATTGGATAATTTATAATGAATTGATGGCCGTCTTTCAAACCTTAGTTGTTTATGGTTTTTTAGTCATTGAAATTCTCGAGATTATTCACTTTCATCTATTCAATGTTCTTCATCAATATCAATTATTATTTGGAAATTTTTTTCTCATTTAAGAATTTAGATTCATGTACCACTAATTTTATCCTCTATGAGAATCTATTTATATGTTATTCTAGATGAACTTCACATTTCTATATCAATATTTTCAAAATAATGTTTAATTAATCCTTTTTAGGATGTGGGTTTCCAACAAACGGTTTTTCAAAATTATACCCGTAAATCAGAAAATACGAGATTAAATTATGAAGATGAAATTTATTAATTTGGTGTAATGTAATTCCCAATGGATTTTAAAATAATACTATATTTAATAACATACATAACAAGAAACATCATGCATTAACATCGGTGAAATATTATTAATGATATAAGACTTCTATAACCTTGTCATTGAATTGGTGGTAATTAATTGAAGTAATCAAATTATTGAATATATATATATATATATAATTTTCCAACTCAATAAAAAATTATTTATTAATACATAGAAAAGAATCACTCATGTATTGTAATTTAATGACTGGAAAATACAATTTTCTCTAAAATTGTTTATAATATTTTTTGTGAAGAAAATATTATAAATAATCAATAAAATATTTATAGATTTTATTTTATAAAAAATTATAATTTTTTAAACAATAATATCAAATATTTCTTAAGGTACTTTTTATTTGGATTTAGTTTGAAAAGTTTGATTTTTTCATAGAATGCTTAAAATAAAAGTTTGGTAGGTTATAATAATTTATTTTCATGACTTTTAAAATTAACATTTATTGAATAGATATTAAAATTTTCATTAGTTAGTTTTTATTAATCATATTCCAATGAATTTTATTATAGTAGAAATTATACTTAATTTTTGTATGAAAACAACTTTAATCCTAAAATGAATTTTTCTATAAAACATTTTCTCATCATGATTTATGGATTTATTTAAATTATAATGTCATTCTCTAATAGGTACTAAATTTTATAAAATTTATTTCATAATTTTAATTTTAAAATGAAAAATTTATAAATTTTTAACAATTTTTATTTCATAATAAACCTTAATCATATACAATTTATCATCATGGTAAAGGGAAAATTTTGTAAACTGGGGTAAAAACTAGTGTGAAAATTATTTAAAATCACTTTAAACCATTAATGCAATGTTTTTATGATTTTAATTAGACCAAAACATTTATATATTCTATGAAATGGAAATTCCATTCCATATTTCATTGATAAATATTTTATATCATTTTCTGTAATGAAAAATTACAAAATGAGTCTTTCATTGTTTTAATATATATAATTTTTTTAAGTGGATAAAAACAAGTTATAAATTTTTTTAAATTTTTTTGAATATGAATAAGTTTTTATTGTTGTTATTTAATTATTTTTTAAATGGGAAATAATTACCTTAAATGATTGTGCAGTGATGACATAGTGCTTGTGCGAGATGTAGAACAATCAATTGAATGATTTTAAAAATATAAAAATATATTTTATTGATATTTTATAGTGGTACAAATATTTTTTATATTAACATAATCTATTACTAATTTTTTTTTAAAAATCAAATTAATTACTGTCATGGTATTTATTAATTCAAATTATGATAATAGTCATAAGAACCTCTTTAACTGTATTTTATGTTAAATGTTATTTAACAAAATAAATTAAAATTGATGACTATAAATATATTTAGAGAAATGAATTGGATATGTCTTGTAATATCATCTATTTTACATATATGAGTCACTTTATGTAATGAACTGACCCAGGTTACCCTCAAACCTAGAACCTTACCCGTTATGCTACATACCCAAAGGGCATTCCCGATCACCATAGGTTGGCGACAAGCACTCGGTCATCGATCAACAAATTATAATGACCGATTTTTTTACCTGAAGAAAACATTATGAATATAAATACATAAAAAAGAGTTAAATTTCGGTGAATATATGAAATATCTATAAAAATACAGTGTAAACAAAACAACTACAAATATATCCAAAAATCCCCGAGATAACTAAAAAGGCAATGAAAAATAACCAAACAGCTACTCTAAAAGATGGCATGGATGAAATCCCACCATCTCACTACCAGCTACCCAACCAAGCTGACACAAAACCATACCACCTCAGAACGGCACCTTGCCTTTCCCTAAAATAAATTACATACAAAGGTCAAAGAACCACTAGATAGGTGCAAAGCATTTGATATCACAAGATCAATAGGATCCCACCCAGGTGTTCACTGAAAAGTCTTTATATAAGAATTCATGCATTATCAATTTAAGTAAAACATCGCATGGAAAGCAGTAATGTTGTTTTATAGAAAACATTTTTAACAATTCCCATTTTATCAACATTCAAATCCAAATCCATGTATATCAATTTACAAGAAAATATTCTATATTATCCATCACAATCATGAACATTCATATCAAAGATAAAACTGTCCAAATCCATGAAATATAAAATCAATATTAGAAAAACAGTATCACCAGACCATGGAATACAACAGGTTAAGAAGTAGACTACTAATACTGGTTAATCAATGAAATAGTGCACTACGGTACTTGGAGACAACGATCTACACTAGAGGACCATGGAGACCCCCCATAAATTGAATCCAAAATATCACATACATTCCTAGAGACAATAATCTATAATTTATAAAAATAGGCACACCTAAGAAATTTATCCCTCATAATGGATGATGGACTCAGGTTACACCTTCCACATAAAACCTAAGGTATTCTATGTGATCATTTTCTCAATGATTTCAATGTTAAAAAGAAAATTCCAAAACTATTTTAATTCATTGAAAATAATACTTTTTTATGCTATTTTTTTAAAAGAAAATAAAACCACATTCATTGAAAATTTCTTCCCAACACACATACAATATCATGGAAATTTCATACCAATTTATTTGTAAAACAATTCATAATAATAGAGCAATAATGTTTATCAAACATAGGATATAGAAGGAACCACCTACATAAAAACATGGGTTTCACATCCTCGTATTGGGATCCAAAAACAATAAAATCCCAACAATGTCAATGAAGGCCCAAGAATCTAATCCACAGATCTTAAAATTTATTCAATTGATAGATACTATTAGAGGAGGAGAAGAAATATCACATTCCTTGACAATGAACTTCCACCACACAATGACCAACCATGGAATGACCTATAAAAAGAGATACACAATAGATTGTGGAAGAAGATTAGATGAAACACCAAAATCGACTAGAGAATTTGATAACACAGTGCAAGGTTTCTACCATGATCAATGACAGTGAATTAGCAGAACGATAACTTAGCTATGGAGATGCACGACAACTGCAATGAATATGGAATGTCGATCATATCGGTTCGGAAAGAATGATGTATCAAAAAATAATTGGATATGAGTTTCAGTTTGATGGAAAATGGAAATGGGGAATCAAATGGGAACTAAAAGTCTCAAGAGGAACCCTAATACTTCCCTACTCAGGGAAAAACATGACTTGAAATTCCATTAAATTCCATGAAATCTATGGTGTTTAATTATAATCAGAAATCCATCCCTTCAAGTTTAAAATCAATTATTTAAAAAATTCATGACATGTAACTCCTCTTCACTATGTGTAACTCATCACAACGTGAGTCCTTTCATGACTTGTACTGAACAACATATAAAAGTCATGTAACCTAGTATCACAATGGAAATCCCCCTGCATCCTGCAAGAAAAATTAGCATAAATATATGATTCCAAAAAATATTTTACTTGACCCTTGTACATATCCTCACAATTATTTCTTTTTCCCCTATTTACAATGTAAAAAATGAGAACCTTGATGAGGTCAAGGACATACCTGATTTATCGGTAATGAGATGTTACAAACTCCCCACCATCAAGACATTTCATACCCAAGAAGTTATGTAGAAGAAATAATCCATAGAAACAGATGATTCCACTTCTCCCTCATCAAAAAATCACATTCCAAAGTCCCATGAGAATCCTATTTATATTTCCATAGAATTATGACCAATGGAATCGACTTCCCATGATAGTATTTCACATGAGAGTTAAAAATATCAACAAGTTTCTCTAGAATAGAAACATCTAGATCTAACTAAATTTCATCCCAATTAATAACGTTTTCCAGATCAATATTGTAATTACTAGACAGATAAAGTTGGAAAACATCATGAATATATATCATCTAAATCATTAATTATAACAAATAAGCATCCTATCCAAGTTGATCAGTGATCTCAAAAGGTTAAACATATATTTTACCCATCATTCCCTATTTTCCAAGTTAGTGGTTACCCAACTGAGGAGAAAAATTACAAAAAACTCTCTCACCAATGGAAAAATCTAGAGGATGATGTCTCTAATCCACATATTATTTCTATCAACTCTGGGTTGTAACCCAACATTGATGTGCCTCCAGAACCATCATGAACATCTCATGAACCAATCTTTTTCATAGCAAAGCTACTTCACCCACCTTATCCCAAAAAAGTGGTGATCTACATGGGAGTCCATAAAACACCAAAAAGGAAGCCATTATTATCATCAAATGATAATTTTTTTCGTAAAAAACAAAATAAATCCTTGATATATATCCCATGATGCAGCGAAATCAAGAACACATGCATAAATCACATATTCCAGGATCTAAATTACTCGCTCGGTATGACCGTCTATCTATGGATGGTATGTTGTGCTCAACATGACATGAGCCTCATTGCCTTTTATAGACTCCTCTAGAACCTCTTTGTAAACCATAGATCCTTATATGAAATAATATCATTAGGAATCCTATGTAACCATACAATCTCATGCATATACAGCCTTCCCAAAACCTTAACTGTAGTAGTATCCTTGATTCTAATGAAATTTGTATAATTCATTAACCGAACACAACCACCCAGATAGAATTATTCCCTAGGTGATTTTATGGTAATACAACCATAAAATCCATGGATACCTCATAAAATTTCGATAACTACACCAGAAGAGGATAAATTAAACTATAGAGTTTAAAGTTCATTACCTTTATCTATTGGTAGGTGTAACAATATGACACATAATCTACAATGTCACTCATCAAACCTGGCCAACAATATTTTCCTCGCATGTCATAATCCATCTTCATAGTTCTTACATGAATGTTCCATGAAGAGATATGAATATTAAAAAAGACTAAATTCCTCACATACTCTTGGATGACAACCTGATTCTCAAAGTGGAGCATACCATCTAAAGAAGGAGACTAACCTGAAACAGTCTCCTCTACATACAAACTATCTCAAACATTACATTACTCGTCATATGACTGCTAAATCTGAAAAATATACTACATGAAAGTTGATGATAATTGAACACTGGTTAGAACCATACCTAAACAATCCTTGAGAATAAATGTCAAACTAAGTGAAAATCCCAATAAGATCCCCATCATTATTTAATTCTAGACCAACTTATGATGATACTTTTCCTTTTAAAATAATCTGCAAAGATCGTTCCCTTCCTCGAGGTATAGGAGATATCTTAGTGAAATGATTTATGGTATTCTACCCATAAACTCTTTCTGAGATTTTTGTCCTTATAAAAAAGTATATATCACAAATACTTGTTATCTAATAATATTGTGAACCATTCCTAAAAAAGATAGTGCTTCCAACATTTAAGCTCATGAATGACTATAGAATTATCTAAATCACGATTGGGGTAATTATTCTCAATTTTTCAAATCTAGAAAGAGACATATGCTACCACATGGTGGTGCTGCATAATAACGCATCCCAAACCCACACTAGAGTCATCATTAAACACAACATACCCCTTATCGGGCTCAGGTACGATTAGAATAGGAGCATGTGTCGGATTTCAATTTAGTTCGTCTAAATAAGACTAGAACATCACATCATATGTGAATTTTAGAGAACTAATGTAAAGATAATTCAAATGTGATGCAATATTAAAGAAATCCGTATGAATCATTTTGTACAATCCAACAATTCCATGGAATCTCATAATTTCAGAGACATTATGTGATTCCTTTAGTGACATAATAAACTTAACATTCTTTGGATCAACTGATAGGCCATGTTCAAAAATAATATTCCCTGATAAATTCACTTATTGAATAAAAAATCTACATTTCAAAATCATTTATTAAAAAGGGTAACTTTTCAAAATTTCCATAATCATGCTAAGAAAATAATTCTTCTCACACTTGGATTTTGAATAAATGATAACATAATCCAAGAACACTACCAAAATAGTGTCATGATATTTATGGAATCTCAAATATATCAAATCCACAAATACTATATGAGAATTAGTCAGACCAAGATGCATCATATTATATTCATAGTGGAAATACCATCTCTTGAAAGTTATCTTCGTTATATCTAACTCCCAAACTCTGAGTTGATGATAACTTGACTGAAGATTAATCTTCCAGAACAATTTTCCCTCATTTTTTAGCTCCAAAAAATCATTCCCATAAGCCAAAGGATATTTTTTTACAACTGTTACCCAGTTAAACTTCTAATAGTCCACACACAACCAAAGTGAACCATCTTCCTTCTTCATAAAGAGAGCATGTGATTCCCAAGGCAAAAAAAACTATGGTAAACAAAACCATTTCCCAATTGGTCATCTAGTTAAATATTGACTTCTTTTATCTTTTCCATTTCCATATGATAAGGTGGTATCAATATTAGATGTGTACTTGGAACCAGGTAAATCGTATACTCCACCTCTATCTCTAGAGTAAGACTAGGTAATTCATTTGGTAAAACACCAAAAATGTCCCGAACAATAAGGAGGATATCAACAGACGAAGAAATTTCATTAGACTCAAATACAATATTAGACAATAAATCATGATCACTGGGCAGGAAGGCCCTAAACGACACGACCGTGGGTCTCACTCCCCATGAAACATATGAGGGATCGAATCTCCAGAAATAAACACATGATTATGATAATAATCAATCTATGATAGATGATTGATAGGAAAATACATACCTATAGTGACGTCCGATAGATTCATATCAAGAATGAGAAAATCCCAGACCAACTCTATATTGGCTATCATTAATGAACAAGAAGGACATTCAAACCTCTACTCTATTATATTTCAAAGTGTATTCCATATCTCTATTAGAAAGGGAATATGTTCCCTTAGATGTTCAAGAATATCAATAAAACATGCAGGTATAAATGAGTGGCAGGAACTAGTATCAATTAAATAAATTGTTGTAGAATATGAAATAAGGATAGTACCTCTAAATCTCTCTGAATAGACATCGACCTCCAATTGAAACTCATCTACTCTATGAAAGTGCTTTACTCTCGAGGTTTTTGGATAATGAATTATTGTTCTGGAAGCTTCTGACTATACAGATATGGCCTTTAGAGCTGACGAAACCTGACTAAGATAAGGTGTTTTCATCACTGGAATGAAATGATATTAATGACCACCACATCCACTATTTTTTCATGTATTTTTGGGAATAGGGAAAAAATTGGTGTTTAAGATGATGACACATTGATAGATAGTTAGATTCACACTCTTAGTGTAAGAAGATGGTTTGTATGGGGCTCACTAATGAGACCCACCACTACCACGTCTAAGATATTCATCCCACTATCTATTCATTCCATTAACACAACTACTGTTTCCACTATATGGGACATATGATTTTGGAAAATCATCCTTACATGCAATATGAACCTCTTCTAATGTAGCTATGTCTACCATATCCACATAGGTCGATAGTTTCAACATAAACACATGTGATTTGATATCCGGTCATACAAACTACATGTACTTCAAAGACATCAACTGATAATTTGTCACTACGGTTGGAGAAAAATTTAATAGAACAAAAAACTAGTTAGTGTATGAAAACACTAGACACAATCCTTGTTGTGAAGACTGTAAATCCATAGACTTCACTAACAGTATATAATATGGATAAAACGGTTGGACGAATTGGGTTTTCAAACCCTTCCAATCCATGTCCACATGTCTATAATCCTGGACTATAGAATCCCACAATCTCATTTCTAAACCATCAAGCCTGAACACTGGACACTTCACATTAATATTCCCTTATGTCTCTAGGATGTCAAATATTTCATTAATCCTATCTATCCAGTTCATTGACTCATGTGGTTCAGTTATTTTTTTAAATGACGGTGGCCTGTAACGTAATAATTCACATAATCTCTCTCTCTCCCCCTCCATTTCTTGGTATTACCTTGTCAACTACATTCATACTCATGGAATATGTTGATCAATAACATGGACATCTCATAATATTGTCTTAATGAGTTTCTGATCTATTGGTGGATTCCCTTATTGGGCATTACCTACACCTTCCTGAGGAAATCATGGAAGACGTCTCGATGTCATACTACTACATAATAAATTTATGTATAAACAACCAATATAACAAATCTCATTTCAAACCAGAAAATCCATAATCAAAACTAAGACTTAAAAACGAACCCAGTACTAGAGACATGTATCCCAATATCCCATGGAAATAATAGTATTGTTATGATGAGATCTGGCTTGGAACTCAACATAATATACCTCTAAAGTCCATATAATCCCATCTCTAGTATAAAAAATTTCCCAAGACAAGGACTATATGAGATAGGCCTCCTCTTATTCCATGTTTTAATGAACCGACCTAAGTTACCCTCAGACCTGTCACCTTACCCATTTCATTACCTACCCGAAGGACATTCCTGATCCCCACTAGCTGGCGACAAGCACCCATGAATCAAACATCAAACAATGGGGAATGATTTTTCCCAACCTACACAAAACACAAGGCATATATATACATCATAAAAAAATAATCAGTGGAAGGATGATGAATATATGCCATATATAAAAATAGGCAGAGGAAAAAAAACATCAAAATATTTCAAAACTAAAATCTAGATGTTCAACTGCGAAGGAAAAGAACCAAAACACAACACCATATTATGGTTTGTATGAACTGCCACCATCTCACTACCAATTACCCAACCTAAATGACATGAAACCTCACTGCCTCACTGGGGTGCCTTGACTTTCCCTGAAATACAAGACTTAAAAAGGTCTAGGAACCACCAATGAGGTGCAAAGGGTGTAAACTAACAGATTCAATAGCATCCCACCAAGGTGTTGCATAAAAAAATATTTTTATAATAATTCTGGTATTCTCCATTTAAATAAGTCATGGAATAATAAGAAAGAGTGTTGTTTTATGGAAAACATGGTAAATATTTCCCAATTTATCATAGTTCATAAATAAAAGTAGGTATCTGAATTTCAATGAAAAGTTTCTATACTATCCATCACAAGAATAAACATGAACCTCAAGACTAAAATAATCAAAATCTAAGAAATACATTAAAAACAATAGCAACAAAAGAAACAAAATACCAAGGAATAAAATAGGTCAGGAAGAAGACTATTTGTACCCATTAATATATAAAACAACAAAGTACGGTACCTGAAGACAATTATCTACACTCCAGGACCATGGAGACACCCCAAAAGTGTACCCCTATTACCACATACATTCATAGATACAATAATATGCAATATAGGATAATAGGATCACCCTATAATGTGAACCCACAAAACGGATGGTGCCCTCAAAAAATCCAGCACATAGTAACCAAGGTAACCCATGTGCACATTTTCATAATCATGTAAAGGTTTCGAAAACCATTTCTCAAACCCATTTTCAGTGCTTACAGAATTTTCCTTTTCTTTCCATTTTTCATAATATAAGGTAAACCAATTTTCTTCAAAATATCATAGAAACACACAAAAACAATATTACTAATTTCATCCTAATTTATTTATATACCAATTCATAAGAATAAATCAATTCATTTTAACAAATACATGAGATATACATAACCACCTACCTCAAAACCCAGGTCGTATTTTCTCGTAATGCGATTTATAAAGAAAAAAATAAAACAATGTCAAAGAAGACCCAAGAATTCAATACAAACATCATTTAATTGATCCAATTTTGAAGGAGGGTTGGGGAAGGAGAGGCAATATCACATACCTCAAAAAAGAATGACCATCCAACGAAGACAAACAAAGGAACGACCTCCAGAATGAGATCAAAAAATGGATAGTGGAAGAAGATCAGAATAAACACCATGATGTAGCATTAAAATCGATAATAAGACCCCAGAGTGCTACTATTATGAACGATAGTGAAGAATTAGAATGATAACTTACCTCGAGAGATGCATAGTAAATACAATGAAAATGGAACACTGAGTAGATCAATCAGGATGGAATGTTGTCTCCAAAAATCCCTGAGAAGATTTTCGGTTAAAGAAAAATGTAAAACATGTGATGAAATGGGAACCAAAACCCCGAGTAGTTCCCTAAAACATACTTTCTTGTTGAAATAAAATATTTTAAATTCGATTACATTCCATGAAACCCATGTTTTACAAATACATTGAGAAATCTATCTTGTTGGATTTAAATTACATTATTTAAAACATACATGATGTGTAACTTCTCTTCGCAATGTGTAACCCTTCACAGTGTGAATCCTTTCACGACTTGTACTCAAAAACACATACACTTAATGTAACCTAGTTTAACAATATGAAATCCTCTAGAATCCTAGAGAATATTCAGTTAATGATATGATTCCAAAAATAATCTGACAGCATTGTTATAGGTATCTTCCCAATTCCTTCTCTATCCCTTAGAGACGATGCGAAAAATGAGAACCATGATGAGTTTTTGGACGTGCTTGATAGGTCAGTAACAGAATTTTACACTTTTACTTCAACATTAATTACCCATAAAGTGTAAAAAACATTTTTATTGTAGTAATAATTTAATGGTTTAATGGGAGTTTTAAACTAAAGTATAAGGATTTAAACATCACATAAACATGGTGAAATTTTATTTTAGGAGGTTATTTTAACTTTTGTACATCAAATATTATAAATATAACCATTTTGTTCCACATTAAGATGAAAATTAATTTATACTATTTTATGAATTATTTTAATTAAAAGTGTGTACCTATCCACTTTAATAAAAGGAAATGTCCAATACTTTTTTCCAAACACTTTTTGAGCCACTTATATAAGGACATTTCCTTAACATTATAAAATCTTAAGGGTCTTGTCATTAATTAATTTTCATGAATTGAAATGTATCATTTCATTTTATAGTTTTAATGAATTTAGTCATAAATCTGACATAAAAACCCAATATAGTAAATGTGGACACTTCTACATTGTAATCATTGATCCCATAATATTAAACACGTAAAATAAAATGATATTTTGTTTCCTGAAAAATAATCTTGACATTCAAATTGGATATTTGTTATCCCTTATCCATCCATAAACCTAGTTATTTTTTAAATGTTTGATGATGAAAAAATATTAGTAAGGGTCATAAAAAATAATGATATAAAGAAATATGTTAGTCAATTAATAATAATAAAATCATTTTGAAAATAATCATTGGGGTTGAAAACAGACATTTTCATACCACTGAAATCAAATTCTCTGAAAAAATATTTCCATAAAACATTTATTAAAAAAACTATACAAAAACTAAAACACATAATTTTTTTCCCTGTCATGATAACTCATAAAAAACATTTTCAAAAAGTTATAAATTTCACCCTTAAAAAATATCATATATTTACATAAAAAATAAGGTCATTATTTAACCTTGAAAAATAAAAATATTTCCTAAAGACCCCATAGAATCATCGATAAAACATAGAAATAGATTTAGGAAATCATTTTCCTGTCACTATAAAAAAATGGAATGAAATGATGGTTAAACTCCATAACTAATTCATTATAGGGCTATCGTAGACCCACCCATCTTTGGTGTATAATAGAATCACTCGTCCTTACATAACATCATAACCACCAATCCACAATATAAAATGGAACCACCCTTCATTGGTATGTAATGGAACAAAAAATAATCTAAAATAGTTCTCATTAAATATAAAATAATAATAAAACATTGACACTATCATTTTCATCATCACACTCATAAAAATATTCTTCTCATAAATAAGAAAATGATTCTGGGTTTTGAAATATAAATTCATTTTTGAAACATTTTTTTGAAAATATCCTGAACATAGAAAATAAGGGTTTTTATTTTAATTAAGAACAAAATATTATAATTTAATTTTAAAAAAAATAATGGTTTTTGTGGTGGTAAAATTCATGAAATTGTCTTTGTTAAAATGGATCATTTTCATTATATTTTTTAATTAAAATAAAAATGTTCGGTAAATAATATTTAAAAATATTCATCATGAATTCCAATTTAAGAAATCATAAAAATAAGAATAAAATTTCTTTTATAAATTATTTATGATCATTTTATGAAATCCATAAAAATATTTTTAAAAAATATAAACATAAAGAAAAATAGTTTGTAGGGAAACATTAGAAATTTCTTTTTAAAATAATGTCACTTACATTGAGTCTGAATCCACTTTTACATTATTTTTTTCCTAAATAATTAACATATTCTTATTATTTACATTACAAAAAAAAACTTTTTAATGTTTATTAGTAATTTTATTTTATCTCGTACCCTATTAAATTTAATTTTTAATTCTATTAAATTCACATTGGATGTTTTAATGATATTAAGTTCATATGTCCAAAATGACATTCGTATAATGACTATGTTAAATGTGGACAATATTTCATAATCTCATGAAAAATAATAATTAAATAGTTATCTATTTTATTCATAAATTATTCATTAAAACTAATAATGAAATATGTTAATGAAAATTGAACCATGTTACAATCTTGGAGAATGTAAGCCATATGCACTAACGAGTATCATTTTAATTTTTCAATGATCATAATGGAATAATGTAAGTTTTATTTAATCATAAAATAATGATAATTATCTCATAAATACGACTTTATTTATTTTAAAACACTTATATATATCATCCATGTCATGTGGTGATGAAAAATGAAACACATCACTTTAGGGATGTGGTAGTCCACACGTGCGCACAAACAATGTTATCATTCATGAAATAATATAATGGTAAAGAGTATATGATATTTTATATATTGATAATTATAAATATGAAATTTGTATCATACATATATATATATTAAATAAATAATTATAACCTTCCATTAGATACATATATAGAAAAATAATTATATTGATTCACAAGGCGGTAGTCTGATGTACACACAAACGATGGTTTGTTTATCAATTGATGGAATTGAAGGTTGATATGGGTTATGTAATTAAAATAATGAAATATATGTATATATAATATACTTATAATATTATCTCATCATGGATGATTAATATTTTAATAATTTTTATGAAGAAAGAATGAAAAAAGCTCAATTAAGAACTATACCTCTTCTTCAGACACCCTCTTAATTTTTTCACCAAAATAATTACAAGGAGTTTTTTTCTAAGAAAATAATGTCTCCTATTGAATGGGGATGTATGTTTGGAAGTTATTTTTAGGAAATGTCCAAATAAAAGGTATTTTAAATTATGATGAAAATGAGAATAAGTGGTTCCATTTTGTAAATTACTGGGGCAGTAATATTTGAATTTCATATATTATAAAATTTAGATAAATTAATTTTATTTTATAATTGTTAAAAATTGAAAATATTATAAGATAATATTATTATGATTTGAAATCCTCTCATCCAATAAAATTTGAAAAATGTTCATATTTTTTACCCTTATCTCTTTGTTTTAAAATGTGTTAACCATTTTGAATGATTATCTGGATAATAATATTTTTCATAATTAGATGACAATATAGTTACTATTAAAGGAAATTGGAAATTAAATGTGGAATTGTTTATATTTTATACATTATTCAATTCACTATTATAAGGATATAATTTTTTGGATGTTTAAACCATTTAATAATATTTTATTTATTATAAAATTTCATTACTGCCAATTTTGGAACTATTTTTTTTAAAGGTGAAGCTTTGGTCAAAGACCAAAGCACATTTTATTGAATGTTAAAAAGAATTATAAGAGGCGAAAGGAAGGGATTTTTTTACAATCTCTATCAAAGAGATATAATAAGTCATAAGGAATAGAGTCCAGCCAAGTCATGGTCTTATGAAAACCTTTGTTGCCAAGAGAGTCAGCAACTGCATTTGCTACATGGTAGGCATGAGTCGCTATATAATCAATCCCATGGAGCAAGTTGAAGCAGTTCATCCAACGAGCAGTAACAGGCCAGGCTAGATGGATGTTGGCATTCCAGATGGAATGGATGATAGTGGTTGAATCACATTCAATCCATAGCTTTCTCCAACCTCTTTGAAGGGAAATATCAACTGCATGAATGACCCCAAGAATTTCTACCTACAGAGATGAAGAGTAACCACACCCAACATAGAAGTATTCTTGGCACTGTCTAGCCGAGTCTCTGAAGATTGCACCACAGCTGGCAGGATGTGGATTGCCTTTGGAAGCTCCATCCACATTCAATTTGATCCATCCTGGCATTGGAGATTGTCAGAACACTTCAAAGGAACGTTTAGGATTTGGGAAGATGCCAGTAATATGGAGATGACGAAGAATCTCAAAATCACCAACTGAGTTGTCACATCAGTCTTTTTGAATTTAGGGAGCATCATGAATCACAAGAAGAATCCGAGATTTTTCTCCATTAAGATTGAGAGAATGATTATTGTGAATAAGATCATTTCTGTCATACCATATCTCATGCAGGAGTTCCGCCACTACCGCAAGAAACAGATTCTTGATTTGAAGAGAAGCTTCATGTCTAGTGATGTTTTTTAAGAACAAGGAGATTGAGTCAGTAAGGAGTTTTCTGCAATTAAATAAATCAAAAATAAAATTCCACAGGGCAGAGGCCGTCGCACAAGATAGAAATAGATGATTGGAATCCTCTTTGTGTTGGTTACACAGTCGACACATAGAACAGAGTTGAATGGAAAAGTCTTGCAGACTAGTTTTAGTAGGTAGCCTATTATGAGAAATGCGCCAAACAAGGGTAAGCCTCTAAGGTTTAATCCAAGGTTTATTAAAATGATTCACCCAGAGGAAACTAGCTTCATTTTCAGAGAAATTATGCTTATAAAATTTTTTAGAATCTAGAATTCCATTAGAAGAAGGTTCCCAAACAAGAAAATCACCATCAGGGGAAAAAGGATAATTATTAATAGTTTGCAAAATATTGTCAGGGATATCACATTGATTAGATTGTAAGACCTCTTTTATAGTCTGTTTAATATCATCAGGAGGATTATTATAGGGTAACAATGATATCAGAGGGTTACCACAACATTTTTCACACCTAAAATTAATTGATGAATCAACACTGACAACCCATCTGGAATTATGAATGATATTTTGGTATGAGTCACGGATAGAGGGCCAGATAGAAGAGTTAATGAAATTAAAGTTCCATTTTAAAATCATAGAGAAGATTCTAATTTTCAAAAATTCAGTAGCTTTAGAAGTGTATTTAATAATGCGCCACGTAAGACGAGCCTGAGGAGCATCATTTAAAAGCTTTAAATTTTTTATGCCAATTCCACCGTTAGTAATGGGTTTAGAGCATGAATTCCAAGGTATAGTAACAAGCTTCTTTTCAAAAATGTTTCCAGACCAAATAAAGTTTTTTATATAAGTATTAATTTTATTTAAAATGCCAACATGCCATTTATATACAATAAGGTAATAGACCATTTTAGAAACAGTGGTCGATTTGACTAAACAAATTCTCCCAGCCATGGAGAGGGATTTACCATTCCAGCTGGAGAGTTGATTTGTGATTTGAGAGATGACATTAGAAAAGTGAGTAGCTTTGGGTCGACCCCAGAATATTGGAACACTCATGTTAGAGAAAGGTAAGTGACCCTCCTTAGGACCCAGATAAGTGATGATACTATTTTTCCTTCTAATAGAAAAATTCTTACCATAATAAATATAAGATTTACTCTAGGAGATAGCTTGACCAGATATTTCCTCACAGTGAGATATGGCCACTTTGAGAACATGAAGATTTTTTTGGTCACCTTTCATGAATAGAATAATATCATTAGCATATAAGAGATGGGTGGGGGCATTTAAGTTCCTAGAAACTTGAATAGGTTTAATCATATTTTTATTAACCAGATCATTAAGGAGCCTGCTAAAGTAATCTTCAGCAATAACAAAGAGGATGGCAGAAAGCGGATCCCCCTTCGTTACACCTTTGGAGCATTTAAAATAACCTCTAGGGGTGCCGTTAATCATAATAGAGATATTAGCAGAGTGAAAAAGAGTCTTAATTCTACCAATGTAGGAATCACAAAAGCCAAAGTTTTTTAGGACTTTGAAAATGAAATTCAAGTCAATTGTGTCAAAAGCCTTTCTGATATCCAGTTTGATAGCCACACAAACCCCTCTAGTGTTTTTATTTAAACTATTAGCACATTCAGAAGAAAGGCAAATGAAATCTTGAATAGACCTCCCCTTAATAAAACCAAATTTATTCTAGGAGATGATTCTATTGTAGATAGGAGCAAGTCTATTTGCAATAATTTTGTTGATAATTTTATAGATAGTGTTAATCAGTGCAATAGGTCTGAATTGATGGATCTCAGAAACATTCTTCACTATAGTAATTAAGGTTAGGAATTGAGAATTTATTCCATGAGGAAGAGATCCATTAGTGAAAAAGATCTTAATAAGGCTACATACATCATTTTGAATTATATCCCAATGATTTTGGAATAATCCATTATTAAATCCATCCGGACCCAGAGAACTTTCTGAGTTAAGAGAAAAGACAGTGTCTTTAATTTCATGATCAAGAGGAGTACATAAAAGAAACGTGTTGTCACTTTCATCAACCATTAAAGGAATAATATTAGGTTTAAGATCAATATTAATATCCAGACCATTAAAAATATTATAAAAATACGAGGTAACATGATCTGCAATGGCTTCCTCAGAATCAATGATCCGGTCATTATGTATAAGCGAGGAGAGCGAATGACTGACCTTTTTAATTTATTGAAGACAATTATAAAATTTAGTATTTCGATAACCATCAGTAAGCCATTTTGTCCTAAAAATTTGTTTACAGATATTGTCTTTAATGGAAAGCAATGAGTTAAGTTTAGAAGAGATATTAGCCTCCAAATGAGAATCTATATTAAAATCAGAATTAGTGTTTTGAGTTTGGAAGCGACTGAGTTAATCTTCAAGATCAGAGATATCCTGATCCATTTGGGAGTTTGAAGTTTTGCACCAGCCTTTAAGAGCTTGCTTAAGGATTTTCAATTTTTGTAAACAAGCAAAAGAGTCATTGTGATGTTTCATGGAGATCCAGGTGTTATAAATAAAATTAACACAATCAGGATTCGAGGACTAAGAAATATTAAATTTGAAAGGAATGACAGGCTTACGATGATTCATGGAAATACTAACAAGAATAGGATGATGATCAGAGTTGAGTCTAGGTAGAGTAAGACTAGATATTTTGTCCCAGATGTCAAGAGCCTTCATGTTAACAAAATCCATGTCAAGTTTACTCACAACATTTTTATTATAATTTTTTCTATACCAGGTGTATTTTTCACCAATAAGAGAGATTTCAAAAAGTTTACAATCTTCAATTGTGGATTTAAATTCCCTAGAAGATATAGAAAGATGTGAGGGACCAGCTTTTTCATAAGGGGAAAGAATGGCATTAAAATCACCCAAAACAACCCAGGGATCTTGAATAAGATTAGCCATATCAAGAATTTCAGACCATAATGTTCTCCTATCTTGATACCAGTTCTTGGCATAAACCAAAGTGCAGTAGATATGTTGTCCATTCCAAAAGCAATCACATGTGAAGTGCTGGTAAAAAGCTCTAAAAATGATAATAATAATTAAAGTAATGTGGAAGAAGATCCACATTGATTCAGTATGAGGACCACTTTTACAAGAACCTAGAAAACAATAATTAAGAGAGCCAAATCTAATATAATTCAATTTGAAATCAACTTTAGGTTCAGCAATGGAAATGAGAAAAGGTTTGTGAGTGTCTAAAAACCTCCTAAGTGTAGTGGAGGTGTCATTATTAGCAATGCCTTGGCAGTTCCAATAGAGGATATTCACTTTCGGTTGTGTTTTGGGTTATTACCATTCTTTTTTTTGATTTACCAGAACCCTTATTCTTTTGGGATATCGTAATTATTGTAAAGGAAGCATATTTTTTTGACTCTCATCAGTTTCAGAACTGTGAGAGGAACCATAATTCAGATATGTATTTAGATTAGAAACATAAATAGGGGTACTCACTGGGTCATTACTGAGATTAGGCTGATAGAGAGGGTCGGTCAGAGACTGGATAGTTTCAAGTTCTGCAGGTTTTGAAAGATCAGATACAGGATTACAGTCTTGGGCAGGACTATGTTTGACAAAAGGATAGATGAGAACTATCCCACTGACCAAATAGGGAGAAAAAGTATGAACAGAATCAGGAAAGGCATCAGAAAAGGATTGTGGGGTGTGTGAGATACTGTGTGCCAAATGAATACAATCAGAATTAGCATTTTTAATATGTGTTACAGAAATAACATCAGGATTATCAGCATCTTCAACAGCTACAAAAGAAGAGTTATCTACCTTAATCTGTAGAGAAGCAAAAATCTACATGTCAGTAGGGGAATTAGACATCACCATGTTGACAGAGGGAGATTTCAATTTTAATGAAGATTCAGAATCAGTAGTGTGTGCAGCAAGGTGTGTAGCAGTAATACCAGAAGAGTCAAGTTTATCAGTTTGAGACTCTATTATAGATGTTTCAGAAGCAGTAGAAACACGTTTAACTTCAGAATTGAGTTGTACAGGGTTACCTAGATCTGCAGTGTTTCCATACATACCAAGTGACTTTCTAGTAGCAAGAGTATTTTCTATGGGATCAGAAGGTACAAGAGCCTCCAAGTCCCTACAAGAAATCTCATTTAAAGCTGAAGTACCAGAGGGAGAAGCATTGTTAGTGTAATTAGAAATGGTAATAGGATTGTTCTTGTCTGAACTACCACTGTTACAAGCTTCTCCTGTTCCTTCTATACCAATGGGTTTTTCATTGTTTTGTAGGGTTTCTTCTTCCTCAACCCATACAACCCAAGATTTTCCTTCTAAGGGGGAAGGGGGACAAGATTTTTTAACCCAAATATCATGCATTTTCAGAGGGGGTTCAGATTTATCTATGACAATTTTCCCTTTTTTAGCATGCTTAATCTCTTGCCAATCATTAATAATTGGAGGGTCCATTTGCTTCCTAGCTACCCTACAGTTGAAAAATCTATGCCCAACCAATTTTCAAACTTCACAAAATGAAGGATTTTTTTCATATTCTATACTGAGTTCCATTCTGCGATCCGGGGAATTAAAACCAATGTTAAAAGGTAATTCATGTGTTAAGTTAATTTCAACCATAACTCTAGCATAAAGGCCTAAGTCCCCATTCAGAGTCCTATGATCAATTTTTATCGGGGATCCTATGCAGGAAGCAATATCATTTAAGATCTTTGGATGCCAAAAAAAACCAATTAAGCCCATGAATTCTAACCCAGACCTGTGCCATATTGTTTTTGTGTGTGTACGGATTAAAAGAAGGATCCCAATCTGAGATTCTAAGATATGCAGGTTAAAGATGCAAATTTCCAATCTTCCATACATGATCAAGCTCACCTTAAGAGATGAAGAGGATATGATAGTAACATTTACCTAAGGGGACCATCTTCCATTTCGGAGAGCCCTAGCAGTGTGCAATCCTATTATTTAGCTCAAAAATTGGCCATGGCTTATCCCCTGTGTTGTAAGATACTCGGCCAAGGATTGAATATTTGCAAAGCTGTTCTCTCTGCTTTAATGATTCAGGATCATCATCCACCAAGAAAGAACCATCTTCCATCCTTCTGAAGAGGGGTTGTTTGAACTATTTTACACTACTAATTTCCACTCCCTTTAGCGCATCGCGAAAGGAGAAAGGAAGGGGGTGAAGCGGAACCTGAAGGTTCCCTACTTCGATTTTTGCAGAATCTGAAGCCAAAGAAGTAAGAACAGGCGGGGAAACAAGTTCCAACTCTGGATCAAGACCAGCCATCAGAGATCTCAAGAGGAAACAACGGTGAGAGTTAGGCTTTGGAAACGCCCGTTGGAGCATGGTTCGAGAGCTCCCATTCCTTCTTCAATGTTGATTTTGGAACTATTCATTTAATTTGACATCAAAGACTCCATAATAAAAAATTAATAAAATTATAATATTTTAACACATCCATAATATGTTATATTTATCTAAAAAGTTATTATTAAGAAATAAATCATTCAATTTATAGTAATTTTAATGTTTTTAAAATTATATATTTTGTTTTTATATTAATTGAATTATTGCTGAATAATTGTTGTCTATGATTTAATGGTAATTATTTCTTCCCTAAAATTATAAATAAAATATCATGATAAAAAATTAATTATTAATATATATATATTTATAATATAAAATATCTTATGTTTATTCAATTATAAAAATATTGCAGTAATTAAAAGTATTTGTGTGGCATTTTTGTCTTTATATACACTTAAAAACTATAACTATAATAATCAAGGAAATATGGCATGCGCTTTTGATATATTTGAGAGATAGATAGAAATATCCATTCAAAACAAATAAAATATGATAAATTCAGGAGTTAGAGTTACTTTTAGTAATTATTATATTATTTTTAACCCTTAATTACCTGATTTACACTTTACTGTGATAAAAATATTACTAAAGTTATTATTCATCAAATTTAAAAATAAAAGGGACTTTGTTTTAAAAAATTTAACAACTAATTCAAAATATGAAATAAAATTTACATTTTAAAGAATAAAAATATAATAATTTTTTGTATTAAAATCGTGATTTTTCACTATTTATTGAAAAATAAATCATTTCCAAAAATTTTGAAAAAATAATCCTAAGTTAATTTTGAAATTTTAAATTAAAAATTGTTGTTTATTTTTCAAATTAAATTCTATATATTTGGAATATATATTTTTAATAAACCCATATAATGCATGGAAATCAAATTTTTTGAAATAAATCTTTTCCCTTTTGACAGAAAAATCCCCTAATATTTTTATAATTAATATAACTTTATAAAATATTACTCAGGAATATTAATAATAAATGAACTTTATTTTCTTAAATAACTATGTTGTTATGATTTCCCCCCTTTTGGAAAATATTTCATCCCACTTTTATTAACTTAGTAAATTAGTGGAGGTATCATTCACTCGTAGAATTTTTTGATTCCCATGTTTCTTATCTCAAAAAACAGTTTCTCTAGAAAAACTATAACCTAGTGAATTTCCATGTTCTATAATAATTTTTCTCTATGGTCATGAATTTGAATAGGTTATTCCTAATTGAAAAGGATCCCTTCATACTGAACTACTATATTTCTCAAAACATATTCTTAATTTTTACATAATTTTATAACCTCAAAATAAAATATATATATACTGTACATGGGATAAACATATTGGAATATCCACTAATAATGAAGCTAATAAATACTTCTATGGTATATTATATATTTTATCAAATCATAGACATATCATCCAATTTTTACCAAAATTAATAACATTTTTCCATTGATATACATTACAAAATAACATGATCACCTACCTTAGAAGAAATATTTTTCCTCTATTTATCTGTATATATTTCTTTCATAGTCTGAGACATATTCATGTTTTGTTTAATTTTCTTCACATTCCACAAAATTTTCTGTTACAAATATATTATAATCAACTTCCCTTCCATAAATTCATCTCATAAATCATGATTATGACACCGCTTTCCATATAATCCATCAAAAGATTCTATTTATACACTAGAATGAAAACTATTTTATTGGAAAACTCAACTAATGAACTATGTAAATCATAAATTCCTTGGTAATTTATAAAATAATAGAATAAAATGATGTCCTACAAGGTTTAAATCATTTACTTAGCATATCCATCATATTGAGGTTTTTAGGATGAACTGAAATTTAATTCAGTACCAAATGAATTCTGAATTATTTTCCAAAAACCATAACTAAACACAGGATTATGATTAGATATAGTGGAGAAAGGGAATTCATGTATCCTAACTATATCATTGAAATATATTCAATAAACCTGGTCTAATTTCATATTATCTTGAATGGGAATTAAATGTGATGATTTTGTTAATCGATCAAAAATATCATAAATAGAATTATTACATTGAAAAGTATTTTCAAATACCTCTATGAATTCCATGGATATATTTTCCAATTTCCACTATGGAACTAGAAAAGACTGATGAATCTCCTTTAGTAATTTCTATTCTTTATTATGATTTTCTAAATTCAATCATTTCATGGTAAAATCAAATATATCTCTTTTTCTTCTATTCCTCTAGTAATACTCCTAAATTTCTATGTACAACATAGTGCTACCTAGGTGAATGGAAAATTTGGATCAAGATATTAACTCAATAATTCTCATTACAAATAAAACTAACAAGGCCCACATAGTCTGTTTAAAAATATAAAAACCCATTCTTGTTCAGTTTTAAATTAAAAAAAATCCTCCATATTAAAATATTTATCATATTTCTATAAGTCAATCATTTCCTTCTGGAATTTTTTATTGTATTTTACCGAGATGATTTTACTGACACCTAAAGGAAAACTATGTTTCTACATGAAAAATTTCAAGAAAAAATTCATTGAATCACTAAACAAAAATCTTCGATACAAACATAATATGGTTAATGATTCATGATCATTTCAAGTCAAAGAATTAGTTACTTTGTTTCTTTTCACTGAGGGTAATGGATCATGTAATCATAATCCTTGATCAATATGATACATCTTCTCTATAAAATGTTCAACACTTTTTGAGTGAATATATACGTCACACTCTTATTATTAGTATATATTACAGTTAATACACCATGTAAATGTGGACTAAGATTTTTTAAATCAAAAACTGCATATGATGATTTCAAATCATGTGTGGGATAATTTTAGTTATGATGTTTCAGTTGTTGTGATGAATAAGAAATTACTTCCTCATTCTACATCAGGACACAACTAGGACCCTTTAATGAAGCAATATTATTTATTAAAAATTTATCCTTTATAGATGTCAAGATAAAAAAATTGATCATTAAACAATCTATATTTTAGTTCACTAGAAGAATAATCACATTTGTTCATCTACATGAATTTAAATCCTTTCTGGGTTAACTTTGTTAGGGTCCTGAAAACCAAGAAAAAATTTCCAAAAAAACATTAAGTAACCTTATAATCTATAAAAGCTAATAATATCTATGAAATTTTTACATATTAGAAAATTTTAAAAACATTAGTTTTAGCACAGTTAATAGTTATTCAGTCATTGGAAATCAAGAAACATGGGGAAAAACTTTTTCAACCAAAATTCAAACATAATAAATTTTCCATATAGTTTATTTTTGTTATCTAACAAATTATTATGTGTCTTTCATGTTCCACATTACATTAATAATATAGAAAAGTATCATTAATAAACACATCCCGAAACATATCCAGAAACTCATGGGAAACTCTATTAAAAATGTCAATAAATAAATTTGTTGCATTAAACATCCCAAAAGGGATAACTATAATATCATAAATCCCATTTTTATACAAAAAGTATTTATTAATAATTTTTACATCATTTAAATTAAACTTATGGTACCTCATCAAAATTAAAATCAATGAAAAGTTTTTCACACCTTTGAGATAATCAATCTAATAGTTGAAATGAGGAAAATGGTACATGTTATTTATAATGATGTTATCCAAGGCTATATAATAAGTTCAATCTCTCATGGAGCCCCCTATATTAAAAAAAACAAAATAGTACCATAACATGGTGATATTCTTGGATGAATGGATCCTTTATCTAGAAAATACTACAATTTCTTTTCAAACTCAAAAAATTCTACGTGATCTATTTTATAAGTAGGATTTAAAATAGGCATAGAATCATGTTCGTAGTCAATGGTAAACTCAACCAATCAGTTGTTAATAAAACTATGTAAATCATTATGGAAAAAATTATATATTAGTCCACTACTTGGACACCACTCTACTAAAAATTCAATTCTTTTCAATAACACGACATAAGAAACATTCACATCCATTTAAAATAAATTTCTCTACATCTTGATAGGACATCAATGGTATGAAATAATTAAACAAAATATTTTTATCTCTAAAATATATAATACCATGATGAAATGAATTATAATTCATACACAAAATAATATTAAACTATAATATGGTTAGTTCAATAATATTTTTTTGGAAATACTGTTCAACTCATAACAAGAGGAATATTAATATAAATCGTGGTTTTTTTTTGTATATTTAAACATAGAGTATTCACTAAAAGATATATCATACATTGAGGAGGTGATATTCTTAATTAACAAAAAACATTCCCCAAATTGAAAGAATGAAAGTATCTATAGCCAAATAGAGTATTGGGATAATTCTAATAAACCGTTTACATACCTTTCAATACTTAATTTGATTCCCCAACAATACCCATGGTAGTAGAAAGATATATTTCCACAATATTTTGCATCTGATGTTGATTATTTTTTCCTTGAGTGACTAAATTTATACACACATTAGCATAATGTTCCAACTCATTAAAATTGAAAAATTTCACCCTTGGATTTTAATTATCCCCTTATCACATCTATGATCCATTTCTTTGCAGTCAAGAGACATATAACCAAGCTTATACCGTCAAAAAAAATCATATATTTCATTAGACATTCCCAATGGTGTATTTTACCAAACATATGTCAAGATGGGAAATTGTTTTTGTTACCTTTAGATATATTTGATATATCATTTCCTATTACTGGTAAACTATAACATTTTTATGTTCATTTTTAAGGGATGGACGATCCTTGAGAATCCCAATTTTAATATTATTAACAAATAAAACAAGTTTCACATAACATTAAAATTTTTGGGAATCCAATGATCCACGATATCATGGATTTAATACTATGTAAAACTGGTTAATTTTACTATCAATATTCTAGATAAAATTTGATACATACCATTCCAATAAATGGATGTTTACTTTATATGCATCCACCAGATGTTCCTAATTTTTCCTAAATTATAATAATTGCATTCTCATTTTATGTGGAACTTCATTATGAATATATTTCTTAAGGAAAGTATTATTCAATGCATCTAATTCTATGGAATCAATCAATTCCAATTCTAGGGTATTCTTACATATTAAAAACAACTGGTTAGCTTCACCTTTACAACATTTAGTAAAAATACATAACTATAACACCCCAATATTTCATAGTAAGTTATTTTATTAAGGTAAATCAATAGCTTGCGCTACACGCAACCCCGAGTACATGCACACCACGACTTTCCAAAATCTCGGTTCAAAAAGAGGTTAGGAATTTTAATAACTAAATTTTGAATTTTATATATTCCATATAATTTTAGAATCTATATTATGTGTTTCTTAGTCATAATATAAGAACAAATTCATTTTTTCAAATAAAAGAACTATTTTTTAAAAAAATGGAATTTTACCACCTTTATATGGAGAACCCATTTTAAAACCAATATTTGAATCTTTTATATATTCAGTTTAATGAAATTAAATTCTTATTTCGAATCGAGATATAAAATTTATTTCGGATAAATTTTTGGTGCTTTTTTAATAACTTTCATATTTTGATGAATACTGAAAAATACTAAATTTTAATTGAAAAAAATATTTTTAATCAAAATAATTTATAGTGATAAATTATGCATTTGAATGGTTGGGATTTATAATTATAATAAATTTTCATCATTTTATACATTTTAGTTCATTATATGTAATTTCACAATACTATTTGTCAAAAACACATGTCAATCTTTTGATACTTTTTTTATTTTTAAGAACCCGCATTTTATTTTTAACAACAAAAATTAATTTTAAATTTATTAATTAAACATATATGTTTTTTAATTGGGTAAAATATAATTCATTTTTTAATTTATAATTTAAAAATTAACTTAGGGTAAATTTTTGGTATTTTTCTTAAAACAAGCAATTTTTTATGAATAGTGAAAAACACAGCGTTATTGGTTAAAAATGACATTTTATTTCAATATTTAATTATTTTATTTTAATTTATTTTAAGTAAAAATAGATAAATAATATCTATATATTTTCAATATAATTCATTGGAGTCATTTTATAATAAGTTTAGATATATAAATTTTTATGGAACTTTTTACCGTCTTTCACCCAACTTCTAGGAGCATTTGAAAATTTGCCTAAAACATAATTTTACCGCATATGTGAGTTGAATTTAAAAAATATGAGAGAAACTGTTAACATCAGTATGTAAAATGTGGCTCAATAAGATGAAAATAATTTTTGGTGAATAGTTACTTTAGGCTTTTATTTACCACGGTTAAAAGTAAATAGTGTAATTAAGGGTAAAATGATATTATAAATACCCTAACAGAAGTCCAAATTATATTGGATAAGTGTATTTCTACAAAAAACTAACTTGTATATAAAAAATGATAATCTTTGATCCACTTGGATTAGATTAGTTCATTTATTATTATTTTATTTGAAGAAGATTATAAAGTGTTAAATTAATGTTTAATAACAAAAACATTTTTAATATTGGGATAAACATAAGATAAATTGAAGTATAAATATTAATTCGAAATATAAAATGATTTCCAATAAAATGGTATTTTATATATAATTTTTAGACATTAAATACGTTAATTTATTTATGACACAATGATGATGCAGTAATTACATTATTAATGAAAATATAAAATAATTGATTTTATAAATATACAAATAAATTTAAATTGAGACTTATGCTGAATTAGACTAATTTTATAGGTTAATATGAACTTTTATGGTTGATAAAATAAATTTTATTTTATGTCATAAAGTTTTTATGGCTTTCAAAAAATCAAATAGTAAATAGTGTCAAAATTGAAATATTTGAGTTAATAAAATAAATACTATATTATTGACTGATATAATATTCCTAAAAATCTAATGATTTTCCATTGTACTTGTATAAGGTTATATATATTAATAATGAACCACTTGGGGTTTTATTGTCTTGTTATAGTAAGTTTATTAACCATATAATAAAAATACAAAGAGACATGGTAAATGTCAAACTATTTAACTAAGAGTTAATTCTAAAAGATAAAGTTAATATAGTAACCTAAACCTGTATAAAAACTATTGGTTGTGATTTTTTCTACACATACCCATATTATCCTCGAAATAAATCATTTTAGAGCCACTATAAAATGAAATGATTTTATTATAAAATAATATTTTATGTTTTTCTGAAAGTTCCCCTCACCCCTCTTATAAAAGGGAAAATCCCTTTCTCGGAAAATCACACCTCCAAATCCATTTTCAAGGCCTAACCCTACTCAAATATCCCCCAAAAATTCCTCACATAAACATAGAGTCCTTAGTTTTATCAGAAAGCCATCCTATAGAGCCCTTTTGATCAACTCAAAAGGAAACACCCCAAGAAGAGGTAATAATTTCACCACCCATTTTCACGTTCATTTCGTCTTCCACTTCCTCTTTCTATTTTTGATTCAATACCAAAATAATAAATCCAGTAACTTCTACATACTTTTATGTTAATATAAACATGTTAAAACCGTATTTGTTATTCTATCCATCTTATAAATGACAATGTCACCATACATGTCTACGTACAGCTTACCGTCTCCACGTCGTGGTGTAGTTTGTTATTCAAACACTTCATTATTTGTATTTGAATAATAATGAGTATAACCTATGTAAATTATAAATATAAAATGTTAATAATTATGTATATATGATAAACCATCCAATTACATATGATTTCACCATCAATATAGTGATGTTGGTGCTCATGCGTACGTACGACTAACTATATCCACGAACACGATGAGATTAATTCCCCATCGTAATCATTCAAGAATAATTTTAATTTAATGATAAAAAATAATGTTTTAAAACTTAAAATAATTCTGGATATGAATAAAATACATCCTATACCTAACAAACATTACTTACGTAGCAAAACATATAAAGGAAAATGAATCGGCGAACAACCAAAACAATAATACTACTGAAATATCATTAACAAGGAAATATTAGAAGATCATATATGATATCATACTTATGTATTTGGGTCTTTTTTAATTTAAAAAATATTATTTCACCATTATACAGTATGTTAACTTACTCTATACTAAGGAAAAGTAACAGATAAGGGTTTTTTATCTCACTTTTAATTCTGTGATATTTCCATTGTTCGACACATATTTATTGCATGACGTGTATCGTGTACCAACATTTGATATATATTATAATTATTATCTTTATATTCATGGTATTCTGTGGTTAATTTGGTGTTTATTAAATCTTGGTCATATGACTCGATCGATTATAATGTGTTAACACATTTTCATCTCTCTTCTTATTCTCGTGAGATTCATGCGATATTGCCACTATATCCTTTTGTGTGGTGTATGTACATCTCATGATTGTATTATTTGTGTAATAAAAATTAATTTATCGGTAATTACACCTCCATTATAAAATATGTATTTCTTGGGGTGTATGTTTTTTATGTTACCAAATCAGTAAGGGAATATCAATTTTCAATTTCCACTCATATGATTTTATGCAAACTTCATTGATTACGTTACTCCACGATTATACGTGAAATCACTATTTATTTACTTACGTAGTAATTTCCACTCCCCTTTGTGTGGATATACTTTTGATATACATAATCACTCCATTGATAAATTCTCAAGTCATCGATATGAACATGAGAAGAGTAATTTTAACTCAATTTCAATTTATTGAGTAAAACATCCAAGTCATTAGTGTTATTGTTTCAAGAATATGTGTGAATGACCTATTAATGACATAAAATAAATATCCAATCATATTTATTCTATTTATATTTGTGATACATAATTATTTCATTGATTTATCATTATCGTATGGAAACTGTATTTATAATGGAATTCATATCAATATACATTCCACTGAGACTTCATTGTTGTTATACGCCAATTCACTTTTATTTGATTTATATAAAGTAATTTGACATAGTATATGATGAATCCATTTATTATCAAGTTATTATAATTTTTTGATTACCTCAATTAATTTTATTCAAGCATCTCCCATTTGGTTAGGAACTCTAACTAAAATATCTTTTTAAATGTTTTAAAAATTTATTCTTCTAAATCATTCTCATTAATATCCTTATTTAAAAAATCATTTTAAAGTTATATTTATATAGACAATAATGTTTTAAAATTGAAATTCCTTTTAAATTTTTCAATGTGGTATTGGACACATTGATTCAAAAATCTATTTTAAACATATTCTAGATAAAGAGAGAGACTTTTATATGTTTTCATGAAAAAGGGATATTTCTCACAATGATTTTTACTGATCATTTTCAACTATGTCAACAACCTTTACGGGATATTATTCTTTATTGAGGATGATTTATTATGATACAGATAATTCATACTGTATTGAAGTTTTTGTGATATTTTTGACTATGGATGTGTTATTCTTATACAATTCATGGTTTATGGATAATGTATAGACATTTCGTATTCTAGTTTTAATACGAATGATTATGTTATGTTAAAGCCTTTACATATGAGGAATGCATTGGACATAGTAAGTGATAGGTGGTGCCCACTATAGACTCTCAATGCAGCGGAAGGTCTCATTAGTCAAACTAGTGTCTTTACACAAGGCTTTAACAAAATGCTATTTCTATTCTTGGAACAAGGCCTTGACTATGTGGTTATAAAGTCTGGAATTATGCATTCTGTCATTATGAAATTGGTTATTTATATTACATGTGATTTTTAGAATAGATTAATATCCATGTGAATAAGTAAATGGAACTATTTTATTTAACTTTTCCATATTATGCTGAAGTTGATGTTTAAAATGCTTGTGTTCTAGTCCTCGACATTGCCATAAATGTTTATTATTATTTATGATAGTTTCAATTATGTTTTTATCCTTACTGAGCATCTGACCACACCCCTTTCTTATGTTTTATATTTTCCAAGATGTAAAAAGTATATTATGATTACCTTTTAGAAATGGGATAAAGGATATAATAGTTTTCAAAGGGGACACAATGTTGTTTTTTATTTCATGATGTAATGTAAAAATTATGTATGTATCTTGTACTTCTAAGGATACTAAACTGATCGATCTTTCAGAATAGTATTCCTTATATCATTCCAATGTTATGTAATAATATACTGATTCTGGGTAACTCGGGTTGGGGTGTTACAGTTGTTATTAGAGAATGTTTCGTACAAACCATAAAGCTAGAATTAGAAAAAACACTGATTAGGAAACACTACCCTAATATATACATTGATGATTAGTATATAAGAAAATTCAAAAATTTTGGTAATGTAAATATTATGTAGGTTTTCCAAAAAATACATCCCCCTCTGGACACGAGCAGGTAGAGGCTACTCTGGCACCGATGTTCCGAGGAATGATAACTCGAACAAGGGGTTTCAGGATTGAACCAAGGTATCCTGGTACACGACAACGGGCCTTGTTTCACTCTTGGATACTACCCTCCCATGGGATATGATTGGGATAATTTCCATTTTCATTACAAACCTATTTGACCTATTTTAATATAAGATGAAAATAAATAACCTTGGTTAATTATAAGGTGTTTTAGATTGAAAATAAGGTGTTATGATATTCTATAAATGATTTTAAGACTCAAACTATGATTTCTTGTGTTAGTAAATGACTGGATTCCATGGAAGTCATAGTAACATTGAACATGATGTACAATTTGGGAACGGTGGTGGAAATGAGCAACGAAATGGAATGTTGATAGGTGTAAAAGATATCGTGTTCATGCCGAATTATTTTCCTAAAAATAAGATCAAAAACATATATATTAACCAACTCCCAGACTCAACATAGAAGAGAAAGGCAATGAATGATAAGAGTTCCAGCAGTGGAGACCATGGAGAAAGGAAAGATCAATTTCCATGATGCATGAACTGTGGAAGGAGACACCTAGGTAAGTCTCTAAACGGTACAAAGAAATGCTTTATGTGTGGGAAAGAAGGACATAAAGTATGGAAATTACGATAAAAAATGAAGAGTACTATAGAAGAAAATAAAAATGATCCCAATTATCTATTTACAGTAATTTACCATAAATGTAGGGGACCTGTGCATTAACCGAGTGAATGCACAATTTTCTAGGATAACCTTTTGGTCAAGGAAGAACCTATGTGGTAATAAATGATTGTGAAATGTTTAAAAGTATTATTACTCTTTGATTATGGGATTAAATTGGAATACTTTTCTATTGTATGTCCAACCATACAGTTTGTTATGTGAAAATGTTATTTTAGGAAGATTTATCTTTTTTATTGTAGAAATAGTTATAAATTAGCATTTGGGTTTATATGATCCTTAAATTTGACGCAATTACAAGTTAATAATTTTTGGGATGAAAATGTGAGGTATAAGATTAAATTTGTGGTGAAATTATGTTATGGTTATTTTGAGGAATTTAACTCATTTTGGGAATGTTATAAAATATAGTTTTCGAAAAAGGACAATACGCAGACCGTGTGACAACCCATCACATCAGACAAAGATACGGTAATCTAACCCATAACCACAGTGCGATTGGGATTTATCACATACCACTGGACATCATGATGTCCTGTGTTAGTGTGACTAATTAATTTTAGTTAAATGATTTTATTGATCAATAATAATTTGATTTGGGATCTTATGTCTTATCAAATTGATATCCATAGTATAGGAAAATGATTTGGTGATTAAGTGATAAATGTTATTTTGGAAGATGTTAGATCTATTGGAAAAAATATATGACTATGGGAAAAATAATACTATGGGATTTCATTTGAGGAGAAATGGTGGAATTTTATCTATGTTTTTATTGTGTATTTATAGAAATTTGGGCTATTTATGGAAGTGATTAACCTATCATAGAGAGTATGTGATTAGGTTAATTACTTTTATGTATGTGACTTTAAGAGTAGTCAATGTTATTTGGATATATAATTTAACAGGGAAGACCGTGTAATGAAATTCTTCTACGTTTTGGGTTTCAATATTAGTTTGGATTATATTGAAGGATTTTAAAGACAATTGTTTAATGAATGGTATTTATTGAACTTTGGATATTTTTTGTTTAATTTTATAAAATAAGATTAATATTTATTTATCTAACAGATTATCCATTTTGGGGATCATTTGATCTTGTACTAACCATTTTGGTTTTTGATAATCTCTAAACACAAGTTAAATATATAGTTTATCCTTTTTGGATTATTTGATTATCTTGATGTTGATTCTAGTGCTTCGGGTGGGACTAAGTCATCTTGAATACACATTGTTTGAAAAATAGATGATTTAGTGGTAGGAATTTATTCTTGGATGAAACTATACTTAAAAATTAAGTATATCTTTTTATGTTCTTATTAAATCTCATAAATAAATTCATCATCTTTATGAAATGTAATTTAAAACAAAAAATGTTGTTTTTTTACTTTTCCAACTAGGAAACTAATGACCATTTATCTCATCACAGGTTTTTGGTTTTATTGTAGTTAAATTTCTCTTAATAATGTTTTATATGACTCTCAATCATAACATGACAATTATTTTATCATCCATATCCATGTTTTCCTACATGGAATCCTAGTATAGGTTATATTGGATGACCTTTGTACTTCTCTTTCTTTTAAATTGATACTTTTATTGACTCTTTTCCCTATGTGGGACTTTCAATGAAGTTCCCAAGAAATTTTTTAAAATTTCAAGGATGAAATTTCCAATTGACAGGAAGAATGTAACACATTGGGATTTATTTGTATGTTATTTTTTAAATTAATTAAATAGCTTGTGTAACACGCAACACTGAGTTAGAGCACACCACAACTTACCAAACTACCCATTCAAAAAACTTTTGCGAATAATATTAACTGAATATTGAATTTTATATATTCCATATAATCTTAGAATCCATATTATGTGTTTCTTAGACATAATATACAAACAAATTAATTTTCTCAGATAAAAGAAGTATTTTTCAAAAAATGAAATTTTCCACCTTTTAATGAAAAACCCATTTTAAAACCAATATTAGACCCTTTTATAAATTCAAAATAATGTAATTAAATTATTATTTAGAATCGAGACAAAAAAATTTTATGGATAAATTTTTGGTACTTTTCTGATAACTTTCATATTTTAATTAATACTGAAAAATACTAAATTTTAATTGAAAACATCTTTTTTAATTAAAATAATTAATAGTGTTAAATTATGAATTTGAATGGTTTGAAAGTATAATTAGATAGTATTTTTATCATCTAATGCAATTTATGTCATTATACATAATTTCACAATTAAATTTGATATAAACACATGTCAATCTTTTGATAGTTTTTATTTTTAAAAAACCTTCTTTTTGGTTTTGACCAGAGAAATTAATTTTAAAATAATTAATAAAACTTCTATGTTATTAATTTGGTAAAATTGAATTAATTTTTAAATTCCTGATGTCAAAATTATCTTAGGGTGAGTTTTTGGTATTCATTCTGATAATATTCAATTTTTGATGAATAGTGAAAAACAATGCGTTATTGTTTAAAACCGACTTTTATATAAATAATTATTTATTTTATTTAAATTTATTTTAAGTCAAAATAGATAAATAATACCTATATATGTTCAATGTAATTTAATTTAGTCATTTTATAATATGTTTATATATATATATAATTTTATTGAACTGTTTACCGTCTTTTACCCACCTTCGTGGAGCATTTGAAGATTTGCATAAAATTTAATTATAGCGCTTCTGTGAATTGAATTTCCAAAATAAATGAGAAACAGTTAACATCAGTATGTAAAATTTTGTTCAATAAGATGAAAATTATATTTGGTGAATAGTAACATTTGACTTTTATTTACCACTGTTAAAAGTAAATAGGGTAATTAAGGGTAAAAATGATATTATAATTACCATAACACATGTATTAATTATATTCGGTATGTTTAGTTCGACCTTTAAAAACCATAGGAATAAAATATGACCCACTTTGGTCCACTTGGATTAGATTAGGAAATTTATTATTATTTTATTTAGAGAAGAGTTAAAAGTGTTAAATTAAAATTTAATAACTAAACCATTTTTAATATAGGGTTACAAGTAAGATAAATTCAACTATAAATATTCATTAAAAAGATAAAAATATTTCCTACAAAATTTAATTTTATTTATAATTTTTAGACATTATATAATTTAATTTATATATGTCACAATGATGATGCAGCAATTGCCTTATTAATGAATTATTAAAATAATTGATCTTATAAATATCCAAATAAATGTAAATTGAGACTTATGATTAATTCCCTTAATTTTCTAGGTTAATATAACATATTAGGGTTGATTGTGTAAATTTTATTCAAATTGATAATGTTTTTATTGATTTCAAATAAATCAAATACTAAATATTTCCAAATTGACATAATTGTGTTTTTAAAACAAATACTATATTATTAATTGATATAATATTATTAAAAATATATGGTTTGGAAAAAGAACTTAGATAATGTTATATTTATTAATAATGAACCAATTGGGGTTTGATTGGATTTTTATAGTACGTTTATTAACCATATAATATAAAAATACAAAGAGACATGGTAAATGTTCAACTATTTAACTAAGAGTTAAAACTAAAAGATAAGGTTAATATGGTGACCTAAACCTGTATAAAACCTATTTGTTGATAGTTTTTATACTCATACCCATTTATCACAGAAACAAATTATTTTGGATCCATTATAAACTGAAGATTATTTTATTAGAAAATAAAATTTCAAATTTTTCCTAAAGTTCCCCTCAACCCTCTTATAAAAGGGCACTTCCCCTTCACTCAAAATCACACCTCCAAATCCAATTGACTCAAAAAAACCCAACCAAAATATCCTCAAAACTTCCCTCAAATCAACAGAGAGTCCTTACGTTGATTAGAAAGGAAACCTAAGAATCCCTTTTGATCAGCTCAAAAGGAAACACCCAAAGAAGAGATAATAATTTCACCGCCCTCATTCTACTTATTTTATTCTTCCACATTCTCTTTATTTTTTGTTTAAATACCAAAATAAAAAATCTAGTACCTTCTACAAAATGTTATGTTATTATTAATATTTTACAACCATATTTTTCATTCTATCAATCCTATAAATGTCAAAGTCACCATACGTGTGTTTGTACCGCTTACCGTCTCTACGTCGTAGTGTAGTTTGATATTCCAACACTTTATTACATGGATGGGTATAATAATGAGTATAACTGGTGTAAAAAATACATATAACATGTTAATTATTCAGTATATATGATACAACATCCAATAACATATGATTTCACCATAAATATAGTGATATTGTCAAGTCTGCGTACGTATAGCTTACCGTCTCCACGAATGCGATGAGATTAATTCCCCATCATAATTATTCAAGAATAATTTTCATTTTATGAATAAAAATAATTTTTAAGAACTTAATATCATTCTTCATATGAATAAAATACAACCTTTACATAACAAAAATGACTTACGTAACAAAACATATAAATGAAATAGAATCTGTTAACAACCAAAATAATTAAACTACAGAAATATCATTAATAAGGAAATATTAGAAGATCATATATGATATCATATTTTTTTATTTTTTTCCTGTATAATTTAGTAACAATTAATTCCCCATTATACAGGAGGTTAACCTACACTATACTAAGGAAAAGTACAACGTAAGGGGTTCCTTATCTCACTTTTAATTCTGTGAGATTTCCGTTGCTCGACACATATTTATTGCATGTCGGGTATCGTGTACTACCATTTGATATATATAATCATTATTATATTTATATTCAGGGTATTCTATTTTTAATTTGGTGTTTATTAACATTTGTTCACACGACTCAATTTAATACAATGTTGTATGGGGTTTCATCTCACTTTTTAATCTCGTGAGATTCGTGCTATATTGCCACTTTTTCCTTTTGTGTGGTGTATTTACTTCCAATTATCATATTATTGGTGTAATAGACAATAATTTATGGGTATTTACACCTTCATTCTGCGATAATTCTTTCACGGGGTGTATGTTTTGTTAGTTACCAAATCGGTAAGGGAATTTCAAATTTCAATTTCCCCTCATTCGGTTTTACTCAATTTTCATTGATTACATTACACCATGATTTTTTGTGAAATCACTATTTATTTACATGGGTAGTAATTTACACTCCCCTTTGTGTGGTTATAGCTTTAATACACATAATCACTCCATTTATAAAGTCTCATTTCATCGATTTAAACAAGATAAGAGTAATTTTAACTCTATTTCTATTCAATGAGTAAAACATTCAAGTCATTGGTGTTGTTTTTACAAGAATATATGAGAATTTCCTCTGATTGATTTACATATAATATCCAATAATATTGATTGTATTTATATTTTTCACACATAATTACATCATTGACTTGTCCTTAACCTAAGGATATGGTCTTTATAAAGTAATTCATCTCAACTTACATTCCATTGAGACCCCTTTGTTGTTATGTGCGAATTCACTTTTATTGGGTGTATAAAATGTACTTTGACATAGTATATCATGAATCCCTTTATTATAATGATATTATAAATTATTTATTACCTCAATTATTGGTATTCAATCTCCTCTCTGTTGGTTATGAACTCAAACTAAAATAACATTTTAAATGTTTTAAATTTTTCTTATTTTAAATATTTCCCATTACTTTCCATGTTTTAAAAATGGTTTTAAGGTTCTATTTATATAGACGTTGGTGTATTAAAATTGAAATACCTTTTAAAAGTTTCATATTGTTACGGGAGACTTCAATTCAAAAATCTATTTTAAATATCTTATTGATAAATAGTGAGACTATTAAATGTTTTCATCAAAAAAGGTATATTTCTCACAATGATTTTTACTGATCATTTTCAACTAAGTCAACATCCTTTAAGGGATATTATTATTGATCAAGGTGGAATTATTATGATACAAATCCTTCATTCTTTATTGAATTTTTTTTGATTTGTTTGATTGTGGATGTGTTATTCTTATACCATTCAATGTTTATGGATAAATTATTGACATTTTGTATTCTTGTTTGAATATGAATGTTTATGTTAACTTTAAACCATTTCTTATGATGAATGACTTGGACTTAATAAGTGATGGGTGGAGCTTGCTATTTCTCCTCAATGCATCGGTAGGTCTCATGAGACAAACCAGTGTCTTGGGAAAAGGCCTTGACAAAATATTATTTGGTGTCCTAGAACAAGGCCTTAACTATATGGTTATGAAGTCTGGAGTTGTGAATTACATCATTATGAAATTGGATATTGATATTATATACCATTTTTATACTAGTATAATATCAATGTGAATAAGTAAATGGAATTTTATGATTTATATTTTCCATATTATGTTGATGTTTAAGTTTAAAAGGCGTGTGTTCTAGTCTTATACATTGCCTGAAATGTTTATACTTATTTATGCGAGTTTCCACTATATTGTTATCCTTACTGAGCATATGATCTCACAACTTTATTATGTTTTATATTTCTCAAGATTCAAATAAGTATATGATGATTAACCTATAGGAATAGGTTAAGGGATATAAGAGTTTTATAAAGGGGCACAATGTTGTTTACTTTATTTAATGATGTAATGTAATGCTTATGTGTTTATTTAGTACATCCAAGGTTACTAAACTGATCGGTTAATCGGGACACGATTCCTTGTATCATGACAATGTTATGTAATAATGCACCAATTCTGGGTAACTACAGTCATGGAGTTACATTAACTATAACAAACGTGGTTTTATGTTTATTTTATTTCTCTTATATTTTGGCCTTATAATTATACCATGGAATTCCTATGATTTTTTTGAGAAAAATTGATTTTGTTTGTTCTGGATAGACGTACCTTAATATTTGGCACACAATTAATATAAATTTTTCTATAGCCTAATGGAAACTATGCACACTAGATAGTGTAACATTCCATGTCACATGGCCTAGTATAAAAGTGAGTAGATCAATATGGATAATTTTGAACCTATGAAAATGGATCTTTTTTAAGTCCACTACTAGAAACAAAAGTATGTTACCGTCTATAAAATCCATATAGCTAACATTTCACTTGGAAATAGGTATAGTATATTTGGTGCATGGTCTGTCAAATCTTGCATTCAAACCCATTCCATGCTATATCTATAAAATGTTTCAAATTCAAATCATTACCATCCTTTTTGTTAACAAAAAATCACCCCAAACTAACCCGATTCAAAATCCCTTGCCCTAGCCGCCTCCCATATCCTATTTAATTCCCATAGGCTCTAAATATCAAGTGGAATCTTCATGAAATCTCCAATTAAGATCCACTTTTCCTCTATACTTATTTCTTTATGGTATCTTCCTCCTTCTCTCTTGTGTTCTCATTTATCCAGTTGATTGGTTAACCCAATTTTGGTTCAATAGTTTTCACATGGAATGGATATTGTTTTTTTTGTTGTGTTCATTCCAAAATATGATTTCTAATTGAGGTTGTTGAGGTCTCCAACATAATTTATGTGATTTCCATGTAAGAGGTAGGTGGTTCCATTCATTCACATTGTTTGATGAGTTTATTATAATTTTTATAGATTAAAATCGGATTTATAAGTTCTTTAGGTCGTTTGAATCATTTTTTGATGGTTTTTGGTGTGTGTATGAATTTAATAAAAAACATTAAATTGAAAATGGATGTTTTCAATTTTTGTTTAATTTTTTATAATTGTGATTTTATAAGAGGTTTTACACATGATATAATTAAAAAGAATTGAGCACAAGGGAATCTTAGGTATCTACATTTGAAGACTATGTCGAATATGATATGTGATTTGGTAGGGCTAAGGCTCGGTCACCCTAATAGGATTACCAAACAAGAGTAATTGAACGTACACATGATGAGGATTGATTGATCAATCATGATTATTTCATATTAGAGATGGGTTTATCATCAAAAGTACATGGATCCTAGAACCTCACTAACCCTTATACCTTATGTATTTTTTGTGGTTATCATGATCTTCATACAATCCATTTCTTTTTTTACATTCTATTAATTTCAAAACATGTTTTATTTAAAAATTTCATCGTTCCTTTATTTAAAACTGGCATGTTAATTTTTCGTATATTTTCAATTCCTGGAATCTCATTTGGTGTTATCCTACTGGGTATATTGTCTCCCACACTATATACACACTCATGTGTATGTATACCCTGTTATTTTTGACACATGAAATAGATGTTCCTTCAATGGTGGTGATGGTGGATCATTGTTCTATTGGTTTCTCTTTTGGTAGGTGCTGGTAGAGGTGGAAAGATCATTTTGACACTCTTGGTCAATGGAAGATAGGTTTATAGTTGGTTCCCCTACCAATTTTTTTTATTATAGCATTTGATCAAAAAAATATAAAAAACATATCTCATGTGTGTTATTCTTTTTTCCATGGTCATTTTTTTGTTGTGATGAATCATGTCTTCCATTTTTAGGGTTATTTCTCATTGGATAAATAATTATCAATATTGTTATTTAAAAACTATGAAAATGTTTTGAGCCCATGGGGATCATGAACACCCTTTGGGCCATGCCATGGGCCAGGTCAGGAGTCGGTATATATGGAATACCAACCTTGTTCATGGAAAATTTGTATTAGAGTGAGGTTTTACAGTCTATTACATCATGTTATTTAGGAGAGTATGGATAGATATGAGTGAGTATATTTTTAGATTTAGGTTTTAGATGAGAGTGGGCTATCTACCCACCTTATTTTGTACTAGGCCTTGGGTAACCACAGTACGTTTGTGATTTTCAATGACTTATGATCTAGGATTGATGTACAATCTTCACACTATGCATTCACACGAAGTGTAGGTTGTGTTTTTTGACTTTTTATAATGATTTTCATGATTTTTCATTGGTTTATGTAAATATTGGTCAATTTTTGATGTTGAGAATTTTTATGGATGGTGTTTTTAGGGTTTCCTTTGTCTTGATAAATGTTGTGGAATAATTCCTCATTGGACTATCCAATTGTAGGAAGAGGCCGGAGAGAGTTCTCCCTCCCCAGTTGATCAATGAGTTTTGGAATTCATGGTTCAAGTAGTTAGTTCAATGGATTAGGGAGTGTGATCTGGTTATGATATTCCTATGGAAGTAATTCTAATATTAGAAACGATCTGGCTCAGGATTTCCTCAAGAACAATCCTCCGTCCTTTTAGGGTAGCATAGATCCCCAAGAAGTATATGATTATATTGAAATTATAGTGAGAATATTTAGGGTTCTATGACACCCCTAAAATGGTAAATGTGAATTTCACCTCAATCATTTTGGAATTTCCTAATCAGGGTTGGTAGGAATCAGTGTTCTAGGTCTAAAACAAGGAGTAGACATGTTGAAAGGAATAAAAATTTTCCCTTAATGATTAGTTTTTTCCAGAGAAAATTTCCCTATAAATGACCGAATAAATTTTTCCATCTTCATCATGGGGATATAAATGTGTTTGAGTATACCAATTGTCTTGAATATTTACTTTGTTTAGCACTCGAAGCATGTTCTAATGAGTAGTCAAAATCTCATCCTTTGGAAATGGTGTTATGGTTGGTCATTCAGTCGTAGGTGCTATTTTTTATGATAAATATATATTATGAATTATTTAACTAAGCCTGAATGGTGGAGATTGATGAATCTGATTAAACTTGTTTCTCTGGGATAGTTTCAGTGGTAGTGTAGAACAATAATGGTTTTTCCTAATGGAAAATGAAGTATGATTAGTAGGAGAAGAGTGGAGGTGGTGGCTCATTCCACCTATCCCAACCTCCTTTATTTGAAATGAATAGTGGTTGGTTGGTTGTATGATACCATTGTGGAATTTTGGGGTATTTATGGTAATTTTTTTGAGTTACACATAGACCTTCCATTAATATTCACATTTTTTTCACATGCAGAGTTTCTATAAGAGGGTTAGTGGTTTGACAACCAATATGGAATTACAAACTCAGTCTAGTGCCTCAAGGGTTGTGGGTTCTTAATATATTGGTTGTGGTGGGATGGAATGATCTTCATATGGGAATAATCATATCTAGGTAGATCCTTATGTTTCTAATCAGAAACAAGAATTTTTAGAGGTAAAGCACCACCATTATATAGATTAAGAACATAAAATAATTAGATGGAAGACCTACAACAGTTTGAGGTACTATTTATGTTATACCATCCATATCCATTTCTTTGTTTGAAATGGGTGTTTTTAATTTTTTTAAATTTCTTCCCATCCTGTGTATTTATTGAATTTTTTAATTGAGCTTATGTTGTATGAAATAGAGATAGTGGTTTCACTTGAAAATAAGTGAGACAAGGGTTTATGGTGTACATCAAATTCTCTCACTCTGCCTGGGTTTGAGAAGGAATTGGATTTCATGGTTATGTAAATCTTCCTTTTTGACATGATCCTATGTATGGATTGGATGGTGCATTTTAAGTTGTATATTGATTATTTCAGTTGGAATGTGATCTTTTTGGAACCTTATTTGAGTACACAAGCCTTTCCAGATGAATGGGATCCTCAATCATAGAATGGAAAACCTCAATTATTAGAGTTGGGAAATATTATTTTCTAGAAATCATCGCTCATGTTGGAGGATTATGATAGTGGTTATGAGGATGGATTGCCTCTAGTGTTGAATGAGTTACTAGAGGTGTTCAAAAATGATTTCAAGGGTTGCCTCTGAAGTGGTATATAGAGTTTTCCATCTATTTGATTTCAAGAATACAGTTGATATCTATTCTCTCATATTTTATGTCCCACATTATGTTAATATAATTAAGGATATAAGATAATGATTTGGAATCCAAATGATTTCCTCTCTAGAAAATCTCACCTATTGTCTCCCATGTGTTGTTTGTTAAAAAGGATTATGGATCTCTTTAATTGTGAATTAATTTCCCAAATTTGAATAAAGTAAAAAAATCAAGATCAAGTATGAATTACCCTATATTGATAACCCATTTCATCAACTCAAGGGAACACGGTGGTTATATAAGACCAAATTATGTTTCAAGTATCATAAATTAATGATTAGAGAGGTAGATGATCCAAGAATAGACTTCTAAATGTGGTATGGTGAATTAAATTTTTTGGTATTTTTATTTAGGTTAACCAATTATCTGACAGTATTCATGGGTTTTATGAATTGTTTGATCCATAAATAGTTCAATTCTTCTATTTTGGTGTTTTTAGATGACTTCCTAGTTTATTCCCGGATAGAATAGAAGAATGGAATGCATTTTAATTTCACATTGGAAATTTTTTGAAATCCCCATATTTATGTATAGCTCTCTAAGTGTACCTTATGGATCAAGGAGACAATGTTTTAGGGCCACATGATCTGATAATTTTGGGTCTTTGTGGATACCCAAAATAACAAAGTTATGATTGCATGGGAGCATCCGAGGAATTACTTTGATATTAGAGCCTTTTTGGAACTTTTAATGTATTATTGGTGGTCTGTAAAATATTTTTGTCATCTTTATTTTCTTATGATCATAGATACCTAGATAGAGAAGTTGTTAAAATGGGGCTGAGAATGTTAGTAACCTTTTGAGGAGCTTATTCTAATATTGAACACTATAATTGATTTAGCCATACCGTAATTTGGAAAGGGATACATGGTCTAGTTTGTTGCTTTGGGTATGAATCTTGGAAATGTGTTGTTGAAGGATGACCATGTGGTCACGTACGGCTCACACCAACTCTGACCAAATGAAATGAATTATCAAACCAATTTTTTGTAATTGGAAGTAGTGATTTATTCCTTGATATAATTGTATCACTATATCATTGGGGATAAGTTTATTGTCTACTCAAATATTAATATTTTTTATTACATTCTATCCTAGAAGGATTTGAATCTAGGGAGGATCTACAAGTTCATGTACTTCCAGGGGTTCAAATTTGATATCATAAATACCACAAGAAAAAGAACTATGGTAGAGGACAGTCTAATTAATAATTTTATGGTGAAATCCATAAAACTCTCAGCAATGATTGTAATTTATTAGATCTTTTTTTTTCAAAACTGCATCTAGAAACCATGGAGAATAGATAAAGAATGTTCTTGTAATGTGTTCCTCTAACACCCTCTCTTTTGGTACTGATTTGGAAATAAAAACCAAATGATAAGTTGTGTTCAAGCTCTAGGAATCTCATAAATGGTGGGGAGTAGCTCATCAAGTAGAATTTGTTGTCTATGGGAGTCCTTTGATTATAAATCAATTTTGTGTCCAGGTAAGATGTGGGATATCAGTAAATTTGTATCATACAGTTATACTTGTCAACAAGTCAATGCTATTTACCAAATTCCCTTTGGTTTACATCATCAACTACCAATACCTACATAGATGTGGGATGATGTTTCCCTGGATTTCATATTTTCATTTACTCATACAACTTGGGGAAGGAATGTGATTTTTGTGGACATTTACCTTCTAGCCAACTCAACACATTTCATTCAAATCAAAGACGTGACCAAGGTGGGTGATTAGGGTGAATTTTATGTTTAGTGGGTATTAAATCATAATGGAGTTCTCTCAACCATTAATTCAGATAGGAAACCTTTTCTTACCTCTTATTTCTGAAGAGGCCTTCAAAAAATTAATAGATTCATAGGTCTAATGGAGTACATAATACTATCATTAGATGGTAAGTCAAACAGACCGGGTGAACAAGATTTTTGGGGGCTTTCTTTGAGCATGTGTTATAGATTTTTGAGGATTGTGTGATAACCATTTTGGATTACTTTAATTCTCAAATAATAATAGATACCATTCTAGAATAATCATGGGTCCCTTTGAGGCCCTATATAGTCATCCATGTCAGTCACCATCATGATGGATGTAAGTGCGTGAGACTTATCGGATGAGACAAGTGTTGTGCGGGAGACATCTCATAATATCCAGTTTCTCAAGATGCATTTTATTACAAGTGAAAATTTCCATAAATCTTATACTGATCAGTAATTTTAAAAATTGGAATTCTTCATGGGTGATCATGTTTTTCTAAATGTGGAACCTTTTCTTGGTCACCATCATCTTGGAAAGTAGAGTAAGATAAAATTTTCTTATGTTTGACCTTTGGTGTTACTAAGAGAGTTGGTTAGGTGGTGTACTAGATAGATTTATCACCCATGTTAACATTAATACAATAATTGTTTCATTTCCTGAAATTGAAACGTTTTATCTTGGACCCATCTCACGTACAAAACTAGAAATAATTATAACCGGAGTCTATTTGGAATATGTTTGAGTGACATGTGAAAATTTTGGATTCTCAAGAGAAAGAAATTAAGGGGAAGACCATATAGTTTGTTTGGATCTACTGTAAACATTAAAATTATGAGCAGAAGACATATGATAGAAGGTCTTGGGTGGGGTAACTGTATCCAAATTTATTATTTGATCAGAGATGAGTTGAAATTTATGGGTGAAAAATGTATCCATTTTGGGGATTATTGTCACGTATGTATATTTTTTTATAGTATTTTTAACTTTTTTATTTGGTCTTATTTTTTTATGTATTTTTAGATAGTTTTTTTGAGAAAAATGGTTGTTTGTTACTAGCTAAAAGGAGGTTCATGGTTGGAATAATATTAGTAGAAACAATGCAACATTCATGTATAAATTTTATTCCATGGACATTGGCATTGTCCATGCCATACGACCTAGAGTGTGTGCATGCGGCCTTCTAGGGATAATTTTTCACCAACGAATGTGGATCTATCTAAGGTATATGGTTTGGTCCATGGGTGTGTTCACCCTCTAGGAAAACCATTTTTCTAGATTTTCCCTTTGAGAGAGGTACCACATGATTTACACATGGTATGTCAAACCTTATGGCCAAAGCATGTGGCCTGACCAATATTTAATTTTTTTAAATTAAAATATTTTCCCACCCTAATATTAATAAAATATCTACCCTAACTCACACCATTAGAACTCTCTATCCCTAAGTACCTCCCCTCTCCTCTTACACTATTAAGGGATCTGAATATTGATTGGAATTTGGTTGAATATTTAATAAATATAAAAATAAGATCCTCCTTTAATCATTTCATCCCTCTTCATGGTCTCCTCCTCCATCTACCTTGTGTCATCATTTCTCAAGCATATAAGTTAACCTAATGTGGTATCAATATTGTTTGTTTGGGTTTAATTTTTATTTTAATGATTTTTTATTATATAGACATGGTTTCTCTTTGATGTGGATGTGGTTTCCAACTAGATTCAGGTGATTTCCAAGATATAAGTATGTGGTCCCATGATTTAACATTGATTGATGTGTTTAGTATTCATGTTAAAATTTACAAATGGTTTTATAAATTGTGTGGTTGATATTAGTCATGTTATCAAATGGGTTTGTTGTGTGTAAGGATTTAATGCCAACTTTACTATAATAAATGTATGTTTCCATGTGTGTTTAAATTGATATAATCTTGATTGTGTAAGAGGTGGTTCATGTGACATGGGGAACTAAAATTGAGATAAAGGACATCTATAGTTTCTAGGATTGAATACTAGGACTAGTATGTTAGTCAAGTTGATATGGAGGTGTCTCAGAATCCTTAACATGATTATGTAACAACACTAACTAAACATACATGTGATTGGGATTGTGGCCTGAGAATGACCATTGCGTCAGGGAGATAGTTTGATCATAGTGATTATAAGGATCCAAGGACCCATCCCACACTAATTCATATATAATTTCATGTTTTTCTTGTGATTTTTTTACCATTAATATATTTTATTATTTACATTAATTTAATTTCACAGAATGTTTTATTTAAAAGTTTCACCATTCCTTTTTAGACTATTATGACATATTTTCTTATAGTGTAATTAAATGGAATAAATTTTGGTGGTATCTTACTATGAATATTTGATCACACTGTACATACACCCAATGGTGTAATTAGACCATGTTATGTTTATCAAAGTTAAAGGAAGTTATTCATGTTGTGGCGATGGTGGATCTTTGTGCTAGTGCTTTCCATTTTGGAAGGTTGTGGTGGAGGTGGAATGAGGGTGTTGACCCTCTTATTTTATAGTGTCTTGGTTGTATAGTTCTTTCCCCTTCCCATTTATGTATTTTGGGTTATCATCAAACTCTATAAAATACTTATCACATGTTAGTTATGTTTTTGGTTTTATTCACTGTTGACATGTGATGTATCATTTTTTATTGATTTTTATTGGTTTTTTATCATGTATGAAATCATTCCTAAATTGGTTTATTAATTCCTATGAACTAGTTTCCAGCCCATTGGGGTCCGTAACAACATTTCGGCCATACCATAGGCTAGGCCGGGGGTCGGGTTAGATGGTATCCGAATTTGGTTCAGGAAATTAAATTTTGATGATCCAAATATCCCTTAATATTAAATATCTTCTCTATGGATTTAATCCATTCTTCAGTATTCATTGGATTGATGATCCACCAAATTTTCAAGGGTTATATCTCATAAATAGATCCTCTATCGACAAGATCCTCTATGGTATATCTAGTAATCCTATTGCTTGGATATAACCACCATTTATAGCATTTTTCAATTAATCCCTCAATGTAACATGTTTCTAAAATCGAATTACAACAATTAATGGTTATTGATTGGGAAAGATATTGTTCTCATGATGTATTCCTGATTCATCTTACTTATATACTCTGTGTAAAACCAATCTGATTTTTTTGTAGTCTAGAAAAAGGAACATGGTAATCTTGAAATTCCATATAATTTTAACTCTACCAAAAATTAAAATATTTTTACATTATTCCATTAACATTATCCTAATTTATAATTTTATCTTGACATTTCCACTAATACAAACTATAATGACCTGACAATACACATTACATAATCAATGATATTTATTAATTAATTCAATTTCATTAATTATAAAGGATATATATGGATTAGAGTTTAAGATTATTATTTCATAAATCTTTCATAAAAAAATAATATATTACAAAGTGGTTTCTACTATTAGGTATCCATTTTCCCACTAATATATTATAGCATCGTCGCTTGGCCTCCATCCCACTATAGCCTGAGGATTCGGCTAGGGTTTCTCAAGGTGGCGTGATGCGGACTAGGGTGTGGGTTTCAGATGCAGCGATTTGGGGGTGTTGTTGCTTTTTACGATGTTTGAGAGTTATTTAGGTAGATCTAGTCTCCGGGTGTGGTTCTGAAGGTGGTGGTGGGGCCTATTTGTTGACTCTTGAAGTTTTTTTGATTTTTGATTTAGTGATATCACTTAGGAAATGATTTTAAGGTTTTTTGTTAGGTTGGGTTTCTTTTTTGGTGCTTCCAGGAAGGATGAAGGTGGTAATTTTTGTGGATGGGTCTTTGAATCTACGGCGACGACGATGGGGGGGGGGGGTTCTTGCCGGTGAAGATCGACTAAGGATTGAAGGTGAAAATGACTTATTTGATTGAAGGTGCATGATGCGAGGGTAGGATTCCTTGGTGGATTGTTTCACTGGCTCTCTGCTCCAGTGGGATGCTTGACGAATGGTTGCAAGGTTCAAGGTGGTGGTGTGTCACGAGGCATGTGGCATATGGAGTATATCTGAGATTTGGTATGATGATGTGTGGATTTCGATTATGAATTTGAAATTTGGATGTGTTTGAAAATGGGAACTGGTTACCCAAAAACCAGCTATTAGAATATGGGAAAAATGGTTTGCTGTAAAAATAAATATTGGGGTTCAAATTAAACAATTTCATTCAAAAGAAATTATTTTCTCTTACCAATTCAATTAATAGATCATTTAATTATAGATATTAGTGGAAAAATTAAAACTCAAAATTGTTTTGTTTTACTTAGATAAACATATAACATGTTTTAACAACGTTATAATTTTCACCCGTCATAATTAGAATAAAAAATCCCTTAAACATAAGATTATAAAATTTCCCTGATAAATCATACGATTTCTATATTTAACCATATAAATCATTGATAAAACATGTAGGTATATTTGGGATATCACTTTCCATAGATCTCTTAAAAATTAATAATCAAAGTGTCGACTTCAATATAAAATGCATTAGAGGTCAATCAAGTACTCACTTACCATGGGTTTATAAGGAAACCAACCATCCTTGGTTATTAATATGATAACCCATCATTAGTTTATAGTGGAACCACCAATAATTTTTTTATAATTGAACCACCCATCATAAAAAATTGTACCCTAGAACCATAAAATAAAAATAAAACATGGAAGAATTCCTTTTAATTATAACACTCATTAAAATATTCTTTTCACCCATAAGAAACTACTTCGAGATATTTAAAAATAAATTCCACTTTAAAAATTGATTTTTGAAAATAAAGAGAACATATGGAAGTAGGGATTTTCATTAATAAAAAAGTATAAGATTATAATGTAATAAAAATGTAAAATAATAGATATTGTGGTGGGAAATGTTTTTTTCTCATATATGTTAAAATAGATAATTCCTTTTGTATTTTTTTATGAAGGAAAAAAAATTATTCGTAAAATAGGTAATATTATTCTTTTTAAAAAACATTGAAATTAGATATATAATTTTCAGAAAATTTCCTTTATAAATTATTTATTTTCATATGAGAAAAAAAATTAAATAACTTTTAGAAATATGTAAATGGTTGAAAAGGGTTGGAAGAGAAATCATAAAAGTGAATTTTAAATAGAAAGTCAATTACCTTGAGTCCAACTCGTCTAATACATTACTTATCATCATCAATAATAAAAATATATTAATTATTTAAATTCATTATAACCATTTTCAAGGTTATTATTCATATTATTTTATCTATTAACATGTTATATTTAATTATTTAATTAATTAAATTCACCATTGGATGTTTTGATAATATTTTTTCCCAAAAATCAAAAATAACATTGGTTTCTAACTATATTCAAAGAGTTCATTAGTTCATGATATCTAAAATTATAATAATGATATGTCTATCATTATTATTCATCAATTATATGCTTATAAACAATCATGAAATATGGTTATGAAATATTAACAATGATATAATCATAGATATGGTTGGATGTATGTACACATTAGTAATGTTTTGATTTTTCAACGTTCATTATGTAAAGTAGGTAAGTAATATTTTATATTTAAAAAATATTATTATATAATAACAAAAAAATATTTACTTCAATAAACATATATATTATCCATGTGATGTGGTGATGAAAAATGAATCACATCACTTTGTGGAGGTGGTTCCAGACATACGTAAGAATGAAGTTCTCATTCTTCAATGGATGGAATGGTAGGAAATTATATGATATATTAACATTTAATAATTATAAATATACTGTTAATATAATATATATATTAAATATATAATTATAAAATGCGTTGTGACAGGTTGATGAAAAATGAATTACATCTTTCGTGAGGTCGTAGTCTATCGAACATAAGAGTGATGGTTTCATTTACATTTTATTGAATAATTGATGGATTTGGGATAATCTATTAATATAATAACATCTTAGTATATGTGAGATAATTATGTTATTATAAAATCATGGATGAATAATATTTGAAGGATATTTAATCAGGAATAAAACAACATGCTTGATTAAGAACTATACCACTCCTCCAAACACCCTCTAAAGTTCATCACTGAAATAATTAGCATGATGGATGTGTAATTAAACTATGGAATTTATGAACTGTGAAGGGAAATTTGGAAGGTATTTTTTTGAATTGGATAAACAAAATTTCTTTTTATGTGAGAAGAGATGATAAGATTAGGTTCCCTTTTATAAGAGAGGGGAGGGGCAGTCATGAAATTTATTTTAATAATTAATAAATATAAATCTATTTTTAGATTAAAATGGATCCAAATTTATATTATTTAATATGAGAATATAATTTGTCAAAATAATATCTAAAAATGAAATTTTTGCATGTTTTTATAATTTCTACACCCTTATCACGTTGTGTTGAGCTATGGTATCCTTTTTTCATAATAAAAACAATATTTTAGTTTTTAATCATTATGGGTAAATATAGTTACAATAAAAGGAATATTTTTCATTACATGAATATTTTCATATATTAGAAAAAATATAAAACTAAATATGAAATTTATTTTATTTTTGGAGTCTTAAATAATTTAATAAAATATTAATTATTTTTAAATGTCATTGATGTCAATTTAGGAACTATTTATCTAATATGATATTAAAAACACTATGAAAAACATACAAATCGAATAAAATAATTTAAAATATCCCAAATATGTTATATTTTTCAGAATATTTTGTGAAAAAAAATTCATTCAATTTATTTATTTGTTATTACTTTTAATATAATATATTTTATTTCTCTATTATTTTAATAATTACTATGAAATCATTGGGTAAGATTTTATGTAAATTATTTTTCCAATCAAAATTATAAATACAATAAAATGATAAAACTAAATTACATTATATTTTAAATAACTTTTTATAGCTGAACATATAATCTATTTATCCCTATGTTAAAAAATGCTGAAGTTATTAAAAGCAAGAGTGTGACATTTTTTGATTTATATACCCTTCATTATTATAAATGTCAAAATAAATGAAAAATGGAACAATATTTCCATACTATTGAGAATTGGTTGGAGAAGCTAAAAATAACTCATATTATATGATAAAGGAAAGTGTAGGGGTTATTTTTAGTCACTATAAAATTGTTTTTAAACCATTATTATTTGATTTACAATTTACCATTATATTAAAACTTCGACATTCACTATTCATAATATATGAAAATAAAGAGGATCTATTTACCAAATTTTTACCCCCTCATTCAAAATTTGGAATAAATTTTCCAATATTAAAAAATCTTTTAGAAATTAATAATAATTAAACTCGTGAAATGCGATAAAAAATGGGTTGTATAAAGAATTCTTTTTTAAAGTATACAATTTTTTTATATTAAATTAATGTCTAAAATTAATTTAAAAATAAATAATTGTTTTATCCAAAAACTAAAGGAAAAAATTCAATCTTAAATCTAATACAAAAAGTAATTTGAAATTTCAAATACTCCAAAATAAAAAAAATTCAAAAAAATAATTGTATTTTACTATTCATTGAAAAAACAAATCTTTTTAGAGAATTATCACAAAATCAAAAAATTATAATTTTTCTGCACTTAATTAAAATAAATTATTTTCCTTTTCAATTAATAGTAATTATATTAGAAATAATGATTTTAAATAAAATCGTATAATGCAGGATAATATAATTTGGCCAGAAATAAATATATTTTCTTTTAACTATAAAATTACCCAATATTATTACAATGAATATAAATCTATAAAATATAATAAATGAATATTAATAATATAATAAAATTATTTATTCTAATAATACCAGGATTTTACAACTATCTCAACCAAACCGGGAAACCCCTCTGATTAAATTCGTTAGATAAATTCTTGTAGTGTTGGTATTCTAAAAAACCAACCCTATGGGCCTTATAGTGAAATATTTTAGAGCCTATTAAAAAATAATTTAATTATATTAACTTATAATTTTCAAATTATGTCTTCTTCTACCACTTTTATTATATTCTAGTCATTCCAATATAAAAACATAAGTAACTACCATATACATAAATTTTATTTTGTTAATTCTATAAAATTATACATGACCTTTTACATCAAATGTGAATTGAATTCATCATTAAATAAAATGTATAGAACACTACCTCATGAACATGTATTGTTTTTTCTCATCACCGTATTTCATGGTTGGTTATTATTATTGATTTAATGTAAATATTTTATTTTCATGGAATTATTATTATTATTTAAATATAATATAACATCTATATTCATATCATTTCAATTTTTAAAAATAGAGTCATTCAATGTGTATACATATGGACTACCATATCCATGTAGATACATATTTGATTTTCTAGTATCTCCTCTTATGGTTGGTCATTTGGATTGATTTAATGATGTTTTTTAATTTTTGTAACATAATAGCGGTTTTGGAAATAAAATATTTTATTTTTTTCATTAATTTCTATCCAATGTAAATTAATAATCATCACTTCTGTTTGCATGTAGAATACCACCTTGTCATATAATGTATTTTATTTTCCATGAACACTATTGATAGATGGATATAAAAATTTATTTTATATATTAAAATGTTAATTATTTCATGATTAATATTCCTGATATGATGAGACAATTTCCCCTTTTACTATAGTCAACCTACCAAGTCATTTTTTAATTAAGAATTGAACATCCTCAAAACACCAAACATTGACTTTACAGATTAAGTAATAATATGTTTAATTTAAATAGATAAATTAAATTTTATTATGATAAATCAATATTATATAATTTTCTCAAAAAATAAATAATTATTGTATATTTATTAGCTTAGACATAAAGGAAACTCATAATATTTTGGTACTCGAGATATGGAGTTTCTTAACTCAATAATCAATAATCGGTTATACCTATGATTCATTCAATATGTTATTCCAACAACAAGTTTTAATTGAAATATTATTTTTTCATGTTATATTTCCTCTTGTTTTTTTTGTTTTAAATTTTTTACACAATGTTAATTAACTGAATCATTACCAATTAAATTACATGATCTTTATAAGGATTATTTATCTCAATACATTTTTCTTTGAGACATGTCTCGTATTATGAACTTTCACCCATTTATATGGATTATAAGCTACCAATTAATATATAATATCATGAATGACACCTTTTTAATGAAATTTAATGCTCCTTGGAATTTTACTTTTTCATTGGATATTGATTCAATTGTTAGAAAACATGAATGTGTTTTCATTGTTTAAATTTCATTTCATTGAGAAATAATTCATCCTATTCACCATGATATTTATACGGTGTACTTATAATTCAATGAACATGTTTTCAAAAATTAATTCATCAAAATTATGGGTTTTAAAAATCATGTTAATTTACTACATTTAATGTCTTTTTTTATTCATTAATTTCACAACATTTAAGGGTTTCTCATCTCAATATTCCTTATTTGAGATGTGATTTTGATATATGCAACAATATTTATTAATAAATTATATATATACTAGAAAAAAGAATATCATGAAAATGTTTATACTAATGGAATTTTATGTCCCTTTTTAGGTTTATTTTTTCTATTTTTTAGTGTATTAGTAGACCGTTAATTGTTTTTCGTAAAAAACATTACATTTATGTATTTTAAGGTTTTTTTCAAAAATAATCCACCATTATATTTTTCTTATTTAGATAAATCTATTCTATTATAACAAATTATTTAAAAAATATTTTTTTAAATATAATTGACATTATTTCAAATGTTTTTAGTAAAAATTTCTTATAGTTCTCGGCATGTGTCACATCAGACTCTCAAAAAAATGATTGAAAAGTGTGGTTATATTTAATTTTCATTAAATTAATGGATTTTCCCTCAACATAACCATTCCTAGCATTTATGCTTCTATTAATGTTTCCATAGTTATTTTTAATGAAAATATTATTCACAATATTTTATGAATTTTTAGTTTTTAACGTTACCAAAACTAAAATTAATTTTCCCATGTTTTCATGAAATATTTTAAATACTCATTATATTATATTTTAATATATTAAAAAAATCATTATGGATTCCTCTACCTCACTTACTATATGATATTACAATACAATCTATATTTGTTCTCTAGATAGATTTTGATGATTATTTTAAAAACATTATCATAGAACTAATTTATTATTCAAGGGTAAATAATGATATAAAATAATATTTTTTTAAAAGGTTTGATAAATAAAATACATGCTTTCATGTGTTATATTCATGTATGTTACATAGAAATTACTGATGAAAATGGGTGATCATTATATAGATGATGATGATTGGTGATACTGATATAGATTATATGACGGGTGAGCACAATATATCTCTCCAACGCATTGGGAAATGTTCTGTGTCTTTATAGGAAAAAATGAGGGATTTTACTAGGTTAGTTTCGTTAAAAGAATATATTGGGATCTAGTTATTTTTTAAATGATTTAACTTTAGTGCTAATGACAATGTTCCAATATACCAAAAAAATCATCTACATTATATAATTTTTATATTGTATCATTAATTAATATTGACAACACATGAATAATGATTAGTAATTATTATAAATACTTACCTTATTAAAGATTTATTACATTTATTGTGTTTAATGATTAATGTTTTTATGGGTATGAATTCTCTTATGTATGCCTCGTTCACTTTGAATATTTTCTCATACCCATATTCACATCTTGTATTCTCTAATGATATTCAACTCTCAATGAAAATGTTTTCCCATTATAATCATTTTTTCTCTCCCTTCATATGTTTCATTTCCTCATATTATAAGTAATGATGTTAAGAAAGATATGTTTGGAAGGGTTTCTCTAGGATGGTGATAAGGACTTACTGTGGAATAAGAAAGAATGGGTATATTCGGAAAAAATATCATTTAAAGACATGGGTGTTGTCATGTATGTTCTTATCCAAATTTTATGTAATATAAAACCTAAAAGGCCCTTGGGTATATTAGTGATATAATATTAAATTTTGTGTTTTATTTTTTGGATGGATAAAATTGGTTCATTTTTTTAGTATCAATGTCAGAAATATAAATATTATATTTGTTGAACAAAATATAGAAGTGTTGGTTTGGGGTTGTCATACCCATACACCACTTCATTATAAAAACTTATAAAACTCATTACCTTGAAAAATATCAACATAAATAATAATGTAAACTCTATTATTCATACCCATATTCCATAATTGTATCCAAAAGTACCACTATATATGTATTTAAGATCAACCAAATAGAGGTTCATCAAGGAGGAAGGTAAGGGTTCTTTATCCTATAACATTCCTTGAAACTATTTCAATGTAATATCATTTCATCATTTTCTTTATATATTAAACTCATTATAATTACATGTTATAATCATACCATTGATCAATTATGTAAGAGATATTTCCTATTCCCTCTCATAAAACCCCATTTCATAAGTTAATATTATGTTAATGTAAGGATACCCAAGCTCTTTATTCCCCAACTTATATGATATTATTATCTAACAAAATATTCTAATATTACTAATATGTTTCTTATATGATTATATTCACATGATATTAATATACATTTGACCCATTATTGATGAAAAATCAGCCTTTCCCTCTTATCAAAACCCTTTTTTTCAAGTTGTTAGTATTTTTAAATATGGGTTTCAAAAATCTTGTAATCTTAATAAAATTATTCTCCTACCCTTCCTCAATATAAGTGTTCAGAAAAAGTATCTTATATAATTATTTTCAATATAAAATAATCTTTTATATAAAATAGAAGTATTTATTAATTTTCCATCTTTATTTTAACTCTTTAAAAAATAGCATCCACCTATGTTTGTTGTATACTACCTCAGTGGATGATGTTGGTTTATTCTACACTTATTCATTGTATCGGAATTATTATGAATTTATTTCATATTGAATATAACATTAATAATCCAAAAATATAATGCGTATAGTTCAATTATTTTAATATAGTCCCTGTAGTAATTGTGTGAATGGTAGAAAATTGATGTCATTTTATACATTTAAAATAACATTACAAAGAAACAATTATTCTTTTTGAGTTGTTTATTTTCAAATATATAAATATAGAAGTATTTTAATTTTTGAATCGAATGAACACTGTAATATGATATTTTTGATCTTATGTTAGCACCATATAGTGAAAATAAATTGATATCACTACATTGAAGGGGATTTGGAATCATAAATTGAACAACATAAAAACAAACATTGTGAGAAAAAGTAATATAATAAATTAACAATACAAGATAAAAAATAATACAATAGTTACAATAGATCATTAAACCCTATTAAACGGTGTTAAAAACATAGATCAAACGTCACCACTTATCTCTATTAAATAACACAATTTCATTGAAATCATTTAGGATAATACTATATTGAATAATATTTAAGGGTCCTTTTAGGTATAAGTCAACTCATTTTAATAATTTAATTTTATATTAATTTTACCATATAATAGGTGATTCTATGGGCCGTCTTCTAACATTTCAAATCATCTTAATAAAGTATCCGTAATCATCTCATCAATCATAACCTCTCTAATAAATGAAAATTAAATAATTAAATATTATAATAATGAAATAAATTTTTAAATTTTATTTGTAAATTATATAATTATTATAATATGACTATAAAATAATTGAATGTAAATATGATGACATTCTAGGAGCTATGTAATGGTTTCATTTAAAAATTACATTTTCTCTCATAATTTTTTCTTTATTTAATATCGTTTCTTCTTTGTCTCATTTTCATGACAATGTATGAATAAAAAAATATTTTAATTTCATTTATTTTCAATTTATGGTCTACTTTTCTCACTTATAGATTTATACATTATACCTTTTTTGTTTGTAAGATCTCCTTCAAACACTTTCTCATTTTTGATGATATATTCCATATCACCCTCTTCATCTATCTTATTCTATTTTTATGTTTATAATATTGTTTATTTATGTAATTTATTCTTCCCTATGATTATTTTTATGTTGATTATCGTGAATTTTTATTCCCTTTTTATTCTTTCATATGTCAAACCATATGATTTATATAAGTGAACATTTATATTTTTTTTAATCTTTCTATCAAAATTTATTATATATTAAATATATTTATTTTCTAGGATCTATTATTAGTAATATTTTTACTAAAATGATTTTTTAAATAATTTATAAAAAAATTTAAATTTGATTTCAAAAAGTTGATTTTTATTTATTTTTTAAAATAAATTACAAAAATATTAATATCACTTTTTCTAAATTTTCTTCTATTTTCCTATATAAAATTATCATGATTATTTTAAAATACTATATTCAATATATATATTTTATTCGTTGTTATTTTTTGAAATATCATTTTAATAAATTTATTTCTTTCCATAAAAAATTATTTTTTCATTTATTTGTATCAACACATCATAAAATTCAGAAAATATTTTCTTAAAACCTAATAATTATATTTCATTCCTAAAATTATTTTTCATTTATATCTATATTATTTCATATTAAGTACTTTTAAATATACTTATGTTGAATTTGTTTTAATGGTATCCTTTTTCATAAATGGATCATATATCAGAAAAATCCAACGATTCATTATCTCAGTTCCCAAGTTTAGATGGTGTAGTGAAAATTAAATCTCAATGGATGGTCTATATTTGTATTATCCTATATTTAACTATATAAAAAGATAACTTTTATATCAATTCCTTTCCTTTTTAAATGTTATATAATCAAATCATTATATTGAAGGGTGTTCACCTCAGTACCATTATAATCGAATGACTACAAAAATATTGACTTAATCATATAACTTTTATTCTATATGTTATGAATACAATTATGATTAATTGTAATGAATTAATTTTATTTAACTCTAAAAATAATGTATTATATGTATTTCCATTTTATTTCCAAGGTTCAATCAAGATATTATTTTTATGGTTTTGTAACGGTTTTATATTCATGTGATATGCATATGAATTGATATATCATTATAATAACGAGTGGTCCAAGATTTATACACAACTCCAATGTATTAGATATTGTTTTATATCTAATGTGATCCATCTGAGTTGAATAATTTATTTTTTTTATATAATTAATGTTATAATTTATATGTGATATTCATTGACCCATTTTTATGGTGTTCTAGCATGGATTATTGACCTATGATTATGATTCCTTTGTGGTGATGAAGGATCTATGTTTATGATTATCTATTTTAATGGAGGCTTCATAATACTATGTTATGTGGAAATGGATACCAATTGGTTATGATGGTAAGAGACACGAAAAATTAGTGGATCCACACATGGAAAACTTTAATATGTAAATTATATGGTTTTATGATTAATATTTTATATAGTTTATTCCTTAATATATAATTATACTCTCACAAATCATGATAACTAATGATTTCATGATTTTATTTTTTTATCATTCAATTACACCCATGATCATGTATCTTATATTTTTATAATTTATTGATAACATATATGTGTGTCACAAATTTTTTTTACAACTTTAATAGTGTTTCATATAGGTCTTTTCATATGATTCCCAATTTCCCTAGTTGATCATAGGTGAAAACAATATTTTTAAAAGATTATAAGGGGGTAATATGTAGGATTTCATTAAATCTATAGGTATATTATGTAATTCAAACTTAGTTCCCAAATAAATTAATATTTTCATTCCAGGATTTGGTTTTATATCATGTTATGGGTAAAAATATTATTTTTAGCACTACATCCAAAACATAGGATATAGAGGTTCATAAAAATATAGGTGACTGATTTTTATTGACATTCGGGAAATTACAACTAGTAAAATAGCTTCCATATAATATTTGATCTCTATTATAAATTATTATAATGAAAAATTCCTATAGAATATCTGATAATAATGTTTTTCCAAAAAAAATACATCAAAAACAAGATGAATTGAATATTTATACAAATTTATGAAATGTTACAATATTCTTGTAATATAAACATGAATGATGTGAATTCACTTTTATCTTGAAAATAGCATGAGTGATAGGAAAAGTGAAAAAAATTTAATATAAAATGTAATAAAAAACATTAAAATATATAAATAAATAAAACAAACGTCAGTATCATTGTATAAAGTAGAATATAAAAAAATGTGGTTTTAGATTATAATTTGAAATCCCCTAATCTAATTTAATTTTTCAATATATATTCAAGTTCATATCTAGTAAATTACTTCTATTTTAATATAAACATCTAGGAGGATAAATCCCAAAGTAGAAAACATTAGTTCCTTAAAAAAATCTTCATTAATATAAATGATCAAAATAACCAGATGGTATCCCCATATCTTCTTGGATCAAAACCATAAAAGAATAACTCCTTTCTCTATGATATTTTTAATCATAGGATATCATAAAAACAATGATTAACACATAAAAAAACATTGTGTTTTTTTATAAGTCCACACAAAAAAACCATTTGGATCGCCCATAAAATTAAAACAGATATAGGATCATTAAAATCAATAAGATCTTGATTATGTCCTATGTTATCAGATTTTTTATCTTTTTGTTCGTGTCTTAGTTTCAATTTATAAAATTTATCTATCACTAACTATTTAAGATCTTTAAGATATCGTTCATCTCTATTATGGATTTAAATTCATCATAGAAACTTATTCCAAATTTACATTGATTATTTGTTCCATTTATATTTCCCATAATGTCTTTTAATTGGATCATTAAATAGATTATGAGTGAATTATATTTTGATGAAAATTTTAAAAAATTATATGTAAAAAAAATAAATTAAATATTATTAAAAAAAGAGTGTATTTCCATTTAATAAATTAGGGATAAATACGAAATCATTCGATAAAATGAATCAATAGTCTTTTCTATGATAGGAATTATGGGTGATGTCATGACTGATTTTATAGAATAATTTTATTTTTACCTTAATTTTGGTTTTTTATATTCATTTAAAACTTTTGGTACATATAAAGGAGTTAATGTGATGAGTGTTATACTAGTTATGATTATGCTCTGACTGGTACCCCAAGCTATTCATCCACTAAAACTTGTTGGATTCCTTTAAAAGAGGATATGTATATTAGAGTGATGTGTTTTTTATAGGACTCTATCAAATGTTATTGGGATGGTTCTAGTGAGTTAAATTTCTATATTTTTTCTTTATAACTAAATGGTTTATTTCCTTATGATACATATAATCAATGATTTCCATAAAATCTATTGGATATTGTGTGTGTCTGTCTGTGTGCCTACATGGTTTCAACTAATTTTTTATGAGTTTTCCTTATTTCAAAAACCATATGTTTTTTTTTCAAAAATGATCTTCCATTTGAATATATTTTATACGCTTTATTTTCCTACTTATATGATTGGTATTATAAAAATAAATTAATAGATAATTTTTTATTATCCATTCGTGTTTATTCTCACCGCCAATATACACTTGTTTATATGTATATAGAGATTATTACAAATGAAAATTTTAAAATTATGGTTTTCTTTTCATTTGGAATGTGGCTGTAATTATAGGCTTAGACATATGTAGGTGTTTCATTGAGAGTGTTGTTCATGTGTTACATAGAGATGTAGTTTCATTTTTATTAATTTCGTATTGTATGGATTCATTTTGGGATATATATCTTAAAACACCTCATCGATCAACCATCACCTTCTTATTTTGGCTTATTATTATATTTTTTGGTATCATGTATAAAATATATCATTTTTATTAGATGGTTTTTAAAAAAATTGAATAATTATTTATTATTTGTTATTTGTTTTTATGACATGTTCCTAGGTTTTGGATTTATCTTATGACATTTTTTGTAAGATTTTATTTAAAATGGGTCTTTTTAATTTAGTATGATTTGGAAAATAATTGGATTTTTCAGAATATATTTCCATTATAAATTCATGTCATTTTTATATGGATTCATTGAGGGTGAATTCTAATTTCAAATAAATGGTTTATACCCTCACCATGTTCACAATACTATGGTAATTGGAACATGTTTTGGGCCTATGGGAATATAGGATTTGGTTTTGAGTTATAATGTTTTGGTGGGTATGTCTCAAATGTTAAAACAATAAAAGGGAATAACTAGGGATATAGGTCCCTTGAAAGCTTCATTATTTACCAATAATTTGGTTCCTCATATTCATTAATGATACTTTGTTAATTTTTTATTTCTACAATTTATAGAATAATATATAGTATAGTATTTATTATTTAAATTTCACTCCTATTATTCTAAAAAATCCAATGATGAGAAAATATCATTTTAGCTCACTATGTCATTTTCATGATTTAAATAATTCGTGACGTTAAACATGACTTGGTCATCAATAAATTGAAATATTAATCACCTTTGGTTGATTTAAAATTTACTAATAATTTCTAATAATGATCGAAACATATCTTTCATCCTTTAATTCTAGAATCAGACATGTTTTCCAAGATTTTATACTTCTTTAACTTCAAAACAATATCCTCAAGGATACCTCTATGGTATTTAACAGATAAATCAATAAGAATGAATATTAAAATAATTGGTTTTGCCCACTTAAGACCTAATTTTAAAAAAATCCATAGAGGAATCATATTTATGTACCCTCTAAAATAAGATAATGATTTCTCAAATGTACACAACCAAATTGTGTAGGGAATTAAAATATTTCAATGATCTCAGAAACATTGATGTATCTTTTTTGGAATCAATACATATTACAACTAACTTATTGAAACCACACCAAAAATTACAATGGAATTTATTATAATATAATATCTCCCAAAAAATTATTAAATCCTGATATTTTTAAATCACATATAATTTATTGTTCACTAAAAAAATGATCATTCTATGAAATTTATTTACATAGTAAAATATATAACATGGATTACAATCCACTTTTTTGGACAATGGTTATGGTTTGTTATAATTTTGTTTTAAAGGACGATATAGTTTTTGATGACGGATTGATCCCAATTCTTGTTACTTTTACCCATATATTATTTTATTTATAATAAAACAATTCTTATATGATTTTGGATTCTACTCAAAATTATAATTTTTCTACCAAAAAGATTTATTCTTATAATTTTCATAATTCATTTATAAAACACATTTAACTAATGAATTTATATTCTAAGGTGTTTTTATCCTTGAATTGAATTTGATTATATTGAAAAGATTTTTTCATTAAGCACATCACAAGAGGTGGTGCCTATTATTTTGGATGTGTTTGTGTTTTTTGGGGTACCTATAATGCATCAAGACTCATATTCTATTATTTTACTTTTTTGTATGATTTTTCATTTATTACACTAGGTTAATTTCCATTCATAAAAATATAAATCACATTAATATTGAAAAAAAGTAATGAACAATTTACCAAGGAATTGTTGAGATACCTTAGGGGTTATTATAATTAATTATATATTGATATTATAATTGATCACTAATAATTATATGGGGTTTAATCTATTAATTAAAATGTTCACTTGAAAAAATAGTAAAATATATATTATAGATACTTTGTTATAAATTTTTGGATTATTCTCATCATTCATGTATAAATTTTCCATCTTCATGGGTAATGTTTTTTTATCATCATACATCATAAAAATTTTAAATGGAATACATTAATTTTCAAAAAAAATATTTTCATAAGTACCCCAAATATCAATCAATCTATGTGTATGTTCATTCATATTCACCTTGGATTGATCACTTATGAGAAAAATAAATTCCCATATATATGAGAAATCATTTGAATCTCCAATGTACATGAATGTTTCAGAAAATTCAATAAAGATAAATATGAGGGAGTGTAGGTCCTCATGTTTCTTCAAACCAAACATAATACTATTTTTCCTCAAATAAATCTCTCTCATATTGATATCAATGTTATAAACATGAATCTAGGTTTTGATGATGCTTTTTGATTCTCAATTAGTGGAGGGTAAATTTTAATCTATAATTTTTATATCTCTAAGAATTATATGTGGTTTAATGGGTTATAATTTGAGAGTGTTTTACCCATGAAAATTCATGGTCCATTTAAGTCATTATGTTTTTAAAGTATTGAATGATAATGGCTAAAAAGGAATGACATTATCTTAATATAAATATCCTATGGTGTGTTCACATTTTCATAACCCAATCATGCAAAATGTGTTTTCTTAACAACTTGTTATCTTTTAAAGACAAAAACTAAACCTCACATATAAAATATAAAATATCAAAATATTGAGAAACAATTGATATACTCAATCAATATTTTTAACATTTATGTTCATCAATGTATTCAACGTTGATTAAAAATATTTCATTATCACCTATAGCATCTAGATTTATAATGTAATTGAAAGAATAAAATATATGTTTCCATTTTATAAAAAACAATCCCAAGTAATGATAAGGTATTGGTCTCAGGTTGATCCCATAAAGATAAATAGAATCCAATTTATGGTCTCACACTAGATGTAGGTTATATTACAATTTAGTCAATATTCTAATTACATAATATAAATTTAAAAACCAAAAACCAATCAAATTATAAAGAAATAATTTCATATTTTGATATTTAAAAAATATATATAAATCATGATAAATTAATATTTATTAAATAATAATAATTACCAAATTATAACATTAATTATATTTATATGATCATCTTCAAATAATATTACACCAAATAAAAAAATTATTATGATTAAGAGAATTAAAATATTTTAAAGTGAATTATCTTAATATATTTAAACAAAATATTACTAAAAATAAATTTTATTAATCCATCCACTCTATATTGTTTGATTTAATCTCTTATAGACCCATACATTTCATACATAAAAATCACATCATATTAGATGAATATTCAATTCATAACGTTATGATCCATACAACAATCATATAACACTAATGTCTTTGGAACTATGGATACATAATCAGGTTCTTCATAATATATCTATAGCATATTCTATTTTTTATTCATAACTATAGACTTTCATAGACCTATTAAACATTATAGATTTCTTCAGAACCATAGGAGAGGAAAAATTAGAAAGGGTGAGCTCCAATTCTTAGTAATGGAAAACTAAGAAGATATAAATGACCAATTAAACATAACTAGAGAATAAAGGTATGATATTATGAGCTTAAAATTTGAAAACCTGTCCCTATAATTGAAATATCATAATATCGAGTCATATAAAGCAGTTTGGGAGTCCTTATTACATGATTAATAATGAACCCAAAGAAAATTATCAATGAGAGAATAACATTGGAATAAGACATACGTCTGTGGAATAAATATATGCATAGAAAATAAATTTTCTATTAATTTTTCATTTCAACTTCAATAATAGTAGATTTGGTTAACTCCCGATTAAACAGTTTCATATTAACAGGTTCACACCAATAATTATCATATCTTATAGAGTCCCTTGTAAAATTGTTTCACTCCCTATTCTAGACTTTAATATCTCATGAGATATCTATAATTACACAATGAATTGGAGAAAAATATAATTTGTGGTCCACCCTTCACATATTCATAATAAATTCTAATGTCTGACATAATATCATAAAATATTAATAATATATCACGACCCAAAGAAAAAAAATCTTTCATAAACGTTTTAACAATTTATAATAACCCATGAAAAATAATTGGGTTTCATAAAGATCACAACAACATAATTATAAACTATATAGATAAATAAAAATAATTATATCCATTGATAATATCCAAATTAAATTATGAGTAACTTCTAATGATGTTATAATAAATTAAAGCCTTTAAAATATCAATTTAAATATTTATTGTGGAAAATACCATTTTAGTTTTAAATTTTTTTTGAAAATATAAGAAATTACAAATGAATAAAGAAAATATTTAAATTCAAAATAACCTTGGAAACTTGTAAGCGATACTTCCAATTATTGTGTATTGATGAAGGTGGTAAATTCGGTTCATGTCGGGTACGATAAAATAGATATTTTGTTATCATTTACAGTAAAAAATAATAAGTTCTTTATTTGGAAAACAACAATATGAATCTTTTTAAATAATTAAAATTTCAAACAATGGTAAAATATATTTAAAAATTAATATTATAATAGTAAAAAAATTATGAAATCAATGTTTGAAAACATGGATATGAATGGAAAATAATTTTTTACCAAGGATAAAACTAATTTCAGTTTTCTTTAATGATATTTTGGTATATTGATTACTTAACTTGGAAAAAATAAAGTAAGGAATGTATTATCAAGAAATAAAACTATGAGATTAAAATTCATTATAATATTTATAGATAGATATATCAATATTTTTATCGGAAACATTACCATAAATAATCCTTATAAACTTTGAGATTGTAACATAAATCACTTACGCCAATTTCCACAAGCATTGAGTGTGTACTAAACACATGTATAATAAATATGAATATATTATAATTTTAAAACATAATACATTACATAAATATAATATAATATATGATCCACTTGAAATATTTCAACACCAATTTATTCATATTTCTTAATTAAAATTTCCATTATCAATTGTAAATTATTTCATTTTTCAATAATATTTTGGTTCTATAATTAAGATCCACATAATTTGATCATGGTACCATCATCCCCATAATTTTATTAATTATATAAATATCACTTAGAGTAAATATATATATATATGTGTGTGTTTATTTTTCAATAAAATGTAGATATTGAAACATTAATTACATTGTTCAGGGAGATGGAAGGTCGTTTGTACATGTGAACATAGTTTTCACATTTTAATGGATGGAAGGAAAGAAAAATAAATATTAATTCAAATTTATAGAGTTTTTATAATAACATATATCTCATATTTATTTATTAAATCTATACCTTTTACGATCGTTTTATATATTAAATGAAAAATATATCAAATAATTTTGTAGAGGTGGTAGTCCACACATGCTCACTATTGGAATTTTATTCCAAATAGATTGGAAGGTAATATATTGGATATGATACTTTTATTAGAGAATATTAATTATTTAATAAATATAATATATATTCATTATTTTCATTTTTATAACCATCCATGTTATGTAGTGATGAAAAATTTGTTTCACTACAACGTAAAGAAGGTAAGTCGTACGCACACACAAGCAATGTTTTTTCTTTTCATAAGATGGAAAAGAGATTAAAATTTTTTATCCAATAATAATAATATATCAGTATATTTAAAATAAAAAATTTATTATTTTAGTATTGTTATAATATATTTATGTGAAGTAAAGGAACAAATAAACATTATACAAATATTTATGATTATAACCTATTTTTCATTGGACTTCCTTTTTATCCGATATTTTGGGTACTTAACATGGTTTTTTAGAATACCATCACCTATTACTCATAGATATGAACATTATAGTATAATTTTTTAATGTTTGGTCTTGCTATATGGATCATTGTTTTGTAAAGAAAATATATAATAGGATTACTATTATAAAAGAGGGAAATGACAAACCTGGAGTTAATAATGAGATTACAATATAATTAAATTATTCTAATGAAAAGTAATTCCGAATGGAAAAAAATTCAACTAAAAATTTCATAATGATTTAATAACCTTATAAAATGAAAGTTGGGTATTTTTTTTGGTCATTTTAAACCTTATATTTTATTTCAACACCTTTGTTCACTGATTTTAACCTTAAGTGCAGTAACGATTTTTTTAATCTTACAAGGCTGTAATTTAACTTATAAATTTCATAATAAAGGGAAATATAATGGTATTTATGAATTATTATAATCATACTTTTCCACAATAATTTTTTTAGGATTTTGAACTAATATAATAACAAAAAAGTCTTCATAAAATATCATTAATTTCATTTTTGACACTATTCATTTTATTTCACGTCGAAGTCTTGAAGATATTTATGAAATTCAAATATAAAACATTAACACATTACTAAAATGTTTTATTTATCTAAAATATTCTTGTAAGAAAATTGTTTACCCTATTTATAATTAGTTTAAAACAATTAAAATCATTTATTTTCTTTTTCTAATAATTGAATTTATATTGTGTTATCATTGAATAAGAATTTATTTTCATTAATATATAACTAAAAATTAAAAACCAAAAAACTAATTTCAAATGTTTATTATTTTTTAAAATAAACATTTTAAATAAAATTTTTCTCATTTTAGCCTTATGAAAAAAATATGAACATTAATGTCAACAGGGTGACATTTTGAATTTTTTACATAAAATAATATAAACAAAAATATCAAGAGGAAATGGTAAAAAAATGACATATATTAAAATTCAGGATTTATAGGTACAACTTTATTCAATCTAATAAAATAAGGTCACGATTTTGGTCTATTTTGAGATCATATCTCATTGTTTTAACCATACTTTAACTATTTTACCTTAACTGAGCTAATAAATATTTTCCACTATTAATGTTCATGATTTAGAAAAGGGTTCTATTTACCAAATTTGAACCTAATAATTACTAATTTAGATTATATTTTTCAATATTCAATCTCTATAAGTGGCCAAAATCTATTTTAATATAAATGCTTAAAAATAATGAAAACCTTTATTTGTAAAATTCAATTTAAAGCATAAAAAGTATCTTTTATCAAAATCATGAATATTCATGATTAAAATCGAATTAAATATATTATTATGAATAAAATGTATAATAATTAACATTAATATCAAATACAAAATATAATGGTAATTTTAAATTACATGATTTAATGAAAAAGAATGAATGTATGTCAAACATCAGTATTTTAACTATTTATGGAAAAATCAACCATTTCAGAAAAATATGTAATTTTCACCCAAAGTGAATTATGATATTATAAATTGAAAAATATTTATTAATAAAAAATTTAAATATTTTTTAAATATATTATAATTTCCACACAAAAATGTAATAAAAATCATTTTTGAATAAAATTCCTTTTTAAAACATCAAATAACTTTTCTAAAAATTGAGTGATTATTACTAAGAATTAATCAATGTATTTTTTTTGATGAGGATGATTATTTTTATATTTCATAATGTTGTTATTCATATTCAAACACATAGATAAAAAATGTTTGCATCATCACATTTGAAAAATAATATTTTTATAATATATCTCATGTCATTTAAAGCAATGTGTTGCATGTTAGGCATGCATTTGAGATTATTATTCCTAAATTTTTGGGTTTCTACATTACCTCCCCCCACATGAAATTTTTTTGATGAAATTTTTTTAAATCCATTGATGGATTAAAATTTGAAAGCACTTTTATTGAAAACCCACATTTCATAATGGCAAAATAAATCTTTCACTTGAAAAGAGGGAAATATAACTAAAAAGGACATATTTAATAACAAAAACTATGTTTCCCAAAATTATAACATTATTTGGGACTACAAATATATACATGGAATAAAATAATAATTTCTGAATATTGTTGGAGAGTGATAGAGGTCACTGATCATTATAATGTTAATGAAAATGAAAATGTTAATGACCATAAAACCATAAAATAATGAGATTTGAATAGAACACCTATTCATTAGAAATGATAAAAATATGATAATATTTTTTTTCAGATCATTTTACGAGATTTATGGAATTATATTACTATATAAAAAATTAATATAAAGAAATATACATAGAAAACAAGTGTATCTTCATCCTTTAATCAATTTCCACAAAAATCTCATCATTTTCTCCAATATATTAGTAATCAAGAAAAATTTTCTATTCTAGAAGCGAAAAAATCAATTTTTAATGGAATTCATAATCCTAATGTTGTTATAGTTTAATTAGAAATTTTTTAATACCAATTTAGCCAGAACAAGTTAATATAATTCCGAAAATGAATAAACCGTCACAAAAATAAATAATATATTATTATCCAAAAAAAAATTAAGGTCTGAAGTTCTAAATAAATTTTTATTTAAATATCTAAACTAAAATTTATTCTATATATTCCTGATCATTTTTGAAAACAAATAGTTAGAGGGATTTGATATTATATTCCTCCAAGATTAATTTAACCTGTATCCCTCCATCAATATTAGCAACTCGTAAATTCATACTAACAAAAATGTATATTCCATAATCATACAATCTCAAAAATATGATAATTATATTAATTAATAGATTGAATCCCCATAAAAAATATATTTCATTTTATTCCAATATATAATTCAACCCTTATACCTCAAATTTCTTTAAAGGTGGGTCTGATGCCTCAATTTATTATTTAAAGTAAAGGCCACAATAGTGTGGTTAGGGGGAGACCCATTCCATAGCCCGAAGGCCCAAGGCCATCTAGCCTGAATACAATCCTTGAAAGACCTTTTCATGGCCCAAAGGACCCCTCAGCAAAAGGTAGTACTGCAGTACCTATGCTACTACAGTACCTGCTATAGTATAGCCTCCACTATAGTGCCCCCCACAGTGCCTCCACTGCTATAGTGTCACTGCTGCAACAGTACTTCTAAGTACTATTCAATTAAAATCACATAATATTAATTTTACATTAATCCTAAAATGGTTCTCTAGATAATGAAATTCATAAAAATATTTATCATACAGTCACAAATTCACATTTCAATTTCCACATTAGCCATGTCATATTTATCAAAATTTTAAAAACACATAAGTACCTCAACCTCAATGTCATGATAAACCCTAAATGTTACAAATACCTTTAAAAAAGTATCCACAAAATGTAAAGTCATTCTTCCTTTAATGATTTTTGTACTCAAACTCATACAAAAACCAAGGATTATATTATAAAAATTTATCCCAAAATAATCATAATAATCTTAAACATCCACAAAAAATAACCACAAAAGGGGGTCTCTAAAATATTAATAGTACAATAAACCATAACATTTTAAAATCATTATGGTATCCATAACACTTAAGTTAACATCTTAGAAAAATATTATAATCTCCAAGATCATATAAACCAATTTATAATAAAAAATATAGTGACCCATACATTACAGAAGTTAATTTCACATATTATTAGATAAATATTGATTTCAAAACATTATGATCAACAACATAATTATATAGGTAAAATGTCCTTGGAAACATGGATACATAAGGAAATTTTCCATAAGTTATCTAAATAAATTCCTAATATGTTCATCATATCCTGAACCCTTACTAGAAAAATAATTCAATGAACCTTTCTTTATAACTAGGAGAAATATAACATAAGAAAGGGTTCTCTCAAATGCAAAGTATTGGTAAAAAAACATGATATCAACAATAAAAAAACAAAAAATGATTATAGGAGTACATAATCATCTATCCAAAATTTTAAAACATATAGTTATTTTTAAATATCATAATCTTTAGTCGTGGACTAAATCATGGAAGTTCAAAAAACATGAATCATGGAGGAATCAATGAAAATGTTCAATAAGAGAATAAAATTAGAATAACACATAATATTTTGGACTATAATTATTCATGATAAATCTTTTCAATTATATATTTCCACATCCAATTCTATCGTAGTGAACTGTGATCACTCTCCAATACACAATATATTTAGACAATGTTAACTTCAATGTTTATCATAAAGAAAATTGACCCTTACTCAAATCGGTTAACACCCCATTTCATCCCTTATCATGTCAAAAAATATCCATATTTACCTTGTTTATTGGTGGGATATAAAGTAATAATACCACACCTCAAAAAATAATAATCAATCTATACGTTTTTCCTATGAAAAACAAGTCTGTCATCATATATTATAATGGATGGGAAAGAAAATCATTTCTGGATTTCAAAATATTCATTCCAATAAAAACTAATTTGGAAAATACGCAAAAAAAGTAGGAAAATGTTTTTATATGAACAAAACATGAAATATTTTAAAGTAATATAATCATTAAATACTTATTATAGTGGTGGTAAAATAAATAGTGGTTTAAAACATTAAAAAAATAACATTCCATTTATTATATTGAAAAAATCCTTTTTAAATATTAAATAATATTATGTCAAAAAAATAAAATTAAATAAATTCAAATGTGAAATAAAATTTATATTATAATTAATTAATGTCCTTATAAATATATAAATAATATAATTTTAAGAATATGGATATGTAAGAAAAATAAGTATAATATAATTCATCAAAACATTTCAAATGAGGTTTTTTCATATAAAGTGCCTCTTACCTCAAGTATAACTCATCATATATGCAACATGACATCTTGAATAAAAAAATAATTTTAATTGTTTTTATTCATAATATAGAAATTATATTAATTTAACCTTGTTATATTAAATTATTTAATCAACTATGTTCACATTGAATGTTTTGACAATTCTCAACTCAAATGTCAAAAATAACATCAGAAGCTTGACTACGGTTAAAGAGGTCATTGTTACACCATTTCTAGAAAAACAATCAAGAAAAAATATTATTTTTATATCTAAATTCTACATTAAAAGGAAATCATGACTGATGTTAATGAAATATGTACTGCATTACAATCATGGAGATGTATATTGTATATATGCATGAGCGTTGTTTTCACTTTTTGATGGATTGAATGATAGAAAGGTAAAGGATAATTCTCATTTATTGAGTCATTATTATATCATTTATATCATAAATATTATATATATTAATTAAATCTTTCATTATTACCATCCTTCTAAATTGGACATGAAAAATGTATCACATAACATTGTGGAGGTGGTACCTGACACATACGCATGAGCGGTGTTATCATTTTACAATAGTATTGATGGTAGAAGGTAGATATGATGTTATAATTACAGAAGGATAATTATTCCATAAATATAATATATTTATAATATAATTCTTTATAACAATACAAGTAAGGTGGTGAAGAAAACTAGATACATTACTAAATATAGACAATAATATGTATGCACAAATGAGCATTGTTTTTGCATTTCTAAGGATGGAAAAGGGATATAAATTGGTTATCCCAAAATCGTGATAACATATCAGTAAATGTATTATTCTAGATTAAATATTTTACAAGGGTCATAATATATTGATTTTATGTATAAGAGGAAATAAACATGAATGAGTCGAAAAAATGATTACCTCTTCTATTGTAGACTTCATTTAGATGCCCTCTTATGGTCGTATAGAAAGTTATTTTAGGAATATTGTAACATCTATATCATGTGTATAGAGGTTTAAAATATAACTGGTACGTTTTGGTTCAGATGTAGGCCTCGATATTATTTAAATAAAATTGAGAAGGGGTGTCATTTTATAAAGGAGGTAAAGGCCACACTTATAATTACTATGTATATTAAATTATAATTAACTCATTCTTGAGAAAAATGATTTCAATTTTAATAATATTTGAATAAAAAGCGGATAAGGCCAAAATATCATCATCAAATTAAAATTAGTTAGGTTTTGGTTTCATTTAATACTTCATCTTTTTATTCAATCCCTTCATTAACTCATTTTAACCATTATTATGGTAATAAAAGTTTTAATCTTCCAGAGTTATAATTTTATTTACAAGATAAAAATTTGATGATATATAGAAAATTCAAAATATATTTCATTATTTCCCATCATACTTTTCCAAATTCATGTTTTTCTAAAAAAATATAAAAAAAATATTATTTTTAATACCAAAAAATTAATGTTATTTTTCAGACTATTCATTTTCATTGAAATTAGAGCCATCAAGGAGGTTAGGTAATTTGAATATAAAACATTAAAACAACCGTAACATGTAAAATTAAACATTAGAATTCAAAGAACAAAATAATTATTCCAAATTGTATCACTTTTAATATTTATAAATTTAGTAATTTTATTTTTATATTAATTGAGTAAATAATGTGCCAACATTATGTAATCAATAAAGGATACTAACCAATCATTAAAAATTATAATTATATTACCATGATAAAAATTTATTATTATTTCACACAAAAATTTAAAAATAATATTATCCCCTTGTTATACTTATGAAACATTGGTAGAGACATTAATGATAAGAGAGTGACAATTTGAAATTTTCGTTACTCAAAATAATATATAGATAATTATCTAGGCAACATGGTATAGAATGTTTTTTAAAAGGTTGGGGCCGAAGTATAATTTATTATTAAATCAATGAAATGACCTCTTTTAAATCCGCATAGGGAGACCAATTACATAGTCCAAAGTCCAGTGGGCATTTAGCCCATTACATGGCCCAAAGGCCTATATTTTTTTCCCAAAGCCAATTCTGTGAATAATACTGCTACAGAACCCACCTTCTACAGTACCACACAGTACCCACCGCTGCTATAGTACCTTTCTGCCGCTACTGTACCAGTCATTTCTATAGTGTCGTCGCAGCTACATTACGTTGTAGTCCTGTAATAGTCCCTGCACCCAATGGGTTTTCAACCCCTATTTTCATGTAGGATTACGGGGTGCTTACCACTAGGCCAAACCCCAACTACACATAGTACAATATATATATATATATGATTTTTAGATTTATATGGTTTTGATTAATTCCATAAAATAAAATAACGGCTTGGGTTAGGTTGGTTTTTAGACATTATATTATAGTTCTAAAATAGTTTTAAACATTATACCCTTACTGAGGTGAAAAATATTTATCACTATTACTATTCAAAACATCAAAAAATAAAAGGTAAATATTTACCAATTTTTTAAATTATAATTTAAATATAGTATCCAAATTTTAATATTCAATTTCTAAAATTGGTATAAATCAATATAAATATAAATATTTAAAGTGAAACAATTATAGTTTTTAGAGAAATGATTTTCTATGTATAAAAAATAACTTTTATCAAATTAATGAATATTGGTGATTGAAATGGAATTAATAAGATTATTCTAAATAAAATGGATCATATTTCTATTTCAGACTAAGTAAAAAAATTGTGCTTCTTTTTAAATTACCTAATTTAAAGAAATTAAATGTTGGTAATTTAAAAATCTATTTTTATCACTATTAACATAATAATAAATCATTTCATAAAATATCAAAATTTCAACCTAATTGAATTCAAGTACACTTATTTCAAAAAAACTAATATAAAATTACTACATGGTGATTGAAGTTTTTATGATTTATACACAAAAAATGAAATAAAACACATTTATAATGAAATTTATTTCTAAAGAACAAAATGAATTTACTAAATATTGAGATCATATTTCTTAAATATTAATCAGTAAATTTATTTTGTGTAAGACCATTATTCTTATTTTCATAACCTCGAATTCAATTACTATGTCATAATAGTCACATTTAAAAAAATATTGTTATAAAATTTCACAATTCACTTAAAGATAGGTGTTGAATGTTAATAAAGGTTTCCATTTTAATATTCATAATTATTTATTCTCAAAACATTTTTTCAAATGATAATTATAAATAAAATTTATTATTAGTTATTATCATAAATATATTACCAATTTTTCATTTTAAAATTAAATTATATTAAATAATTTTAGTAAACATCCTTATTATAAAAATTATCTTCTCTTTTTGTGAATTAACTTTCCATGATCAATCTAATTCCAATCATGAATTTATTAAATCTCATAAGACAGTAAATAAAATAAATATTAATTATAAAAATAAAAATAAAAAATAAGTTATAAATATTTTCTTAACTCCAAATGAAAAAAATTAACAAATTAATTAAAAAAATTATACTATTAAAAAATAAACCACACATCTCGGTAATAAATTTTAGTCAAAAATTATTTCCTTATTTTATAAAAAACGTGTTAATTTTTACTCAAATATTTAATCATAAATTCTAAAATATTGAATATATATATTTCATAAGAATCCATTTCACGATTGATCACCATGGTGTTATATTCATGTATTTATCCATCAAAGTTGATAATGTTGGATAAAAAATCTCAATAAAATTCCATGTTTATATCTCTTAAAAAAAGTCCACACCACCATGAGATTTTCATTGATATCCATTTTTTGAATATCCTGATATAAAATTTATTGCTCATAAAAAATCACATACCAAAATGGTATATCAGATTAATTTCATCTTTATATCCATTATAACATTATTAAATGTGAAAAATACATTAGTAAACTTAAAGCATAACATGTTATAGGGATGTAATAATAAAATATCCATATTAATTTTAGTGAATTATGATAATGTGATAGAATTAATTTGGAATCTTCTTTAAAAATGTATCTAAAAAATCAAGATTAACAATGACAAGATTTTATTCATCAAATATTATTTTACACCCTATAATTTTTTATTAATATATATCATATAATAAATTAGTAAATAGTGTGGTTTGATACAATACTTATTATTTTTTATAAGTTAATATTTTTTTTATGTTCTATAGATCTTTTGGATCAATTTTAACCATACACATTTTTTGATCAATATGAAATTGTACCTGGTTTCATTTTAAAATTTACTTTAGTCTTTTACCAAATTTCATATATGACACTAATTTTTATTAAAATATTACTAAAAAAATTTGGTAATTAAATACATTTTTTTATTAAATTTTATCATTAAAAAATTTAAAAAATATGTTTATTGAAAATTTCACAATATTGGTATGAATTTGACAATGAACCTTATAATTAAGGTAGGAACTAAAAATATTTGGCTAATAATAATCAAATTTAGAACATTTATGTGTATGTTAAAGAATGTGATAAAAAATTTCTGATTATGGTAAAATTTAATAAGTCATATCTGAAAACTAATGAATCTATAAAGTTGAAATTAATTTTATCCATAGTCATCTCATCCATTTTGGTTTTTCCTATAATCAAAAGAGAAGTGAATTATTGTACAACATAAGGATTAATCTGTAGGGTAATAATCTTTTCTCTTATTTTTTTAACCTATAAAAATTTACTAATTCTTTTATTCTTGTGTTGTTCATTGTTATAGTAAAAAAAATACCAACCATTCACTGATAATGGATAGTGACTAAGATTATTCAATGAAAAACATCTACATTACTTAGTTTAGGATCATCATTATCAAATTAAAATTGAAATATGACAACCATTATGTCATATGTTTTATCCTTACATTTTAACTTATTTTCTCAATGATAATGATACTATAAAATTCAAGCATGTGGGTGGATATTTTATTAAATTATTTTTGGACTCATAGAGTCTCGTGTTGTCGTATTCTATTTAATTTTAATTTTCCTTGTTTTTATTTATTCTATTTTTCTAGTTTTTGGGTTTTATTTTATCATTTTAATAAAAAAAATTCTATAAAATTTATTTCTGTTGTACATCTGCTTTATAGACCATATTATTAATGGTGAAGTATCTGTTAAATAAAAATAAAATTTTTTTATTAAAATTGTGAAAAAAATTAATTTCTGGGGAATTTTTTTAATTATTACAATAAGTTAGCATCATTAAAGAAACATTTCAGAATACTATTCCAATAAACTATGAAATATTTATTTATAAGAAAATTTTTTTTTTATTTTTTTTTAAAAGTTTTTATTGGATTAATTATTACAAAAAAATATATTATAACTATAATTTTAAAAAATATATTATTGTTAATAAGGTATTATAATAAAATAATGGGAGACCCAAATTTTCATCCCCTAAATTTTATATGAACAAGGTTGAGGTATCTCATTCCTCTCTTCTTCTCCTCCTTCTTTATCATCTTAACCAAGGATCATTATCAAAGTCTATCATTTCTGTAATACTTATTCATTTTCATCTTTTTATTACTCTTCTTCATATTTTTCTTCTTATTCTTCTCAATATTCTTTTACATCTACATATTTTACCTTACTTATGTTTCACTATTTTTCTTTTGTTATGTATTTTAAATTACGGGGTTATCAAAAAAGTTAGGGGTTTTCATAAATTTTTAGGATAAATGGTTTTTTATCAATAGTATTCATTGATCAGAAGTTTATACAAAACCGGGATGTTTTTTAAGAAATTACATTTTGTTTTGGAAAATGAATCAACATGATTCTCAAGATTGGGATATTGTTGTGTTTGAATAAGGTATGTTTTGGATAAAAACATATTACATTACTTTTATAGTACATAAATTTTTTAATTCAATTATTTATTTTGAGTAAATAATTTTAAATACAACTTACATTATGTATTTAAGTATTTTTTTGTTTGATAATGGATTTTGATTAAATTTTAAATCCTAAATAATTATATTGAATATTTTTGGATTGTTTTCTATCTTTCTTTAATTATGGTTGTAATTAACTGTTATAATGGTAATCGAGTATGACCTTGAGGGTTTTATTTTAAGAATTTTAAATAGACATTAATTATTATTATTTATTTTACCTTACACTGGTGTTATTAATTTTAGATTATTATAGGGAATAATATAGAACATTATTGACCTGCTTTTATAACCCCATGCATTTTTATGGTTATGAATTTCAGATGGAATTTTATTTTTTTAACTATTAAGAATGAGTCATTTTTAAAACTATGATTTTTGTAGTAATTAGATGTGTTTGATAATTATTAGTATTTTCTTTTGGATGTAGATCCTGGTTCTTAATGTGTCTTGCGTGCTCTAGTGAATCTTGAGAGCACTAGGATAGATTTTGGAAGTTTGGAAAGGGTTTCTCCCTCTACATTATTACCTCATAATTAGAGAAAATATTAGGGGAAAACAATGGAAAGTTTTTTTATTGGGTTGTAGATCATAGTTGGAACATGGTTACAGATAATATATAAAAAAATATTAATCACAAATTAATACAGATTATTATGTTTGGTGAACTTTCTAGTAAATTTTATGAACAAACCATATGAGGTATATATCTTACAATGATTCCAACCACACAATTCGAGAAAGGTTTGGAAATCCATGTCAAAATGGTGTGGTTTTGAAACATTGATTAATGTTTTTTAATTTAATCATTTTATACTATATTGTTCTTATCCTAAACCACCTTTCATTACCCTAAATCACCTAAAATGATCCAGAGGGCTCTTACACCTCTCTTCCAATAATTTACCTTGTATTATATGTGGTTCAGTGATACTTCTTATCCTTTTGAGGACAGAACACTCACCCCTATTCAGTCTTCTTTTCATAATCTCTGTCTTCCATGAAATGACCCAATCGTTTCATACATAAATATTACATATTATTAGAAGTATTTTTGTTACCTAACACTATGATCCATTACAAACCTAATAAGGTTTTTTGTGTTTGGGAACATAGTTATAATAAAAATAAGACATAAATGATTTGTATCATATCCCAATATAATATTCACAACTAACACCATTTTTGACATATAACAACTAAAACCATTCTTCAAATACATATAAAAATTGAACCTAATAAAGGGTCAGATCAGATACTCGTTCATGGTAAATAATGTAGATATCATAATAATTTAATCATAACATCAGAATATATGTGTATGAATATGAGAATAACATTTGAAAAAATATACCCAATATTTAATATATCAAATTCACAAGTTTTGGAATAAATCAATGTAGTTAATATTAAATAAATAATAATGTAATCAATGAACATGATCCATTAGTGAATAACATTATCCTAAGATCATATCGTAAAAGGTTAATATATATTTTTGAATAGTTATAATAAAAGAAAACTTATGTAAAGTATACAAACTAGAAAATTTTTAAATGTTCATCTTGGAATAACCACTCAAGTATCTACATTATTCTTTGGATAACCTCCTGTAATCCCACATTTTATTCTTGGTAAAACCTACTATACCACAAATTTGTGTTCTTGGGAAAACCTATCTTTTACCATGTTTTCTTATTAAAAATTATTATTTACCAAATGAATTTGAGGTTTATAATAGACCAAAATATCACATAATAATAATAAATTCATAAATATTCCATAAGATTGTAAAATTGTTTTTCATTCATTATAACATAATTCATGGAAAATAAAACAGATCTCATCAATATTATATCCTTATAACAATAAACCATCCCAAAATATAAAAAGATTGGTATCCTAGATTCATATCCCCTAATGAAACATAACTAACATCAAAGGATGTTTAACTAGACAAAATATGTCTTTAAAAGAACATCATAACATTTCTTTTGGGTTTACCATTACAATTTTGAAATCAATAATTTTAAATTTAAAATTTTCAAACCTTTTATGAAAAAAATTTATATGAATATAACCTTAGTGACTTATAAATAAATATTGAAAAAATAATAGTCTTTATGGTGGGAAAATATGTTCATAAATTATATGAAAAAAATATTATGTTCAAACATTTGGTAAAAATCACCTCTTTTGGAAAATGGAATGAAAATAATTATAAAAAAATTATAAATTAAAACATGTGTTAAATTTTCTTTAATAAATCATTTTGTGAATAGTGAAGTTATTATTTAAAAAATATTTAGAAAATGTAGACATGGATAAAAGCATTTCATAAGAAAAGAGGAAATTAAGGTCAGTTTTCATTCCAAAATAATTCATAATTTTGATTATTTTAGGAATTGAAAATTAAATTAATCCATGAAATATATATAAATACAATTATTGAAGAAAAGGAAAAAAAAATTTTATGCATATTTCATGTATTTTAATCATTAATAACTTATCATAAACAATACCAATAAAAATGATGTTGTAATATAAAAAACATACAAAAAGTATTATATTATCTATAATTTCTCTATGTAAAACCCCATTATTTGATATTTATTTCCATTTAAATAAACATGATGAAATTGGTAGCTTTTTTCACACACAAACCTGAATCTAAATGAACTATGATATATTAATCATTTGTAACATAACAATTGGATAGGAATGAAATAATAATATTTACAAAATTCTGATATATAAATAGAAATATTTTACTAAATTTAAATTTATATAATAAATATGAATATTTTATTAGTAATTTATGTGTGAGATTATTTAATGATTAAAAGATATATTTTTCAAATAAATTTATTTTACTACATGTGTTATATTTTTATATAAACAATTTATATTGATCAATATTGAAAAATTATTTTAGTGAAATGTATTGATAATATATATTTATAAATTAATAACCATTCAAATATTGTTTATATAATATTTAGTAATGGTTAAAATTCATTTAAATTTAATACGAGATATTTTTCCAAAAAATCATTTTTATATGGGAATTTTCTTATTTTTATAAATTACATGAATAAATATTGATTAATTTTCTAAATGAAATTTATAAATTATATAAAAGATAAAATATTTTGACAATCATTTATTATTTTAAATAGGAAAATAATCAACATATATAGTATTGTGTTTAAAAATAATTTTCTTAAAAAAGGGTTTTCGTTGTATTTCAATTGCTTAATTTAAAAATAATTTATTTCACTTATATAAATTGAATTTGATAAAATTGATTCATTATTTTAAGTTAAAATTTATTAATTTTTTAATGGGTCCACGTTTATTATGGTCTTAAATGGAAAGTAAAAAACTGTAAATAAAATTACAACAATTTAGGTTACAACATGTTTAAGAAAGGGTTAAACTAAAAGTTATGGGTTATATTGCTACATAAAATTGTAAAATTAATTTTTTATGACATGTCGACCCTATGTTATCCTAAAATGAAATTATTGTACATTTTTAGATAATTTTATATGAAAATGGTATTTTATTATTTAAATCTTTTATGTAATTCAAATTGTGTCCGATATCTCACTTATAAAATAACACCTCTTCTACTCTATTCTCCACACATTGAGAATCTATTATCACAACGAATTCCAACAAAAATCCTTAAATATAATATAGTATAATTTTATAGATATATGGTTTTATTATAATACCATCCTCTTAAGGATTAATATCTTAGTCAATAGTGGATGTCAAAAAAGATATATCACTCTCAATCCTATACACTCAATTTAATATCTTCCTTAAACATATATAAACCTATTATATCCATAGTAACGTGATTAATAATGTATCATAAATATACTAATATATTATTATTATTATGGAAATAATAATCTACTTCATTTCAATTAAATTTGAAATAAAATTATCGCTTGTGTGTACATATTGATTATCACATCCACACAACGATAAGGTTTATTTTTCATCATTGCCTCACATTGAAGAATATAATGAATTATTTGATAAATATATTTTTTATTAATGTTATAATTATGATCATTAAATGATAAAATAATATATATATATATATATATTATTAATTTCATTGAAAATGAAAATTGTGTTCTTGTATACATATAGACTAACAACTATATGAAAGGTGTATTAAATTTATATATTTATAAATTCTATAAATTTTTATATATATTTATTTAATGAATATATTTTATATTTATGTAATTATTATCATTTAATATATGTTATAACCATTATCAGAGTATAAGGACAAGAATTTTTTAACTAAAACATTCATGAAAAACAATTCAATTAACACACATATACAGTGATTTTGTCCTGACCCATCCCCCGAGGCCCGTGTCATAACTACCCAAAGCCTGCCTTCCATAGGCCAGGGGTTGGCGACTAGCACCAAAGGTGTAAATTAAAATAGAAATAATTATAATATAATAATGGTGTTATTATTTTCGTGGGGAAACTGTATTTTGACAATATATTCTTTGTGTGATCTCGGTCTCAGGAACAGTTAGCGGTAGTGAGACCTTGACTTAGAGACGGAATTTATGAGTCCAATATTGGATTCCCTTTTCAGTTTTTCGTATCGCGTACCTTAAACGCTCATACATCAATAGATTTAATATTATTATAAAATCATCGACCTGTGATAACTCATGCGTGTGACATCTGATTGGATTTCAGTTAGTGGATATGTAATCCTGTCTTTAAGATGGTCGATTCAAGTATAATGCTCGATACTAAATTCTGGTTCGTGGCTCGGGTCCACAAAACACCCAATGATAATAATAATATTTTTATTACTGGATCTTGTATCTGACATATCACTCTCATACGGTGTCAGAATGACGAACCATCTGGAACGTTGCAACCCTGGAATTAAGATGGATGTTTGAAGACCAATATTGGATATTTAAGTCGAGGTTGAGGTGTGGGCCCCACGAGGCCCGGTTCGCCCATGTTGCGGTGAAATGGAACTTTTTCACCAGCTATCCATTTTGGACAAATGGAAAGTCCATATCGTGTGTTTTTTAATATGTATCACAATAGTGTGACCAGTTTGGTTAACCAGTGTCATTTGAAGTACGACTGGGTTGGATCGAACATGAATCCAACCGAGCCCTCGGTAATAAAACACTTATAACTTAAGGCCTAAACGTCCGATTGATGTGTCGTCGACTATGTTGGATTCCTCATGATGAGATGGTTCTTTTGGCATACTTCACCTTTGGTTTGGATGCAGTTGGATTATGGTCGGGTTGGATTGTACCCTAAATCCAACCATTCACTAGAACGGAAATGCCAATAACTCACATAACAGGCGTCTGATTGACGTGCAGTCTATTGCATTGAGACCCATATAACGAGGCGGTCCTTTGAGAAACTTCTACGTGAGAATTCGTGACACTTGGAAGTAAATACCAGTAGATCGTGGAGCTGAACCTCTCAAAGACGAGCATACGGAGTGCAGAGACTTAGTAGTTGTAGACCTGACGACTGCTAAACCAATTCGACTCGGAGAGATTTGATTAGACCAAAGGATAGATCTTCTGGTATTTGACACCAGCCAAACTGGCGGACGGTGCATACCGACAGAGCACGTTGCACGAGTTGCAACAGTAGAGGCCACCGAGGATACAAGGCGAGGCAGATTCCCAGGTAATAGTGGACTGGCTGGAGGAAATTTATAGAGTTCTACAACAAGTTTTGACATTAGTAGAGAAGATGATGATCTTAGCTACGGGTGTTTTCCAGTGAGTGACCATGAGTTTGCTCTTCTTATTGATGTGGCTTCAATACATGGACTCATGCCTAAGATAGTACCTTCAGGTAGTGTGCTAGCTATATCACAACCTGTTGGTCAGCAGTTCCAACCGGCAGTACCGGTAGATGATATATGTAGGCGTAGTGCCTTACAAGTGTTTCAGCAATAGATACCCCTCAGTTCTTGAGGTGAACCTAACTCAAACGCGGCTGAGGACTGGATTGAGGAGGTAGCTGAGAGTTTTCTAGAGCTTATACAGCTCCTGCAGAACGACATATCGGTAGCTGTGTATCCATCGAGGCGTACCAATCATTCCAAGTACTTGATGAATACGATACGATCAGTGCATTAGAGCTAGGACCTCAGATCGAAGTGTGTTTAATGTACATTTGAGCCAACAATTTTCCTCTATGCATTCTTACTTATGATAGGGTGCTAGAGAGAACCTTTGTGGTTGAATTTTCTTTGGTTGAATGGATACAACTAGAGAATGTTAGCATTGATAAAGAAGGTAACTGGCACTAGTATTAGAGACTTGGGCATGTAAAATGTTTCAAGAAGAGGAAGTGATAAGGATAGATGAATCTACAGAGTAGTAGACATGGAAGCAGAGCTATGAGAGCAGCATGTGGTGGTGTACATTTCGACATGTTACAACCACCCACCTTTTTTGTCCCCACCAAGGCATAGGGAGCTGGAGGGTAGGGGAAGAGAATAGTTTCATACGGTCAAGAAGTGTGACCTTGGGGATCTAGGAATGATTCGAGATACAGTCTGTGTCTACAACGAGCTGCTGTATCAATAGACATAAGTACAAATCATTCCTTCCTTCCATGAATCATGTCCTAGACCTAGAGATTCTGGTTAAAATCGTTGGCTTGACCCTCACATCTAGAGATATCTTTAGGAGGATACTTTATAATCACACTTACGTAGACGGTGTGATCTGACGCTTGAGGCATGAGTTTCGGTTGTAATATTTTGGTGGCAGCGTCGAGGCCTTACGACGTTAGTTTGGGTATGGACTAAGAAACCACAGTTCATACACAGATTGATTGTATTAGGCAAAAGGTTGTGGTTTATCTACATCATTGGGATGGGGTATTTCCTTATTCCTCTAAAACAGAAACCCATGAAGAACAGGATAAACTCAAGCTTAGGGGGGTGTGGCCGATCACTCTTGAGTCGGGCAGCATGACCCTCATGGCAGCAAGAGTTTTGAGTATTCAGTTACTCCAGGACTATGACTTCGAGATAGTTTATACTCCTCTGAAGGGGAACGTTATTGTGGATGCACTCAGCAGGAGGACTGATATTCAGCTGCTAGAAGAGGGGACAGAGCAATTGGCTGCCTTACATATATCATTTGTGGATAGAGATGGTGCAGCCTAACATCAGTCTCTTACAGTCACTCCTCCTTCTTCATCAACAGAGTAGGAGATATGGCTTACCACCTGGCCCATCCACCTCTGTTTCACCGGGTGCATGATGTCATCCATGTATCTCACCAGAGGAGATGCAGGCATGACCTATCCGTCATCATCAACCACGGGGAGATGAACATCGATGAAGGGGTGACATTCTCGGAGGTTCCAGAGGAGATCGAGGATCGACAAGTGAGGGTTCTACGTGGATGGCCAATTATTCTAGTGTGCATTCACTGGTAGAACAGGATCCTCCACGAGAGCACCTGAGAGCAGGAGGCTCAGATGCATGATCAGTACCCTCATTTGTCTCCTTAACATGCGTTTTAGCTATAAATAGATGTAAAGCCCTGAGTTGGGGTTAATGTAAAGACCCATAAATTTCAAGGAAATTTTTTTCTCAAATTCTTTAAAATTTTTCGAGTCTGTAGTTTCTGACGACACATGATTCCAAGGCCAGGTGTGCCTGGAATAATTTTCTGATGTTTTTTTAAGCTTAAATTAATGCGCGTAAATAGTTTTACTAAAAAAGTAGAATAACTATTAAAGGTTTACTCAGATCAGAAATCTGGGGGCATCGTTGTGCTCAGGATGGAAAATTTTCCCCAGGCGCGACATAAGTTTAGTCAGCGCGGGCCTCCTGTGAGAAATTTCAAAAATGGCATAACCGTAAATAAAGTAATTAAATAAATTATTTTATTTTTCAAATGGTTATAACTCACAAATGGTATCTCGGATTAAAAATCTGAGACCACCTCTGAACTCGTGACGGCATAATTTATATAAGAAGATACTAACTTGGGCTGGAACAGGCCACCAGAAAATGATAGTTCTTTACCGCAAATAAAATAATTTAGTGACAATTATTTTATTGTAAAATTCATAACTTCTAAAATCTAACTCGGATTGGACTTCTGAGAGTATCGGTGGGTTTTTTGGGGCATGTTGTACTTAGGTAGAGCCTAAACTCGACTGGAATGTGTCGAGGGAGACTACAAATAATTTTCCGAACTTTTTTTCGTCTACGTTCAGTTAACGTACGAGCGGGTTTTTCTATCTTTTGAACCGGTGCTCGGAATTGAAATCTGAGGGCACTGATGAACTCACAGCACTGGTAATTTCATAAAGGAACATTTAACGCAGTTTCGTTTTATGAGGGTTGAGAATTAATAATTGGGGATTTAGAATTAAATAAATAAAATTGGTTGTACACAATTTTATTTATATCTATGGTAGTTAAACCCAAAAAAGGGGAGTTATGGGTGAGACACACAACCACCAACTACCCATGTGTGGATAAATTAGAGGTGGGTCCCATAGGATCCCTAACCTTTCATCTCCCCATAAGCTCTCTTAAACCCCCCTTAAACCCCCATTTTAATTAATTTGTTAACTCCTTAACTCCCCTATTAATGAGATCTCTCCACCTTCCTCAAATTATATTTGTAAACATAATTAAATTAATGGTTTCATTAATTAAATTGTTGCATCACAATTTAAATTATTTGTTATTGCATGAGACTTCTTTAAATAAGAGAATTATTTTGTAATTTTTGTGATAACAAATATTTCAGTGGGGAACCATTGGAGGACTATAAAGAGAGGCGTTCTTCCTCCCACGAAGAACGCGAAGTCATCGATGACATGCCTTCTATACGTCTTCCTCTAGATCAAGGGAGGAAATAAAACCGCGGATAACTCTCCAACAACGATGGTTCGTTCCCCACATTGATGGAGAGACAAAGCTTTCTGCTTCTACGATGAACGAACTATATTGGAGGTAGGGGATTTTTGTATATTTATATGTTCATTTTATCATTGTGAATTCCTTACACCAATTGAATTTTCATGACGAACGGGAATTAAATGAATTAATTCTCGGATCAAAAAACCATGGGTTGAATCAATTTCTAATTGTTTTTCATGAAAATATTAGAGTATGATGAATATCATTTGGTCAATTCCACATGTTATTGATTTTAAAAAATGATGGTCAAACCAAACACGGCCATCGATCCGCACACAAACCATTCCCTTTTCAATTTCATTATCCGCGTGTTCTTCATCACAAAATAATTAAGTGCATTAAACACTCAATGTCATGTTGAGCGCAGAATACGGGCGCGGAGATCTCGATTATAGGAATTTGAATATGCGGTTGTCACAATTTCCGAACATAGAATAGAGATGCAGAAGCCCGTGGAAGGGGCGACGTAGTAGAGTAGGGCAGTCTGGCGTGGCTGGTGCATGCGCGTATAGCAATAATGGGAAAGGTGGCTTCAGTCGGTGATGAGTCAGATCAGGCAGCGACACGAGTAGGTCGTGCGGCGGAGCCCTGTGCGAAGCGGAGGTGCAGTTGGTTCTTGGTTCGTGTACAGGGGTGAGAAACTTTGAAAAGAGGAGTTACATTGCAGAGAGAAATTAAGAATAATGATGATTAAAGAAAGGGGAAATAAATGATAAGGGAGGATGAAATTGTGGGAGGGTTGTGTGCTAGAATGTGTAGAGCGTGAGTGAAAATCAATGGTTAAATTAAATTAAAAGTAATAATAATATAATAATGTTATTATTGTTTTCATTGGGAAACCCATATTTTGACAGTATCTTCTTCGTGCAATCTCGGTCTCACGAAGTTTCAGCGGCAGTGCGACCCTGACATCGAGATGGAATTTAGGAGTCCAATATTGGATACATTTTTCAGGTTTTCGGATCGGGTACCTGAAACGCTCGTACATTAATAGATTTAATATTATTATTAAATCTTCGACCTGCTATAACTCATGTGTGTGATGTCTGATTGGATTTCTGTCAGTGGTGATGTAATCCTTTCTTTAAGACAGTCGATTCAAGTTTAATGTTCGATACTAAATTCTGGTTCGTGGGTCGTGTCCACGAAACACCCAATGATAATAATAATTTTTTTATTATGGGATCTTGTATTTGAAATATCTCTCTCATACGGTATCGGAATGAAGAATCGTCTGCAACATTGCGACCCTGGAATTAAGAAGGATGTTTCACGACCAATTTTGGATATTTTAGTTGAGGTCTAGCTGTGGGCCATATGAGGACCGGTTCGCGCATGTTGCGGTGAAATAAAACTTTTTCACCCGCTATACATTTTGGACCAATGGGTAGTCCTTCTCAAGTGTTTTTCCATATGGATCACAATTGTGTTACTGTTTTGGTTAACCGGTGTCATTTGAAGTACGGCCGAGTTGGATCCAACATGAATCTAACCAGGCCCTCAGTAATAAAATGCTTATAACATAACCACCAGACGTCTATTGACGTGTCATCGACTATGTTGGATTCCACTAGATGAGACGGTTATTTTGGTATACTTCACCTGAGGTTTGGACGCAGTTGGATTACAACCAGGTTGGATTGTACTCGAAATCCAACCAGGTCCCCGGAATGGAAATGCTATTAACTCATAGACCGAGCATCTGATTGACGAGTTGTATATTGCGTTGAGACCCCTATGACGAGGCGGTCCTTTGAGATACTTCTACGTGAGACTTTGTGACACTTGGAAGTAACGACTAGTAGCTCATGGAGTGGACCCTCTCGGAGACGATCATACGGAGTGCGTAGAAATAGTAGTTGTAGACATGATGACTTCTTGACCAATTAGACTTAGAGTGATTCGATTAGCCCATTGGATGGATCGCACGGTATTTGGCGGCAGACCCACGGCGGACGGAGCACCTGGTAGTTGGCAGCAGACCCACGGTACTCGATAGGAGGAGTACCTCTGTAGGCTCTTAGGGGGAGCGCCTAGTATTTGGCGGCAGACCAACAGTGGACAGAGCTCCCGTTGTATGGAAGCAGACCCACGGTACTCGACATGAGGAGTACCTCAGCAGTCTAAGGTTAGTGAGTAGCACCCCGGAGTCATGACAGGGCCATTGTACTTAACAGAGAAAGAGTTCTCTAGGAGTTGTGGTTTTGATAATGAAAATCCTGGTTTGAGCTGATTCGATGACCTTTGTGTCTTCCTCATGTTTTAGATGGGTGACTTGATAACTTAGGTATATGTATAGGCTTATACCTAAGTAAAGGTTATCTATTGATATCTTTCTTTATGGTTTATCCTTGTTGGATTTAGTGAGACATTGAGGGTCAAGGGGTCCCTACTGAGTATCGTTATACTCACCCCTACATGAGCTATGCATGTACCTCGTTGTGTTGGATGCAGATGACGAACAGTGCTGACCGAGGGAGAGTGTATGAGGACTGGACGGTACCCGGAGGTGGATACTCGGCATGACGACACACGGAACGGACCAATTGATGCTGAGTCCTGAGGGGAACATCTGTACTAACCCTTTAGCTAGGAACCCGGAGGATGATCCAGGAGTTGCTTCGATTTTCCAGTTGATTTTCTTTCTTTCAGTTGTAGTTGTACCTTTTTTTGGGCTTGTATTCTGGCCCCTTTATACTTTCATCACACTTGTTATACTGCTTTACTTAGTGTATTCTTCCACTTATAAACTGGTTTTGTGTGTGTGTTTACGTTTTATAAATGAAATTCCTTCCATGTTATAGAGATTTACGCCTTTGGTTCTAGTTGTCAGCCCCTGGCCTATGGATGGCGGGCTTGGGGTAGTTACGACATGGACCACGGGGGACGGTTCGTGACAGATTTTAGTAAAGAATATTAAAAAATTTGGTTGGAAATGTTTTAACTAGAACATAAATGAAATTTTAGGTATTAATATGGTCAATTTAAATATATATAATTAATTTTAATTTATTATATTGAATTATTATGAACATAATATGGAAGTAATACTTGAGATATGAGTTTTTATGCCACAATCTTATTTTTAACAAAATTGTTTATCCTTAAATTTATTACAGATGAATGTATAAGATATATCTATCAAAAATGAAATTTATTTTATTATAATATAGTTATTTATATAAATTAATTGTTTTATTTTATTTTCCTCACCCTATGTACTTAACTGTTCGAATGAATTTGTTTATGGAATAGTTACTTTGGCGTTCAATTTGGTCAGAAATATTTTTCATTCATGTATATATTTTATTTAAATTTTTTAAAAAACATTAATAAATTCATTTAATTTTTAATGTAATTTTGACCCATGTTTTAAATTATTTACAATTTATGAAATGAATCTTCTTATCATTTTTTGAATAAGGCACTTTTTAAAAATAAATCAAATTAAATCATTGTTTTAACATACACAACAATAAAATAATTTATCACAATAATGAAAAATCATTTTTTTGAAGCTTATATTTAATTTTCCCATAGTTATATTGAAGAAAAATATTTTCCTATATATCTTTAAATTTTCATATTTTGAATCGTTGATTTAAAAATGATAAGGGTATTTTACTAATGAAATCATCCATTGACCATTGAAAGGAATTTTTAATCAATAATAAATTCCTTTGATGTTACTTATGCTTCACTAGGGATATAAAAAAATGAAACCATTCTTATTTCAGATATTGATGGTCTATGACTATGATTATGATATATTGATCAAACCTATTTTCTGTTGCATTGGTTATGTTTTCATGAAATGATAAATGTTTTCATGAAATTACAGAATAAAAAATGGATTAATATCATGTGATGGGTTTTTAATAAATATATATTCAATGAATTTGGTAAATATTAATTTTTAATGAGCTTAACGGGTATACAAGAGGTTATCCTAATCAAAGAAAGAGGGTACATGAGAGGTTATCCCAACCCCAATATAGGTACACATGAGGTTTAACGAACCCTAACATATAATGAATATATTTGTCTATAACCTTGACATAAGATTACTACGATTCTAATTATTCCACAAATTGTATAATAATTATATTACATGAATATATGCCAGTTTTATTCTCTTATGGGTTTTTTTATTTATTTACATTATGATTCATTTAGTATACCATGAATTATTCCATGAATCATGATTATGATCTATGAATTCTTGGGTATTTTATCTAGATACTAATAAAATGTTCTCATACACTTATGCACATGTTATTCTTAAAAAATCAATGAAATATCACATGTTTACCATTAAAGGGAATCTATTCTCACACATTATTATGTTTCCTTTTTCATAGGATATTAAAAAAGTTATTATGTGTGATATTTCTAAGAAGTGTTCTAGTAATTATGAACATAGTCGGATAAAATATATATCTTTTACAAACTAGTTTTTATATATCCATGCTTACAAAAACACTAAACCATTATGGTTATGATGTGAATCATTATTATATGTAATTAATAGTCAATTAATATGTTGTAATATTTTTTTATGAAATTTTAGGGTTTCCACAGTTTTTATTAAATTAAGGTTATGTTATTTTTGAATTTATTATGAGAAAACTAGAGTGAGAACCATTTGGATAAGCCAAAATATAGAAACACATCCTAATCCATGGTAATGATAAAAGTGACTTTTTCATATAAAATACATCCTTGTTTGTATATTAGAAAGTGGATGTGCTTGTAGAAAATATAAACCTAGTTGTAATAACTATAAAAGCTCATATTGGGTATTAACAATATCATCATCAAAATAAAATTAGGGTTCCTAATACTACACACTTGGATATCTCTCTTAAAAGAGATTATTGGGTTAATTCGCATTTGTATTCTGAGAAATTATAATGTATTTGAATAGATGATGACACTAGATGACCTACCTAAAACCTATTTAATAATATATTGATATGAGGTGTCCTGATTTATTCATCCTATACATGAGTTATTAGGATTGTATGGTTTCTAACTATGATTATTTTTTCACATTATACTTTTTAGTTTTAGTCAATGGAATGAACCTAAATAATCCTTGTTAACCCTAAATGTGATTGGATGTGAAATTATTTTCCACCTGAAAAACTAATTATTATGGGTATTTTACTGAAAAATATAGTTTTTATACATATGAGACACTCTTAATCCATGAATAAAGCTGATCTTATATATGTGTAAAAAATAGAAAATTTTCAATTGAATCATTAATAAGAGACCATCCATCTTCTTTTACTAGTTCATTTAATCCACTAATTATTAAGAATGGGATTAGTACCACTGAATATATGTATTTCATTCTCAAGTGTTAAGACAATTTAAAATATATTTTGGTTGTCTATAATTTGCAAGGTAAATAAGATTCGTAGTTAAATATTATCAGGATCATAAGGCTACATGAAGAATTTGAAACCATGTAGTGGACTGTCTTTATGTTGTTATTTTTAACATATACATTACCGGTGTTCTTATACTAATAATTGATAATGTTTTCCTTAAAAAATAAATATAGTTAATGAATCCATTTGTACATATGTGGAAAATTTTACAATTCTTGTGAGGTGAAATTCTATTATTATCATCAAGGCTAACTATAAGATTAATAAAATCATCAGGGTCTTAAAACTAACTATTAAAAGGGAATTATTCATAAGACACTTTAGTAGATATGGGGAAATAAATTGATTTGATATCATATAAGAAATAGATATTTTATTCAACCAACAATATCGTGGTTCAGATAAGAAAAGAAATTTGGAATTCAAATGAATTTATAATAATAATATCCATGAAGGGAAGAAAATGGGTCTTCCTTTTTATGAAATGTGGGGAAATAAGGAAGGTAGAAATCAACTTAAGAGGAATAATAAATTCATTATCATTATTAGGGAATTTAATTATAAAATCTAATACTGATGTGGAAGGAAGAAATTATATAATGATGTGATTTGAGATAGTGCTCCACAGAATGAACCACCAACACTCTACTCATTCAAATGAAAGAATTATTGTATTCTTATTAACTAGTTCTTTAATATAAGGTTCATTGAAATTTATTGTAATAACCCAAAGACTTATAAATAAATTTAATATTTAATTCATGAAACACTGAGTCTCTACAAAACATCAATTTTTTACAACCTAGACAGTAAACATAATTCATCCCCTTATGTGTTTTGAATTTCAAAATACTGACATACATGGTTTCATTCAGAAAGATATTTAGAGTATGATTGGATCAACATATATTTTTGGTGAATATTAACCTGCCCTTTTGAATAGTATTATACCATTAAGAATAGTGACCTCATCCATTTGAGGGAAAATAAAATCAAGGCATAATATAAATTAAAGGGTATATTTTAAAAATTAATAATAAAGTGTTGATATTTTTGTGAGTAATAAATATTTAATTATAATTTTAAATTATTTAAAATAAAGTTAATTTTCATAAAATGTATTCTTCAATAAATAATAATTTCCTATGAATTTCGTATAATTTAATGCGACCACAGTAAATTTTTGAATGTATTATAAGATTCGTTTTAAAATTAAAATATATATTTTTCAGCTAAATGATGATTTTATTTATAAATTAAAATTCTTATATTTTAAAATTTATGTTTGATAAAATAGATTTCATTTATTACTTCTACAAATTAAAAAATGGTTAGAGAAATTTTTTGGTATTACTCCAAAATACATAAATTTTTTGGCGAATAGTGGAATTCGATAATTTATGAAATATGAAAAATAAATGATTTTATGAAACATTCTTAAGTCATGGATGATGAAAATCACCATTGGATTGTACTCACATGAACTTATTACTATTTTTAGTCACAATAATCATGATTATTTATATTCTTGATAAAACTAATAAAATAATGATTAGAATAGCGGAAAACCCTCCTCTCCTCCACTATTAAAGAAGCCCATCAATCCCTATTATCATCACTCTTATAAAGCCTTTTTCTAGTCCAAATTTTACTAAGATCACCTCCCAATGCCCATCCCATTCCTAGAATCTCGTGGTCTCTTCAAAAGGACAAATCCTCTCCCATAAAGAGGCTCTAAAGGATGAAAAATTGAAGAGGTATATTCCTCTTTTCATTTCTTTTATTTTCATTCATGTTCCATTCATTCCTTTTCATTCATCACCTCCTTTCCTTCAAATTATATGATTACTCCATTACCATAAATGTATTATAATATATTTTATGATAATGGAATAATTTATCATCTTCTCTCATATCCCCTAATTTTATACTAGAAATAAAAACATTATCTTAGGTGTATTAATTTTTCTAATTCAAGGCCAATGATTTTTAAACTTCCGTTATCATCTTTAATTCTGGACATGAAACAATTTTTATGGTTGAACTAGATCGTAGTATATGTAATATATCGTACTTAATTATTTGAAAACGTTTTTTTACACATGTATTGAATTTAAAATTAGTTTTTGTTGATCGAAAAACATCCAAAATAATCCAAGTGTTTATCATTAAAATTTTACCTAATGATTCTTCCTCACCCAATATAACCAAAGGAAATATATAAGTATTTAACCTTATATATGAAAATCAGTAACATATAACATAAATTCTAGAATTAAATTTTTATTTTACATAAACATCCATATAGGAAAACCGATCATGAAAACTAATTAAACGACCACTGAGAAATAATTATTATAAATTTCTTAACCCATAAAAATGACCATAAATGAAATTAATGAAATTATTCTATATCAAATAAATCCCCAATAGGTTAAAAATAAATTTTAATAAGTCTAATTTCATATTCCACGGCCAAATGTTCATTAGTGGACAATATTTTGACATAAGGTAATACACTCAATGCATCGGTAGGTATCATGGGACTGAAGGGTCCCACTATAGCCAATGATTTTTTCCCATTATCTTAGGTGTTTATCCCCTTTCATATTAATAATTCATTTGAATTAGTATGTGACTGAAGGGTCCCACTATAGCCACTCAATGCATCGGTAGGTATCATGGGAAAAAATATATATGGGCTTGGCCAAGGCCTTTACTATTTTTGGATATGGTTTTGGCTAAGGCCTTAATCATTTATAGATGTCTTGTTCGAGGCCTTGATGGTGCAATTCTGATTGTCTAAAATTATGCATTGCCTCTTTATAAAACTATAGATTGATGGTCCATGTAATTATTTAACTAGTATAATATCCATGGTTATGTTCTGTGGAATTATTTAATCTATTTTTATTCTTTCCATATTATGATCAAGTATATTTTTTATTGGTATGAGTATTTAGTTTTTCATCATTCCCTATGTTTTTAACTTCATCCACTACATTCTATACCGTTACAGAGCATCTAAGATCAACCCTATCACGTGTTTTATTTTCCCTCAGTTGTGAAATAGTATATTATTAATGAATTTCAAGGATAATTGGGGAGATTATGTGTGATTAAAAAGTAATTGTTATGTTGTATTAAATTTCAATATGTAATTATAAACTTATTTATGTATCTGGTTCTCCCAAAAAACTAAACTATTAATTCCTTTGGGATATGAATTTCTTTTAATCATGCTAACGTGATGAATAAAGCACCAGCACTGGGAAAACTGGGTCGGGTTTTTACAGTTGGTATCATACGAACATTTGAAGAAAAAATTAAAACTAGATTTAGAATATATATATTAGGGAACCAAAACCCTAATATAGTCTTTGTAGATAATCATACAAGAACATCCGAAAATTATGGTAAGGAATAGATTAAGTTGATATTTCTAAAAAATACATCCATGTCTAGATACTACAAGTGGATGTGGTTCTTGAATAGATGTAACTAGATGTATACACTCTATCAGGGAGTTTTAGTCTTGACCTGGGGTATCCTTTTACATGAATATGAGCCTCATTCCTCACTAGGTTTGACACTCAGGGGGGATATGCTTATGAGAATTCACATTTTCTTTAAAAACATTATGAAGGAAGTAAATGTAAATCTTCAGTCAATGAAACCATGATTATGAGATTATATTCATTACTAGTGTGTTTTTTTTTGTGTTATGTAATTAAAAAACTCATCATAGCATAACCCATGAACTAAAATTGGTTTCTTAGAAAACAATACATCAAAATCTATAAAAAATTAATGGATTTAAAAAAAATAATTCCACTATAAAAACAATAAAATCAATGTAAAAATAGAGAAATAAACATACCCTGTGTCATCTAATATTGAAAATAATTTTGATAAAACACATGAACTTAATTTTTAAGGAAAATATCTATTCTTTTTTCAAAAAAATTCCTTTTCAAAAAATTCCACAAAATTTTAAAAGAAAAGAATTTAGTTGAAAATAATCTTGAAATCATGTAGAGAATGATTCAAGGAAATATGGTTTCATGTAACTGAAAAAATACATTCATACCGTATATGTTATAAAACATTCACCTCATACTTTTCTTGAAAAATTAAAAATGTAACTTAAATAGAATAAAGGAAAAATATTACATTCATGAAATTTAATGGAATTTTTCCAAAGGGTAAAATTAACATTAAAATTTTTTTATGAATGTGAATAATTTTACATAATTAGGAAACCTGGCTGTGGACAATAAATTTACCCCAGTAATTAGTTATGTATGAATAATATCTAATAAAAATTAGATTGCAATATTATCCCTTACCTTAGGTATGATATCTTTTGTATGTATATGAACCTCGAGTATAATGATTTGACTAATGTTATAGACATATTACAGAATCATGATCATTTATATGATATCATATATGATTATATTATCCTTTGTTTGTTAGTAACATTTCATTGTTACTCGTTATTCGGGAATTAACTACTTTGTGTTATTATGATTGATTTGTCCAAAAATTTCATGTTACCCTTACTAGGTTATAGTTATATTATTTAAATAATGATTTTAGTATTATATTTATAATATTTATTAAATAAATTAGTTAATATAATAATCCTTTAATGAATATTATGTAGAATGAATCACATCGAACCGTGGAGATGGTAAGTTGTACGTGCGTACGAGTGATGATATCATTCCCATTATTGTTGTATGGTATTGAAGTCAATGGTTTGTGATATTTAAGAATTATTACCATGTTATGTTTATAATATATAGTCATTATTTCCATCATTATACCAATCCAATTATGGTGGTGGAAAAAACATATTACACCGCGGTTTGGAGAAGATAAGTCGTAGGTACTCATGTGTAGGGATTTTATTTTTTATACGATGGGTAGAACATGGAATATAGTTGATTCATGATTATAATAAAATATAAGTATGTGAGTGATACTTATGTTAATACTTTATAGTTAATCAATAATGAAGAGGAAGTAGAATAAGTAATAATTTTCAATGAATCGATAAATGATATTACATCTTCTTCGATGCGCCTCCTCTAAATCTCTTCATAGAGCACTAGAGATCGCCTTTAAGGAGTACCAAAACCTACATAATGAATATAAAAATGTTTATAAGGAAATAGGGTATGGGTTTTTCGAGCATGATGGCTCAAAATGGAGTGAATGGGTGAGAGAGGAGGTTCCCTTTTATAAATGAGGGGAGGGGCACTTTTGGAAGTCCATAAATAATAATTTATAATAAAATAAAACTCATACCAAAAACAAATAAAATGTACCTAAATAGAACATTATATGATACAGGGTTGTATTCTCATCAATAAATAAATTTTCGACAAGTTCTGTTGTCAATTTAAACCATATAAACTTAAATGACACTCAGTTTTTCTATTTAATTTTTATTTTTCCTATAACATCCTAAATATTTAATGCTTATAAATATTTACATATATGGTGTTAATAAACCATAATTGGAAATTTTATGAAATTTTAGATCTTATAATTATCAATTGGTAATTATCAATTGTTTTATTATATTTAATTAATTTAATAATATCTAATTTTTATTAAATATCAATAGTGTAAATTTAGACATCATTAATTTAATTGAAATTTAAAAACTAAAAATGAAAGATAAATTTAAAAAATATATTTAACAGACTCCTAACATGTTATAGTCACCTAGAAAATTCTTGTTGAACAATAATTACTTCATATAATATTAATTTTAATATTTTTAATACCATTTATATGATATTTATATTAATAAAATAATTTTTACATTACTGTTCGGTCAATATTTATGGTACTTATTTAATCTGTAAACATTATAAATAAATTCCTATTATGTAGATAATTATTTTATTTATCTAGAGACTATATAGAGTATATATTATCTTTTATTTATCCATATATTAAAATTAATATACTTATATAAATGTGATTGTGAAATTTTGTCACATTCAGTAGTTTTTGTTACATTTATGTCATATTTATAGGTAAGTGGCCATAAAGTGAATAAATTTCAAATAATGGATTATAGGGGTCTAATTTGGTGATCCAATAGGATTTTTATTGGTTTTATGGTATTTTTATAATATTATGTTTACCCATAATTACAATATTTACATTTGACCATGGTAATAAAAATAATTACCAATGTTACTATTCGTAATGCCCAAAAAAAGTAGCCTATTAACATAATTTGGAAAATATTATTAAAAATATGGAATCCATTTTTTAAAATAAATAATAATGAACATGCATAAATTAATTTATAATTAATCATTTTGTTGAAATGTTAAAATTAGTTTTAAAAGTTAAAACATTGAAAAGATATAAATGTCTATACCTATGAATTAAATGTAAAATATTCTCTAATGAAATAAATTATATTGAATGAAAATAATGTAATATATTTATTCTTTAAAACAATTCAATAGTTTAATTGAACAATATAAATTATCTCAATGAAAAAAGTTGTATTCAATTACATTTTAGCAAATTTATACAATTGGTCAAAACATAAATGTTATCAGAAATTTATCGGAAATTTAACCAAAGTAAATTTTTATACCCACATCAAAGTAAAATGTTTATGTTGTCATATAAAATTTTTTATTCTGTAAAAATATGAATTTAAAAGGGGTTCTCCATTCAATGGTGTAAAATAAAACTTCTAAAAAATATGTTTTTGTATACATCAAATTGTGTTTTATTCATACTCAATGACTAAAATATCAATCATATGAATATCAAAACTATCTTATTATGTATATAACACATATATAACTCATTAATATCATTACTAAAGGTAATTCAATCAAAAATAAAATTATCTAAATGATTTATATTTTTCATAAATAATTGATAGCCAATGAATTCACAATGCATTTTCATTAATTAGTTATAATTATTATCGCTATACTAACAGATCTTATATAGCAATAATTTTATAATAAGAGAATCTCATGGTTGGTTTAAACTCAATATTGAATTAAACTCATGCTACTGAAGAATAAAAAATTATTTCATGAAAATATTTCATAAAAACATCTGCATGTTACATTCTACCCCCCTTGAATAGAATTTCACCCAAAAAATTGGTTTCTTGGAATCAAATTGATGAGGACACCTCTCCATCATCATATCCTCATGTTAAATTCTACCCAACTTGAATAGAATTTCACCCACAAAATTGGTTTCTTGGAATCAAATTGATGAGGACACCTCTCCATCATCGTATCCTCATGTTCTAGTATTGGTTAATTAAATTGGTGGTTCCTCCATAAAATATTAACTAGGTGAGTGGTCTTGTTTCATATAACTTTTTCTCTACGATCAAAAATATCTATAGGTTTTTCTTTATAAGAAAGATATTTCTCATGTGGTACAACTTATAAGATTAGTACATGTGAATGATAAGATATTTGCATTCACACAAGAGATATGTGGAACACATCATTAACTTGAGAGAGATTTGGTTGAAGCGCCAATCGGTAAGCTACATTCCCAACATGATCCAAAATTTTAAAATGATCGATATACTTATTTTTCAGCTTCCCCTTCATTCCAAATCTAATTTCTCTCTTCTAGGGAGATATTTATACAAACACTTTATCACCCAATTGAAACTCTAGGTCTTTTATTTGGTTGTCGGCATATGTTTTTTTCCAACTCTAAGATTCTCTTATTGGTTGTTGAGTATATCTGACCTTTTCTGTTATTTCATCAACTAGATCAGGTCCCAATAGCATTCGTTCCCCAACTTCGTCCTAGAAATTTGGAGTTCGGCACTTCATTCCGTAAGGGGATTCATAAGGAGCCATCTAAAAACTAGAGTGAAAGATATTATTGCAGGAAAATTCCACCAACGGTTGGTTTGGATCTCAACCACCATTCAAATCTATATATAAATCTCTCAACATGTATTACGGAGTTTGAATTTCCCCTTAGGACTGAACATCTATGTGTGGATGATAAAAAGTGATAAAACTTAACTTTGTATCCAGAGAATACTGATGAATTTTGGAGAAATTTGAGGTAAAACTCGTATCCTGATAAGAAATAATTTAAATTGATGCACCATGAAATTTTACCTCCTCCTTCACATATATCATGTAAATCTCACCAAGGGAGAAATACTCTCTAATAGCAATGAGGTGTTCTGAATTCGTAAGGTGATAAAAGATAACCCAAATAGCATTATATCTTTTGGATGTTTTGGGAAGTCCGTTGACTATGTCGATAATGATGTTTTCCCATTTCCATTATCGTATGGTTAATGGTTGTAAACTCCTCTTTTCCTTCTATATCTCATCCCTAACATGTTGAAAAACCAAGCATCGAGAGACATATTCGGTGAAATCCCTTGTCATGTCATTGCACCAGAAGTACTCTTTAAAGTCCTTATAAATATTTGTGCTTCTAGGGTGAATAGATAATGAAGAAATACTAGCCTCATCTAATAGATCCGTCTTTAGTTATTGTATGGGATTAATAAAAACATGGTTTCTGAACCATATTATTTATTCCTAATCAAGGTTGAATTCAGGAACATTTTTCACCTTCTTTTGTAACTCTACATCATCCTTATACTCATCCTTAATCATTTTATTTTATAGATGGTTAAAAATTCCTTTGAGAAATAGAATATTTCTCCCCTTACAATAAAATTTCAAGATCCATCCTTTTTAAATCCATAAATATTGGATCTTTCGTGATCCTCATCACGGATAAGCTAGCATGGTCTTTTCGACTCAAATCATATTCCACCTTGTTCACTTTCCCAGAGTGATAATGTATTGAGTAGTAATAGTATTTAATCAAATCCAACCATATTATTTAGATCTTATTCATATCCTTTTGTGTGAAAATATACATTAATATTTTATGATCAGTATAAATATCACACCATTCACCATAAATATAATGCCTTCATATCATTAATTCAATGATTACAACAGCTAACTCCAAATCATGAGTTGGGTAATTTTGATCACTAATTATCAACTGGTGGGAGGCATATTCTATCACCACATCATTTTTCAGTAGAACACATCTCATCCCCTTTTTGTATGAATCACTATAGATCACAAACATTTTTCCACTACAAGGCAGTGTGAGAATAGGTTCACTAGCTAACATTCTTTTTAGCTCATTGAAATTCACTTCACATACCTCGGTCCAAATGAACATAACTCCATTCCAAGCCAACTTGGTGATTTTATAATATAATCACGAAAAATAATTCAAAAAATTTCAATAATATCCAGCCAAAACAAGAAAAAAATTTCTCTCAATTACCATTGTTGGCCATGACCATCTTTAAATAACCTGTCTATTTTCTGGATCCTCATATTTCCCCTCTCTTGAGATTATGTGACACAAAAATGAATCTATTCGAAGAAAAAATTCACACTTGGTAGGTTTTACATATAGGTTCCCCTTTCATAGGGTCTTCAGTAAAATTATCAAGATATCTTCATGTTTTCTTTTTTCTTTGAATAGACAAGAATATCATCAATAAGGACAACAACTAATTGATCAAGATAGTCTCTAAAAAATCTATTCATTGGATCAATGAAACAGTTGGGGAATTAGTAAGGCCAAAAGGAATCACTATAAATTCATTGTATCTATACCTTGTATGTAATGTTTTCTTTGGTATATCATCCTTTTTTACACATAGTTTATTATATTCTGAATAAAGATAAATAATGGAAAAGTATTGAGCTCCACGTAGTTGGCCAAATGGGTCTTTAATGCGGGGCATCAGATATTTTTTCTTGATATTGACATTGTTAAGTTCTCGATGATCAATGAAGAGTCTCATTTATCAATCATTCATCATAAAAAACTGAATAGGTGCTACACAAGTTGATTCAAAAGGGAATATAAATACCTTATTAAGATTCACTTATATTTGCCTCTTCAATTCCTTCAAATCTATTGGGGACATTCTATAATGTTTCATTGAAAAAGGCTTAACACCCATTATGAGATCTATTGAAAACTAAACTTTAGAATTATATTGAAGAGATTTAAATTCCTCTAGAAAGATATCATCATACTCTTGTAAAATGGGAGTATTCTTGATTGTCAGTTTATCCCCAACCCTTTGAGATAAATAAATTTCATTTATTGTAATAAATACCATAAGATATAATAAATTTATACTAAAATTTTATGTTCATCCATGCATCGATAGATGGTCATATATTGATTTGTAATATAAAATTTGACTTACCTTTATTTGAAATTGATATTACTTCTATATACAAAAAAAAAATACATTCCCTGAATCACATCAAATTCAAATATAGTAAGGATCTCATGATATGTAGGAATCAATTTCCCACGAACATCAACTATAGAAGAATTGTCATCTTTTGATGCACCTTTTGTTCCATTAGGAGTAGTCACAACTAACACAACAGTTAATTGTTGAGGTAATATAGTGATACCCTTAGAAAATCGTTCTGAAATAAATGACATAGTGGATTCTTAATCCAATAAACCTTTTTCTTCTTTAGAGTGGATAGTAAGTGCACCTTTCGCCATGTCATTATGGTACACAACTTCACAGATTTTTATTGTATTTGACATTAAATTGTCATTTTCCTTAAGAGTTTATTGACACCGATCATAATCAATAACCCCTATATTAGGGAATTTCTAGGCCTAATACCCCATTTCCTAGCACTTGTAAAATTGAATTATAGGTGGTTCATTCTGTGTATCATTTTCATTCTTCACATCAGTAGATATCTTTTTCCCATCACTTTAGCATTCAAATACTCAATTACCATATTTTCCACACATAAAACATTTTCTAGTACCTTTAAGACAATTAACTCTATGTTTCCTTCCATACATTGACCATAAGGTAAAATAATCTTCATTTCAATGGGGTATTTTTATTTTTCATTAAATTTCATTTTTTGTTATTTACCAACCCGTTTGGCTGATGGGTTTCTTCAATATATTTCTCAAACGTTAGATCACATCAACAAATTTCCTCAATGTTATTGAAGTCCATTCAAGATAGATCCCTTCAGAGACATGGTTTTAAGCAACAAATGAATCGATCAATTTTACTCTCTAGTTGGAAAATAATTATAGAAGCATACCTTGCATGTATTGTAAAATTTTCTTCATATGTACCAACAGATTCAATATCCTTTTTATTAAGTTCATGTTACTCTTTCTCCATATTTATTCAAATAATATAAGGAATGTACTTAATGAAAATTATGTTCTTGAACTCGTCCCATTCCATGAAAATAATTTCACTTATTTTCCTGGTATTCTTGATAATATTCCATGATTTATTAGCTTCATCTTACAAATTATATACTACTATGATGAATTTGTCATGTTTATAACATTGTAGGACTAAAAATATCTTTTTAGTGGTTCCAGTCCATTTTTCATCAACAAATCGATCTGAAGACCCGCTGAATGAAGGTGTACATTGTCTCATAATGGAATCAACCGAATATTGCTCCCTCATTTTCTTGTTTGGAAGTCCATCATGATTCATAGCTTGAGAATATTTTGTGAGAATGGATAAAATATTTTTCATTCCATCTCCCATAACATTTGGTTTCTCTAAGGAACAATCATTTCATTGCCCGTCGCATTCAACATTATCGTGGTTCCTTCAGGTTTGAGCCTTTGACTAAAACAAGAAGTATAGTTTGAGAAACTCTAATAATAACTGTTGAACCACATAATCAAGAATAAAATATAAATATAGGACACTTTAGGTTTTATCCTAGTTCATTTATTTACATCTCTAAAACACTAGTATAGGATTGTAACCTATATATAGACATATCTTTAGCATTCTTACTATGGTTATCTCATCCTTATTTCCAAAGGGTAACTATAACTTTTCTCCAATACCAAATATAATGTATCATAACTTACATATAGATATTACATAATCATTGAAGAATATTTATTACATAATAGAACAAAACCACACCAGGACCATATAGGTTTAGTGTTTTTAGAAACTAGGAATCATAAACAGCTGGTTCATAAAAAATAAACATGGTCTAACAGTTATTTCTTTATAACTAGACACATTTTTTACATATCTGACTTAATCACCTCCTTCATGACTTGGGGAAAAGAGATATACGAACTGTTGATCTCAAATTTTTAGTAACGGAAAACATGGGAAATACCATTCAAAACATAACATTTTAAAATCATATCTATCATAAAAAAATATAATAATATCCTGTCATGGGATAAATCATATAAGTAAAATTTAATCATAATATTTATAACATAAGACATGAAATTTTTTGGCATATAAACATAAGAATAGAAAATAATTTCATATTAGTTAAGGCTCATTTCAGAGACAATCATTGTAGACAAAGTCTATTACTAAAACGAGTTCACTTCTCATACCGGCCCTATACTACTAAACCAGATTTTAATTCCATTACAGTCATTTCTATCTCTTGAGATATAAATATTTACCCCATGAATTGGAGGGAGATATTGGTCCAAACCATCTCATAATTAAACAATTCTTATGTGTTTCCCAAAGATATAAAATTATTCACCATTGTATATCCCATAAAATAAAATGGGTTTCTTATAAATCATTCCATAATAATCCTTATGAAATAAATGGATTTCATAAAAATAATTTCATCATAAAAAAATCAAATCAATGTAATAATAGATATATAATCATAATCTTATGACATCTTAGAAGGAAAATAATTTTTATAAAACACTTAAACTAAATTTTTAAGGATAATATCATTTCATTTTTAAAAATGTTTTCTTCACTAAAAATTCCACACAATTATAAAAGAAAATATTTTATTTGGAAATAATCTTGAAATCATGTATTGGATGTTTCATGTAAATAAGGTGTCATGAAACCATAAAAATACCTTTATGCTGTATAAGTTAAAAAACATTATCCTCGAAATTTTTCAAGAAATGTAACAAAAATACCAGAATTCAAATAACAGAAAAGGATTCCTTTCAGACCGTTTAATAAAAATTATCCAACAGGTAAAACCAACATAAAAAAATTTTATATGAATAGAAATAATTTTACATAATTTGGATACAATTATTTGGTTGACAAATATAACCTTGTAAATACTTACGTATAAACAATCCTAGATAAAAATGATATTGAAAAATTATCCCTTACCTTAGGTATGATAACCTTTATATGTATTCACACCTCATGTATAATGATTTAAAAATATTTATTGACTTATTAGATAATCATTGTATATTTTATGATATCATATATGATTATATTATAATCCTTTTTTGGTAACATTTTCTTGTTACTTGTTATTCGGGTATTCACCGCTTTGCGTTCTTATGCAAGATTTGTCAGATAAGATCATGTTCTACTTCTTAGGATATAGATAAATAATTTAAGGAATGATGTTAGAATAATATATATCATATTTATTCATTCAATTAATGTATATAATCATCCATTAATGATGATTATGTTGAAAAAACCACATCGCACCGTGGGGATGGTAAGTTGTACATACGCACGAGCGATGATATAGTTCAAATAATTGTTGAATAGTATTGGAAAGGATAGTGTTTGATATTTTAGATTTAGTATAATGTTATAATAATAATATATAGCTATTATATAAATAATTATATCCATACAAGTAAGGTGGTGGTAAAAATATATATTACACCATGGTATAGAGATGGTAAGTCATTCGTACACACGCGTCACGATTTCTTTTTTCATAGGATGGGTTGAATGTGGAATAAGTTCGTTTCATGTTTATAATAAAATATATGAATATGATTAATACTTATGTTATTACTTTATAATGAAAAAACTAATTTTGAGGAAGAAGAAGAAGAATGGAGTTTGAAAGAATCGGTAAATGATGTTACCTCTTCCTTGATGTGACTCATCTTAATCTTCTCTTAGAGCACTAGAGTTGGTCATTGAAGATGAAATTGACCTCTAGAATGTAAATAGGTAAGTTGATAAGGATAATGGGAAGGGTATTTCCAACCATGAAGGTACAAAATGGAGTAAAGAATAGAGGTAGGAGGTTCCCTTTTAATAATTTTGGTGAGGGGAACATTTAAAACCTCCATAAATAATAATTTATAATAAAATAAAAAAATTAATAAAAACCTAAAAATGTACCAATTTTGAAGCTGATATGAGATATGACTGTAATATCCTCAACTAATAAATGTTGGACAAGTTATTTTTTGAATTTAAACTATATCATTTTAATTAACACTTAGTATTATATTTTATTTTAATTGTGGTAATAACATTCGAAATATTTAATTGTTATAAAAATTTACATTAATGGTGTTAATTAACCATAAATGGATATTTTATGACTAGTTATATATTCTAAAAATCAATTTTTAATTATAAAAAACATTATGATTTTTAAATAATTTAATAAAAGGTTATTTTTATAAAATACAAATAGTGTCAATTTTTGACACCATCCATTTATTTGTCTTTTAAAAAAATACAAAAAACATATAAATTCAAAAAACATTAATACAAATTTAACAAGTCATAGTCACTTAGAAAACTCATGTATCGTAATAAATATTTCATATTTTATTTATTGTAATATTTTTTAAACGATTTATTTGATATTTTTATTAATAAAATAATTTTTACATCACTATTGTGTCATCATTAATGGTAATTATTTAATCTCTAAAAATTTAAATAAATTACTACACTGTAGAAAATTATTTTCTATTTCTAAATACCATAAATAGATGATATTATCCCATAGTTATCTATATATTAAAATTAATATACTTATATATAATTAGATTATGACATTTTTTCTCATTCATTTGTTTTTATTACATTCATGACATATTAATAGGTATGTGGCCATAAAGTGATTAAATTTGGAAAAATATATGATAAGCGTCTAATTTTGTCATCCTATATGATTTTACAGGTGTTAATGTAATTTTACAATATTATTTTTACCCTTAATTACACAATTTAGCATTGACCATGTTAATAAAAATAATCACTAAAATTACTCTTCATAATTCCCAAAAATAAAAGTAGTCTATTAACATAATATGGACCTACTAATTCCAAATATGGAATCCTTTTTTTAAATTTATAAAACACAAATGCTGCAATAATTAATTTAATATTAAACCCTATTGTTGAAATTAGGAAATGAGTTTTAAAAGTTAAAACCTTGCAAAAGATTGAAATGTTTTACCTATGAATTCAATGTAAAATTAATGCTAATGAAATAAATTATATTTAATGACTAAAATATATTCTATTTATAATTTAAAACCATTCCATATTAAAATTTACCCATAAAAATTATCTTGATGAAATAATTTTTCATTAATTAAAATTTAGCATATTTTTACAATTCATCAAAACATGAATATTATCAGAAAAATTGAAAAAAATTATTCAAAGTAAATTTTTATATCTCTTTTGAAAATAAATTTTTTATTTCGAAATATAAAAATTATTAATGTGTAAAAATATGAATTTAAATTGTGTTCTCCATTCAAAAGTGTAAAATGAAACATTTAAAAAATATAGGTTATATACACCAAATAGTGTTTTATTCATTCCCTATGACTAAAATATCCCTTGGATGAATATCAAAAATATTTTCTTAAGTATATAACAAATATATATTTCATTTATCTCATTACAAAATTATTTCCCTCAAAAATAAAAATATCTAATTCATATATATTTTTATAAATAATTGATTACCAATGAATTTACAATTTATTTTCATAAGATAGTTTTAATTATTCTTGCAATCCTAACGGCTAGGTTGTAATGTTAATTTTATAATAAGGGAATATTTTTTCTTGTTTAAACTCATGATTACATGAAATTCATGCTACTGAAGAATAAACAATTATTTAAAGAAAATATTTCACAAAAAATATGGGTGTTACAATGTTGGCTCTGGAGCTATGACTAGTGTTGAGAAAGTTATTACTATACTTGGAAAACTGACTCCGGTTATGAATAATAACCATACCCATATGGAGTATCATAATCCAAAATATGGAGTAACAATGTTTGACCACTTTATGGGATAACATCCTCAAAAATTCAATGGGACTATAAACCCATTCACAGGGGAACAATGGATAATATATTTAGCGAAGATATTTCATTCCATAGGATGTAATGAAAGAGAGAGTCTAGTCATGGTGGTTTACCATTTATCGAGAGATGGTAATCAATGATGATTGTTAATTGAAAACACATAGGAGGAAGAAAGAATATATGAAATTTAATGGAGGGATTTAAATGAAATTTTCATAGAAAAATATTTTCCTTGTGAACAATGAGAAGATATGGAGAAAAAATTCTTTAGTCTCAAACATATTGCGGTTGAAAAATTTGAAAAATATGAATCCAATTTTACAAGAATATCATAGAATACTAAAATATTTATACGTGATCCAAGGATCTATATTGATTAATTCATTGGTGGTTTAAAACCATTCTCTAAAGGACATTAGTATCCCAACGTTTCTCATCATATAAGGACATTGTATAAACTGTTATCAGGATTGAGAAATAATTCTCTATGTCTTATGAAATTAAAGTGATACAAGAGAAGATAAAGGTGTCAGAGGATAGAATGAATAAATTGAAAAATAAAAAGGGGAATTTTCTAGCATGTGTTACTTATAGAAGGAAACACCTAAGTTCTTTCTTAAAATGAAAAAGGAATGTTCTAAAAGTGTGGATAGAAAGGATATCATGATGGTGATTTTTAGGGAATGAAAGAATCCACCAATGTTCAGATATATAATTTTTGGGATATAGTATACTATTCAAACGATTGTCAACATCCAAGGGAACATTCCTCAAAAATTCCATGGGGGATGACCAAGCTTATGCGATCACAACTACTAATGTTGATGTTCCTAAATATGTGGTGGTAGGTACTACAATTATTTCCTTAAACACAGACAATGCGTTATTTGGTTAGGTATCATGATATTCCTTTATATCTTCCTAGTTTTCCTTAAAAATTTGATATTTCTAATTCACCATAAAAAGGGAGTTATCAATTAAAACCCCTAAGTGACTTATCATAGAAAATAATATGTGTCAAGCAGTCCCCATTATGGCATATCAACGTGCTTTATCTTCCAATTTTATCATCATACCAATGATTGACTTTGATATAATCCTTGGTATGGAATAGAATTAAAATTATGATGTGATAATAAATTGGAAGAACAATGAAGTTGCAATTTTTGGGAGACATTCAGGATTCCTTATCATTAGGTGAGAAACATCACCATATGATTCTCATATGTATCCACCCAAAGTAGATCTAATGAATTCAAATATTGGGGGGGAAGAGAACACAATTTATAAGGGAGAGAAATGGAATGTTAAAATAGAGGATGTACCTATCATTCAAGAAAATGATGATGATTTTCCATAGTATTTTAATGAAAATACATTAAAGTGGGATGTTGAGTTCCATTTTTATTTAATTACTGATTCAAGACCAATATCAATGTCTCCTTATAGAATTCCCATAATGGAATTTTAAAAATAAATAAACAACTAGAGTAATTGAATGATAAAGGATTTATTCTCCCAAGTGTCTCTCCATGAGAAACCCAGGTTCTTTTCATTAAAATGAAAGATGGATCTATGTGGTTTTGGATTGACTCTTAGGAGATCAATTCTATAATAATAAAGAAAAAGTATCACATAACTCGCATTGAATATTTACTGTTTCAACATCCTAGGGAACAATATATTTTGACGATTGGCCTTTGATCTGGATATCCTCATTTTCATATGGTGAAGGAGGATATTCCAATGAAAACATTTTGAACTAGGTATGGGCATTATGAGTTTATAGTAATGAATTTTGGACTGAATAATGAGCCCTCTATCATCATGGATATAATGAATAGGGTTTTCAATGAAAGTCTTGATGAAATTGTGGTGGTATTTATTAATGATATCTTGGTATTCTCCAAAATCTACAAATATCATAAAAACTATTTACGCATTATTCTAAATACTCTTAGAAGATATGAATTATAGGGAAATTTAGAATGTTTGACGTTTTTCGTCAATAAATTTCTTTTCATGGATATATTATCTCTAAGGATGGAATATTTGTTGATCTTGTGATTGGAAAGGCTGTTTAGGAATGGAATAAACCAATAAACATAAAATTGGTATGAAGATTAATTGGTTTAGTTGGTTATTATCAGTATTCCTTTCATAACTTCACCTGTTTGGCCAACCCATTTAATATGCTTACTTGTAAATGGGATAAAGTTAGTATGGAAAAAATAATTCAAGGAATGTTATGAATAGTTATAGAGTATATTATTGAAAGCTATAATCATAACTCTACAATTAAGAAATGAGGGGTTTGTGATATATAGTGATTCATCAATAAAAGGACTTGGTTGTATCCTTATGTAGAATGATAGAGCTATTGCCTAAGCATCAAGGAAGTTCAAAATTAATGAATAGAACTACCCAACTAATTATATTATGATAGAATCTATAAATGATTCTCTAATAATATAGAGAAATTATCTCTATGGTAAAATATGTGAGATCTATACTGAACATAAGAGAATAAGATACATCTTCTCTTAAAAATACTCAACATGAGGCAAAGGCGATGGCTCAAGTTTCTCATGGATTAAAATTGTTCCATATACTACAACCCATAATGGGGAAATAAGGTAGTAGATGCATTGTGTAAGAAAGATCATGAAGTTCTAAACAAAATGTTAATAGGTGATGATTATCTATACATAGATAAAGCAAAGATGTAAATAGAAATCCTCAATGAAAGTGAAACGTCATTAATTTTTCAATTTTATGTCGAACCATGTTTATTACAATGGATTAATAGTTCTCACCATAATTATTAGAATCTTAAAAAAAATTAATGATGTGAATGATGGGATGTTGGAAAAATTAATATATGATTCTAGAATTTTGATTCTTGGGAAGAGAATTTATGTTACTGAAAAACCTAAACTAAAAAATGGAGTTATTGGATTATTCCCATAGTTTTAATTTCTCTATACATTCTGGTATCACTATGATGTATAGATATATGAAGGTGAATCTCTGTTGGGATAACATAGAGATGGAATTTGCAGATTATGAATCAAGATGTTTAGTCTTTCAACAAGTGAAGGCCGAATGAAAACGTCCTAGAGGAGTCATGAAACCTCTACATATTACTACATTGAATTGGGATGACATCACCATGTATTTTTTTCACTGGATTTCAAGAAAACTCTATGAAAGTATGAAGAAATATGGGGATTTTTTATCAACATTAGAAATATTCATATTTCTTTGCTATAAATATTATTTTCCACTGCAGTTCCTTGCACGAATCTATATAAATGACAATGTGAGACATCATGGAGCACCTCTCTCAATATTTTCGGATCATTATCCATGATTTACACTGAAATTCTAGAAATTTATACATAATGATTTGGATATTGAGCATCATTTGAGTACTGTTTATCATCCACAAATAAAATGATGAAAAAAACGGATGATCCAAACATTAAAAGACATGTTGAGATATTGATCAATAGATTTTCACAGTATATGGGATGAGTATTTACCTTTGATGGAGTTTTCCAATAATAATAGATTCCATTCAATAATTCAAATTGCACCAAATGAAGCATTATTTGTAAAGATATGTCATACAACAACGTATTGGGATGAAGTTGGTGAAGGAATTATTTTAGGTCAAAATCTTATGGAGGAAAAAAAGAGAAGGTAAAGACTATTGAAACTCATATGAAATAATCTCATAGAGGGAAAAAGATCTTTACCATTAAGCGAAGGAAGGATTTGGAATTTTAAGTGGGATATGACATTTTCTTGAGAGTATCTTCATGGAAGAGTGTTATATGATTTGGGAAGAAATGGAAACTTATCCCGAGATATGTTGTCCCTTTGGAAATTATAGATTTAATTCTAGATATGGATTATAATATAGAAATGAATCCTTTCCCAATTAATGTTCATAATTTGTTTCATGTCTCATTATTGAGAAAGTACCTGCCATACCCTACACACATCCACACTTCTGAAGGAATAAAATTGGAACTTCACATATCTTACTTTGAAAAGACTATCTAGATTACAGACACTAAAGAAGGGGTATTGAGGAATAAGATGAATTGACTAGTAAAGGTATATTGGAGAATTCATATAATTTTATAAGAAACATGGGAGCATAAGGGGATTATGATGAAGAACTGCAGAAACATTTCTTGAGGTAACGTTCTGGAATTTCAAGGACAAAATATTTGTAAGGGGGAGAATGTAACACCCCAAGGATATATTAATAACATTAATATTTGTTGCATCAGACACTAGGTCTCTATAAAATTCCACTTTTTAACAACCTAGCTAGTAATCATAATTTTTATAACTCTGTGTATTGAATTTCGAAAAACCTATATACATAGTTTCATTCAGTGCTACATTTTGATTATGATAACATCAACATAAATTTTTTGGGAATAGAATATTTACCTTATAAATAGTAACATACCCATATAAATAGAAATTCACCCTATCAAATAGTATCCTCACCCATGTGAGAATAAAAAATCTAGGCACCATACAAATGAGAGTTAATATTTAAAAAATTAATAATTAGGTGTTGATATTTTTATGAGTAAAAAATATTTCATTAAAATTTTTAAATTAATAAATTTATTTCAAATAAAATTTATTTCATAAAATATATTATTCAATATATATTTTGTTTTCAAATGAATATAGGCTACTTTTAAGGGACCTCAGTTAATTTTTGAATGTATTCTAAAATCAGTTTTAAATTTAAAATATGTATTATTCATGTAAAAAATGATATTATCATAAAATTAATTTTCTATTTTTTAGATTAATATTTTTAAAATATAGAGTTAATTTTGAATTATTCACATTTAAAAATTGTTGGGGTTATTGTTTTTATATTTTTCGTAAATACTTGAAGTATTAGTGAATAGTGAAATTCAATAATTTAAGAAATATGCTAAATATATGAATTTATGCAACATGAATGAGTTATGGATGATGAATATGACCATTGGTTAGAACTCACATGCACATAGTGATGTATTTATTCATATTAATCAGACTATTCATACTCTTTGTCCAAAATTATAAAATAATTATTAAAATAATGGAAAAACCCCCCTCTCCCCCACTCTAAAGGCTGCCCATCACTCCCTATTCACTTAACTAATTTCAATCCTTTTACCTTGTATAAAATTTTCTAAAACCTTCTACGAATATCTTACCCACATCCATCATCCCTTGGTCTCTTTAAAGGACCAAATCCTCTCCCCTAGAGAGGCTCTCAAGGAATATAAATTCACGTTGTTAATTCCTCTTTCCATTTTTTTATTTTCATTCAAGTCCCTTTATTTATTTTTCTATCCTCACCTCCTTTACTATAAATGTTATGATAACTCTAGAACCATACATGAACTGTAATATTTTTATGATAATGGAAGAATTAATCATTCTCTCTGATTTCTCCTCCTTTAATACTAGAAATGAAAACACAATCTGAGGTGTGTTCATTTATCATATTCAAGGATGAGGAGATTCAAAATTCTATTACTATCATAAATTATAGTCGTCAATACATTTTTATAGTTTAACCAGATCATTATACATGTAATATATCCTTTTTAATGTTCAAAAATAATTTTTTACACATGCCATTAATTTAGAATGAGTTCGTGGTGATCGAAGAACCTCCAAATTAATCCAAGCGATTGACATTAAAATTTAATCTAATGATTCATCGTTACCCAATGTAACAAAATGAAAGATATGATAATTTAACATTAAATATTAACATTATTAAAATATAATATAAATTCAATAATTCAGTTCTCATTTTGCATTAACTTCCATAAAAACAAACCTATCATGAAAAATAATGAAACAGGCACACAGAAACGATGATATTGTGTCTATTTACCAATAAAAATTACCATAAATGAACATAATAAGATTATCTTAATTAAAATACATGACTAATAATTTTTTAATTAAATTGATAATAAGTCTAATTTCATATTCCTGGACCATATGTTAAATATTAGAACATATTCCGACATAAGGTAAGGTTTTTCTACATGAACCTCAATTTTCATTTGGGTTACTCTTTTTCTATATTTATCACAAATATTTTTCTAAAATCACTCATTTTATTATGAAAATATTTCCATAATTCAATTATATTTTGAAACAATTATTTTTAATAATGAACACTTCTTTTCAAAGTAAAAGAGTGTTTACCTCATGAATTACTCGATGATTTTATAAGAGTGTTTTCACCTCTTTCAACACCCTTGTCAATTATTAAAATTATGTTCAGTTAATGTTTCATGATATCATCCACCTTATTTTATTTATTTTATTTATGAATTTTTTTATTTTGGATGTGCTACCATGATATTATTCACCATATTACTTAGAATGGTTAGTGTTTAGGTTAATTGTTTGGGGAAAGTTATCTAAATTTTATATGTTAGGTTCAATATGGATGTATATGTTGTTAATGATTACCTCATTTCATACGAGGAATGCATTGGACATAGTATGTGATGGGTGGGGCCCTTTATATCCCTTTGATGCGTCGGTAGGTCTCATGAGACAACAAAAATAGAGACTCAGTTGAGGCCTTTCCCATTTTCAGATATGGTTTTGGCTAAGGCCTTAATCATTTTAAGATGTCTTGGAAGAGGAATTGACGATATATATTAGAATGTACGAAATTAGTAATTTCCTTATTATTAAACTAGAGATTGATGGTCCATATTATTATTAAACTATTTGAATATCATTGTTTTTGTTTTATGGAATTAAATAATCCATTTTTATTCATTACATATTATGATCAAGTATATTTTTGAAGGCATACATTTTTTATTCAACATTCAATGTCTTTATATTTTCATCTATTGTATTATTTAACCTTACTATGCATCTAAGATCACCCCATTCACATGTTTTATTTTTCCTTGGTTTTAAAAAAGTATATTATGAATGACATTAAAGTGTAATGTATGATGTTATGTGTGATTCAAAAGATGTTGTTAAGTTTTATTTCATTTCAATTTGTAATGTTGAAATTGTGTATGTATCTTATTTTCCAAAACTACTAAACTATGAAATCCTTCATGATAATAGTTTCTTGTAATCATGTAAATGTAATGAAATAAGGCACTAACTCTGGGAAAATAGGGTTGAGTATTTAAAATGATGAAAATCAGAAAAATTTTATTCATTGAGACAAAGTAAAATTTCATGTAATCATTATTGCTAATATGGGTTATGATAATCAAGTAGTGAAAGTTACACTTACCATCCACTATAGAACTGTTAATGTCTTTTTTTATTAAGGGTATACACACTCATTTATATCTAAATAATTTTATAAGGGTATCACATTAACTACACATTTATTTATGTTCAATTAGTAGTAAAATTTTTAATTGTATAATGAACGCATTTGAAGTCTATAATTCTTATTTGATTTATGATTTTGGGAATGTGATGCATGTATATCTCATTATTCTCCCTTATGTAATGTTTTATATTACTTTGGGATGGATCTGATTTCTTTATATAGGCATTATATCAATTTTCATGGTTAATAACTACTATATTTCATGCCAAACCATCATCTGTTCATTTATTGGTTCGAGAATAAATATGAACATCCAATAGACTTTACATCCATTGTATCTGTCTCAATTCCTATTCAAAATTGTTGTTTATATATGTTGGTTGGGGATAAAATCAACATAAATTATTTTCCTATTTCATAAGAGTTTTATTAATTTTCTCTAGAGGATATTTATATTCTTCCTATAAATCACGTTGTTGTGTTTTTAGTAAAACTCATACCCAGAACTAAAAATATTTTGAAGACTCTATATAGAATGGAAACGATTGAGATTAAACAAGTAAATATACTACTCTATGAGAATATTAATTATATATTCATTCATCCCTAAGCATCACCATGGAGTTCACTTATTTATTTTTTTAAGAAGAAATATGGATCAATTCAAATATTCACAGATTATCAACAAAATAACATGATTATGATCAATAATAAGTATCATCTTCCCCATATTGATGATTCTTTCAATCAATTATATGGTTCTCAATATTTTTATTTGATTGATCTTTTATGTAGACATTATCACTTGACGGAAAAAATTGTAGACATTACAAATACATCCTTCCATAAGTGGTATGGAAACTATGAATTCAAAGTGATTCTATTTATTATTACTAACTCCCATTCTATATTCATGGATTTAGAGAAGATAGTGTTTAGATACTATATTGATTAGTTTTAGGATTTCTTTATACATGATATTTTTATATATTCCAAGAGAAATGAAGACCATGAAGTTCATATGATGATTGAACTAAGGACCCTAAATAAGGAGGTCATGTATGAAAAATTTACCAAATATGAATTTTAGATACATAATGTTTCATTTTATTTCTATATAATATCATGTTAGGGTATATTGAGGGATCCATAAATGATAGAAGATATTTAACATTGGCCTAGATAAACCACAATTATTGAGATCAATATTCCTTGTATTAAATTGATATTATTGATGATTTTTGAATAATTTATTATATAAACCTAATCCATTGACCATGTTAAATTAGAATGGAGTTGATTTCATTGGGACTGAATAATATGAAGATAATTAAGGAATTTAAGAGAAGGTTGTTCAGTTATCCATTGTTTACACTACCGAGTAGTATATAATGACATGTCATTTATAGAAATTTATAAAATAATGGGATGGGATGTTTCCTTATGAAAAATAATATAGTGATATCATATGTAAGAACCCAGTCATTCATTAAAGTACATATCATTTATTTTTTATAATTTCTCAATTTAAATTTTTAATATAGAGCTATTATGAAAACCCCTTGGGGTAATAGAGGTATTGGGTGGTATCTATGGATTATTCAAAGACTAAAAGAAGCTTTTGGGAATAAATTATCCCAGTGTATGGTTTGTATAAACTGTTTGAGTAGGCAGCACAGTTTCACTAAACAATGCGAGGTTAGACAATGGGTTGTTACATCTTTCATGGCTTCAGAAAAAAGATTCACTCCATGTCACATAGCCATGAATCCATCACAAAAATGATAAAAATGTCTTTCGACATAGTTTTCACATTTTTAGTCATGTCATGAAAAAAAAACAATGTGGGTTCCCCTACACTAAATGTCTTCATGAACGCTTAGCGAATGGTATGCCAAACTGTGCACCTAAGCTGTGCGGCTCCTTGAATTTGGAAAATTTAATAATTTAAAATTATATTAAAAAAATATACATAATTTTATAATACTTCTCCACTTATTTAGTAAGAACCTCCCTTTGAATATCTCCATGGTGGCTATTCTACGATTTGAGACAACTTCACTATCGGATCATTGAATTGAAGGACATTTGTCTCATCTGATCCACATCAATGAGACCTTAATTACTTTTTATCCATTACACATTCTTATGGAAATTTATTTATCTCTTTAGGTGTAAGATGATTTTACCTATTATTAGGTTCTTCATCTTTTATTCATATTTCTCCTAATTTGAGCCAAATCAAAAACCAATACTAGAAGAGATATCTACCAGGGAGCTAAGGTAGCTGGTCTCATGCCTTATGCTTAAGGCCATGATTTTTTTTATATGTCTTAGTGTTGTGCACCCAATTTCTTGGTGCTTCATTAAATTAAAATTGATCCCATCAAATTCTAGGTATGTCATATGTCCTTAAAAAGGTATATTAATTTATTATTATTGGAAAACAACTATGAAATCGAACCACCCTAGGATGTGTTGACTTTTAAATAGGCCATTAGATTTTTTTACTTTGATTTCAAAGTGTGTTCCCTTTTACCCCATCTTAGGGACGTTCAAATGATATCTCCAATTGGCAAATTAAGTTATGAAATTAATTATAAATCAAATTGATTAATTTTTTTATGAATTGAATTGTGAATGGCATAGTGAATTTATTTTTTCAAATATAAAGGACAGTTTTATCCATGTCCCATGTGTATTCTATGTAAATGATTATGTTAGCATGAGTTTCAATAAATATTCATGTGTACATTTGTGTAGTTAAATTAAAGCCTTCTATGCTCATCCCTGGATAATAAATTTCTTCTTTAATCATAAATTTTCATTTTAATTATTAAGTCCTTGTGAGAAAAATCATATCTATTACATGCAATGGATTTTAATCATGTAATTATTGTTCAAATTATTTAATCCCATGTGATTAATTGAATGTAATGTTTGTTATGTTCGGACTAAGACATTGTACACCTTTTTAGGTGAGTTATACTTAGATGTTCTTGGTTTTGACCTTTTTAGGATAAATGAAATTTTTTAATGGATTTAAATTTCTTAACTACTTGTAAGCTATGGGTGACACAAGGAGTATTTTGAAAATTTCATGGGTAACACAATTGGACAATGAATTGTGTTCTCATGCGAAACATTGTTTCCATGGATGTACTCATAGGGAATTTTGACTTTAATATATGCAGAGTGAGACATAGAATCAAATGGATATTGAAGGAAGAACTCAAAATGGGTCCTTGATCATTTATTTCTTGGGTGATACATGGGGCCCCTTTAGTGTAACTCCAATGAATGAATCGATTTATTGAGATGTTATACCACACCTAGAGTGATACATGGGATATCCAGTGGATCAACATGGACAAGCTCATAAGGTGTTAGTTTATATTTCACATAGAGTGAGACATAGATTCCAATATAGGAATTCTGAATTAATACATATGTTCTAAATAGATTAAATAATGAAATTGATTAATACAAGTCAGGAAAGACAAAGAAAAATCATGGATTCATTCTTGGACTTTTACCATTACAATGGCATGAATAGGATTATGTTATTCCTATGATATACAGGTGATGTTGGGATATGCACTAGGTCTCGAGACATACATTTTAAATTGGTTAAATTAATAATGAACATATTATAAATAAAATAGTCATGACTATTAAATAATATATTTCACTTCTAAATTAATTGAACATCATAGGATGTTTAATTTTCAGTATTTCTTTGTATTGTTGTTAATTTTTCCTATACACATTTTATATATAGATAATTACTAATTGGGACATAACAAGGGTGGTTTCCTACTATGATAATATCTCACATCCTATTTGGGCCAACCATGGGTACCAAAAAATTCAGCATGACTATATATAGTTAAAAGGGAAAGTGACCTAATATTGGTTGTTGATTGCTACTTAAGAGAATGGTGTCTGCGACCATTTTGAGGCTTAGGATGGTAGTGGGCCTCTTTTTTCCATTTTTACCTTTTTATATGTATTTTACATCTCCTATGAATAATGATTTGGATGTTTTCATAGAAACCTGACTAGTTCTAAAATTTATATATTAGATGACTTATGTCTTGTTTATATTATTATTCTTTCACTATTTACTTATTATTTTGTTATTATACTTTTTTCACTATTATATGATACTGTTTTCACTATTTTATAGTGCGGTATTGAGGGAATAGTCTTCCCACAATCTCACCTAGGCCTTCACTACTAGTCAGTAACCTCTGGAATTTAGGGAGATTTTCCCGAGTTCATGTGGCAACCAAGCGTTGGGCATAGTCATGTGGATTAATATTTTGGTTAGTTATAACTTATGGCTCATGAAAATTTATGGTTCCTATGAAAAATTACTCTATTCATGATTTAGGGATAGTAGCATTGATATTTACATTAAGGATATAGAGGTATTATCATTTTGGTGAAATGGTGTGAAATTTATTCTGATCATAAACATTTAATTTATATTTTAATCTAGAAAGCATTTAAAATTAATCACAGAAGGTGGTTGGGGCTAATTAATGATTTTTTCTACTCAATAAATTACCACGCTAGAAAAGTGGACAAGGTAAATAATTATTTGAGTAGAAAGGATCATTCTAGTTTATATGTGATGAGAATCAAAAATTATACATTATTTATTTATTTTAGAATGATGTAACTTGAAATATTGAAGTAAGGGGTGAAGTAATATCATTTATAAATGATTTTTAATCATCTATTCATGTGAAGATTCATGTTTAATAAATGGAGGTTGTAGATATGTAAAAATGGATGATAACATTCCCAAGTTAAACCAAGATTTGGATTGGATAATAAGGCTTAAAAACTGAGAATGTCCCCATAAATACCATACAAGAAGAAGGATATATCCTAATAGTCTCATAGCTCATCATTATATTTTTATATTAGAAGTAAGAAGATATATAGAGATAAATAATAGTATTTATATGGGGACAACATGGAGAGGGTTTTTAAATAAAATGTGTCTTGGTTCACGGTAGTTCAACAACCTAAGGCTATGATATAGAATTCTAAGGGGATTTTAAACCCATTAACCATTCTGGAATGAGAATTGGAATATTTCACCATGTTTTCGGTCATTGGAGTCCCCAATTCATCTAATGGCTATAATGTTATTTGGGTTGCAGTTGATCACCTTAAGGAGTTAGAACATTTCATTACTATTATATAATATTTATATATTTATAATCTTCATAGGATACACATTAAGTTTTCATGTATTACTAAATTTTATTGTATCAAATCAAGATCCAATGATTACCTAAATGTTATTGAAATGATTTTAGTAATATCTAGATATAGAGTTCTGTATCAATAATCTATATCATCTTTAGAAATATGGTCAGCCTAAGAGAACCATATGGACCTTTGTGGATATGTTGAGATCCTATTATATCTATTTAAAAGGTTCATGGGATGGACACGTTCCTCTTTTGGAATTCACTTATAAAAATATCTTTCACTCAACTATCAATATGGATCCTTATGAAGTTCTCTATATAAGGAAGTCCTAAAATCCAAATTTCATGGATAAAGTTAGAGAAATAATTTTATTGGGTCCTAATCTAGTAGAGGAAATGGAAGGGAAGGATAAATATAATTTATATAACATTTTGTAAAATGAATCAATAAAAATAGTTCTGCTAACAATCCATAGTGAGATCTTTAATTAATTATTGTATAAAAGGTATTCCAATAAATTTATCCATGGATGACGGTTATGAGATTTATAAAGAAGGTAAATTTTTTCCCTGGGTATATTGGTCCCATAACGTTTTTGAACAATTAGTGAAGGTATCTTATTACATAGTGATTCCATGAAGCCTCTCAATGGTTCATGATGTGCACCATATATCTCATTGGAGGAAGTTCATACCTAATCCTTCACATGTATGGAAATATGAGGTTATACCACTAAATAATGATCATTAATATAAATAAAAATTGGTAGAAATATTTTATCATATAGATAATGTGTTATGTAATAGGACTACACTCATTGTCATATTTATCTGGAGGAATTAGAAACTCAATGATACTCCAATGGAACCTGAATATGTGATGAAGCAAAATTGTCCTAATTTTTTTCTTCAATGTGATATAATTTTTATGGTGAATTTAATTTTCATTTGGGCACAATGTAACACAACATGATTTTAATGTATCTTATTTTCCATGTATTATTTTAAAATTTTATAAGAATTATTTTCAAGACCATGCATTAAGAGGACGTGTAATTATGAGGCCTGGTGGGCCTGTAATAATTGTTTGAATTATATTAAATATATTAAATACCATGGGTGATCATATTTCATAAAAAAGTTAAATAACATCTAAATGGGATCCTATATCATAATTATGAGTTCGTCGTTTGGTTTAGAATGATAGATTCATCCTAGGTGAGACATAACCTTAGTTAGGACATGTCATTTGTGGAAAATTCCTCATGGGCATAGAAATTAATAACATGATTAATTAAAATTATATTAATTCATTTCGATTGATGTAGTGAAAAAACAAAATTTAAATATATTGTTATGTTATAATTATATGGTTAGTTTCGTAACCCTAGAGATACTGGGGGACCATTGTAGAGAATATTTGAGATTCCTCCAGGGTGAACGATGGAGGATCATGGATCAATGATCAATAAACCATGGATTTGAAATATATTGACATTGACAATGATGATAAATCATTATTCATAAATGATCAAACCACATCAAGCCAGGGCATGTGTTTTTAAGGGTTTCTTCCCCATTCATGAATTCTATGATAAACATGAATCAGTTAATTATTAGATTTATGCACGATTAAATCATCACGTGGGATGGGTATCATAATGTGGTTTATAAGGAGAATTTATCTTTTTGGTTGTAGATTTATTTATATTTTTCCAACAAAATGAACTGATATTGACAAAAAACGTTGATCGAGGTCCATTCCAATGGATTGTTCTTGTTTATTTCACCTTTGATTCACTATTCATCAAGGGTGTTCTTTGTTAGGACCATTTTCCGAAAAATCTCTATCATTAGATAATTGTGCACATATTTCGTGGTGCATATATTGGAATTCATATATTTGGGATTTGAAAGGCATTATGGATGTGTGATGATGGAGATATATTGATTCATATGATGGTGGATCCCTGATCTTGTGTTCATCAATGTTCGTTGGAGAGGAATGAATAATAATCAATAGATCTGTTTTTTAAATGGATTATAAATCAGAATCAGTTGTTTGAGTGATTGAGATGCTTCCCCGAGATGATTGTACGATACCAGGGTTATTGGAGAAAGATTATTTAGTGACAGTGGTGTATATGCAAGTGGGAAGAAGAATTGTTTCTTGAAAAAACTGATACACATGGTGTGTAGACCTTCGCTACACAATGTGTATCCTCCTTTGAATGGATATCTGTGTAACAGATGATGTACATAGACATAGGGTGGAGTACACATGTTTCTTATAGGTCATCTACTCCGCCAAAAAATAAGTCCTGGATCATGTACATGTGATACACAATGTACTGATACATGAGCATGGGTACATGGTCGAATTCTGTGTACTAGAACATAGCTAGAGTACAAGAATAAGACCTAGTGTACAGGTAAATGGCATGTAACCCCTCTAAATATTGTGTTCTCCTCTATACAATTTGGACACTATTTGAAGGATAATAGCTATTTATAGGGGAAAACCCAAGGAGACGGGATATGGCGTGTTGCCACTCTACATGCCATGTACACATTCATACATGGGTTTGATCCCTTTTCCTCTATATCTCAGAAAAATTCATTATGGTTTGTTCTCCTTTTCATTTACCTAAAGTCCAATACAAATAATTAACTAATCCTAGGACTGTTATCCCTAAAGTTAGATTTACTAGATAGAGTTGAAGGAATACCCCAAATATGCCCAGATTTGTCTCCTCTAGTAATCTTTGTTCCCTAAGAAGAGTTCTAGGTATCGACGTGACCAATCCTGTTGGGCGCTAATCCTCTACTTATTAGATTAATCGTGATTGAGTGTATGTTATCAACCGATGGGTCCGGAAGTTATCATCATCTATTGTATTGTATTCTCTTTAGATATTTTAGTGTTTATTATCTCCCATTATGAGACTCAATGAGAAGTACCACTTAGATATACATTATCAGTGATATTGGACTTAGTATTGTGTTCTCTTGGAAATTTTATTTTTGGAATCTTTGAGCTAGAATCCTATGTTGGTAAACTATGCATGTGACTTACCTATAAACGGTGTGTCTTGAACATAGTATATCTAGGTATTCCTTTTAAATGTGTTTTATGCATAAATCGATTAATAGATGATTATATTTCACATTATTATATGATTTTTGGGGTTTTTTGGTTTCTTACTGAGTATTTTTATAGTCACCCTTGCACAGGCATTTCCCAGATGTGTTGTTTCATGTGAAGTCAATCAATCTTTCAAAATAGCCTAAGGAGTAATGGGAATAAACATTGAATAGAGATACTGGATAGACTAAGGTGTGTTCCTACTATTTTAGATAATAGTCCTAGTAACATTACATTAATGATGGACTTCTATTATAAACTCTTTATGGTGGCCTAATATTTGGACTTGTTTAATTTTGTTACTTCCCATCTTACCCTTGTTGTGGAATATAAAATTATGCATTCATTATTTATTTAGTCGATTTTACATTTCAAATATTTTTGGTCTAGTAAATATGTGTGGGTGTGCAATCTGTAAGGAAATGCCTCCCATGATTGTGATATGCCTACTTGGTGCTAGTCACAAGCCCTTGGCCTAATGGAGGTGGTCTTGGGGAGTCATAATGTGGTCCCCACAAGGACGAGTTACGAAAGAGTGGTAACAAAGGTGGTCAGTTCTTCATTAGGACCAAGATTCAATGACATTGGTTTAGGAAAACAGAATTAAGTGTTTCGAGTTCATTTTTTGGGACAGGTACTCTAGTGTTGGTGTAGTGGACAACGTATTGATACACCATGAATTTGGTAAACAACTTTCCAAATCGGTATATGAATACACTGGATATAGGGAAAACAATGGTACATGAATCATATAGGAATGGGTTGTGGTTTGATGTCCTTATAGACTCATCTGTCTAGATGTACTCGGTGATGGTGTTACACCTTGTTAGTTTTAGGTTACACCCACAAAATATGACATCTAGGATTCAAAAGTACAATCATGAGGAAGATCCCATCAGTGATGGGTCTTTGATACAGAGACCAGTTCCAAAGACGTTACCTCAATATGGTGCACCGACCATTCCACAAACTATTGAGAAATTTTTTTTACCCACAGTACTAGTGGATGAGGAAAGCATGATTTATACACATCCCATGTTTCACTGGTAGAGACCCCTTAGTTTACTAGGTGAGCCCAACCTATATGAGGATGAGTACTTTCTTGAGGTGGTGACCTATGTTTTCCACATATTCAGGACACCAATTGATTGTATGGTAGTCCTAGTAGAGAGACTTATTCATGGATCAGGAGGGTGAGGGTGGGTTTTAGTTAACCTATCTTACAATGAGGTGATTCGTTAATGGATGTAGATTGAGCACATTTTTAGTGATTATATCTCACCAGCTATGCTGATTTTTTATGTATCGCGGAGCTTTTGCAGCTCCAACAGGGTAGCTTGATAGTATCAAGGGTTTCATCAATCTTTACCAAGATCTCCCATTACATAAAGGATATCATTACAGATCAATACTTTAGGTCTTAAACCTTTGAGAGAGGTCTGTATATATACATATAAGTCGATGTTATAACTCTATGAATTCCGACCTATGATTGGGTGCTAGAGCAAGATTTGTTGGTTGAGACATTCTAGGATGTCTCAATAGATTCGGTGATGGTCTGTTGTGCGAAATCTAGAGTAGATACCATGGTAGTAGAGAGACGATGCCAGTCCTAGGGACCTAAATGTGGGAGGAATTTTAGGAGAAGTTCCCTAGGAGGAGGATCTACAGGTAAGGGATCACAGTGCAGATCCACTCAGCCTAGAGAGAGGAGGTACTACTCATGTGATGGAAGGAGACATCTCCACCAATAATTAAAAACCAATCATACACCTAATATAGAAATTATAGATGGTCCCCATGGTAGAGATAGTGGTAGGAGTAGTAATTCTAGAATGAATTCGGATGTGTAAGAGGAGTTGGGAGAGTAGTAAGTGCTGGTAATTGTTTCAACTTGTTTCCACCACTGCTGCCAGGTGGTCCACAATTGGCTCAGCGTGTTGGAGGACATGGGATGAGACTACTGTAGGCGGTCTATATGTACATCCCAGAGGCTCCAAGAATTATTTGAGGTATGATATGGGTATTTTCTACTTTAGATTGAGTATTGATAGACACATGTTCAATTTCTTCCTTTCTCACCACTTATCTTGTTCGAGACCTTGAGATTCTGGTTAAACCATTGAATTGACCCTTATGCTTGGAGACTCCAACTAGAGAAGAATCAATGATCACACATATATGTTAATAGTGTGACCTTAATTTTTGAGGAGATTGTTTTTTTGGACCTCTTATTAGTAGTGTCGATTCATTGTAACATCATTCATTGTATGTAATATTTGTCCACATTTCATGCTCAAGTTGGCTATTTTAGGAGAAGAGTGTGGTGCGTCTATATTAATGGAACTTGGTTTTAAATTGTTGGTTAAAAGAAAACCCATGTTGCATAGGATGTAATCATTCATAACAGGTCGAACCTGATTATTCATCCATTGGATAGCATCACCTTTGGTTTAGTTGATGTTATGGGTTTCTTATTTCCTTTTGCGGTGGCATAGTGCGAAGATGTCTTCCTCAAATATGATACAGGTTTACCTATCCACATAGTGATAGACTTATACATTTATCTACACACTAGGATGGCTCTGATATCTTCATCATCATATCATATTTCTCCTATAGAGCTTCACAAGATTATGGTGATGTTGGGGGGACATTTAGTGGATGGTCATTTTTTACCCAATGTTTCACGCTAGGAATTCCTAGTTTTTCTTCAAAAAGGTAGATGAGAGCATGAGGTTGGGTGTGGACTACCAGTTCTTGAATAAGGTGAGTGTGAAGAACATTAATCCAATACCAAGGATCAATGTTTTATTTTCCCAGTTGGGAGGGGAACAATAGTTCATAATGGATTACATGAGGTCATGTTATCATTAGCAATGAGTACATGAAAAGGTTATACCGGACATGGAATTTCGATGTCTCTATGGTTCTTATGAGTACTTGTTGATTCTATTTGGTGTGATGAACTCCAAAGAAGTGTTCATGGGAATCATTAATTATATCATTCAACCTTAATTAGACATGTTCATAGTATTCTTCATCTGTTATATCCTTGTGTACTCGATGTCTGATGAAAATCACACGAGTAACTTAGTTATTTTATTGGATGTACTCTGAGAGAACCATAATTATGAAAATCATTGAAGGTGACAATTATGGATTCAAGTGGCCCACATTCATGGACATGTTATATCAATAGATATAGTGGATGTTGACTTTTCCAAGTTCGAGGTAGTGTTATCATGGGACCCACTGAATATTGTGATAGAGGTGTCGAGCTTCCTTGGGTTGGAATGCTATTACTTGATATTCATACGTAAATTCTCTATAGTATCATCACCCATGATAACTTTGACTAAAAAGAGATAGTATATCTTGTGAAAAAATAGGTTCCAAAAATCTTTTCAATAGTTATGATATAGTTTCCATGACCTCCCATATTGAGATTTCTTGAGGATCGTGTTGAGTAAATTGTGTTCTATGATGCACCAGGAACCAGGCTTGGTTTTGTTCCGATGCATAGGTTAGTGGCGATTTCTAACAGTTCACACGAGTTGAGACCACATGAGAAGAACTACACAAACCATGATCTCCAGTTAGGTGTAGTTGCCTTCACACTGAATATGTGGAGACACTACATGATGGGTGAGAGGTCTACCATCTACTCTAATCACAAGGGTCTCAAGTGTATATTCTCTCAAAAGGGTATCAACTTGAGATAGAGGTTATGCCTATATTTCCTCTAGGATTATGACTTGGAAATTATCTATAATCCTAGAAATACGAATGAGGTAGTAGATTCTCATACTAAGAGATCTTGTTCATTGTTTTTTAATGATGCATCAGAGTAGTTGTCATCACTAGAGTTATATTTCAAAGATGGAGATGGATCACTGTATCTCTAATTATTGGTTACTACCACTCCACTCTTATAGTGATTTAGTGAGGGACGATTATGGGATACTGACTGTGATAACCTACATGCTCAGATAACTATAAAAAATCCAACTAAAGGATATTATAAAGGTGGGGAGCACGTCTTTGAATTCAAAGGAAGCAAGATGGTACCAGTGATATTGTATGAGGTGGTTCTGAGAGAGTTTCATACATCTCCCTTTGTGGTACATCTAGTTGTTTCAATGATGTTCTAAGTCCTTTGACATTAGTTTTTGTGGCTAGAAATGATGAAAGGAGTAACATAATTCATATCATTATTACTTATTTGTCTGAAAGTGAAGGCCAAGAACCAATTTCCATCGGGGTTGACTCAACCCCTTAAAGATACTTAATAGAAGTGGAATGGGATATCTATGGACATCGTGGTGGGATTACCACCTTTTTTCAGGGGATACAATGTCATTTGGGTGATCGTAGATCGGCTCACCAAGTAGTACCACTTTCTAGCTATAAGAGATAAAATTTCAGTAGAGAGATTGGGACACCTATACATGTAACAGATAGTCTTATCCCATGAAGTTACACTGATGATTATTTTTTATCATGATCCTCTCTACACATACTGATTATGGAATAGATATTAGGGGGCATTTTGAACTTAGTTAACCATGAGAATTGGATTTCACACCCAAACAGATTGCCCGACTTAGTACACCATTCAGGTTCTTGAGGACATTCTACACACTTTCCTACTAGACATTAGTCATGGTTGGGAGGATCAACTTCCCCTGGTAGTGTTTTCATACAACAATTGCTACCATTCAACCATCAGTCTGGAACCATTATAATTCTTATGAAAGTGACATTCTAGGTATCTACTTGGTTAGATAGACCCAAGAGTGTCAGTACATATGTGTCCAATGCTGGTGCAAGCTTTAAAAAAGAAGGTCAAAATCATCTAGGGGAAGATGAAGACAACAAAAATACATCAAATGCCTTATTCTTATAGGAAAAATAATTCTTTGTAGTTTGATGAAGGATACCATGTGTTCTAATGGGTTTCACCTCAATATGGATTGCAGAGATTTTGTTGTGGAAACAGTCAATATTTGATGTTCATTGGGTCATTCCAGATATTACATTGTGTTTTCTAGGTGGCATATCTCTTAGCTCCACCTCCATAGTTAGATAGTCTACACTAAATCATCCCCATGTTGTAGTTGAGGAAGTATGTGCATGGCCCATCGCCTAGGCTAGGGCGAGATGGGCATCGATGATGGATGGAACATTGTTTAGTACCCATTGGAGATCTCGGATAGACAAGACAGAAACCTTCATTGGTGATTGATTCCTTTGGTTTTTGTTAGATGCCAGCAATGAAATATCCAAGAGAGAACTTGGTAGTGGGATTTTCAGATCATATCTTAGTACCCACATCATTTTATGTATCGCTTATTTTGACTTTTTGGGGACATAATTTTCCAATTTGGTAAGAACTTAATGTCTCGGATATTCTATGTATTATTTTTACATATTTTAGTGATTTTTTAAGACTATTATTTAGCATAATGTGAAATTTCCAGGAGCATTGTGCCCATAATAAATGGTAAAAATATATTAAATATCATGTCCCCACATATTTCTTAAAAAAGAGGAATAACATCTAAAAAAGTGCTAAAAACACAAATCTAAGGGCACTGTTGGGTGCACATCATTAGGTTTTCCCTAGAGTCGACTTAATGTTATTTGGAATGGGTAGTTTGTGTAAAAATCAACATGGGCATGCAAATGTATTAAATAATTAAATAAAATTATTTTAATTCATTTGTGTTGATGCATTGGCATATAGTATTAAAATATATTGTTATGTTAGAATTCTAGGATTCGCTGAATAAAACTTGATATTTCCGAAGACCATTCGAGAGAGCTTTGGAGAATCCTCTAAGGTAGATGATGATTGATCCTGGATTGACAATCAATACACTATGGATTTGATAGAATTATTCAATGATGATGATGAATCATTATCAATTGTTAGTAATAAAAAATAATTGAAGAAGGGTGTGTTTTTTTCATTGTTTCATTCCTATTCTAGATTTATTATGAACACAAATCATTCAACGATCAAATTCATCTGGGGTTCGATGGTCATGAAGGATGGGTATGATTGTGGGGTTTATCAGGACAATTTCTCTATATGGTTATTGATTGTTTGATTTCCATTATAATGGGAATAACTGCTATTGAAATGAACATAGATCGAGGTCTGTTCCTCTATATTGGTCCTATTCTTTTCTCCCACAATTCACCGTTCAAAATGTTCATTCCTTATTTGGACCTTGGTTTAAACATAATGGTCAATTGATCATTTCACACTCATTTCATGGGGTAATGATCGGAAATCACAGATCTAGAGTCATCATGACATGATTGAGGGGAAATGTCAAATATGGGGAAATTCATGATGGTGGAACCCTAATCTAATGTTTTTCCACATTATTTTTTATGGAATGAATAACGATAAATAGATTCATTTTTTAATATATTAGACACAAAATTCTGTTTTTTTATTGATGGAGATGATCTTACTAGATGATCCTAGGATACATATGATAATGGAGCAGTATTTTGAAGTAATGGTGGCTGAGTTGCTATCAGGGGGAATAAGAAGGGTTTATGGAAAAACTTGATACACCCGAAGTGTATCCATTGGCTATAGGACATGTATCCTACAATTAATGACCTGGAATGTACCTAAATAAGTACACGAACACGGGATGGATTACATGGGTTTCCAATATAGTGTGTACTCCCACACATTCCATGTCCTGTATCATGTACTAGAGCTACCCCACGTACTGGTTCACATGCATTGGTATACGGTCTGACAACATGTACTAGCTCATGGGTGGATTACATTTACGATAACCAGTATACAAGGACTCATCATGTAACCCTTCTACATGTGGTGTAATACTCAATCATACATTGACACAATTTGATTGACATGGGATATTTACACTAGCAGATCCTCTAGTTAAGGGACACATCATGTAGCCCTTCTACACACTGTGGACCATTTCATACATGGACTATATCTCTTTCCATCCATATCATGGAATATATTCATTAGAATTCATTCCCCTTATTGTTTCCCTGAAGGTTGGTATGAATTTTTTCCTGCACTATGAATTGTGATCCCTTCAGCAAGAAATCATGGACAGTGATTAATAAATCCCCTAAACAAGCCCATAGTGGGATCATCGATACATATTCAAGACCTAGGTAGTGTTTTTGGTTTCATCATGACCAATATTACAGGTTTTTAATCCTCTACATAGTGGGTAAATCCAGATTGAGTTGTTGGGATCTCCTGATGGCCCTATCATGGATCCTCATCTATTATATAATATTATCTCAAGATACTTCATTGTGTATTTTCTCTTGTGACGGGACTTGATGAGTAGTACCTATCAGAAGTAAATCTTCTGTGATATCAAAATCAAGAGTGTATTCTCTTAGATGATTTATCTATGGAATCTTTGAGTCAGAATCCAAGGTTAGTATACTACGATTTTGGATTATCTCCTAATAGTGTGTATTGTATTGAGTATGTTAGGATATTCATTTTATATGTTTTGTAGACATATAACTGTGAAGATAAAACTATATTTACTTTTATAATATGCTTTTTGGTGTTTTGTTTTGTCTTACTTTGTATTGTTATACTCACCCCAGTATAGACGGTTCCTGCACATTTCATTTCTTGTGAAGATGATCGACCTTTTAACAAATTCAAATTCTTACCCGGACAAGATGGTGCTTAGTGAGGATGGACAGTCTGAGGTTTGTTCCAGTGGATTTCAGATAATTAACCTGTTAAATTTACATTAATGATGCAATTTTATTAGACATTCATTTTGGTGGGATTTGATATTGATCTGTTTACTTTCATTACATTATTTTGTACTCTAGTTGTGGGATATACATGTACATATGCATTTCATGTTTATTTGTTTTCATATTTCAGCATGTTGTGTGCTTGGAGATGTGTGTGTGTGTTCGGGAACCTAATAAATGCCTCCCCTAATTGTGACATGCTTACGTAGTGCTAGTCACCAACCTATGGCCTATTAGAGGGGGCTTGAGGAGTCTCATTGTGGGCCCCACCAGGATAGGTCATGAAAATTATTTTATATGTATTTTCATTGAAATTAAATGTATGTTCTCGATAGCTTTTTTTCCCCACAACAATGAGCCCAAATGAATTGTGATATAGTATACCATTATTACCATGTCATCAGATTGGTAGGTATGAATAATATTAACCAGATTATAAAATATATGTATATATATATATATATATTATTTTTACCTTAAAATTCATAAAAATAATAATCAATAATGATTAATGAAATTATTTTATAACTAAAATACAGATTTATTGAAGGAAAATATTTTTCTATATGTTATGTATTTTTATATAAAAAAATTATATTGAGAAATATTGAATAATTATTTAATAAAATATATTGAAATGGATGTTAATAAATTAATCCTCTACCATATATTATTCATCTAATCTTTAATAATGGAGATTGAATAATTTAAAGGTAAATAATAGTTTTTTTAGAAAAAAGATTCTACAAGAACAATGTGATTTTTATTTTAATAAATGAAATAAAACATTATTGATTATTGGTATAAAATAAATGAATTAATTAATAATCACTCAAATATTTTAATATTCATTTTATTGTTTTTCCTTGGAAAATAATTGACATATATTCTTTTTTATGCATCAAAATGCATTTTAAAAAAATGGGTTTTCATCGCATTTCATGTGCTTATTTTAAAATTCTTTTATGATAGTTATATAAATTTAATAGTAAAATAAATTATTGAATATTTTTTATAAACATTAAATTTTTTTAATGAGTCTATATCCATTTTTTTCTATGAGAAATTTTAAAAATATGTTACCACATTTAAGGTTGAAATGGGTTTATTGGAGATAAAAGTAAAAGTTTTCACATAAACACTAGTAAATCTTATATATTGAGTATATTTAGCCACTATATTTCCTAAATTCGAATTAGTATCTATTTTGAGCCACATTTACAATAAAATGACAATTTATTATTTAAATCCTTTTAGAATTTCTTTGTGTGTCATCTCTCTCACTTATTAATGGCCACCCGATATTTTTTCATATAAAAATTTCATGATCCTGTTATATTGACCATTTACTACTTTAATACTTTATTAATATCCCTGAAACGTATTATAGGTCATTTTTTTCATAAAAACTTCCTTTCAAGGCCTATGTTATAAGAAAATGAAGGTTTCTCCACAAAGATCTATAACTCTTAACCGAGTACCTTCAATTTTATTTCTTATTCCACGTTCTATAAATAAGTTTTATAACTCATAACATGAGAAATAAAGTATCATTAATATATGGGGATGTAGTTATGAATATTGAATAAGGATTTTCCACCTTCATTCCTTCAAATGGGTTGTGGATGTGTCACTCCTATTTATGTGTGGACTACAACCTCCATGAATCAAAATGAATCATTTTTCATCGCCAAATCATTTTGATTGATATAATGAATGATTAAAAATAAATATGTGATATTTCTGATATGAATATGACTATTTAAAGATAATATATTGTCATTATTTATTTTTTATTTTTTATTAGAATATAAAAAAAATTATTAGTATGTATGGACAACCATCTCCCTTAATGGTGTAATTCATTTTTTATCTTTTAATTTTATTGATGATTATAAATTTTTATATAATGAATATAATTAATAATTATATCATTGTACACATTTTGTAGATGATGGAACAATAATCACTGTACAAGGATAAACACTACTTAATCGACACATTCTTGAAGAATGAAATTGTTAACACACATATACAATGATTTTAATAAGGAATTATTAATAAATAGATGTTGAAATGTTATAAGTGGGCCATAATAGTAATTATAGTTTTTAAAACTATTATTTTATATAGTTATAATGTATTTTAATTTATTATATATGAGTTTTAAAAGATTTCATTGAATGTTGTGCTTGAGGTAAGGATTTTTACATTATAATATCATTTTTACTTAGATTCTTTATCATTAAATTTTTGGTGATGAAGTAATATGATTTATCACTTAAAATTTTTATTTAAATTCTTCTAATATTTTTATTTCTATAAATTAAAATGTTTATTTAGTTTTCTGTTCCATACAGAGTCAAAAGTCTATAAAAAATATAAGACAAATATACTTTCTTTTCCTATATAGTCAGGCATAATTTTCATCAATTTTTATATGTATTTAAAATGTTTTTAATAAGGTATTTAATATTATTATATAATTATTTAATCAATATTTAACCACGTTTTTATTTCCTATTTTTTTAATTGAATATTCTTTTCATTTTAAAAAATATGAACATTTTATCAAAGACGTGAAAAATATATTTCTTCTAACATAAACATCATGAACTACTTTTCATAACATTAATCATTTTTTGGATTATTTATTTAATGTTTTTACTTTTTATTTTTAATCAAAAACTTTTACTTAATGTTAATGGAATTCATATTTTTTAAAAGAGTGATTTTAAAATAAAAAATCTATTTTCCTATGGAAATATTGTCCAGTTATTTTACAGTCATTCTCAACTATTATACCATCCTTTGATGTCACATATGATTCAATGTAGATATGGTCCTATGATTCTATCCTTATTATTTATCTATATGGTTTAAGATTATGGTGATAATATATTGATGAAGCACATTTTATTTTCCACAACCAATGTTATAATGAAATAACAATTTCATTCATCATCATGTGGAATGGATATTAATGGATTATGATTATTTGATGGGTGGTTCCTATAATAACCCATGATTTTTATGAAATATATTTTTTCTAATTAATTCTATTTCATTAATGTCTTTTGTTATACGCAAAACCAAATTAGCTTGTGTTACACGTAAGATTAAGTTTCTATGAGTCAACATTTTATTATTTTAATTATTTGATGAAGATAGTTAAACAATAAATGTGAGATTGGAAGGTATGAATTGGATTCACTGAAACGTAAATGTTTTTTTTATACATGTAAAACCCTTTTGAAATTAAATGGAAATCTTTTTCTAAAAAACTATTCAAATGTGCATAAGTGTGTTTTCTGACAATAAAATTAACAAATAAATATTTTTGGATTATATTAAGGAAATATATATATATATATATATTATTCAATATAATGTTTAATATTAATTTTTTGTGCTTTCTAGAAAATATATAAAATTTAAATAAATTTTATGCCTGAAAAAATGTTATTCAAAAAGCAGTTTTATCACTTTTTAATGGAGCACTTATTTTAAAACTAATATTGGAACATTTATAAATTCTATTTAAAAAATATATGCAATATTTTAAATTGGTATATCAAAACATACATTAGTTTTATTTTTTTATAAGTTTTACATTTTGATGAATATTGAAGAATACAAAATTTTAATCGAAAACCTCATTTTCACCAAAATAAATTATAATATTAAATTATATTTATGATTGGTTTTAAAGTATTATTAGATCAATTTTATATCATCTAATCCAATTTAGGACAATTTAATCAATTTCACATTGGCTTTTTATACAAAAACATTTTATTCATCATATCGTTTTCACCATAAAACCATGTTTTCTCACCCCATCTACAGTATTAAATTTAAATTATTATTTGGGAAATATGTGTTTTAATTTTGAAAAATGGATTCCATAGTTTTAATCATAATGTCATAATTTATTAACTAATTCCCTTTTATTTTTTTCAATATGAAGAGTAACATTGAAATAATTTCTTACCACAATAATGGGTGAAAATTGATAATTTAGGTTAATCATTAAGTGATAAGGACTATAAAATTACCCTAACACCTGACCAAATATTATTGGATGACTTTAATTTGTCTTTAACAGATAATGTTCTAAATTTAATTATTTAATGGAATCTTTTCCTTAAAAATTAATAAGGTATTATTAAATTCAATGAGAGGGAAAAAATCTCACACTCTTACTTTTATTAAGTACAATATTTTTAATATGTTTAAAAATAGAATATATGTCACCCCACAAGATTTCATAGTATTTTATCTCTTCAAAGTAATTACATAACTTTTTTTACACGCAACAATGAGTTTTAGAGCACCCCGACTAACCAAACCAGCCGCTCAAAAAGAGGTTATGAATAGTATTAACTGAATTTTTAATTTTATATACTCCATATAATTTTATAATTCATATTATTTGTTTCTTAGACATAATATCATAAAAAATACATTTTTTCATATAAAGGAAGTAATTTTTAGAAAATGCAATTTTCCCGCTTTTTAATGGATAACCTTTTTTAAATCCAATATTTGACACTTTTATATATTTAATTTGACAAAATAAACTTCTTCCTTATAATAGGTATATTAAAATTTAGTTTAGATAAATTATGGGTGTTTTTTCGGATAACTTTCATATTTGGGTGAATAATGAAAAATACTAAATTTTAATTGAAAACATCTTTTTTAATAAAAAAATTATACTGATAAATAATAAATTTGAATGATTTGTAAGTGTAAGTAGATTTTATTTTTATCATTTAATACAATTTAGGTCATTATAAGTAATTTCACATTTATATTTGACATAAACACATGTCAATTTGTTGATAGTTTTTAATTTTTAAAAACCCACCTTTGGAATTGACAACGAGAAATAAATTTAAATAAATAAATTCATCCTATATGTTTTGAATTTGGTAAAATAGACTTAATTTTCTAATTCATAAAATCAAAATTATCTTGGGGTAAATTTTTGGAATTTTTCTAGAAAACATACTATTTTTGGCGAATAGTGAAGAACACTGCATTATTATTTAAAACTGACTTTTTATTTAAATAATTATTTATTTTATTTAAATATATATTAATTCAATATATATATAATACCTATGTAATTAAAATGTAATTAATTTGAGTCATTTTATAATAAAATTGGATGTATAATGTTTTATTGAACTTTTTACGGTCTTTTACCCACCTTCTAAGAGCACTTGCATATTTATATAAAACATAATTTTATTGCATCTGTGAGTTGATTTTTAAAACTCTAAGAGACACAATTTAATTAAGTAAGAAAAATTTGGTTCAATAAGATGAATATAATTTTTGGTGAATAGTATCTTTTGACATTTATTTACCATTGTTAAAGGTAAATAGGGTAATTAATGGTAAAAATAATATTATAATTACCTTAATAAATTTCCTAATTCTATTAGATAAATAAAATTTGACAACAACCAACCATTGGAATAAATTATTACCCCCATGCACTTGTATTATATTAGCACATTTATTATTATTTTATTTAATGAAAAGTTAAAAGTGTTAAATTTAATGTTTAATAACTAAAATTTTTTAATATAGGGTTATACATAAGATAAATTAGACTATAAGTATTCATTATAAAGATAAAATGATTCCCTAATTCATGATATTTTATTTATAATTCATATACATTAAATAGTTAATTTTATTTATGACATAGTGATGATATTGTAACTACATTATTAATGAATGAATCAAATAAATTGTATTATAAATATTAGAATAAATATAATTTCATAGGTTTTAAGACAACTAAGAATTTTCCTGGGGAACATGACATGATAGGGTTCATGAAATGAATCTTTTTCTAAGTAATAATGTTGTGATGGCTTTCTCAAAAACCAAATATTAAATTGTGTCATAATTGACATAAATGAGTTTTTTTAAAAAAATATTATATTATTAAATGATATTATATTCATAAAAAATATATTGTCTTTCCAATGTACTTAGATAAGGTTATATATAATAATAATTAACCGCTTGTGGTTCTTCTGGCTTGTTATAGTAAGTTTATTAACCATATAATATAAAAATATCAAGAGATGTATTAAATGTCAAACTTTTTAACTAGGAGTTATATATAAAAGAAAAGGTTAATATGGTGTCCTAACCATGTCTAAACCTTATTGGTATTGTGGTTTTAGACCCATCCCCACCTTATCATAGAAATAAATCATTTTGGATCTAATTGAAATAGAAAATTATTTTATTATAAAATAATATTTCAAGGTTTTCCTAAAGTGACCCTCACTTCTATTATAAAAGGGAACTTCTCATTCTCTTAATTTCACTCCTCAAAACTATTTTTCTCGGCCTACCTCTTCCAAACTATCCTCCTAACTTCCCTCAAATAAACCTACAGGCCTTAATTTGATAATAACGCCACCCTAATGAGCCCTTTTGATAAACTCAAAAGGAAACACCCAAAGTAGAGGTAATAATTTCACCACCCTCTTTCAAGTTCTTTTCTTCTTCCACTTTTTATTTCATTGTTGTTTCCATACCAAAATAATAAATATATTACCTAATACATACTAATATGTAATTATAAATATTTTACAAACATATTCATTATTATATCCATCATATAAATAATAAAGTCACCATACGTGCATATGTATGGCTTACCTTCTCCACATCGTGGTGTTGTTTGTTATTCAAAATACTCATTATTTGGATGGGTATAATAATAAGTATAACTAATGTAAATAATAAATATAACATGTTAATGATTCTGTATATATGATATACCATCCAATTATATACTATTTCTCCATCAATATAATTATATTCTCGCTCGTGCATACGTACGGATTACCTTCTTGACGTACACGATGAGATTTATTTCCCCATCGTATCCATTCAAGAATAATTTTGACTTTACGATTAAAAATAATGTTTAAGAACATAATATAATTCTGTATATGATACAAATAAATCATATCCATATCAAACATGGCTTATGTAACAAGACACATAAATGAAAACAAATCAGTTAACACCTGAAATGACGATAATACTAAAATATTATTTACAAAGAAATATTAGAAGATAATATATGATATCATATTTATATATATAGTTCTTGAATAATTTAATAACAATGATTTAACTATTATACAAGAGGTTAAGGTACACTCAACCCAAGAAAGGTACAAGGTAAGGGTTAATCTCCCAATCTCTTTATTATCCGAGGTAGTTTTTACGTAAGTATCTACTGGGACATAATTATTATCCATGTCCATGTTTTATAAAATATTTTTCAAATAGATTCTTTTTCGGCACTTTTTACTAAAACATAATTTTAAATGTTTTAACAATTTTTTCTTCTAAACCATTCTCATTAATTTCCATATTCGCAAAATGGTTTTAAGGATTTATTTATATGGACATGAATGTTTTAAATTGTTAATTACTTTGAAATGGTTCAAAGTGGTATGAGACACTTTCATTCAAAACTATATTATAAATGACTTCCTTTATAAACTATGTGACTTTTAAATGATCTCTTGGAAAAGGGATATTTCTCTCAAAGATTTATACTGATAATTTTCAACTATTTGAACATCCTTTATAGCATATTACTCCTGATCAAGGTTGATTTATTATGATACAAATCTTCCATATTTCATTGAAGGTTTTGGGGAATGTTTGTATGTGGATATATTTTGTTTATACCATTCATGGTTTAGGGTTAACTTATTTAAATTTCGTATGCTAGTTTTAATATGAATTTTTATGTTATGATTCAAAATTTTCATATGAGGAATGTATTGGACTTAGTAAGGGATGGGTAGAGCCCGCTATAGCTCCTCAATGCATCTGTAGATCTCATGAGACAATTAGATGTGGAATGGGTCGAGGTCGTTCCTAATTTGATATATTGTTTTCACCGAGGCCTTGACAAGATGTTTCAAAATGTCCAGAGTTATACATTCCCTCATTGTAAAAGTAATAATGATGGTTCATGTTGTTATTCGACAAGTATAATACCCATGAATATGTTTTATTATGGCATTATTTACGCATATCATATTCCTTTCATAAAGTGTTCATGTTTATTATATATAAAGGCATATGTTTTTAATTATTCACCATGCCTAATGTTTATGTTATCTTCAGCAATATTTCTTACCCTTAATGATAATTTGAGATCACCCCTTTCTTTTGTTTTAATTTCCCAATATTACAAAAAGTGTATTATTATTGATAAGAAGGGTTAAGCAAGGTGATTAATGGCGTTCATAAAGAACTATCTATATTGTATTTTATGTTTGAAATCATAATGTAATGTTAATTTTTATAATCAATTTTACAAGAATGATAAAGTAATATGTCTTTCGGGAATTGATTCCTTATAATCATGAAAATGTTATGTAATAATGAACCAACTCTGGGCTTTTAGGGTCAGAGTGTAACATTTGGTATCATATAAAGTTTAGTACATAACTTGGAAACTAAATTTAGAAAAACTCTGATTAGAGAACATTTCCCTATGACAGACTTTGTTGATTAGAAAATAATAACTTCCCTAAATTATTGTAATGTAGATATTTTGTGTTTTTTACATGAAATACTTCCATTTCGGGATATGAATAGGTAGAAGCGGCTCTGGCACATATGTACCTAGGAGTGAATACTTTGATAATGAGATTTGGGATTGTGTCAGGGTATCCAGGTACACGAAAATGGGCATTTCAACACTTTTGTTTAGGAAAATCCTGGGGGGATATGATTAGGATAATTCACATTTTATTTACACACCATTATGAAGGATTTATGAGTATAAACCTTCTCAAAGAATACAATTTTATGATTATGGATTATATCCATAAACTGTTCAATTTATGTTATGTTTTTTACAAGTTTGGAATTATGTATTGAGATTCATAAACTATCCTAGTGTATGATATTGTTTAGAAATGGTGCCTAGTATAAGGAATGAGAATTCCAGCTATACACATGATCCAAATATTAAGAAGGGTCATATCTTTGATGGTATTAATCCAACATTTTGAAAGGAAATAGTCTCCCATGTATTATCATAATATGAAGAAATAGTATCCTGTGTAAATAAGATATGTATAGAATTATCTAAGATCTATGGCTTTGAAGGGAAGAAAGAGTAGAAAGGATAGAAGAGTGAAAGATGGATAAGGGAAGAGGGGAATGAAGTATTTTCCCATACGTGAAAATTGTGGAAAGAATCACCTTGGTAATTGCATGAAGGTAATAATATTTTATTATAAGGGTAGAGAAAAAGGACACCATGTAAGTTATTGCAAGGGTAAGAAAAAGGATTCAAAGTACAATGATTCATCTACAAGGAGTTGAGACAATACGAAAATCATTTTCCAAATCATCACAGTATCCCCAAAATGATGCTATTGGATAATCATCATGATACAATACTACCACAGATGAAGAATAATGAATAGTATTCTTAGGTTTTTATTAAAGAATTATTTCATTTGAGTGTTGTATCATTGAAATACTGGTTTTGAGAATTTTGGAAATAAATAAAGATTGTACTTCAGAACAATTTCATTTAGGATTTGAGATTATATGGTCCTAAGAAAAGATACTCAATAGAAAGAAGAAAATTTTGGAAAATACATGGTTGAAGGCAAGATAAAACTTAATATGGTTTTGATACTAAGGTAGTGATTTTGGAATAAGATTTGATTGATTTGGATAAATTGTACATGATATTCCTTAAGCCCTTGGAATTGATTAATGGTTTGTTTATTCAATCATGGTTGATGTATTCAAAATTTTTGGATATAAGGAATATATCTAGTATTATATAAAGAATAAGGGATCATAAATGTAATCAATAATGTTTTATGATAAGTCATGGTGTTACCTTGTTTCAAAAGAATACAGAATGAATGTATTCACATGTTATTACATGTCAAAAAGGATCTTCATTGTGTCTACCTTACTTATAAATTTTGGACTGTGAGTTTAGACAAAAGTATTTTGGATAATTCTAAAGGTTTGAATCTATTACGTTTGACATTTGAAAATATTTTTAAGGTTAAATCATTTCATAATTTTATTTTTTGATTTTTATGAAAGGGACAAACCAAAAGTCGGGTGATAACCTGTTGCGTACGGAAGGGCCGCAGGACTTGACCCCACAACAGAATGGTGAAAACGGTGAATCACATACCACTAGCTTACTTGATGTCCCGGTTTGTATAATGATGTTTTTTTAAAATAGTCTGATAAATGAATTATAAATTAATTATTTTTGGAACCCTCTACGATTAAGATAAATAGAATATTTTTGAATTATATTATCTTTTAGAGTGAAATATGAGTATGTGGTAGAAATTAGTTAAACGATGAAACTTTACTTGTTAATTATTATTTTTCCTCTTCTTCTATGATTAAATTAATTAATAAATGTTAAGGAAGGGATCTTAAAACCAAATTTTTTTATCCTACTACCTTATGGTTTATTTCACTGATGATATTTTAAATCATTATAGATTGACGACTTTGAGGCTCTCAATTGTACATTTGTTTGTGAATGATGGACTCAATAACTCCCTATAATTATTTATGCTTTTCCTCCAATTATTTGTCTCTAATTTCCACCAATTCTCTCTTAGTAGAGATCATAATTTGGTGGTGACTTTTACATTTCCTTCCCCCTCTTATTAAGAATAAATTTTATTAAACCAATTTCCGATGACGGTTTTCAACAAATAAATTTTTCTATTTTTAACATTTTATTTTTGATGAACAATTTAAAATTTCGAGGACACAATTTATTTAAGGAGTGGAGAATGTAACACACAAATATTTCTTATTATGTTATCTATTCAAAGTAATTCAATAACTTGCGCTACATACAATAACGAGTTTTAGCGTACCACGACTTAACAAACTAGTCATTCAAATAAAATCATATAAATAGTATTAACAGAATTTGGATTTTTATATACTCCATATAATTTTAGAATCTATATTTTCTGTTTATTGGAAAAAATATTAGAACAAATTCATTTTCTTAGATAAAGGAAGTATTTTACAGAAAATGCAATTTTACCGCCTTTTAATGGTGAAGCTTTTTAAATAAAATATTTGACGCATTTATATATTCAATTTTACAAAATTAACTTCTTTAGAATCATGACATAAAAACTTGGTTTCGATAATTTTTTGTTGTTTTTATGATAAATTTCATATTTCAGTGAATAACAAAAAATACTATATTTTAATTGAAAATAATTTTTTAATAAAAAATAATTTCTAGTGTTAAATTATAAATTTTAATGGTTTTGAAGTATAATTTAATACAATTTTGTCATTATATATAATTCCACATTTAAATTGGACAGAAACCCATGTCAATCTTTTGGTAGTATTTACTTTTTAAAAACCCTATTTTGGTTTTGACAAACGGGAAATAAATTTAAATTAATAAATGAAACATATATGTTATTATTTTGGTAAAATATAAATCATTTTTGAATTCATAATATCAAAATTAGCATAGGGTTTGAATTTGGTATTTTTCTGAAAACTTTCAATTTTTGGTGAATAGTGAAAACCTTGTGTTATTATTTAAAACCGATGTTTTATTTAAATAATTATTTATTTTATTTAAATTTATTTCAGTAAAAATAGATATATAATACCTATATATGTTCAATTATATTCATTGGATTAATTTTATAATAAAATTTGATGTGTAAATTTTTATTTAACTTTTTATAGTCTTTCACCAACCATCTAGAAGCATTTTCCAATTTGCATAAAACTAAATTTTACCACTTATGTGAGTTGAATTTTAAAAAATCAAGAGACATGGTTGAAATCAGTAAGAAATGGTTCAATATGATGAAAATAATTTTTGGTGAATAATAACTATTGAATTTTATTTACCACAGTAAAAAGTAAATAGGGTAATTAAGGGTAAAATGATATTATAATTTCCCTAACACATGTCCTCATTCTATTGGATAAATATAATTTTACCAAAAACAACCTTACGAATAAAATATCACCCCCATGGTCCACGTGGATTTGATTAGGACATTTATTATTATTTAATTTAAGGAAGAGTTAAAAGTGTTAAATTCAATGTTTATTCACTAAACCATTTTTAATATAGGGTTATACATAAGAAACATTCGACTATAAATATTTATTAGAAGGATAAAAATATTTCAGAAATCATGGTATTTTATTTATAATTTTATACATTAATATAATAAAATTTATTTATGACACAATGATGATGCAATAATTACTTTATTAATGAAAGAATAAAATAAATTGTATTATAAATATTGATATAAATATAATTTCAATTTTTGTATGACATCCATGAATTTTCTAGGTCAATAGGAAATGTGAGGGTTGATTAAATTTATCTTTTTTAAGTAATCAAGTTGTGATGACTTTCACAAAATCCAAATACTAAATATTGTCAAAATTGACATAAATGAGTTTTTTTAAAATATGATATTATTAAATGATATAATATTCCAAAAAATATATGGATAGGTCAAAAGACATAGATAAGGTTATATATAGTAATAATTAACCACTTGGGGTTCTTTTTTCTTGTTATAGTATGTTTATTAACCATATAATATAAAATATAAAGAGACATGTTAAATGTCAAACTATTTAACTAAGAGTAAAATCTAAATGAAAAGGTTAATATGGTGAACTAAAGAGCTCTAAAACCTATTGGTTGAGAGGTTTGCTTCCCATAACCACCTTATCCTTGAAATAAATCATTTTAGAGCCATTAGAAACCATAAATTATTTTATTGTAAAATAATATTTCAATCTTTTCTTAAAGTCCCATCACCTCTCTTATAAATGACAACTTCCCATTCTCTTAATTTCACACCTCCAGAGCCTTATAACTCGGACACCCCATACCCAAATAACCTCATAACATCCCTCACATATACCTAGATCCATTACTTTGATCATAAATATAACCTATAGACCCCTTTTGATCTACTCAAAAGGAAACACCCGAACTATATGTAATAATTTCACCACCCACTTTCAAGTTCTTTTCTTCTACCACTTCCTCTTTCATTATGTTTTCCATAACAAAATAATATATAATATAGCTTCTACATACTCTGATTTATTATAAATATGTTAAAATCATATTCATTATTCTATCCATCCTGTAAATAACAATGTCACCATACGTGCGTATGTACGGCTTACCATCTCCATGTCATGGTGTAGTTTTTTATTCAAACACTTCATTATTTGGATAGGTATAATAATGAGTATAAATAATCTAAATAATAAATATAAACGTTCAATTATTCATTATATATGATATACTATCCAATTAAATACGATTTCTCCATCAATATAATGATATTTCCGCTCATGCGTACGTACGGATTACCATCTACACGAACGTGATGAGATTAATTTCCCCATCGTAATCATTCAAGAATTATTTTCATTTTATGAATAAATATAATTTTTAAGAACTTAATATCATTCTAGATATGAATAAAATACATCCTATTAATAACAAACATGGAATATGAAATAAACCATATAAAGGAATACGAATTAGTTAACACCCGAAATGACGATAATACTAAAATATTATTAACAAATAAGTATTAGAAGATCTTATATGATATATTACTTATGTATATGGTTCTTGTATAATTTAATAACAATGATTTAACTATTATACAAGAGGTTAATGTAACCTCAACCAAGGAAAAGTACTAGGTAAGGGTTAATTTCACAATCTCGTTATTATCCAAGGTTGTTTTTACGTAATTATTTACTAGGACACATTTATTATCCACGTCCATATTTTATATAATAGTTTTTAAAGTTATTATTTAAAAGGTAATTTTAACTAAAACATCATTATAAATGTTTACATTATTTATTCTTCAAAGCCTTTCTCTTTAATGTACCATTTTTCAAAATGGTTTTAAGGATTTACTTATATAGACATGAATGTTCTAAAATGTTATCTCCTTTCAAAAGATTCAAAATGGTATGTGAGACTTTGATTCAAAACGATATTTTAAATGAATTCCTTTATAAATTATGTGACTTTTAAACGATTTCATTAAAATCAGATATTTCTCTCAATGATTTTCACTAATCATTTTCATCTATGTCAACATCCTTTATGGGATATTATTCTTGATAGATGTTGATTTTTTAGGATACAAATTTTCCATATTCAATTGATGGTTTTGTGAGATATTTTACTATGGATGTG